>OY987207.1:29267253-29904165 GCA_963920795.1 Eutolmus rufibarbis
ATCATTTCAAAGTGCTTCTGAGGAAACACTGTTTGATAATTTAATTAATTGAAAGCGATTAAATAGTAAAATATCACCCCCTAACTTCCTTTACATTCAATTACTGATCTGAAGGAACCACGTGCAATATTGGATTGTATTTTAATATAAATGACCTTATAAAAATTTAATAATAATTGGTGAATCATTGTTTCGAAATTTCAAAGCTTACCTTTATGATGACAAGCATCATATCGTTTCCATCATAATTATCTATGTCCATATCATTCTGGTCATAGTTTCCTTCATCTAAATAAACATCTTCAAAATTGCCGGATTTTATATCATCATCCATTTCCGATGTAAGAGGATCATCTTCTTGATTGTATTGGGTTCCCTCGCTAAGAAGAGGCTCTGCTTTGTTGTTTACTATTTTAGAAATATCATTTGCATTTATTTGCGGTTCTGTTTCACTTGCAATTTCAACAATTTGATACACTTCCCCAATCAAGCAATTTGGTTCACTTTCGCGAATGGTAATTTCTATTGAGAAAAAACATTAGGCTTAGATTTAAATTATAATACTAATTCAGGTATTTGGCTTCTTGAAAAATAAGTTATTTCAATAAAATTGTAGATATTGGTAGTAGCAAGAAAAAAAAATGAAATTGAAATTGAGCATTTACCTTTTTCATCGGTCTGCTTAAGAATTTGGATATCCAACAACTGAATTGAACTGACACCAATTGTCGTCTCTCCCACATCATTTTTCTCGATATTTTCTGTTGAAGTTTCATATTGAGTGGAATTATCTTCTGAATCCTGCTTTTTTGAAATTGTTTGCTCTGTGTTCGTTGTTTTATCTTTCTTAGGTTCAAAACTAGCGCTCTTATTTTTCACAGCTATTACTTTGTTTGCTTTTGTAATTTTTACATTCGACATTGTTAGTGTTCCTGGCACTACAAAAGCATTCACATATATGTATATACATTTTCAGACTTTTGGATTAATTTACCTCGATTGCTCGCCCTGGGAGCAACTTTTTTATTAACACAATATTGCGGCAAGCCACAGCTGTTTGGTCGAGTGCGTCTGTGTTTCTGTAAATTTCCTACACATGAAAATCTCGCATCACAAGCCTGACATACGTATGGCTTGATCCCTGTATGAACTGATGAGTGGGTCACTAGACTTTCACGGTAAGAAAACGCCTTGTCACAGATCTTCCAAAAAGTTAAGAACAAAATAAACTATTTAATTGAAACGATTAGGCAGTATATGTATTATACATCGATATTATATCGTATTATATAGTATATGTACATCGATATTATAGTGTAATAAAGGTTTCTCTGTAGCGTTTTGTATTTATTTGTTATTTAAAGCCCATAAAAGATTTTCTTTTGTACAAAATGTAAATGGAAAAATTCGAATGTCACCTCAATTTATTAGGTTAAATAACTCGTGTCCGATAATAAATAACTATAACCGGTTCAATTATACATACTAGTTCCAAAACATGAACAAAAGGGGTTTTATGTCTTATGTGCCTATGTGTCTCTATAGAATTGCGCTGCGAATCGGATAAGTAGTTTTCAACATTGTACGATTTTCATAATAAAACATATACGGCGCTCCTTTTTTTATTTTTATGGGTCTCCATATCACATATTTAATGAACCGCAGATAGTTGACAGGAAAACAGCTTTCAAATAGAAGAATTGGATATTCTTTTTTTTTCGTATTTTAAAATCAAAAAAGATTAATCGTGGAATCGTGAAGAAAAATTGATGCAAATTAATAACAAAACAAATCACAGTCGATCTGAATTTCACGATTTTTTTGGAGCGTACGATAAATAAATGATAAAAATCCATTAATGGTTTTCAAAAGTGGATGTCTTAAGGTACAGCAAACTCATTGTTTTTCGGCATCGCTTACAGTGGTCACGATTACTCCTGAATGTCTTTTCTGAAATCAGAACCCAAGCAGATTATGTTGATATTATCACCTTATGAAGGGCCTGAACGAAGAGTTTGCTAAAATTTCAATTTACAAAAAACTTATAACATTTCTAGCGCGAAAAGTTCATATTACGAGGTGTTCGAATCTCAGTTTTATTGCAGTAAAAAATAAACTTTTGAACGAAATCAAAAACCTTGCGTTCAGGCACTTCATAATAAACAATCATACAACATTTGAAACCTATCGTAATAATAGTTTTTGAGATATCGTGACCACGGAAATGGTACTTAAAACAAAAGATAGTTTTATTTCAGTTACCTCGTCACTCAAGTAGCGCGCGCTATATGTCTGCAACTTTTAAACCAATGCTCTGATCTTTATGAAATTATGTGAAGATATTCTTGAGATTTTTTAGGGCCAATCAGATAACGTTATTCTTAAGATAAAAAATCAATTTGGATATGACGAAAAATTATTTTCCACTCTATCTTATTCGGTTATAAAAAAAAAAAATCGATTGTTTTTGGTTTTTCATTTGGATTTTTAAAAACTCGATTTTGTTTTTCATTTTATTGTTAAATGAATTTTTCAGCATAATTTCCCGGAAATAAATCTTAAAAACTGGAAAAATTATACGGGCTTATAGACAAGCTATCGTTGGCCAAATAATGTGGTACTTGAAACTTTAAACGCGTTTCCTGAAAAATCGCTCAAATAACTCAAATTCTAATTAATCGAATTAAATGTATAAGCGCATATTCTTCGCTATACCTCCCTTTCTGGCTGGAATCAGGATTATTTAAAAAGATTCTTCCGATTTCTTGCCCTCTTCTGAATACCAAAGAGGGGCTAAAAGTCGATTTTTTTATACAACAAGCCGGCATTTTTGAATTTTTTAATTTCCGTTGTTCCGGGCATAGCCACATATTCCTGAATAAAATGGTATTTTTTTCATACAACTATAATTGCCACAATCAGGTCTAGAATGGACCCCTCGAAGTGCTGACGACTCTGTTTGCGATGGAATTTCGAGAAATTATTGTTTTTTAATTTTATAATAAAAAAATAAACTTGAAGGGTGAATAAGAAATGTCATAAAAAAACTATTTGAAAAAAAATGCTCAAAACATCAATTTTTGGTGTCTCCAAATGATAATACCCTCCTAGCTTAAGGGGATACTCTACTGTTAAAAAAAAAACTTTTTCGATTTTTTTGTTTTTGCATAAATCGATAGATTAGTATCTCAAGAATGAATGTTCAAAATATTATATCGATATCTTCTTTCGTTTTTATTCTATGGGCATTTTTCGGAGCGCGCGTCGAGTGGTATATATCGAAAAAATCTGTTAAAAAAACTTTAAACGCGTTTTTCTCGAAACGTGTTTTTTTGGTGCGCGGGGTAGCACACAGAAAAATCTAGTGAACAGATTTAGCTAAAAAATTTTTTGCAAACTTATATAACAATTCTCGATGGTACTAACCTAAATTTAGCCTAAAATATTCAATTTTGGTGATTCGGGAGCACTGTTTTCAATGCAAAATATGGTAAAATTCGAGTACGCTAAGTTCAAACACTTGCCAAATAACGAAAATATCCATATTTATGGCTTAATTTAGGTTAGTGCCATAGGTTTTCATTCCAACTAAAGAAATTTTTTTAGTAAATTGATTACAGATCACCTGGACGACCTGGGCACTACCCCGCGCAAATGGGTCTTTCTGTGAGCGCGCGCTCCACCAACTCGCTGCAGCAGCCGCAATTTTGTTTTTTTTTTAATTTATAACAATTGATTTTTAATATTTTGACCTTAGTAAAGAATCACACAAGATTTCATAAAGATATCTTTAATAGTTTATTTTTTATAGCAGTTTTAAAACGATACTGCTTTTTACCCATTTAACAGTAGAGTACCCCTTTAAACGACTGCCCTCGCTGAACATTAGAACGTTTTTGTACAAAAATTGTTAAGGGTAATTGTTGCTTGTGAGTAGTGCTAGATTCTGGGGAATGTTCACCGTGATCGCATAAAAGTGGCGGAGCCGTCGTCTACTTTAATTAGAACGGAGTAAGAAGTACCTCACATTTGTAGGGTTTTTCTCCAGTGTGCTTCCTTTCGTGGATGGTAAGTTGGCCCTTGCTCAGAAAACTTTTTCCGCAGAAGCTGCAGCAAAACGATTTCTCCCCCGTGTGAATGAGCTTGTGAATGTTGAGCGTGGCCTGCGTCTGGTAGTGGGAGCCGCACTCCTTGCACTTGAAGGGCTTAATGGTGCCGCACTTGGTTCTCTTGTGATAGTCCAAAATCGTCTGCGATTTAAAGTTCATGTTGCATTTGTCGCAGTGCACCCACAGTCGGTCCAGTCCGTTGTGCTCTGCTCTTATATGCTTCAAGTAGTTGTCCAGGGTTTCGTGGAGGCTCTTGCAAATTTGGCACTTGTAGACCTGGAAAGTGACAATATGAAAGTGGGCCTCAATGAGGTGATCGTTTGAGTCCTACCTGGTGGGACTCCTCCTTGTGCTTCTCGAGCTCCTGCGCCGTGCAGTACCTCGATTCGCAGTAACGACAGACGAAGCCCCCCGGAGGCACATGCCAGCTTTTGTGCTTGGTAATGCCGGTGAGATATTTGAAAAATCTGAGGCAAATATCGCAGAGGAATCGTTTGGTGCCGTCCCTGCAGGTGACTACGTCCGCTGTGCTCTTCAGAGCAGCTGAGCACTTTTTCTCGTGCGCTTTGACATCCGAAACTTTGGGGACCAATTTAACTGTAAGTAGGTGTTTTGTTGAGTTAATTAGAACAAGGAGTACAGAAAACGATTTTACCACAGAACTTGCATCTCCGGTCGGAGTTGGTGCCCTTCAGGGGGCTCTCCTCGCCGGATTCCTCCGAGTCGGACCAATTCGCGTAGTTCTCCTCGCCCACGGACATTTTTCAATTGCTCACGTTCTGAACGAAGGAATCCGCCGGAAGCGGAGGTGGCTGCAGAAATTTCAGGCAGTAACGGCCGCGTACACTCTCAATATTTTCGCAAATATAGATAAAATAGACTATTGAAAACAAATTAACACTGTGCACTTTGTCAAAATCATTCCGTTAGCCAGCGGAGTTTGGGCGCTTTATGGCTGACAATTTGTACACTGCCATTTTGAGGAATACATTTCTAAGAAAAGAGAACCGCTCAAATTCTCTTCTTCTTCGTTCTCTCTGCCTTCGGAGTACATAATAAGAATTGGTTCTTGGAGTGACTTAGCAAACGCACCTTTCACCCAAGCTTCTTCCAACAGGTGTACCTACTGTGCCCCTAAGCTGGGATCTCATGCATATTTTTTCAAAGTTTCCCGTACCTTCGCCTGAATCGTCTGTTTTTACGATTTTTGACTATTTTACGGTTAAGCAGCTACTAAAAATCAGTAGCGAAAAAAAACGAAATTCGTAAATATCGCTGTTAGGGCTAGTTTTTTGGCGTTAAATACTCGGTTTTAATTGCAGTAATTAGTCAAATGCAAAAAACCCGATAAAAAACGCCTGTTTGTACGATTTTTGAATATTTTACGGCTAAGCAGCTACTAAAAATCAATAGCTTAAAGTACGAAATTCGTAAATATCGCTGCTAGGGCTAGTTGTTTGGCGTCAAATACTCGGTTTTAATTGCAGTAGTTAGTCAAATGCAAAACATCCGATAAAAATCGCCTGTTTGTACGATTTTTGACTATTTTACGGCTAAGCAGCTACTAAATATTAATAGGCAAAAAAACGAAATTCGTAAATATATCGCTGCTACGGCTAGTTTTTTGGCGTTAAATACTCGGTTTTAATTGCAGTAGTTGGTCAAATCCAAAAAATCCGATAAGAATCGCCTGTTTGTACGATTTTTCACTATTTTACGGCTAAGCAGCTAATAAAAATCAATTGGTAAAAAAAACGAAATTCATAAATATCGCTGCTAGGGCTAGGTTTTTGGCGTTAAATAATCGGTTTTAATTGCAGTAGTTAGTCAAATGCAAAAAATCAGATAAGAATCGCCTGTTTGCAAACGAAATTCGTAAATATCTCTGCTAGGGCTAGTTTTTTGGCGTTAAATACTCGGTTTTAATTGCAGCAATTAGTCAAATGCAATAAACCCGATAAGAATCGCCTGTTTGTACGATTGTTGACTATTTTACAGCTTAGCGGCTACTATAAATCCATAGGTAAAAAAACGAAATTTGTAAATATATCTGCTGGGCTAGGTTTTTGGCGTTAAATACTCGGCTTTAATTGTAGTAGTTAGTCAAAAGCAAACAATTCGATAAGAATCACCTGTCTGAACGATTTTTTATTATTATACTACACTTTCGTCTGACACACTAGATATTTACTTGTAGTTTACACGTTATTGCGCCATCTGGGCGACTGTAAGTTGAGATATGGAAAAAAATTCTTCATCTATAGTAGTTCTCTTCAGTTCATTCCTCGTATTCTAATTATTTTGAGTTTTTGTGTGTTTATTTTTGTAGAGAATATGCCGAGGAGAAGCCATAAAGACATCAAAGGAATTCTAAAAAGGATCAAGAAAATGAAAAAGAAATTGCTGAGGAAACGTCGTCGCCGAGTTAGAAAATTCTTTAAACAGGAAAGCCACCTCCACTCTTCACGCAGGAAAATCCCGTGGGAGGGCACAAGCATCAACTTCTTCAAAATTGAATAAGAAGAAAAGATCACCGAACCATCAACAGTATCGGTGCCGACACCCTTACAATCGGAAGTAGAACTGCTAAGTTGTAATATTACCTCTGGTAGACTGAAATATTTTTATAAACAACGGCTTAAGATAACTAATGATCAACAGATCTTAAGTTGAATAAAGGATTATAAGATTCCTTTTTGTGAACCATCCATTAAAACTCGAACCGTTGCAGTACCCAGTATCACATGTATCTACTTCAGAAATAGCAAAATTAGGAAAATCTATTGAGTCTCTAGAATCTAATAAAGCAATATCAAAGTGTGAGCCCTGCTTTGAACAATTTTTGTCTAGTTTCTTTCTGGTTCCAAAACCAAATAGGAAAAATAGATTCATCTTAAATTTAGAACAACTAAAATGCCTTTACTGAACCAGATCATTTTAAAATTGAAGGTTTAAGAACAGTCATGAAGCTTTTATAATAACTAAAGATAATTTTTTACCTACAGTGCGTTTCAAAGTTATAACCTCACTATTCAGTAAAAATAAGTGAGCAACAATGAAATTGACTGGCACTAAATATTGCGCACTTAAGTGTTCTCAAAATATACAAAAGAGTTATTCCACTAATAACGGTACTTTGTTGTAAAAATTGAAAATATCAAAAAAGTGTGCAAAACAGACGTTTCATTATTATAACCGCACCTGGTTTTTTTAAAAAAAAAAATAGAAGTAGCGAACATAACGGTAAAATTAATAATTTATTTGGCTACCATTATTCTCTAAAATTGCGAGAATTCGATTTGGCATGGATTCTACGTATGGCGTCAATCCTTATTCGTTAATAAGGATCACGCATTTTTGATGGGCTTTTTTAATTCCTCACGTTATTAATTTGACGGTTGTCGGCGTAGATTTTTCCGATGAGCCAACCCCAAAGGTTCTCCATTGGGTTGGCATCCAGAGAACGAGCTGACCAATCCACCAAATCAATGTTAGCGTTGAAAACCAAGCCTTTGTGGTAGCACTCACATAAATTTGTGCGTTATCTTGTTGGAAAGTAAAGCGATTTTCAGGAATTCGGAGAAGATATGGAAAGATCCTTGTTTGGAGTGCATCCTGGTACTCGACGCTGTTCATCCGGCATGAAGAAAATGCCAGATCAACAGTGCCGTGCCTGATAAAACGTCCCCAAACCATCACAAAAACACTGTTGGGCAAAATACCGCCCCCTTTTGTTTTTACAAAATTAATGAGGCCTGTTTTGAAAATCCTTAGAGAAAAAGGCCTTTTATCCAGTATATCTACTTAGCTGATATATATTTATTAGGTATGTAGAACTTGTAAAGAATGTGAATATAATGTCAGAGAAACTGTTCAATTATTATTGGAGTCATTAGGGTTTGTAATTAATTATAAAAGAGCAACTTTACGTCTAGTGCAATTTGCAATTTTTGAGAGTCTATGTTGACTCCAGAAGATTTGCTATAAATATTCCTCAAGAAAAAAGATTAAAAATTACAAAGGAGCTTATCTACTTTAGAAATATAAAGTCTTGTAAAATAAGGAAATTTGCTAAATTAATTGTACTATTAGTATCTGCGTGCATAGCAATTGATTACGGTTGGATGTATACAAACAATTTTGAGCGTCAAAAGTTTCTCAGCCTTGCCGGTCATAACGATTATGATCGATACATAGGGTTCTACCATCCAGATCCTTACTTAAAGATAATTTTGATTGGCTAGATAAAGATGTTAGCGAAATCAAAGTTGATTTTCATGTTCTCGAAATATTTTCTGATGCATCGTGATCAGGGGGGGGGGGCAGCTTGTGGTGCCGAGACTGCTAGTCGTTTTTGGAGCGAAGAAGAATGTATGAATCACATCAATTATTTGGAAATATTAGCTTCAGGTTTTTATCATGTTCAAATTATTATTTCTATGATTTTCCACCTTTCTCTGTTATATTAAAAGTTATTCATAAAATAA
This sequence comes from Eutolmus rufibarbis, assembly GCA_963920795.1. NCBI lineage: Eukaryota > Metazoa > Arthropoda > Insecta > Diptera > Asilidae > Eutolmus > Eutolmus rufibarbis. The sequence continues at coordinate 29,275,850 of OY987207.1, forward strand.
TTAATGATAGAGCAAAAGGGGTACCGTGATATCCATTATTCAAAAGATTATTAGTATCTAGGGGTATTGAATTCAAACCAAGTTATAATTTATTTTCATAATTTTCTAGCGTTCAGAAAAAATACAAGGAGGTTATCCTGATGGCAAGTCTCTTATCAGGGAAGGCCTACTGAAAAACAGTTTGTCACCTCTTGCCATTGACATTGCGATAACGTCACTATCAAAAAATACGTTAAAGCAATATGATTATAGCGTTAAAAATGTGGTTTCTTTTTTCTAAAAACCAAAATTTTGATTTATATGACAATTCATTTACATATGTTATTGAAGTTTGAACAAAAATGATCTAATCGGGATTGAAATATGGATCCCTCACCATCTATAAGTCAGCCTTACCTTTGATTTTAGGGACATCTATAGACCAAATAAAGCGATTTTTTAAAGGTATATGTAAAATAAAACAACCTCGCCCACGATATAATGTTACACTCAATCCATTAGTCGTTCTTAATTTTATTTCAGAATTTTACCCGAATAAAAAACTGAGTATAGAAAATCTTATATAAAAACCTTGTAATCCTGATGGCATTAGTTACGGTACACAGAATGCAGACATTCAACGAAATAAAAGTTAATAATATTACAGTAGGTACTTAACAATTCTATACAGATAAAAATCCCAGAAATTATAAAGACTTCTAGACCTGGATCGAAGCAATCTAATTTAGTTCTTCTCATTTAAAGATAAAGAGGCAGTTTGCCTTGCTAATACTCTTATTGCATATTTACATAAAACTAAAAAGATAAGATTAACTGATTATCTCCTTATTAGTTTCAAGAAACCACACAAGAAAGTTTCTTCTCAAACTATTGGCCATTGGGTGAAAGATATCCTGAAATAAATTGATTGTATTGATACTAATTTATTGTCTGCCCTCTACCAGACACGCAGCTACATCAAGCGCACAAAAATTGGATGTGAGCATGAATTTGAATCTTATTTCGAAACGGATGGATTCCTTTAATTATTATCGTTTTATATCATTACTAAATATGAAGTAATTTTAAGCAATGTTATTTTGTATTCCATTGAATGTTATTATATTATTTTGTGTCAAGCTAAAGCATTAATTAAAACAGCAACGTTTACATGTGTAATAATTTCCTCTTTCAATTTATTTTGTATTCCTTCACGACCAGTCTCTCAAAATCTACAATTATATCTAGTTTGTCAGACGAAACTGTAGTATAATTATAGATTAAACGAACTCACCTGTGTGAAGTTTAATTCTAATTATATGAAGTTTCGTCTGACAGAGTAGCACCCATCCGTACCCAAGAACACAATAAGCTAAGTCCGTAATCGAGGGTCATGAAGTATTCTTACATACCAACTCTAAACTAAATGCGGAATGCACTGGAGAGGACTACTAGATGAAGAATGTTTTTTCTATATCTCAACTTATAGTCGTCCAGGTGGTGCACTACCGTGTGAACGACGAAAAAAATTAATTTTTTTTTAATTGCCGAAGTAATTTATAGTGATAAAGCAATACTCATCCAGAAAGTGGCCAATTTTTAAATATTTTTACTAAAGATGGCTACAAATTAAATTTGTGAAATTAATACATGCATATGTTTTGTAATTGATAATATATTTAAAAAATAACGAATATTCAAAATCAATAATTATTTCCTAAATCATCGTTTAAATTATTTAACATCATCAATATAGCGACGATCAGAGACCAAATCCCTACCCAGATTTATGTAAAAGTAAAGTAAAGCCTTTAATTCCAATATGGAACCACAATTTACAGAGTCTTAATAAAAAAGATGATTTTTTAAAACGTGCACGTTTTTTAACGTGTAACGCTCTTTTTCTTAAATAATTTTTGTAATAACCCTTAATTTTTAGAGCTATCACAGTATTAAGGTTTAAATGGCTAAAACCAAATTTTAGGAATACGGATGATAGCATTAAACTATTTTCGTATGTATTTAAATTGAAATATTCACCGAGTGCAAAGAGTTTTTCTGCCACTATTTACTGCATGCGGTAAAGAATTGGGGAAAAAATAATAAAACGACTTGTATCTATCAATTTCCGGTTAATTGATCGGAAAATGTTTTTATTTAACAAGATTTTTAAGAACTTTTATAAAACCATCCGCGAAATTAACGTTATTTATAAACAAATGAAAATGATTTTATAGAACAGACAGTAATTAAGATCGCAACTGGTACATAGCAATAAAATATGAAAAATTTAGATAAAAATGTTAAGACTACTTTTCTTGCAAACATGACTTGATGAAAAATATTAGTTATTCTTATCTTAATTTTTCTTAATAAAAGAAGATAAATATAAAATTGAAAAGGAAAAAAATAGCCTGAAGTTTGTGTACCTAATAAAGAATTTTACCTTGTATTGCACATATATTTATCCACATAAATATAATACATGCATATATAATATGTATGTAAAAAACAGTTTAACAACGTATAGACCAAACCGCTGGACCTAAAGAGCTGAAATATTGACAGCACGTTTCTTTTGTGATGTAAGCACCCACTAAGAAAGGATTTTACGAAATTCTGCACCTAAGGGAGTAAAATAGGATATGTTAATTCGTATGAAAATCCCTCATTTTTGAAGTTAAATCCATGAAAATTGGTATTTAGCCTTTTAGTTAGAAATTAAGAAAGACATATTTCATGACGTGTTTCAGCGTTTTTGGAAAATCATCCCCTTGGGGGGTAAAATAGGAGATGAAAGTTTGTATAGGAGTTCCGTCATTTCGAAGGTTAAAACCATGAAAATTGGTGTTGGTTAAGGGTTGACATTCCTAAAACCCTGAAACATATTCGACCCAATACCTTAATACCAAATTATAAGTCTTTAACTTTTAAAATAACGGACTTTCATACAAACGTTTACTCCCCATTTTACCTCTATTCTATTTCTAGTTATTTCGAAATCCACGCAGACGAAGTCGCGGGTCGAAAGCTAGTTGTAATATACTTAAAACATAAAATCATATCGTTATACATAGACATATGTAGAATTTTATGAGTTCTTAAACCGCAGCTAGAAGCAGATTATTTAGTGTTTGAAAGTCTACTAATAATTTCGTCTCTCTTTTTTATTTCGTTATCTCTAAGTCGATGAGGTACAATTTTCCGCATCCAACATCCGTAAGATGTAAAGAAAATCTAACGACCTTTTTATATTTCTTTTTAATGTTCGAAATTTCTGAGTTGTAAGGATGTTTTTCACTCAATCTCTATCTCCGGGGTGCAGTATCATGTCATGGGTAAGCAGTAGCTCATATCTATTTCGCATCTTTCAGCATTTTATCTATTGATGTGTTCTGGAACATGTAAAATGAAACGCACCAAATATATATGTACATGAATTTATGATTTAATAACACTTCATTTCCGTAAGAAGTGCTCGCATCTACTGCCAACCCTTTCTAAACTCACTGTGGGGTTAGGAGGACGAAAAACACAGAAATGAATTTTTTATGGAAAGAAAATTCAGGTAAAACACCAGCTGTTTTCTATGGTCGTGATGTCTTTTTTTCTGTTCGAAGACATTTCATTCACCAACAGATATATGTAAATGTGGGAATGAGCCAGAAAAGATGGAAATAAACTACTATAAAATTTCTGAAAAAATTTAATACTTTTGCATTTTGCTCCGTAGATTTAAAAATATTGGTTATTAACAGATTTGTTCTGTTATACTGAGAATAAAGTTTTTATATTTAGTAAATGTTGAGGTTGATAATGGCGAAGTAAATATTTGGTTTTTGTTAATTAGCCCCACGGATCTCAATTAAGTACAAGCATTGTTTAGTTAAGAACGCTTATAATTAAGATGCATGGGGTTTGCTAGTGGTTACACTCAAAAATACTTCGTAATATTAAAGAAAAATAGGGATAGAATATATGAAAATCATCGATGATTTCGAGCCGATACAGAATTTCATAAAAACTACGAAACGTACATATGTATACTTCGGAAACTCAACATTATGCGTCGCAATTTTTAAAAAAATTCGGTACAAGACTCTATGAGTATCTACGTTACTACATCGTATTTAAATAATATATAACGTTAATTTAATAAATTTTACGATATAGAAAACGGCTCCGTTAAAAGTATACGATCCATTTTCCTCAGTTTTAAGACAGATTTTTTGTTAATTTTGTAGTGTAGTCTTATAGTTTAATCATGCGAGGTATGAATTTTTTCGTATATTGGATAGGGAAATAAAAAATAATAAATACCTCGTTTTTATTTTGGATTTATTAAATAATTTTGATTTTCTTTTTATTACAAAAGCGTTACTTGAATATGAATAATTTTTTATTCTAAATGGTTCTTATAAATTATTGAGAAGGTAAATGAAAAAATAAATAAGATTGAAGTTTGTTGTTGTTTGGGCGAACCATTACTGGCTACAATTTTAATTAAGAAATTTAAGCAATATATTTATAATTCACTTAAATCTGTAAAATTCTATTATGTACATACATATGTATGTATCTTTCTATCTTATAAATGTTTTACTGCATCTCTAATTTCTTAATTCATGAGCTGGCCGAGCGACCGACTGGCAAACGGCCCGACCCGCCTTCGCCCATACTTCCCACTATTATTAATGATATTGATAAGCTACTAAGGATCGCCGAGGCAGACGAGCTCAAAAATGCTAGCGTTTCGATCCGGAACACCAAGCCGATCTCTTCAGTGTGGCTACAGATTAGAGTCCCTGGCACAAACGCCGAGATCGTGGGGACCGAACGCCACGCGCGATTCAAACTCTAAGTGTGAAGTATAAGCGAAGGCAAATCTTGTAACAATATTTAATTGTTTTGTGCAACAGAGAATTTTTATATAATATTTCTGTACGAAACAATTCTTAGTAAATAAATATTTAAACAAATAAATATATATCTTTCGAGCCTAACTGTTTTGAAGGATACTATTAGGTATCGTAAATATGAAATAAAAGATTTATCCTAGGTCTAGGTCTACGTTTTTATTATAAAGGTAACTCAAATATCCTTATATACCGATAAATAAATAACAAATTATTTAGCAGGTTCATAATGCTTGATTAAATGGCTACCTAGTTTCGTAATCTAAATTAAAGTACGCTTTCGTTTCAAACATTGCTTAAAAGTGGGAAAAGAAAAACGGTTAAGCATTTTAGCGTTGCTAAATTGTGCATTCTAACATTGAGGTGGCATGTGAAAAAGGACGAAAATTTCTAAGAAGGATGAATTTCATATTACAGAAACTAAAAGAAAAATTTAGGAAAACCCCTTCTGCAATTTATTTTCTGTTTACGCACCCGTAAATAACAATTACAATTCAAAAGACTAATGCCGTGACTTAAATTGCCGGACACAAATAACTCTCCTTGGCGTAGTAAGGTAAGTGTTAATTTTTATGGTGAGGACAAGAAAGTTCAGACTTTTGTCGCCCTCGCCCGTAGAACTGCTATCCTATTATGTTGCGTACTTATTACAGTCCATCATGCCATTTTCAGTTGTAGTAAAAATGATAAAATGACATTTACGGCGTGCCTAAAAGTAATAAGGAAGTAATTTAATATATTATGCTGATTCAACTTTATCATAAATTGATTAAAGCTAATTTTAAACGATATAAATCAATTATTTACCTAACAAAGTACATATGTGGACACATTAAGAGCTCACAAATTGGGTAACATAAACTATGCCCAATTTAGCATATAATATATGCAGCTATAAGCGATGGTCAACACTCACCCTTTTCTAATTTCGAAGGATTGTGAGGACGTCTAATTTGTCAGTGATATGAAAATTAAGCTAAGAATCTCATAGCCATACATATGTACACACATACATACATATATGAAAACGGGTGCTTGTCCCTTCTCCCTCATTTATATTATACTATAGTATATATGTATGTAGGTATGCTATCTTACAAAGGGCTTATCGTTTATTTGTTACAATAATATGTCTTATGTGGGTATACTATCTCAAGGTTTTAAGATTTATAAATCGAAGGAGATTTTTATTAATTTGTGAAATGACAATAACATTGAAAATAAATAATTTTCTCAGGGGTAGCAGTGAAAGTATATTAATGCCTTAAATTAGTAAATCTTAATAAAATCCAGAACTGAGTTTGATTGGTATGTATTTCCGTTGCCTCTAAAACTTTTTAAACTTCTTTAATTAGAGTTTAGAAGTTTTCGAAACTTTCAACGAGCCATCAAAGTGGCGTTTAAAAGATCAATCGTGAGTACTTCGGAATATTTAAAATAGTTTTCCAAAGAAAAGGACTTAGGTCACGTCGATACACCAGGATACTTTGGAGGATGATATTCAGAAGATAAAAAAAAAAAAAAAATAAGCCCAAGGAAAATGAGTTCCCAATGGATGTGGGCCTCTATCTGGGAACATGCCTGCTGCTGAATTTGGAATATCTAAATATATGTAGTATCCGGTGACGTTTAATGGATGACCTTAAAAATCTAATACTCATGGCGGTGACAGCAGTGATGCGACAATTTTTTTTTTTTTTCGTTTTTGTTCCGATTCTCGACTTCTTCCACTAGGGCAGCAATTGACCTTTTTAGAGCGAGGCTCCTTCCACTCAATGGGTAATAGAATCGATATGGAACGCCGGAAAGCATATACCTGAAATAAAATCCACTCACTTCCCTCGTTATTTCTCTGCTTTTGTGTCTAATTGACATTTTGTGATTTAAAAATGCGCTAGCCTGCAGATGGTGTGCGTAAGGAGAGCTATGCCCACTTTTTAATTTCTTTACGTCTGTTGACAGAGCTTTTAATTCGTATAATTGAAGTTGCTGGAGTAGGCACTTCCTCTCCAGGCGCTTTTCGTAGCAGGGCGCCTGCGTTTTGCTCGTGCACCCTTGATACACATAGTCAAGATTTGGGGAAGGACAAGGAGGCTGTTTGTAGTCACATTGTTTGAGGGCGTTTGAGGGATGTTTTTTCCAGAGAGGTAATAGAGCTTTCGATAGAAAAATTATGTGGTTATCCTATGATATCAGCTACCTACCTTTCGACACCGTAGTGTTCGTGCTCGTAAAGGACAAAATTGGTAATAGCTGTTATTGGAACAGATAATAGTAATAATTGCAAACCAAATCAAATTATATATGACAGCAGTATGAGTAACTATACTAAAAATTTGAGTACAAGTTGAAAGGCTGAAACCGAAATCACAATTTCGTGATTTAAAACTCTTACTTTTCAGGTCATTTCAACAATTTTTCGTATTGATTTTGATCTAACATTAGTAACCATTAACTAGGAAACTCTAGTTAAAATAGTCATTTTTAAACAGTTAGTTTTCTGGTTAAGTTAAATGTGGGATAATTTCAAATTCGCAATGTATTCTCAGAAAGTTATTAACCTCTTGAAGGATATTAGCACATACATATGTTTATTATATGTGTACGTTTAGTTTTTTAGAAATTCAAATTATTTGAACTAGCAAAAAATGTAAAATCTATAATAGCATTTTATTCTACTTGAAATTAACTGCTTTAAAAATGTTTCAAGTTGCCTCTGATTATCGCAAGGTCTTCTTTTAATTAATTGATAAAGATATCGCAAATATTCGATAAATAAATTACCCAGTGTATACAATTTGATCAGCTTTAAAGATTGATTTATTTAAAAATATAATTTGTAAAATAGCGTTTTTTATGTTTTTACTAATAGCACTTTACTGTCAATTTTTTCTTACTTACCGAGTAACTGTCGGTGAAAAATAAGTAAACCAGAAATCAAATGAAACATGAAGCCACTTTTTTCACCAATCCTACTTAAAGTGAGTTAATTTCGAAAAAGTGTCATGTTTATATTAAAATTTGACAGGACACGGAGAACAACGTTCTTCTTTCCAATTGATTGAATAACGGCCACCAAGATTTACATGAATGCTTTACTGGAGATGTACATATTTATAATTGCAGGCGATGAGAACCTTATTTTAACCTTTTCCCTAGATGAAATTCAGACTTTTTCGAAACTAGGGATGCAAATCCACAGAACTGTTTATTTTCTTAACTGAGGGAATTAAAAAGCTGTGAGTAAAAATTTATAAAAGTTACAAAAGAAATATTATATTACCTGAGATCGCAAACATTTACAAACAAATGGTAATTTAACAGTGGGTAGCAAAGTTTTAAGTGCTTGGTAAAAAGATTAAATTCTGGAAGTTTGGAGTTATAAGCACCGTGGGAAGAGAAGGAATGACTCCTTGAAACTTAGTCAGAAATAAAAATATTTCTTCCTTCGGTTCGTTTTCGAACTAGATTGATACTTGAAGTGTTACTTTATTTTTCTTTTGGAATAACTCTTTCAAATAATTTTTTCTTTTAGTGAAGTTGGGCGCAAGATTTGAAATTAACTATTATATACTGGAATTCACTTCATGTACATAAAGTTATTATTAGTAGATCAAATAAGATCAAATTGGAAAGATCTGACCTAGACAAATAACAAAATTTATGGCAGAGGGGTGAGGACATGTCAATCGTTTAGGACTTACAGAGTGATTCGTAAATTCAAATTTTCCATGGTATGCACATCATTATTTTATTTTTATCTTTTGATCTACTTAACGCAGCGAAATCCAATTCACGCCAAAAATCTACTATCCTAATGAGCTTTCCCAAAATTTCAACAATGTTGGCCTACCTCCTACCATTGCAGGTACACTCCACTCACTTCTGAAACTTGAAAAAAAAATGTTTTTTCCTAAAATTCACCTTTTCCCCGAAATTTATGTAATTAATGCACTTATTTTTTATTTTTATCGAATTGCAAATCTTAATATCTTTCCAAAAAGGTATAGTACTGAATATGATCTGCTCTTACAGCAAACACAATACCAGAAAACCGTCCGACAGATAATACTATTTTAAAAAGTTTACGATTACCATAGACTTCTAGCTTTATTAATATAAAATAATACAATATGTGCAGAGGTTCTTCAAATCCCTACCATGTTTTCTGTAAGGATCAAGTGCTTCTCTTGTTCCTTAAATACAGATACGTAACTTTTAAAAATGTTTATTTTAAAGATTACTATCTAATTTTAATTGTCGAAGACTTTTTATTTCTACATAATGTCTCAGTTCGGAAATCATTTATCGTATTCATTTTATCAGATGCAAATATACTTTTGCATTAATGCTTCTGTTAAACTGCTAAACAGCTATTAAGTATTAAGTATTACTTTTTAAATAATGAATCCAGGCATAATAATAGATCAACATCAAACGTTTTAAACGTTTGTATGATATCTACATGTGCCACTTTTGGTGGTCTGCGACTATAGTTAAGGGAAGGTAGTTATAGAAAGTTAAGCTTACAAATGTTCCATGTATATTTGCGTTTTTTAGAAGAACAAATAAGAATTTAATTTAAGTTTGGCAACAAATAAGAATTTTACATATGTATTTATGTTTGAGCAGTTAGGGAGTTTCATAACTATGAGAATTTTAGTTGACCTTGTTATATTAATTATACATATATTTAGCTAAGATTCCAGGGCTAAATACCTAGAAATTCACGAAGCGTTCCTTAGACACTGAGGCAGTTTAAATATGTTGTTTACCACATCAAGAGGACCACTGTACAAAGCTTAGTTTTATAACAATAGCTTTTGGGTACTGCCGTTTTTTAGCTAACATTGGAGAGAAGGCTTTATATTCCAAAAAATAATAAAATTTCAGCCAAATGAAATGTGTTAAAGCTTAATAAGGTAAGTTCTTTGATATCAGTTGGCCCATTCGTTAAAATTTTACTTATCATATTCTTAACCTCTAAAAGACAACACACAGTCCGATTTTAAAAAACTGTTTAATGCTATACAATAATATATTATATCATTGAGAAAACTAAAGGTTATGCATGTTCGAATTAAAATTTACACGTGCCTTATTTCATACGTGGCCCTTAGCTGTGTCCTAGATATTTTATAAAGTACATAATCTGAACTGTCTAGAATTTCAATTATCACAGTTCTATAAAAAGCTTTGCAGAATACATCTCTGCTATGTTACCCCCATCCAAATAAAAAAAACAAAAGATAAATAAGAGATAAATGATTTTGCTTTTGACAGCATTGCTGCATAATTTATCTAATTTATCCCATTGGAAAAAAATTCGCGCAAAAATTCAAAAAGCACCAGAAATCAATTAAATTTGGGATGAATATGTATTTGGGAATTCCCCTTTTCTCTAAAAAAATAATTAATTTTTTAAAGCTCTGTAGGAGAACTTTCAAAGGGCACGCCGAATGAAACAGTGTGGACTTCGACGGCCTTCTTGAGCTTCAGAAGAGGAATGTGGTCTTAAAACTGAACGGTCCTGGTGAGAACCATGTTGGGAGCATGCACACAAACACACCTCCAGAACGCCGAGTCACTGTGACCCATCTTCGGCAGCTATCATGTGCCTCTTTATGTCAAACGATTTGATACGCAAGAAATTCTGCATCGCCCGAAACATGCTCCGACGATTTCGGAGTAATTTTAGGACGTCAAAGCTTTGCCCCTATTTTTTTCAAACTTTCAAAATACACTGTAAAATCTCTATGGTATATGAAAAAAACCTATTTTATTACTAATGTTTAATGGCATTGTAAGTTGAATTAAATTTTGTTAGGTCGATGAATTTACTCAAAAGACCCCTGTTTACTTTTGTTGTTATAATTATTATTTTTTCATGCAGATATCCCTCGCTTTACACAACATTTGAATTGTACGATTTCGGTTTAACACGTTTGAAGAAGAGTGGAAGAACTTCCATTTACACGGCCTGGAATTTCACTTTAACACGGCCGGGTCGGCAAATGCAAAAAAGTGCAAATGCAATTCAAAAGTCGGAGAATTTTAAATATAGCTTTGTTTCATATGTCAAATTCATATGTGTACCAAATTTCAACTAAATCGGTTCAGTAGATTCGGACTAAATGTGACAGACGGACAGACACGAGTGATCCTATACCGTTCCATTTTTTTATTCGGACGTAGCGAAAATGTGCCAGAAGCGAATTTACAATACACCTCATTCATTATATTTAAAACATGGAAAAAGGAATTACTTTTCTGGATTTGAAATACAGATAATTTCTCTTGTTTAATAAAATGTTTGAAAAAACTATACATATAAATATGTGTACACAGGACGCAAAAACGGATTCTCCAGTATTCTAATATCTTTCATTACTACTACTACATGCATGTTGACTGACTTCAGTTATTAAGTTGTACGGAATTTTCATTTTATTTGCTTAATCAATTTTGAAATATTTTTCATAGTTTCGCACTCAAAAATTTAAATTTAAAAAACAATTCGTATGTGCAAATTCAACTTATACTTTTTCTTTAGATATTTCTTATAATTTTCAGTTAAAATAATCGAAAATTCTATAGGTGTCTGGAAGACTAACATTTTGGCCACTATTTGTTATTATAATTTGTACCATATGACGTACAAAAATTATACATATAATAATACTTTTTGGAAACATTCAGTGGGGACCCCATCGAAAGTTTTTCCAGCTTACGGGACTGACAAAATCTTTAGTTCCATAATGGTGATTTCTTAAGCCAGTTAAAAACCCCTATGTTTAACATTTTCGCCTACAATGCCGAGTCTGACTCATGGTTACAGTTTCGGGCCAAACATGAATATCACGAGTCAGACTCGTAATTCGGATTAGGGGCCATATATTATACAATAGGTAGTTGATTTCTGGTAGAGATATCTGTTCAAATTTAAGCAAAACTCGCAAAGAAGGAGCCAAGGAAAGAGATCAGTTACAATCATGGGCCAGTTCTTACTATTAGTCTACGCCAGTTTGTAACGGGCCTTATAGGTTGCTTTGTATCGCGCATTGTGGTTGGGTACGCAATTTGTCGAATTTATTTGTACGGGAAGAAGTAAAGGAAAAATGTATGCACGAAAGAGTTAATGGACTTTGATTGAAATATGTACATATATCTAAACTATCGACAGAAGTTTGGCAAGTTTTCAAAAATTGTACAAGTGTCCGAAAGAAAACCTTTTTACGGTGTGCCAAAGGTTCTCATTTATTCAGGTACGTTTCTATCCATGATTCCCCGTTAGAAAGCTTTCTTCTCTCTGAGGCTCGCTGGTGCGCAAGTGGGCCGTGCGTCGTTCCATTCATGTGGGCTTTACAATTACTACTTTCCCCCGTACTGTACAATGCTGATGTTTTCCAACTGCTTGATGTATGTAGCTATAAGAACAGAATGTCTAGGCGATCCTGAATTCTGTTCCAGCTGGTCCCAAGTGCTAGGAGCCCCGTCTCACAGACTAGCACTTCGGTTCTCTCTTCAGGGGGACTGGAAAGTTTCGTAGCCCAAACTAAAGACCTATAAAACGAATACGCAGAAAGGATTCCTTAGCTTTTAAACAAACTTTTAGTGAAATCCCTAAAAAAGCTCACTTCTCGACTCACAGTTGCTATTTAGTTTGTGCGCGTCCTTACCCATCACCGGACCAACAACACAAAATTAGTGCGAAGCCTGTAAAAGAGAAGAGTTACAGAAATATCATGGTTTTCCTCATATCCGAGACAAGAAAGAAAAATATCAGTAAAACTAGTTCTAAATGTGAAAAATATCAACCTACACCAGATTACTCCAAATAATACCTAAAGGCAAGGACTATTTGTTGGCTTCCTGGTGGTGTTTTATTTGATTTTAAGGAGGAGAGGTCGATGAGGGGGTTCTTTAGCCATTACTAATATGTTTCCAAAGTAATGCTGAATCCGCAGATTGAAAATCTGATTGAAATTTATATAAGAAATTTACATACACAAGGCCCTGGTGTGTATACACGTTCCGCATAGAGAGGATTTTTGGTGGAAAAGAAATCGTTATTTAGTTAAGTGTTAGTGTATTTCAAAATTATATAATCATAGGCAAAAATAAAAGCATTATTGCAATAATAATCATAATAAAGGAACTTATTTGTTAAGCTTAGTGTAACTAAATATCCTTACAGCTGTGTGTGTATGTGTTACGCAATCAACGCGCGAATGAAAATGATTTGGACCCACTTACTACTGACCTTTAGGTTATAGAGGAGTGTCGAAATATTTTATTTATTTTCTTATTTGTTTTGCAAAATATGTAGACGCTTTCCAGAATTGCGAAAAGACAAACTTTGTGACTTTAAAAAAAAAAACAACAGCAAAAAGAAAAACTAAAACTGCAAAAGACAAGAAAGCTCAAATAGGAGACAACGGTAAAGTGTATGGACGTGGAGAGAGTGGGGCTCAAAATACCCTCTCCGATATTCTCAGTTCCTCTCTAAACTACTTCTACTTCTACTACTTCTACAAAAGTGAAAAAAAAAAAATCTAGATGCACACTAACATATTGGCTAGAATAACGACAAAAGCTGCGGAAAAAGCTCTGCGTCTGCCAATTCTCGACATTATGAAAAGCCTAGGTTGAGAGCTCCTCACTCGAAATTAGGGTCGAACCTGCACATACCCACATTTATGTCAAGTCTCGACGTTCTTTTCTCTGCAACGTACGGCTGCCGTGTATAGCAGCAAGAGTTAAAAAAAAAATAACGAAAATCATAGTAGAAGATTGTACAAAGAGATATATTAGAAATGCCTTCGATTTGCGATAACATCTTAGTTTTCACGCCCATAATATATTGGTTTTTTCGCGAGAGCTGCCCTAGTAAAATTATCGTTAAATAGAGAACCCTACCCGGAGTTTTTCATGTAAGAACGAATCGCTCAAATATCGAGTGACCAAAACGCTGGTGAAGATGTGAAGTGTAACTGAAAAAAGAAAGAGGTTAAACAAAAATCACAAAACTAAAGAGAACGGGCTTTCAGTGTGATAAAAGTATTCTGAAGAATGTGTTAAAAATGTGATATTCAAAATTGAAATTATGATATTACGAAAGTGTGATAACAAACTTTGATGTTCGTCTTCTAACTTCTACGATTAATTTTATTTCTCCTGTTGGGCACTCTAAAACCTCTAACGAAGGCTTGCATTGTTTTCGAGTTACTTCTCGTTTACCTAACTGAACGCACCCGCAACCGAAGGAAGAGTTAAGAATCGTGGAGTACCACAGACAGTACCATGGGTCCAATGTTGCACAACCAGCAGCAACAACACCAAATAACTTCTAAAAGGTCGCACGCTGCCAAAATCAGCGAGCCGAACAAGTGCTGTCGCCTGAAGCGTTGTCGCAACCAGACTAAGACAGGTCGATCATCTTCCGCGGACACCTTCATGATGATGGAAACAGAACCTTCATCGTCAGCCACCGCATTCCGGTCAACGGATGAATTTTGCGACAACACACTTTCATCATTCGTTACGACCTCGTCATCACCACAGCCTTCTCCACAGTCTTTATCAATAATTGAAAGAAACTCTGCACCGACAGTCGCTCTTAAGTCATCAATCGTCTCAGCACACTCCGCTATCAGAAATCGGAGACAACATCAGCGCCGAAGACGGCGCGGTCGCCTAAGGAGCATTTGTGAAATGTGGAAAGCCGTCAAATCATCGTTGTTACTGTCATCGCCTATGGCATCGTTATCGAAATTATATCGTTATTTGATTGTAATAATGTCAAAACGATTAGCATCGCAAATAATATGGATTGTTGGCTTAGCTGTTGCCATTTCAATACTTCCAATTAATTTAGTTAATGCTTCGGTTAATTCAGATGAGATATTATACGACACGGATCTGAACGACATCGCAAGTACGACTTATGAACCTGGTAAGTACTTGATTCAAATTTAACTTACCTCAGTTAATGTGCGATTTAGTGAAAGATTATTATGTAAGTCTTACTTCTTACTAACACTAATAGTGTAATACAAAATATTTTCTGTAAACTTTTTCAAACTATCGAGAAACTTTTTACTGTGAAAAGTTAAAAGGTTGAAAAATATAAAAATATTATAACATGCATACATATAAAATATATTGTAATTCTTACATTATGGGCATATGTTTATCTTTTCTATCTATACACTCAAAAAAATAAAGTTGGTAAATTTAAACAAAATATATTATTAAAAGATCGCGCCATACATTTTGCTGAGCCTCTGTAATTTTTAAACGTTTTTGTTGTTCAATATTAACTATTAAAAATAGTTAATTCCAAATTTTATTCTTAATGAGGCCACGCCACACATCGCTATATTATAAGGTAAGAATGCAGCAACGACGAACTTAAGCATATAATATCTACATATGAAAACAACGAAAAAAGCTTAGATTTTTGATCTATCATGACCGGTTGTATTGCAACTACAGAACAGAGTAATTGAACAAGTTTATTGCGCTACTTGAACTTTGTGTTTTACTTAGTACATCTCTTGAGAAACACAATTAATTGATGTCGCGTTATTCAATACTAAAGACTCATACGGCAAGCCAACAAATAAAACAAAACGTAATGTCTTTATGATCTTCTCTGCCCTCTGCTCAATTAAAATGTATGTCATGGTTCACTAGAGAAAAAAACCAAAGCAGCATTATCTGCGTCCTATTAATACTGCTGATAGGAGTCTTTTGTTTTTGTAAACCAATAATGTAGCCTATGTATGTGTTAATTTTTAAAAATATTATTCGAGACTTTGTACAATTCAAACACCGTGTTAGTCACAAATGACTCTATTAATATAATTTTATTTTTACTTTTTAAGATATATGATAAAGTCGCAGCTGCTTGGCGAATCATCAGTATCTTGATTTAGTTTACTAAATTTTATTTCTGGTGAAATACACACGGAACGAAATAATTTACTAAAATCTATTCAACCAATTTACAAATTCCACATTTCTAAAATTTTCTGAAAGTTAGTGTTGCAAAAATTAAACATACATATCATAGATACCAAGAAAATTAAGTAAAATAAAATAAAAATAAAAATTTTACTAAAATTCATTGAGCTAAAATTTGTGAAATAATAGTAAAAAAATTCAAAAATCTATAGGTTATAAAGATAGGAAAAGTTATATATCAGAAAAGTAGAAATAAAAGCAATATTAGATCGATTAAAAAAAATTTACTAAAATTGCAGTTGTTGAGCCATGCTAAAACGTGCGATATTTTATTTTGAAGACGGTATGACGAACAAACATCAATTTACCAAAATTTGCCTTGCCATAAAAATCATCGTTTTCGAATATTATGGATAAGATAGCAGAAAAGAATAAAATATTTTAGAATAGTGCATTACATTACTTCAAAATTTTGACAACCAGTTTTCAAGGTCTTGATAGATGAAAAAAACACGGCAGAGTTTGAGGTCTCCTCATGGATTTTGAAGCAATATTTTGCATATGTGTTAAAGGTTTTTGAAAATGTTGTAAATGATTAGTTATCTCTTAAATTATCTTAATTGAAAGTTCTTACATTTCATTAACATTCGTAAGAAGTCTAAAATTCAATTAAACTTATGGTGCAAACTTAAAAACATTTTTTTTTAGAATAAAGGGCAATTAAGCAAAAGCGTTTAAATTGAACGTAGAAAATAGCTGAATTTTAATACGTAAAAAAATATATAAACATGCCTTTTATTTAAGATCTGCCTTAAAAATATATGTTCTGAACATTCTAGTAAAACTTCATAATGATTGCTTCAATAGTTTCTTTTAATTATGTTATCCTGTTCAGCAGTTTAATGAAGAACGAGATTCAGTAGGTAATTCTAAATTCTAATATTAAGAGTGTTTTTTTAGAATTTCTGTGCAGGAAAATATACATTTCTATTGCGAATATTAATATAGTAAATCTACCAGTTCATTAGTAGTAACGCAAAGATTTTTATAAACATATTTTTCTTGCTTTCAAGTCTTTTGATCGTTTTTAAGTAGGAACTACGCCTTAAAGACTTACTAATATATATTAGACACATTTTGGAAAAACAAAATATGTAAATATATATTTAGAAAGTTTGATTTAATTTTCAATTAATTGAATGGAAAAAGTTTCTAAGATTGTTTATGATAATCGATACACATATAATTTTTTTAACATTTGATATTGTTTTATGGAAGTCAGGATTTGGACTTGTGCATAATTAGAATATTTTAGCTTATAGTGCAAATTTAGTTTTCATATCCATAGAGTTAAGTCTTTTCATAGTTTTTCCGTTTTTCCGTTTTCATAGTTTTTTAAAATCTTTTCTTGGAGATAAACGAGTATTTTGCTTTGCCTTCTGTGAAAATTTCTGGCATTAGTTATATGACCACTGGGGAATTAAAAAATAAGAAAAGTACTTTTCTCTCCAAACTTCGAAAACCCTAGTGCTAAATTTTTGATTTCAGATGTTTGTTAAGTTTATAGATAAGAACAAAAAAAAAAAAAATTATAATACGACTTTTATTTGGGATTTTAACGAATTTATCAAATTTTTCGTGTACATTTATTATGAATCAAATTTTTGAGTTTTCTAAAACAAATATTTTGGGTAATAAAATGATCTTTCATATTTAAATGTGAGACAAAAAAAAGGTGTTGAAAAAAAGCCAAAATTAAGTAATTTATGGAAGAAAAAAATATAGGTAGGTATATGATACTATGTATGTCCTATATGTATACAAAAGGAAAATGTCTCAAAGCTCCATACGGTACGATTATTTAATTTATTGTGAAAACATGAAGAAAGGCAGTATAATATAATTTTTACAGTAAGGTAAAAAAACATGCATTGTTGATACCGAAGTTTACCCTTGTTGGTTTGAATCAACAGTACACCTCTCATTTTTAGCACAAAACCATGAAAACCTTTTCTCCCCTGCTAATAAAAAGCTTATTTTTATTTATCTACTCTACTTTTATGTTATACATATATATATATATAAGAACATTTAAAGATTGCCTTATCCCCTTTCAAATTGGCTGTGCATATCTGTTAGAATGCGTTTTACTTCACTGAATAATATAGAACTTCTTCAGCACTTCAAGAAATCTTGATTTCTACGTTTTACGCAAGTTAAGAAAGACTGAAAGGTCTCACAAGGAGGCCAAAGCACTTTGTAAAAAAAAAAGTAAATTACCACTGACCTCGTTAGCCGTCTTGTAAGGTATACTAAGGAACATAAGAACATATATATAAGACTAAGTTTTCTGAACTGGTTTACCCATCCCACTTTGGGTCCCGGGATCGATGTAAAATTACAGGACACATTTCGTTTCGCGATGGTATCAGTAGGTACACGCTAGAAAATGATTATTGTTAAGGATCCGTGGATTTTCATGTCGGGATAAATAGAATACTGGGTGAAATATAAAATTGCCTTTGTGGATAACTGCTTTTCCAGAGGGATAACAAAAATGTCTGACCTAAATTTAAGGATCTTTCGAGAAAATTCTGTAATGAGGTTTGGTAATTGGGACATACAACCCGAGCATCGACTTTTAGTTAACTAGGACACCTGTTTTTATGTTGCTCTTTAAAAAGGGATTTTTCAAGTTTCAAAAGAGCAAATAAGTTTTCTGATTTTACGGATGGTATCCGCTTATAAGTGTAGAGCTTAAACACCACCTGAATTTCTCCTTTGAATAATCTACTCTACACAGTTTGTATAAACTAAATTCTAACTTAATTGCAATAAGACCATTTAATTGCAGAGATTTAACGGCTGAAGTGTCTGTCAGAGGTTAAATTTATTAGAGAGCACTTGCATTCGAAAAAACATAAAATCACACGAAACCCAACCTTTAAATAATTTCTTTTAAAATGTGTGCATATACGTATACATCCTTTCTTCTCCTATTTAAAATAAATAAAGCTTCTTCCTTTTTTTGTATCTTACTTTTGTATTCTAAGAAAATTTAAAAATGAATAAGTTGGGTAAACGAATTCATGTTCAACATAGAGTAGTGGGTTTTAGTTTTAATATCTATTTTTCTTCTATTCTTCAAATAATATAATTGGGAAGGTACACTGAATATAGTTCGATGGACTATATCTTACGGATGCCAGAACTAGGTAGGTAGCGCTGATCAAAAATTCAAATATCGTTCCCCTACCATCATTTTCAAGATAGTGGAGACTTAATCTATCTGGTATTTCAAATTATCCATTAAACGATAAATCGTTATTCTTCGAAAAAATTTGTATAAAAACGGGTTTTTCAGATTTTGTGATCTATTATCATATTTCTTTCCTTTATGTAATATTAAATCTTGTTCTTTGTATAATATAAAAAAAAATAGTATAGTATAATAGATTGTAGTCTAAAATATTTAAGTTAAGCTTCACTTAAGTCTCCAGCTTTAGCGAATTTAGATCATCACATTTTTAATTTATGCTATCTATGTATAAGAATTTCAATTTGTCAAATAAATGAGGACATTTTTGTTCAGGCTTCCGTAAATCAAACCGAACCCCAACTCATCCCGAATTTAATAGGATTTAAAAACGCGCATATGTCAAGTAAATAAGATCTTTCGTATTTTAAAAATAACTGCAATTTCGACATTTACACGGGAAATCTCATCTTTGGATTAGAATTGGTGTAGATATTTCGGATAGATGCATAGATTTGGTTTAATCTATATGAATAAAATCGTAACTCGCTTCGTGGCTGTGCGCATATCATGCAAAAACTGCTGAAAATATTGAGATGCGGCTTTTTTAATTTTTTTGTGATAGTTCAGTAATCATTTTAAGCTGTGTTTAATGACATTACAACCACAAGAAATCACTCAAATTTATGCTAATACACCGTGTCGGGGGGTATGCCAATCGATTCTACATGGTCTCCTTACCAACGTTTGTTCAGATACTTCCTCTTAAAATCGGTCATTCACCCTTAAAATTGCAATCGAAAATTTGGAGGGGTGAACCTAGAAAATAGTTCATAAGTTCTTTGAGAGAGTGTTTCTTTATATGTGAGAGGATAATTATTTTACCAATAGAAAGCTCAGTCGTTGTAGGTTATAAATTTACAGTAATTAACATTTTTGCATTAATTTACACTACTTTTATTTGTGTCAGAAATAGTGTTTTTTTAGAGTTTCGGACACTACTGAGCCGATTTGAATAATTCTTTCATTTGTATCTGAAACGTATAATAATTATTATTATATTATCCAATTCTATGATAGTAGAAAACATTTCCACTGTTCTCCGGAAGCAATTTGCAGAAAAATTCTAATATCTTCAACACTAAATAAAGTTATTATAATTTTCTGGAACAGTATAAATATTATATTATCTATATTATTTTAAAATGAATCCAAAAAAAAATTTTTGTATTGAATTGTTTTTGTGATATTTAAAAAAGCAACTTGAAAAAAGCAAAGAATCGACAAAATTTCAATTTTTAACAAATTTAAAAAAAAAATTGTTTTCCCAAATCTTTTGGTGAAATTTCATTTAATAATATAACAAACATATCAAGTAAATTTCATCCAAATTAATGTCGATGCCAGCCGATTGTTGATTTGAAGTGGAATCACCAAAAGGGTGTACATAAATTTCACAGCACTAACTTTATAAAAATAATAATTTACTACTTTTGCATATCTAAATTTTAATAAATATACCTATGAAGCTCACTTATTTCCTCAGTGTGTTTAAAATTTGAATATGTTGAAAATATTTGTAAATTTTAAACTTTGGTAAGCTTAGCATTAGGCTGTATAAACTTGGTTGCCACTTAATTTATTGTAGTCCACGCGTACGAAGTCGCGGACGCCCTTAACCAAAGAATAAAGATAATGATTAGCATGTACAGTTGAGACTAAAAACACACAGTCTTAATATTAAAATAAATATACTAAAAGTTAAATAACAATTATTTGCCTTTTGATATTATCTAACTAAGGGGATAAAAATGTTGTAACTTCAGAGCAAACCTTTTACAGAGCTTATCTTTGGCGACTCATAAAATCTGGTTATTAAAGAAGGAATCAATAACGTTAAAAGCGTGTTCTTCAAGCAAATTAATTTATGGTCACGTTTGTCCTTCATAAACTCCACTTGATTACACCAGTCGTGACGACTCCAAATGTCAGCTGGCAATAGCAACGAATTAATAGAATGTAATCAATAAAGGAGTAATATTTGTAAAATATTCGATTAGGTGAACTACGATAGTAGTGTAAGTGATGACAAAAATAGAATTTCTTTAGACCGAGCAAAACAAATCTCAGCGCTGTAGAGTTGCGATATAGGTGTACCTTGTGCTGTTGTTAGTCAGTGATTACCTCTATTTTTAGATCTCATTCTGGATATCGTCATAAGGAAGCTTACGCCTGTTTGAACTTTTCTGTCAACCAGCAACCACAAATGTAAAAACAACATATATTAAACAAGTAATGGATGAGATTTTGCCTTATTTGGATTAATAATAAGTAATTAAATCAACGGCTGTATTTACAAGGCCACTTGCTTTTCAGTCGCGTTTTTCTCTTGAAATCCAGCTCTTCGTTTAATAAATGTCTATTACACACACTGAGCTAGAGTACGATTAAATTACATACGTATGCACCCGCAATTAATGTAAATTCCAAACCTGTTGAACGTTAATGGGTATAGTTCAAGATAATTATTTTTTAATCTGTTTTTAATTATATCTACAATTTAATCTGTTTTTAATGATTTAACTTTAATTTTTACACGAAGATTGTCTACCAACCAAACAATGTATGTCTTGTATACATTTATATGTATTAATATTTAAAGTTTAATTTCAGGTAATGAAATGTTTCTAACGAGCCTTGTGACAAACATACTTTACAGCTTTTCAGGACTTTCAAGTAACCTGAACCATTTCCGTTTTTATATTTTGATTACAAATACAATGTCAAAATTGGGATCAACATAATAGATCCAATATAACAGTCATAAATTTCTAAATATGTACCATGTTATTTTCATTTTGTGTTATATGTATGTCATTTAATTTACCTTTGAAACCCAACCCAATATATAATTATGAAAAAGTATACTGTACAGATAATTACAAAAAAAAGATATCTTAACCAACTTAACAGAAAACATCTCTTATTAAAACTGTTTTCGTTATATTTTTAAGTTATGACAATTTTAACTTTACTATGTGATAATTATCATTGAATCCAGTTTTTCCCATTCAGGAGGTGAAAGTTTAGGCCGATTTAGCCTTTTTTAAATAAAACAGATTAAGAAAATATTTCGTAAACTAGTACAAAAGTTTTATGTTTTTCCAAAAACGTATAAAACGGAATAAATAACTTATGCAAAAGCAAGTAAAAGATTTATGAAGTAAAACATTGTTCAACTAGTCCCGTTCTACCTTACGGTTTACATAATTAAATATACATATCAATGAATTTCATAAAGTATCAGAATAAGGTATACGTGATTATTTCAATTTGTTATATCATAACCCATAAATTGATTTTAAAATCACACATCCAGATACCGCTAATAGAAGGATTTTGACTGTTAATGATAGTAAAGTATAGAAATCAGTTATTTAGAGTTTTTTGGTGTTTCTGCTGTTTACACTGTTGCGAACCACAAATAACTCGTTTAAAATAAGAAATAATAGTATTTTTTCTTCTTTAAAACCTAAATCAAGATTCTTACCTATTTTAATGGAAATCAAAAAGATTCATTTGATATTTCACATTGAATATCTACGGTTATGTCTCCTTATTAAAAAATGTCTATAAAAATAAAGAGATAAAAGTTTTAAAAATCCACACAGAATTACATATTGTTTTTAACTGGACTGAAATCTCATAAAAATATTGAATAATTAATATGTAAATCACCTTCCTTGATGATTTTAAAAGGAGAAATCACTTTAAAATTACCAAATTAAAATTTAATGTGATAGCCATTAAAATTGGGAAGAGTATGTGGTGATCATTTTAAAATGAAAAGTATGTTCTGCTGGTGAATAAATGTTTTACGAAGGAGAACACAAAATGTTGTTATGGATCAAAGGGGGATTCACATCTCCATAAGTAAAGCATCATCTCGTTACTAAGGTAGAGCCGCAAAGCAAACCAAAGAGATTAATAAACTTAGAATCCAAAAACCCCAGTTCAATCTCTAAGCCTAATCGAATATTTCTAAACGAGATATAAAGGAAAAATTGCCTTACATTGGAAGAATTTTCCTTTTCTTTCTCAACTACATATTTACTTTAAAATTGGCTCGTTTGAAGCAAATAAATAGCATCAAATTGAAAACTTTTAAAGCTTTTAGGAGAATTCTAAATGTATTGAGTAGTTTTTGATTTTAAACTAGCGAATGCCCGCTCGCATGGTATACACATGTATATTTTATGACAAAATTTTCTTACTAAATAGCGAATGCGACATCATTAGAGTGCCAATAGTATAGAATCGCTTACTAAAGAGGCATCAGAATGATGGTGTCTATAATAGCGGTATGGAGTAATGAATAGGATAGGATAAAATAGGATAACATGGGGTTTGATTGATATAACAAGAAGCCACTATTGAATCTATTGAACTATGGTTATGGCTATATTCTCAAATCAAACTATTAGCAATAAAGAAGGTTCACTGAAATCGGCGCAGCCGTTTTCACGTCATGCACGATCAAACAGACAGACAGATAAACAGAAAAAATTCTAAAAAATTTTGGTTTGACTTCTATTGCATACCAATGTGTGTCAGGGAGCTGAACACAAATTTTTGAAAAAATATTCAATGTACCTACAAACTCAGCGGTTTTTTCTGCTTTATTATATGCATATTAGATGTCATCTTATTTCAATCAGAGAGAAATTCAAAAATACTATCTGATTTCTTCTTAATTGTATGTGTGTATTTATTATTTGAAACTGTTAAAATTTCTGACAGATAGTAAAAGATAACTATAGTTAGTTTAAGCTCAATTTTCTTCTTATAGATAAAAATTATAGGGTAATCTTTGGATTTTCTTCATTATAATGTGAATTTTTCTGTCGGTTTAAAGCGCATACCAAATCAAATAAATATTTAATATTTAGCTTTCACCGGTAGTACCACTAGAACTTAATATACTTGAACCCTTTACAATTTTATGCATACAATAATTACATAATGTGTCCCAGAGCTATGGTGCAACACTTTTGCATGTTCGCTACGTTGGGCCAGGTGCCCGTCGCGATGCAATTAGTAAGCTCACAGGCGGAAAGCACGCAGCTTCACTAGCCGCATTAACGCTCTTGGAATATTCATTAAATTAAAGTTGTTTTATAGACACCCGGCCCTATCAAGCTCATTAGACGGGAAATGGGCTAACCTAATCAGCAGCCACTGCAGCAACTCAGGTGCGTCAGTAATCTGACGCAAAAGGGAAAACCCAATTACGACCCCTAATTCGGCCTAAATTAGCAGGAGATCGGGAAAATTGAAAAATGAAACGATGCAGAAGAATAGCGCCCCGCTGGCAATTAACATCAATTTACTCACACTTTAGTGCACTACAAAGATGCTTTGCTTCTGCCGACGTGGATGCAGAAACCTGGAAGCCAAATAAGGAGGAAGTTAACTGCCAGACGAGGCCGCACTGAAAGCCTGTTTGCACCGCACCTAGCAAAGTCTCCCGTCGCTTCCGCAATGCAGCCACACCGCCGTATCCTGACTCAAAATAATAGTCTTGATCAGCAGCAGAAACCCCGTCGTCCTTTCAACTCCAATAACTCCGAACGTAAATATTTAGATAGAACCTGCAGTTTTCTTTGAATGCCTTAGATTAGACGCTAGATACGAGGGATGCTCGGGGAAATGTTGCGATGGTTGTGACGAAAATTGCATTGCAGATATTTTAAGATATAAGATAATATCTACCCCAAAAAGTTACCAGCATCTCTTTGCAAACCTGCATAACTAGCGTTGGGCTTAGTGAATCATGGAATCGAAACGACTCTTCTAGTTAAGGCGCAAATGATTGATTTTCAACAAAAAAATTTGGGATTTCTGAAGAAAGAAAGAAATCCTGAAGCAGCTTCAAAATATCTAGGTCAAAGCTCTGAAAACGTTTAATCAGCAATGATGGAGATATGCACCCCATTCGAACTGAAAAACATCAGCAGTAATTAATTTTACTAAATTCGAAAGTTTGACCTAGAAAGAAACGGCCTTGAGAAGAGTGTTTGGAATGGAGTTTAAAGAATATTTTTACACCTTTTTGCATTAATACATATACTATAATCTGTACAGTTTTTTTTTAATTTTCAAATACAAAGAACAAGCAGCAATAAAATTTGAAATTTTATACAGGTAACACCATGTCAATTGCGTCAATTTTAGCTAACTAACCGCAGATTTTCATAACATTGCTTTGAAGAAAATAATAATTTAAATTTGAATCGCATTTATCTATTTATTTATAAATAATTGTAAATAAATGCAATGACAATTTTGATATAGAAAAATTATTCTGAATTAAACGATACGTGTTAAACATAAAAAGGATAGATAAGTGCAAGTAGAACTCGCGCTTTGGGAATACCGAATGGCTTATATCATCTAATAATTTCCCATAGAATTAGAAATTAAAGATTTAAAACTATAGGCTTTAGTATTTGAAAAAAGGATCTTGACGTACAGACAGGCGGACAACAAAGAGATCTTAAACTTGTAATATACGCAAATATATTTTGAGGTATTGGACCCTAAAAAAAATTAAAACAATATCTGCATACATATAGGTACATATGTACCCATTTATTATTTTTAAATTTAATCTATTAAATAGGCAGTTCAGAGGACCAATTTGAAGATTATTGGTGTTATGGTTAGGTTCTTTGAATCATATAATGATACAACGTGTGAATTTCGTTTGTAAATTTTTAACTGTATACATTTTTCAGAATTATAAAAACTCAAAATATAACTCAAATCATCGTTCATTGACGCTCAAATTATGATCACATATAAAAAATTCAATTCCTGAGCAACCTAAAGTTTTTTTTTCAAGTTTTAGTTAACAAGCTTAAACCTTAAATTGAGTGAACTCAAGTCTTGAAGTTAAGGGGCTGAAATTCGAATGTTTCCTAAATTCATTATTTTGAATAAAGTTGTTATAATTTCGTTTAATTTGCTATGAAATTAATCCATAAAACTCTTATAACTCTTCCTTGTTACATACTTTCTTTATCATTACAATTTGATTATTCGAACAGAAAATAATAAATAAATATTTTGCTTTTTGTGTTGAGCGCAACCCATATCTTTAGACGCTGAAATCAACATTTGAGTTTATTGAGAATCTTTTTTGCTCAAAACTTGAGAGCACTGAATTTGTGAATTGATCGCAATATTTGAGACCACTTTTTTTAAAACCCTGCAATTTTGGTTTGCGATGAAGTGATCAAACGGGTGATCTTTATTCAGGTATATTTTGAACTAATATCAAAAATAGCGGTTTCAATACTAATTTACAACTGATAAATTTTGAGACACTTAAGATGAATCCTGTCAATCTTACAATCTTACTACAATGTTACCTAATTGTAAATTATATTGCTATTTATTAAAGTTTCAATTAATACATACATACACAATATCTAAAGCAGAGCTTCCATGAAATAGGCTCATATTTTAGGGTTTATGATAAGCTTAAATATTGGAAATGAATTATAGATACTAAAAGCTGTCTTCTAATAGGTATATATTTTTAATTTTCAAGTTATCAATTTAAAGCTAACCTTTTTCTGTATATTGCTTAACACGAAAGTAAATTGAGCTACCACGCCCCTTTTATTTCTATGAACCAAACAGGCTTGTTGAATCTAGTGGCTCCAAGCTAATGTTTTATGCAACAAGATACCAATCTGCCCTTCTATCGGAGGAGCCGTGTGAAACATATGCAAATACGTTAGCATACTCGATTTTTTCTCCTGGTAATGCGTGCATGAGGACGAGTTTAGTTTGTCATCAACATTAATACCTGATATATGTAAACAAAATTTTGCTTGCCTACCACAAAAAGTTTGGAATAAACATAATGTATGTACATATAAAAATATTTATATTTCTTTAAAAAGGAATGCAGCAGAAGAGGTACCAAAAACTAATATTGGTTCGAACCATACCTATGTACCTCAAACATATAAAATAGAGTTAAATTGCTCTTTCGAAAATATCACAATCAATGTTCCTTAAATTAAAAAGCGTTATGAAAAAGAGTAAAATATCAAACCAATGGACTTTATTAATAATAAAATTATATAAATTTAAGAACAATAATAATTTAATTCAAACTAAGAACTAAAGTTTGGAAATTAACTGAATCTGCAGTAAGCTGTGCTTCATTCGCATATTAACCAGTTAGCTGGGAAATTTGTTTTTAAAAGTCCTTCACGGCGTGCGTAATTAAAATCAAGCGATGACGACACGTATATACACGTATGTATACACGTCGAAGACAATACAAATGGTCCCATAATAAATTTTGCGAAAAAATCAAAGTAAAGCCAATAAGATTTCATTTTTATTAGATAAAAAATTAACAATTCATTATCGAAAAAAGGTATTGTTATTGAAAATTTAAAAATTGCTTATTAGTATAACGTTGTTGCAATAAACCAGAAATTATTAAATGCCTTCAGAGTGCCCGCAACTTATTTATATTATTGCTATTGTTATTGGGGGGAAAAAAAAATTAAAAACTCGATGCACTGGGGAAAATAAACAAATAATTTTGTAAACAGCAATACATTGTGATCTCAATACCAAAGAATTTAAACTATTATACGTTTTCCTAAATTTATAACAGGTTTACTAAATATTAATTAAAATGAAAGATGATACTAAATGACATCTGTATTATATCTGACTGAAATTTTGAGTCTTTATATCGAGTGGTAATTTTTTATTTTCCACGACGTGTATACACGACAACCGCACCGCAATAGAGCTTTGGATTGACGTGTATACACGACGAACGCAGTTAACTGGTTAATCCAATTGATATCACGGAACAGCCTTTGGCGTAACTTGATTATTGAACTTTACAAAAGCTTTCTGAAATTATTTACAAATGTGAAATCTGGGTTCATGAAATATGGACATATGAATAAAACCCAATAGAGTGCACAAATCATTCAAAAGTGGGAACAAAAAGATGAATTATTCAAATAATGTACACGCAACCTTGTTATAGAAAACAAATATTTGTATTAAATGCGTAAAAATCCAATGCAATCCAATGCTTACTTTAATATTAATAATTTTTAAGTTAAATGGATCATTTTAGGAATAGAAAAACAAAATTAGGTAATAATCTCCACTTTTGTAAAAATAAAAAATAAATGTTTTATTTGAATTGATATTTTTGTAACAAACAACTTGAAGTATGTGAATACACACAGACTTTTATAGTCTTAGGTAATTGAAATCAAAACTAAATTCTTAAGAATAAATAAATCAGTTTTTTTAAATACATGCATATGTACCTGCTAGACGGCACAAAAAAACGAAACAGTCATTTTAATTATCGAACTTTTTAAGTAAACTTCTTTGTTGCTTTTGTTGTTGTTTAAAGTGCTTATTTAAGCCTTTATTACTTGACATTTATTATGATCTTGTTTTTAATTTATTTTCTTTAATTAATTCATTACAATTTTTCCAAAAGGAATACATTTTGTAGTGATGCTTACTATATTACTTATAAATAATGGGCTATTATATGTAAACATTTTAATATCTGTTGGTTTCTGAGGTCACCAATAACGAATTCGATATAAGATTTTTAGAATTCAAAATAGTGGAATTGGAAAATGCGAATCTCATAACCAGCGAATCGAAAAACCCCTTGATAGTTTATAAATTTGTGAAAAGATACAAATAACTTTAAATTTAAGGTCTGTCAAAAAAAAAAGGTTCAAAGAAAACATGCATGCGCTTCAAAAGATTAACAAAATGTTATCTCTTAATAATTACATCTAAACAAAATTACAATATTAGTTTAATTTGTAAAAACTAAGTGAAAATTGCCACTATTGTATATGTATGCGTGGATTGAATTTGGAAGAAGTATACTTGGACTGTTTAAATGAAAAGTCAATATATGTGTATTTCCCTTTTTCATCAAAGTTTTAATTAATTGATTTATTTTTTCTTTATTACAGAGCTTGAGTCTAACGAGACTCAAAAGCAGCCCTTATTCCCGCCGGATTTGTTTAACAAACAACAACTGAAACAAGGTGCTGTTGTATTACACATAATGGGTGTTATTTATATGTTTGTCGCATTAGCGATTGTTTGCGACGAGTTTTTCGTGCCTTCATTGGATGTGATTATCGAAAAACTAGGTATAACCGACGACGTGGCCGGTGCCACGTTTATGGCGGCTGGTGGCAGTGCTCCAGAACTGTTCACGAGCGTTATTGGCGTGTTCGTATCTTTCGATGATGTTGGTATCGGTACAATTGTTGGTTCGGCCGTTTTCAATATTCTTTTTGTAATCGGTATGTGTGCGTTATTTTCAAAAACAGTCCTGTCATTAACATGGTGGCCATTATTTCGTGATTGCTCATTTTATAGTGTTAGCCTGTTAATTTTGATATATTTTTTTCGTGATAATTTGATTTACTGGTGGGAGGCGCTGGTGCTATTCACCATTTATATTGGATACGTTGGATTTATGAAATGGAATCAGCAAGTGGAGAGATGCGTTAAGAAAGTGGTCTATAAAAACAAGGTGACTCGTGTTCGAAGCACTGATCAACTAATGCCTGCAGTAAGTAGTTGGGAAGTTTTGCATGACAGAAATTTGAGAAAAAAAAGACACATTATAGTTGCAATTAGAATCTTAGTTATTATAGTTTCAATAAAACAAATTATTGTATTATTTCTCAACTATTATTTTACTTTTCTTCAGCTTTGCATCACACTTATATCCGTTCGCGTTCGTGTTGTTAATTCACTAAAATCAATATTAAATAATTTTGCAAAGTTCAATCATCAAACAAGAAAAAATGGGATCAAGTAATTGCTGAAAGACAGGAGTAGCTAAAGGCAAAGCCGTAGCCAGAGGGGAATACTAGAGCTTGATTCCCTCCACGAAGTTCTTATTAGGATGAGAATGACCACATTATTTGAATATCCTTAAATATGTACCTACTCCATTAATATTATTACAAAATTTTCCTTCGTTGTAATGCACACTTACAAATGTATATGGGGATCAGCGTTCCATCCGCGCGATCGTGGGGTCTGTGGCAGAGGCACTAGCCATCAGCCACACTGATGAGATCAGACTAGTGCCTCGGATCAAATCCCCGACCACTTTTTCGACTCGTCTGCCTCAGCGGGCGAGCGTTTATTCTCAAAATAAATTTTAAAAAGTGTAAATCTATCCCCACATCTAATTACAGCGAGGGACCGATCGCGCAATTGTGTCAGCCAGCCGCTCGGAGAACAAAATTGTAACAATATGTATAAAAAATAAAGGTTTGATTCCTTTCCTCCCCCTCCTCCAAATTTTCAATTTTCTGTTAAGAAATCTTCCTCATCTGCTCGGAAATGAAAGTAAAGGTAACGAAAATGTGAATCTGTTATTATGTTATCCGAAGAAGTACTTCATAACCTCCTAGAGTTACAAAACTTGTAATAAATCATCTAACCAAAACAGAAAAGGTCCAACAAATTTTAAGTGACCCCTTTGAGGAGAGAGATTAAAAAAACGAGAAATTAATAAAATATTTTATTTAAAATATTATTGCGTTTTCATATTTAGATTCAAAAACTTTAAAAAGTGGAATTTAATCGATTTGGCCTTTGAACGGTTCATATGTGTAGGTATATATCTTCATAACATACGTTATAATATACATATTTATATTCTTAAATTATCCTTTTAAACATACTTCTTTGACGTTATTATTATCCACTTTGTATGGCGTAATGTGTGATGTTTGACACCAAAACTTCAAAAAGTATACTTTTTAGGGTTCCGTAGCCAAATGGCAAAAAACGGAACCCTTATGGATTCGTCATGTCTGTCTGTCTGTCTGTCTGTCTGTCTGTCTGTCTGTCTGTCTGTCTGTCCGTCCGTATGTCACAGCCACTTTTTTCCGAAACTATAAGAACTATACTATTGAAACTTGGTAAGTAGATGTATTCTGTGAACCGCATTAAGATTTTCACACAAAAATGGAAAAAAAACAATAAATTTTGGGGGCTCCCCATACTTAGAACTGAAACTCAAAAATTTTTTTTTCATCAAACCCTTACGTGTGGGGTATCTATGGATAGGTCTTCAAAAATGATATTGAGGTTTCTAATATTATTTTTTTCTAGACTGAATAGTTTGCGCGAGAGACACTTCCAAAGTGGTAAAATGTGTGTCCCCCCCCTGTAACTTCTAAAATAAGAGAATGATAAAACTAAAAAAAATATATGATGTACATTACCATTGGTACATTGCAAACTTCCACCGAAAATTGGTTTGAACGAGATCTAGTAAGTAGTTTTTTTTTAATACGTCATAAATCGTAAACCGCAATTTACCTTACTTGCTGCTACGGAACCCTTCATGGGCGAGTTCGACTCGCACTTGGCCGCTTTTTTATGTTATTCGAAATCGATGGGAATAAGATTTAGCTTCCAATTTATGTAAAGAGATGAACTTTAATTTAGATAATGGCGGTTTTTACCTTTAAAACTTACGCCTGTATTTTTAATGAAATTTCATTCAATTTTTAATCCTAATACAAATGAACATGCAGAATCTTCTCTCTTCTCTGTTTTGGAACATTGTACATATTTTATTTCTATTTTAAAGCTGTAGAGCCGTAAGCTTTATTAGCTTGTCTAAAAATATTGAAAGTACAATTTTATCTCAAATGGATCACTCCAGATGAAATAATTGGAGAGAAAACTGCATTTTTTTATTTCAAAGTCCTCATATTAGTTGCTCTGGGTCTGGATACAAGATACGTATATCAAGAAAATTTTAAATACAGGCAAAATAAAACCAAAATGAAAGTATGGGATAATATTAACGTTTAAATTTCACATTTACTAAAAACGCAATATAAAGTAATCAATTATTGTCCTAAAAAAATAAAAAAATGTTGTGTTTAGTCTGTATCGAGAGAACAAATGAAATCAATTTGATGCATCGAAGTGCACTATTATAATTAATAATTCCGAAAACATAAAATTTTTTGCTGTGATTTTGATCGAATTATATGTCCAGTTTATTTTGATAATGACAAAGAGTTATGGAATCAAACTCTATCTTCTTCATCACTCACCAAACCAGACACCAAAGCCCACCTTACCTTAAATTTTACCTTCGTCGCGGATACTAACACGAGTAAAAATTTAACAGGCCCAACCGTAGCCCAAAAGAGGCACCGCCCGTTCTATACCCAAATGTAGCACGGTGCGCCGAAGCAAAAAATTAAGTTGTTAAAATGTATCCCGCCACAGACAAGTATAAATACTAACGCACCCAAAACAGCCCAAATGAGGCACGGTGCGCATTGCGTCCCAAACAAAGATTAAGTTTATTCCCATTATACAAATTTAACGTCTCACAACAGTCAGAATGAAGCAAGATACGCACCGTGCTTGGGTTGAAAAGGTTTTGTAGCAACTTCGTGCAATGAACACATAGGGGTATATACCGAGTGCCAGTAAAGAGGTGGTATTTTTCAAATTCTGTCTGCAAAAGGACAAGGGGAGGTTCTAGTCATCGGCGCGAGAAAATGGACATTATCATGATTTTTTTTCGGGTATATAGAATTAAATTAGGAACAAGCGGTTTTTTTCTCGTTATTTATTCATAAAAGTACAACGGGAAAAAAAATTTTTCCAAAAAAAAAAATCAAAAA
Source organism: Eutolmus rufibarbis (assembly GCA_963920795.1). NCBI lineage: Eukaryota > Metazoa > Arthropoda > Insecta > Diptera > Asilidae > Eutolmus > Eutolmus rufibarbis. Next base: position 29,308,741 of record OY987207.1, read on the forward strand.
TGGCGGCTCTATCCAAAGGTTTCTCAGACGGTGCACGCCGTGCACCCCCTTGCCCGCCGCGCTCCCAAGGGTGCTGTAGTAATCTGAAACATGAAACATTGAACAATTAAGTTTATTGAAGTCTGTCCCCGGGCCGTGAATAAAATTTTAAACAATTTTAACGTTTTCTGAAGAAACTACACAAGTTTGAAAAAAAGTGCACGATTTTCGTACTTTTTTTTTCCATTTAAATCGGCTCAAAAAATTGGTTATTTATAAAAATTTAAAAATTAAACAATTTCACGGCCCGGGGAATTAAGTTTCTTGAAATATTACACGTTATCCGAAGTAAATCGGACAAGTGAATATCGAGCTAGAGCGCGGCGCTCTAAAATTAGACGTTTCTCACAAATCGCTTGTAAAGTTTGATTACACTTTTATGTTATACCTCCAGCGCGGTACACGCTTCCTTTCAAAGTGCCATATCTTCGAAAAAAATTAAATAATCAAAAAATCCTTTCAGAGATATAATTTAGACATGTGTAAGATTCAGAAAATGTAAAAAAAAAAAAATCGATTTTTTGATCGCCGATGACTAGAACCTCCCCTTAAAAAAGGGCGTATTTTTAAATAATTGTGCCTGCTGTGGGCGCATATGTATCTAGAAAAAGACTTATTTTAAAATTGTTGTGCCTGCTTTGGACTTGCATGTGTGTAGGGACATGTATGTGCCTGCTTTGAATGCGTATGTGCCTGCAAAAAGGCGTATGTTTAAATTTTCTTACCTGCTTTGGGTGCTTATGTGCCTGCAAAAGGGCATATATTTCAACTTTCGTGTCTACTTTGGACGCGTGTGTGCTTGAAAAAGTCGTATTTTTGAACTTTCGTGTCTGCTTGGGGTATTTTAATGCTTGTTGCGGGCGTATTAGTTCGCTATATGGGCTAGATTTGGTGCGTTTATTCCTGCAAGTCTTTACCTAATTTGGGCGCAACGAAGCAATTTTACTAGGGAGATTTCGACTGGAGTATAAATTTAACAATTTTTCAACCCCGATTCATGTTTTATATAGGGAAAAAATTCGATAAAAATTATCAAACTACGCTTAATTTATAGTTAATAACATCGTGCAACTTTTTCGATTCAGTTTAAAAAGTTAAAATCTGTCACGTTAATTTAGATCGAACGAATGTATTTGCTTGGATTGAAACTTTGCAAAATTATGTTTTAAATATAAGATTATTATATTATAGTATATGTATAACTTAGTCATTATCGTGCGGGTGGTACCCAAAAATAAATAAATAAATTAAATAAAAATAAAGATTTAAGATTTAGAGCAACTGAACTAAAAAACTTTATCGCTGTTCGCTCCAAGTGAATCACTGGCAGGCACCTTAAACAAGCTTTAATGCTTCCGGCTTCAAGGTTTGCTTTTAAACTTGAAGTTGATTTGAATTTTGTTTTTGCTTAGTTTGGCTATAGAGTAGTAAGTAATGTATATGTATATCGCGAGCTACACAATATTTTTAAAATATTTTTATTTATTTAGCATTGTAGCAATAAATAATTTTCAAATTCCATTTATTCGAAATGTTCAATATAACCATATATTCTATGATGTACAATCTGAAGAGCAATAACCATTACTTTATAATATACAGTTTTATTCCCAATTTCATAATAATTAGGTAACTAACGGATTTCAAATCATTCAGGAAAATTGCATTCGACTCACTACATTCACCTGTATATTAAAATGATCTCCGTCATAGGTTTTAAAGTTTTGTAATAAATGTCAAACTTTAAATTTATTGACTACACGCAATAAACACCACGTATGTAATAAAATAATTTAATAGCTAATAAACTAGGGTAATTTGGTCCAACGCACACATATAAAATTCATGGTATCATTTGAAATAATGATATGTTTGAATTTTTATTGTAGTATAAACTTTTACATCTCTTTTAAAACAAACTCTCACATATCTGGAAGTTGAAATTTCGGTGATTATCGTTCTATTAAAACTTGTCAATCTCTGAAGAAAAATGCTGCCGCTATTATAATTGCTGAACTTTTTCTTTAAATTACTATGGGAAAAAAGATATATTTCGGGGAACGATTTCCAAAAACTATAGTTTTAGCCTGAGTGTTGTTCCTATTACCTATGTGTGGTAATTACTTTTTTCAGACACTGTTTCAATCTGGTTACGATTTTATTATAGAACTAGATATACATACATATGTATGTAGGTATATAATATAACAAGACAAATTTAACAAATTAAAATCATTAATTAAAATCAACTAGCAATAAATAAAGGAATATGTAATAATAATATAAAGAACAGTACAAATTAAAATGCAGAGAATATTCCTTAAAATGTTGGTTAAATCAGAAAATCAATAAAAGTGGTGTTTGAAATCATAAAAGGGAAATGATGGTGAGACGTGCAGTACTGGAAGCATAAATCCTAAGTTGAAGGTAATTTGGAATATGTTATATTTTCTGCAAACTTTAGTTAACCTATCGCAATCCTAAAAATATAAATTGGCAAAAGTAGAAAGGGTAGCTTTCGTAAGTTATCGAAAGTACCAAGATGCATATTGTTTCGCATGTTGTATTGTAGAACACACACAATCAATTTTTATTATTATTATTTACTTTAGAGTTGCTGATATGGTAGTGAGAAAGGAAAGGTGATTTCAACTAGTCCTAGAGAAAACCGAATTCAAGTTTTCCGGTTGAACCTAGGAGTTGAAGGGGTGAAGATAGAGTAATCGTTTCTAAATTACCGTGAATTAAAATAAAAATTGTCAAAAAATGAAAAACTATTTAACTTTTATATAATTTAGACGGGTTTTGCTTATAGTCCTTTTTCCGTATACTACGAATCCGTAAAAAGCATGTTCTCCCACGTAAGGTTTTTGTGAAAAATAAGCTTAAAAGCTTTTAAATTAAATAAATCGGAGCTAATAAAAATCTTTTCCCCAAAAACAATTTGATAAAATTTATAAATAACTGATGTTTTATAAGTAATATTATAGTTTAGGATTCCAGCTATAATTCAAATTACATTTGGATTTTTACGAAATTTGAAAAATAACTAAATTATCGGTGTATTTCTTTTTAATCTTATTTTTCTTGAAAATGTGTGTTCTCTAAAATGTAGGAAATAAAGATTGGTGGGAGCGTAACCACCTTCGATTTAATGTTGATAAATGTTTTATTATGTCATTTTCCGGTAAATTTCGTCTAGTGGCTTGGATTATACATATAAATATATTGGGTGGATCCGCTTTAACAAGTGTAAACCATATTTCGGATCTGGGACTAGTAATTGACCAAAAACTAAATTTAAAGCAACGTGTTAATCGTATAATTAGTAAATATAACTCTGTTTGGCCATAGTCTACTAAGAAAATAAGGTATCCTTGTGTTCCCAAATCATTATACATATTATAGGATTCTGTGCATTCTATCAATTATAGAGTCAATCAAAACAGACTGGATATGCACACTTTGGAGTGTCGTAATGTTGTTTTCATCCATTTAGTGTTCACTTTATCTATTTAGTGTTCAATTGAACTGTTTCGAGCTTTTATCGCTGTTTAGTATTGACAAAAAACCTCAAAATACATGACTTTTTAAAATTTGAGAGTCACTCAGGCATTTCCGCTAGTTTCTCTGGCCACATAGGACCAAATTTCCACTGACGCAAATATTCATTAGGTTTCTAAGTTGAGGCCAAAAAGGCACCTAAACTTTATCAGAAGCCGAGAAGAAGCCTAAAATAAGACTAAAAGATGGCCGGGTGAAATATATAGACCTAGAAAACGCCGAAAAATGGCCTGATTCCATGTTAGGCCGACTATACAATCAGAGGACGAAAAAAAGCCAAAAAGAGGACGAGTAAAAAATATAGAGCGGAAAGATACGAAAAATAGTCTATAATTCTACTATAGGCCGATTTTTGGCCTATTTTAGGGCACATTTTGGCAGATTTCAGGCCGATTTTAGGCTTAATAGACACCCAAAATTTATCAGAGTCCGACAAGAAGTCTCCTCAAATGTTTCGATAACGAGAATGGGCCGATAGACGGATACACTGGGTAATTGCAGTATATGTAAAGAATTCACAATACATTAACAAAGGGCAATAAAGCACATCCAAGCGTGAGCGCTAATGTCTTATCTCGTTGGGTTGCTTCTAGATGCAGTGGGATTGCACTGCAATAAAAGTAGGTAGATACCTAGGCAAAATAAGCAAGGCTCAGTGAAGGGAGCTGAAAAGCAAGGTATCTCAGTTTCCAGTTGAACTGCAAAGTGAACAAAATTCGTCATTAAAGAAAATATTAAGTGAATAAGTGAGAGTTATTATACCCGAATGAAAAAAAAAAGCCGAAAAATAAAATAATGCGCTTTTTAGGCCTATATGTTTAATGGTAGAAAGACTGAGAATTTATAAGTTATAATCGATAATAATTTATATTTAATAACAATGTTTTTTTTGCAAAACTGTAGGATTGTTTATTTTTAATATAAAAATCTAACGTTCAGGCGTATTTAGGGCCATTTTTGGGCTTTTTTAGTCCTATTTTAGGCTTCCTTTCGGCCTTTTGTTCACTACCTCGGCTAGTTTTAGTCGACTTTTAGGCTTTTTCTACCATTTAACATATATGTATGTGCTTAAAATGCCCCTAAATTATTTTATTTTTCGGCATTTTTTCACCCGGATAACTGGTCTAATACGAGTAGCACGCAAGTCCCAATTGAACCAGGACTATTTTTCGCCAATGTGTGGTCCTCTCAGCGCACGCACAAAGGTACATGAAAATTTTCAGCGAAGCGCGAAGTTCGAAAGAACTTTTGTCGCTCACTCTATTCGAACAAAATCAATTCGTGGCTTTTATAAAGCGTTGGGAGCCAATGAGCTTTTCCCCTAGATTTTGCTTAATACCATCGCTGCCGTTGCGATAGAATCCATTCGTGGAAGGAGGCATCCTTCAAGGTCAGGACGCCGCAACTCTACGCCTCCCACTACCCTTTCGGCTGATTTTCCTTTTTTTTTCCCGAATTTCTATACGTGTGGAATGTACGAATACGAATAACACCTAAGGTTCTTTCAGCCGGAAATTTTCACTCTTTTATTCGCTTTTCTCGACGCATTTCTTTCGCCGCTTAAGCGCGGTTTCTTTTCTAGTTTAAGGCGGAAAGAGTCATGTTGAGAGTCAAAACGCAGCTCTGTTTCGAGCGTTCCAAAAGTTTACGTAACGCCGCATGTAAGGTGGCGCCACTTGCTCGTTCCAACAAAAGCTTTCAATTAGTGTTCAGCAGCGCTCGCAGCACCCTCTTCTGGTGGAGGTGAGCAAGCTTAGGTGATGGTCGGATTTCTGCACTTAAGCGCTCGCCCGCCTTAAACTGGGGCACACATAATGAGTGTTTCCACTTTTTATGCTTTCCAACATTATGAGACCCGTTTGTTCGGGTGGCTTTTCCAGACCGGAAGAGAACTTTTTGTGTGATTTCAGACTTGCGCGTGTGAGTGCAGGGATTTGTGCGAGCGCGTTTTTTTTCAGGCTGTGGAATGGAACGCAGCACAGATTTACCTATTTCTGGCTACAATTTTTTTATTACGAATTTCCTTACCTGAGTGCTGTAACGAATCGCTTGACCCAATTTTCGGTCTGCTCTTTCTTTTGTTCACTTAGGGTACTATAGAGCCTTGGTTTGCCACCGACACAGCCAAATTCTGTTAGTCACGGCGGGAGGCAAAGGGGCGTGATTCAGGCAATCCTGATATGAAACTCGAATCCGTCGTCAGCCTATACCAAGGAGCGTTCTATGCGATGTTTTCCACCGTTCGCCCAATCCGTATGTTTTTGTAAATGATTAATCGCTACGGTTGGGGTTTCTGACTTAATTATTTCATTTGGAGCCGAATTTTGTGATTTATGGCTTTGAAATTCCGCATAAGATTTCGGGGAGTTTCTAATGTCCGCTCCAACTCTCATTAAGCCCAGCTGGAACGTGATATTTATTATTCTTCTTGCTTCGGTTTTTCTTCTCTAAAGCCGACATTTGCTAATAATTAGGTGTACGGAATTATGTTTCATTCACGGGCATTTCTGATTACCTACAGAGCTTTACAATTGCGACAAAGAATGAATAAACAAGAAATTTTTCAATGTCCATCAAATGACCTTCAACCGAATAGTTGATGCGGTGGCAAATAATAAATCATGCCCCTGTAACTTCTTCTTGCACTGAAAAAAGAGAAAACGATAACGCTTTCTATTTTTGCAGCCTTTTGTATAGAGGGAAAATTAATTGGATATTTTCTGGTTGTCCCACAAACTTGTCCATGCCATCGCAAAGTGTTCTCAGGATGGATTATCAATCGTGACATGAAGGTGCTACTCATACAGCTGTTACGCTTATTCCAGTTCTTCTGCTTTGTTTCTACACAAACGCAAGTGCAGGTAGAGCTGCATTCTATCTTTTGGATCAGCTGCAAAAGGAGGCAAAGTGCCACGCCAACAAATTTGTATGCATGTTCCCGATTTCATCAGTAATGAAATGGCTTTTGTAATTTGAAAAGGCTACTTATGTCTCAAGGCTGGTCAGTCGTTAATTAGAATTTCATAGAGACATAAAATAATTTTGTATGAGAAACGCGAATTGAAAATTACCCACATCGCCTCGAAAACGGTCGTTTAAAAAGCATAAAACAGTTTTGCTTTTTCCACGCAATTAATTTTAAACATTAAATCTGATTAAAACACTTCCATAAACAAGAATAAACATAAAAAAACAGTCATTAAGTTTGATACCTTCTCTCGAATTTTGCACAGGATTGTTCATTTGCAGTCAAAAAAGATGAATCTACAAACAATTTTCTATCTATATTCCTATATATGATTTTCATTTTAGTGAAAGTTGTGGCAAATCCCTAAATTAAAAATGCGATCGACTGTTTTTGCAGGTGTTATTTTGATATCTCAAATGATTCGAGGAACATTTCTTTTGTCATTTTTCATTAATTTGCTATTCGAATTTATTATTGAGATTTAAATATGACCTTTGGAACAGAATGGCCTATTTTATTAAGAACAGCGTACGTTCAATTGTGCCACTAGTTTTCTTAATAGTACTTTAAATAAAACATAAACTAATCCGCCATTTTTTCCAACTACATGAAAATTATACCTAGTTTAACATTAAATCAAATGTACCATACAAAAATTATAATTAGATAGGTTAATCACGCCGTTTACTCAAAAACACCAATTTCTTTCTCAAAATAGTCATCTTTAGCTCGATATACTTATAGTCCAAAAATATTCCATTATTTTAAGCCATTCAGAAAATATAATTCGCAGCATTCTGTAAAATAGGTCCCTGTAACGACGATGGCAACGATGCAAATCGTTTTCCGTCGAACGATTTTTTGAATTTTGAAAACAAGCAAAAGTCACATGAGGCCAAATTGGATACATACGGTGGAAGCGGCAGCACTTTGCAGAGCAATTCAAACAATTTGGCTATGACGACTGTATATGAGTGAACCGGTGCAGTGTCATTGTTACTGGAAGAAGACTTCTTTCTCCGTCAAATGTGGCCGTTTTCGAATCAGCCTAATTAATCACCATTCTAAATATTCAATGGAGATGATGCCTTGATCCCAAAAATCGATAACTATGACTTTTTCCAATCAAATTGATTTGAAATTTTATAGGTGTGTACCTAAAAAATATGGTATTTTTCGAAAATACAATCAACTTTTCGATTTCAGCCTCATTATATATATATATATATACAGTATTGTGCAAAACAATAGCAACCATTCCAGCACAAAAACTTAATGTCGTTTTTTCCTACATTTTATTTAGTGGAAAATAAAAAGCTATATCCTATTTTTCTCCTTTCATGAAACATTACAAATTGTTGACTTCGCAACAAATTTACAATTCAATTTAATTAAAATAATTTAAAAAAATAACGAACTTCGGTACATTTCAGTGCGCAAAACTAAAGCAACATTTTAGTTGCCTGCCTAGTACTTCGTATGGTAGTCCTTATTTTGAGTAACCTCAGCATACCTTCGTGGCAGAGACGCTATTAAATTTATAATAGTAGATTGAGGTATGCTTTCCCATTCTTTTTTCAGTGTTTCCATTAGTTCTGCTTTATTTCAGAAACGCTGACTTGAGACTTGCCGTTTAAGGATCCTGAAGAGTTTTTCAATGGGATTAAAATCTGGTGATTAAGCCGGCCAATCTTTATAACTACAATACCTACTATGTACATACAATATATTCAATCAAGCAATTTTTGGATAGAAACACGTCCACAGCAACAAGAGGGAAAAACCCAAACTAATCGTGAATTTCACGGATTTAGGAAGAGTCCTTTAACACTGGGGACCATATTTTATGACCTTAAATTACATAATACGAAATTCCTTTTTCCCCACTTAAGTTTAAATCTTATTCAAGTATCATGGGTCCAACTGCCTGCCTTTAAAAAAACAATGACGCCGGCATCCCAGAGATGAGTTTATGAGGGATAGTTTCTCTGGTATTAAAGAACATTTATGGTAAAAAAAAAAAATTCGTTCGTACATATATTCCTTGGACTAAGATTTTCCAACTCTCCACTGTTGAGGAGTTGAGCACAAAGAAATTCAATGTGATCCACTCAGCAGAACCCAGTTTACTCCACCCTCTTGTTCCTTTTCTGTTGGCAACATCCCGAATATATCTCTGTCTTGCCCTTTCTTTCATACTGCTCGAATTAGGGCGGATTTAAGGAAATTGTGGTGAAATGGGATCATAAATAATTGGTGGCAGCTTCAAATTTTTCTTGCTATTCCACTGTCTCCCTCGGGATTACACAATGCTCCCCACTTAAACAACCTTACACAAGTTCGGCAAAGAATTCCAGAGTTACACGATAAGTTCAGGGTGGCGTCGAAATCGTGCTGCAAGCAGTACTTATCACTGCCCTCCCTGATAGATTTGTGGAAATGTCTATCCATTACTAAGTTGTTATTTTTGATGCATTGCTAGCAAACTTTGCGTCTTTGGTTTATTTCGTTGACCTACATTTTTAACAATTCATCAGTTATATCGCAGAACCGTTCATTACCAAATCTCAGCAGATCTTCGTTCCTGCTCTCCGGGGTGCTGAAGCCATTTTTAAAGAAATCCATAAAAATACAATTGATTGGCCTACTTTATATTTATTTTTCTATATGCAGTTAATGCTTATGGCACATTGGCATTTATTTTTTACTGTTTTCGATAGAACAAACCTCTAGTACTTCTGATTTGTCGTGACATCATTGGTGTCAGAAAAATATATTTAGTGCCTCAAATTGGGACCGCTTTTGCAAATTAACCACAAAGTTAAAGTATCTCATTTAAAATTTTATTGAGAACACTGTTTCATTTTATGATGTATTCCTCGTAAAACGTGACCTAGAATGGAATTAGAATTATAACATTGGCCTACAGCAAATTTTGTCCCAAAAATTGGCAAATCAAAGTACAAAAGACCATATTTTGACCATTTATGAAAAATCATTACAAAACAATGGATTGATCCAGGTCTGGAATTTATAATGTTGCTCAAATTATAACTGAAATTTTGAAGTGCAAAATAAAAGTATAAAATGGTTTAAAACATTTCGAAATAATCCATGAATTTGATTTATTTGCATAAAATAATTATTTCATACAATAGATATGGTGAATAAAGAGCAAGGCAAGTGCATGAAAAACTACAATTCCAAACTTCTATGATGAATCTTTATATTTAATTACTGTTTCTCACTTGACTTTCACATATAAATTATCAATTCTATAATATCAACTATAATTTTTCTTCTTTCTGATTTTAAGTAATTAAATGTATAATTAAGACGCCCGCGCCGTTCAAATAAAAAAGTGTGTAATCTCCAGAACAATGCAGCACCAATTATATTAAAAAACAATAAATGCTTACAATAAGCACAACCAGGTCATACAACTCGTACCATCAACTAAACTCGATTTTAAGCCAAGCATTTTACCTGAGCCATTTTAAGCTAGCACTTTTCAGCATGTCCAATGTGATTTATAAATAACAAGCTTAAAAAAGATTCTGTCGCATTTAATTTTTCTATATTTATATATACATGTATTATATGTACATATTGAGAATTGCAAGTTTTAAGTATTTAAGTATTTTATAATAATAAAAAACGAATAAATATACTTGTTTATATGCTTGGGGTATCGATTGTAAAGTCGAACGAGCTGATAGTTCGATCACGCTAATCCATTAAGTTTACTTTGTATATTTTTATATTTTTCTTCCCTACATTACAGCAAAGTTTTTTAAATTTGACACATTTGACTGAAAAGCCCGCTATTAAGACTAACTAAGTCCAAATGGAATACTTAAAAATTCATTTTGTTATAATGGTTTTGCAATTTCTAAAATATTTCTTGTTTTGCGGTGTTTGATTTAATCATTCTTAAACATATTTTAAGGTAAAATGGTAATTCTTAAAACATCCCACGAAAATTCAACTGTCCAGCATATCTTATTTTTCTGAAGGGTCTGACAGATCCAATCCAATGTTAATTATCTTTAAAATAAAATGGAAAATTCCAGATCTATGTAGGTAAGAAAAATGTGGGGAAAAGTTAAATTTATATAAAATTCTTAGACACATGATTAACTCAAATAAATATAATAGTCGATAAAAGTTGTTTGATTTACGCCCATTCCATTAGACAAAATTATTTTTGGACTTTATGCAAAGATACTTAGTTCCTAATTTAACAGAGATGAACAGATTGAGGTCAAAGAGTAGGTACAACAATATCAATTTAGATGTCAAGTGTGCCACTGCTTGCTTAAAGACTTTTTATTTGTTTTAAGCCCCTTACCGCAAAAAACTTTTAGAGCTTGCTGGAATTTATTTCGTAAAATGTAAAACTTGCCGAATCCGAATATTGTAGTTTAGCTCTCGAAAGAAACTGCACGATTTTTTTGATTTAATGAAGCCTTCGCTTTTTCATGAAGCACTATGAATTTCTTCTGAAAATGGAATGCTTTAATTTAAAGGTGATAGTAGTATCGTAATGTAACATAGATCCAAAAAGGATCAATTTTTAGTCTAATCACTTAAAGGCAAACACGTTCAGGACGACTTGATAATTTTTGCTAACTGGAGCTCGATAAATCACGTGAAACTAAATAATAGTAACTTATTATTATTATTATTATTATTATTAGTATTTTATTTAACGATTTAAAAAAAGCATATATATGCTAAATCATGCCCGACAAAACCAATCCTCTATCTTCCAGTGAAAGTCTCATCGAAATTGCTTTAGTCCTTCTCATGATTAGCCCGTGATAAAACTTTGACCAAGTAAATTTTTCAAATTTGACAACAATTCTATAATTTTGTTTTTTTACTAATATTATAATATAATTTTATAGTTTTCGTTTCGTATATTTTTGTTGGCTTGACTAATTTTTTTTAACCCTTAAACGGTATAATTTAAAAAAAACTCGTTAAGGGGTTATTCTACTAATCAAAAACATTTTTTTTGATTCTTTTTTTTTTTGGCATATTTCGATAGAAAAGTATCTCAAGAATAACAGTTTAAAATTTCACATCGATATCTTACTTCGTTTTGATTTTATAGCACTTTCCGCTCCCTTCGGTATTTCGAAAGTTTGTGTATTGTGTATAGCAAAAAATTCGGTTGCAAAAACTTTAAACGCGTTTTTCTGGAAAAGTACTTTTTTTTCGCGCGTGGTAAAATTAAAAAAAAACTAATTGACCGATCGACTTCAAATTTTGTGTACATACTTATTTAGTGGTTATCTACTGCACTGACCACAGTTTAGAGCGAAACAATGTTTTTTGGCAAAATGGCAAGTTATTTTTTAATCAACAAAATGTCGAAAAATGACACTTTTTTTTCAAACTTGTGGCAAAGTGCAAAAAAACATAAATTTTGGCCTAAAGTTAGGTCAGTGCAGTAGTTTATAGCCCAAACTAATAATTGGATGTTTTTATTTTGATTGCAAATGAATATTCTCATCACAGTTTTACCAAGCGCAAAACTTTTTTTAACTTTTATGTATGACGTCACTGGACTTGGCAGCCGCCATTTTGTTTTTAAATGTGTTTTAATTGACAAAAATTTAATGTTCATATAAACACTACTGCAAAATTTCAAAACGATATCTATTGTAGTTTTTCTTTTATTTTCATTTTGAAAAGAGTTCTTTTTTACAGGGTGATTAGTAGAATAACCCCTTAATGGTATCATGGGTGAAATTTCACCCCAGTGTATTTAAATATATTTCTTAAATTCAATAAAGACATATAAGTACAATTAAATATATTATTATTATTAAATGTTCTATGGCAAGTATACAATTAATTTAAAATGAAAGAATGAATAAAATAAGTAAAAAAAACTCAGTATTATAAGTCATAAGGATTTTAAGAAATTTTAGAAGGATAATTTCCCTGGGGTGAAAATTCACCCGTGATACCTTTTAAGGGTTAAATATATATTATCATTATATGTATATAATGTATATGTTCGAAAACTATTTAATTTTATTAATAGTTTTGATGCCGATAATGGGTGCTATTGAAAAGCTAATGCACTTTGCAATGTTAAAGAGATACTGAAAAACATTAATATAAAATATCGAAAGCCAAAAAACAGATAAATATAATAAAATAGGTATCGAAATACCTAACTAACATACATATGGAATTTTCCAACTCTCACTCTATAAAACCACATAAACGAACATGTAATTTGTGTAAAAATCAGCTTTAATTTTTCAATTAGGTGATTTTAAATTTTCGGAAAATATGTGTATATTTCTTGATAAGACACGCATTTTTTGTAATTTATTTAATTCGTAAATTTACCCTATTTTATTGAGGATTGGTTACAGTAAAACGGATATAGTCAAGGGATTGAAAATAACATGCTATTGATTCACTGAACAACATTTTTTATGTTTATTTATGTAACAGAACAAGTAATAGGTAAATTCAATAGAATTTTTCAGTAGATTTCAAAACCGAAAATTAAAATTTTCTGTCACGCGTCGTGTTTGAGAAAAATAGGGTTAAAACCTAAAACAGTTCGTATTTTGAGTACTTTTGAAGATTAAAAAAACATTAATGGGACGTTAAAAGAGTTCGCAACGTGGCTCAAATGAAAGCCTAAATCCTTATCTCGATATATGAAATACCGCTTTCCATAGCTCTTGCTAAGCATATTAGGAAATTAATTTTTCATGAGCGTTCGTTAGTTGTGATTATCATACACTATACCAATTGTATGAAGTAATCGGTTAACAGAAAAAATTTAAATTCATAGAGTATTCCGGAAAGTCTGAAAAACTTCAGTATTTTTATATAATAGCTAAAGGTTCAAACTTTAATTTAACCCATATTTCAATCTCCTATAAAAATCCGTTATTTTGTAAAGAATTTTTAAAAATGTTGAAATTACGATATTTTGTACTCTTCAATCGTATTTTTCTCCAAAACTTGACGTGACACTTTCGTTCATGAATTCGTAATCTACGGAAAAAGTCTTATAGAAATGATATATCACTTGTTCTGTGTCAAAATTTTGTTGACCAGTGTTATATTATATAGAATATTTATTTCAAAATATGATACTATAAATACAAAAGTGGCGGGGGACACACACCTCTTTTAGGCGCATTGAGTAACCTTATCTCAGAACATATTCAATTTTTTAAATTTCAACACAGACATTTTATGACTAAAAGTCTCTATTCATTTTAAAGAATTTTAAGATATTTAAATTTAAATAAAATATTGGGGTGATAAAAATCCCGTGTGTGTCATCAGGTATAATAAAAACGAGTTACGTAAACTAATGTTAACATTTCAAATCAAAGAGCAAATTAACTTTTTTATCACACCCAGATTACATGTGTCCTACCTAGGTAGTAATAGCATAAAAATAACATAAAAATCGTTGAACCATTCGTTTTTTTCTAAAATCATTACAGAGGTAAAACTAAAAGTTTTGTTCAGAAAACCCCAAAATAAACTACTTTAACTAATAAGACAAAACCTTTAATAGCTTATCAACGTACAAATGGTACTGATTTTATTTTGTTCTGGTACTTTTACGTTTTACAGCACACAATATCCTAAATTTTCAGGCGTGCGTCGCCCGCCGTAAAATTTGAAGACACAACTGAACTCTTTAACTAACTACCACCACATCCCCAGTGGCCTAGTTCCCACCTGGATGAGCAACGGACGAGCTCCAGATTCCACAGAGCCGTATTCATTTATTGTTTATGTAATATTTAAGGAGGATTGCTTTGATATCCACCCTCGCCTCCTCACCGGCTTCCTTAATGTTCTCGACTGGCATAAGAGTAGTCCTTGCAATAGGTTCTCCCGGCTGCTCAATAAGCGCGTGCAACTTGCAAATGTCCTTGAGACTTTACATCTTTTTGGAATTTACTCGTTTTCATGTTTAAATCCAAACGTGACCTTGGAAAGATTTCTTCTTGTGCAAAAGGTCAAGTTGTCATCAGAGAAATGAAACATTCATCTTTTGTACATGCTGTTAGATAACTTTGAACTACCCAGCTAGTACGAAGTGAAATGAACTCGGGGAAAAAAGATTTTTCCATATTGATCAATAAATTAAAAACCCTTTTCATCCTTCACATGTACATAAGTTGGGTTCGTTTTACATGGTATATACAATAGTTATATATTTTTTAAACGCTGACCTGTTTAAAAACCGGTACTTAGTCCTTTTGCTTTTGCTCATAGATATTAAGACTTAATCTTTTTGTTTGTTAACTCTTTTAGATCCAGTATTCATTTCGATTAACATGGAAAATAAGTTTTTGCAAATTTAACTTTCAATTTAATATTTCTTTTAACATTTTGAAACTATGGTAAATGTTCAGAACTGTGAATTTCAGAAATTTTAAGTAACACAAAAGATGAAACCGAGTAACTCGCTAGTCCTTACTTTTATATACGTGTAGCAATTGACGATCAAAAGTAATGATTTCAAAATTTAGTAACTTTCCCAAATCTGAAGATTTGATAGACAAAAATCGAGGCCCCATTTATAATCATTTGTGACGTAAAAAGTAAAAATCAAATCAAATATCCTTTTGCAACTGCTTATAATTTCTTAGTGTATGTTTATTGCTTTAAAATCTAATCTACTTATTTGTAGGTACATACATATACATATGTATATATTATTTTTGTTGGAAATTCGTTATATGTATAGGAGTAAAATAAAAGATGTCGTCCACCTAGATCTTCGATTTTAGTCGAAGAAAATAAAATTTGAATTTTTAAGAAATTTTTTTTGATACAATCCTCAGTCAATATTACACGACACATACAATATATATTTAGTTTTTTAATTTTATATCTACAAAGACATTGAAATTATACTGAGTTAATTCAATAGCAAACAATCCATCGAACAATTCGGAAAAGTCGTAGTACTATAACATTAATCTCGTAAAATATTTTTTGATTGCTGGTTTTACATTGTTTTTTTTTTAGTAATGCGAATACATTACATTCAGAATAATTTGCTTTGACATTATAATAATAAAGATGAAATATTGCCGTGTTATTCAAAATCATTCTTAAGACAGTTCTGAGAAATAACAGTGTCGATTTAAGTTATCAAACTCATTTATTAGAGAAAACCTTAAAAGAAGAGAAAGCTTACAGAAAGAGGCTTTTGTCCTCCCATCATTTGCTCATTTTTATTCTGGAAAATCTTTACGATATGGTATGACGTCGAAATTTTCCCACATTAGTTTTGCTGATTACAAGAGTTATGTTTTATTGGTTTATTTTCACAAAAAAATAAGAAAATATTGCTGCCCTGAAAGGACTGCTTAATATTGGAGAAAGTTTTATCAGAGCACACATATTACCTTCACCATTGCTTTTGATGGAAATGCTCATGAAGTATCTAATGAATAATGATTCCTTAATGATCATCACGGCTTTTATTATCAGTAGTTACAATAGCCGTGGAGGTGAATTGAAATGAACATTTATGAGTGGCATAATTTTTCACGATTTTGTTCTATGCAATTAAGGACTAAGGATAGTTGTATTAATTTTACATTCAGTCGATTCGATATCATTTCACAATAACCTCTAGCCTTGATTCATTTGAAATTAAAAATTCTATTTCTGCCCCAAAAGGTAGTAAAGTGAGAAAAAAACAGTGTCGAAATATGAAAATAAAAAGATCTTATATTATAATAGCTGTGTCTTTTTTACGCCATTGGATCTGGACCAGATTTAGCAATAAATTTTGAATTGAATTGAAATTTGTTAATATTTACGCAAAGCATACATTTTTTATTTTGCAAAAATAGAATCGAATTGCTTTTGCTTTTGTAAAATTAAAATCAATGCAAAATTTTTTATCTAATTGTATGTATATATGTACATCCATTTATTGGACAGTTATCACGTTGACTAATGACTAGGATTAAAAAAAAATAGTTTACGTTTTATCTGTTCCTTCTTGGAACTTTAATTTCAAGGAACTTTAATATTAAATTTTATACAAATATTCGTAAAAGTGTATATAATACATATACCTATGTAGGTACGCTGGGAATTATAAATAAAAAAAAACTTGATTTCTGAATCTTTTAATACTACACAGACTGACTTAAACATCAAAGGTGAATAGAACAGAGATTCATTGGCTGAGTTATTGGCTTGGTTTCCTTTCTTAATAAATCTACAAAAAGTTTATAAAACAATAATATTGTAATCTAAATCAAACCACCAAGCTGTTCAAGTAAATAGAGATAAATTGAAAAATTGAAAACAAAAACCGCGGTGTGATAAATTGAGGTCATAGTGGTGTATTTCCCCGATTTAATCAGTTAAAAATAAAACTTCCTAATCATTTCAAGAAACAATGTTTCACTTCGCTATCAAAAGTACATACATACTTCCGCGATTAATAGTCAAGGCATTAATCCGCATCAAAAGCAGGATTTTGTTGAATCGTTGTTGTCGATGCTCTCAGGGTATTATAAACAGACTTCTTTTGATAGTACTTGTAAGCCACGAAAGCAGCAATTAGAAGGCAAAGACCTCCAAATATTTCTATAATGGTAGTCGTCAAGTATGTGGGGGAAATGCTGTAAATATAAGAAAAGCTTTTGTTCTATTGTTCAAAACTTTAAACCGCCGCCTACCTTGCTTCTTTTCCTTTGAACTCCGCTATATTTGTAGCAGGTACACAAGTTTTGTTCTCAGCTTCTTCAAAGACATATCCCTCGAAGCAGTCACATTTATCTGGAGGTAAACAAGTTCCATTACCGCATTCTACGAAACATATTGGAGTACATATATTTTTGTCTTTTGTTTCGGTATCATATTCGTAATTTTCCCAACAGTTGCAAACATTGGGCAGGATACAGGTCGCATTCACGCAATAAGGTTCACACGAAGGCTGGCATTCGTTAGGGTTCTTTTCGCTAGGTTCATAACCTTCTAAGCATGAGCATTTGTTTGGGCCCGAACAAATAGAATTTATGCAGGCCTGTTCGCAGATAGGCTCGCAGATGTGACTCTCGTTTGTTGGTTGAAACCCTTGCAAACAAACACATTTATTCGGAGCAATACAAGTACCATTTTCACAATATGGATCGCATACAGGAACACAATCAAGACTCTTGCCAAAAGTGTCGTATCCCTCAAAGCATTGGCAAATATCTGGTCCTTTACAATGACCATTTTTGCAATCGTTTGAACAGAATGGATCACAAATTGAAGAACTATTTGCTCGAAATTTAAATCCTTCTAAGCACTCGCATTTATGTTCTTTACAATAAGCATTTATACATATTTCATGACAAGCTGGTTCGCATTTTTTTGTATCGGGATTCTTTTTAAATCCTTCGTTGCATAGACAAACGCCTGCAGTTACGCATTTTCCATTTTCGCATTCGGGTTTGCATATAGGACGGCATATGTTTGGATTTTTAGGATCTGATTCAAAATTAGGGTGACAACTGCATGTGTTTGGTGCAATACAAGTTCCATGAATGCATTCTTTTTCACAGATTGGATGGCAGGAGCAATTGCTGGTTTGTTGGTAACCCGAATTGCAGCTACAAGTTTGTGGTGCCGAACAAAATCCATTGAGGCACGTGTGATCGCAAATTGGTTCACACTTAAAATGCTTTCCTTTGATCTTTTTATACCCCAAAATACAAGTACAAAGATTTGGAGCTGTACAAGTAGCGTTTTCGCAAATTTCTTCGCACATAGGAACACAACCCTCATCTTCTTCCATAAATCCTTCGGTGCACTGGCAGACATTAGGAGCTGAACAGTAGCCATTTGAAGTGCAGTTTTTCGAGCACGAAGGGACGCAAGTGGATCCTGAGTCAATCTGCTCGTATCCCTCGTTGCAACTGCAAAAGTCGGGCCCCAAACATTCTCCATTTGGACAGCCACTGGAGCAAACAGGATCACAAATAGAGGAAGTTCCATCTCTTATGGCAAACCCTTGGTTGCATGTAACAACGCCAGGTTCTGTGCACTCTCCATTAACCAAGGGTTCTGGACATATTGGAACACATCCTGTCGAATTAAACTTGTACTCAGAATAGCACTTGCACACTCCTGGCTCAACACATACACCATTAGTGCAGTCTGGACATATCGGATCACAATATGATTTGGAATTTTCAGAAGGTTCGTATCCGTCTTCGCACGTGCAAGTATTTGGGGCTGTGCATCTTGCATTAATACAAGTATCAACGCAAAGAGGAGTACATTTATTAAATTTTTTTATGTAACCTGATTTACAGAGGCAGAAACCTGGCAGAAGACATTGACCATTTTCACAATCTTCACAAACAGGTTCGCATTTTCTACACAGAATAAAAATTAGTAACATTTTAAAAAATCAAATGAAAGCAACACACCCTCTTAATGATTTCTCATAACCCTGACAGCACTTTTCGACATGAACTACATACACCTATAAGCAAAGTATAATGCATTAACTAATAAACATTTTTAATTTAACAAAACTTACATCATTCACTGGTTTTATACGAACTACTGGACGTCTAAAGGAGCAAATAGAATTTCGCGCGCATAGTCTTGTGTAAACTTCCCAGTCAATAAACGTCACTGTAGTCTTTCGTGTACGATTTTCTCTATGTTATTAAAACTTAGTAAAGGAAAATCCAAACAAAAATATCAAATATTACACTTACAATTTTAAAATACTACATCCTGTTGTCTGCTCAAGACAAAAAAACAGGTGTATTGCTAGAATAGTCGAAATCAAGAGTTGTCTTGGTTTCGAACTACTTCCAAAACACTCGAAACTTATTTTCATGTTTGTTATGCTCGCCAGTACATCCAGAACTGAGCATTATTCAGAAGTAAGGGCATGGCGAGACTAATTTATCTCAAAAACGATACCGAACCAAATGACTCCAAGAGATTTTCTTATATCGGCTTCCCACGCAGATGTCTTAAAATTCAAAAAATCTTTATACTTTCGTAGAAGACTGCTTAATGAATAAATTCTTCATTATTGGAGCAATCAACGAAATAAACAAATGATAGCGTAGTGCGTAGATGATTGATAGTATTGTATTTGGAGTCGTCTTATGCTTTTTGGACCCGCAGCTAAACAATAACAACACTTTCAATTTTAAGGAACGATTAGAATTTCCCATGACTCACTCATTATGAAGAATGTTTCTGTGCAAATTAAGATATCTAGAAAAAATAGGTTTTCAGATGACGGGGCTAATGAAAGAAAGCTGTGGTAATTATTTATTTTTCTTAATTTTATTTATTTTTATATTCCAATATATCTATTTTAGGAGCTCAATTTTTATTTTCGTTATCATCAACTCTAACTCGGACTACGCATTATTTAATGATTCTAATGCACCTTCATCGCTCA
Source organism: Eutolmus rufibarbis (assembly GCA_963920795.1). Lineage (NCBI taxonomy): Eukaryota > Metazoa > Arthropoda > Insecta > Diptera > Asilidae > Eutolmus > Eutolmus rufibarbis. The sequence continues at coordinate 29,328,768 of OY987207.1, forward strand.
CTAAATTCTTGTATCGATTTCAACAGGAAAATCCGAATGGATCAAATCTTTGAGCATTAATTATTTCTCAATTTCATACAAGCAAAATTTTAAACTCAGTTTTAATAGAATACATTTTACTCAAAGTTTAATAAATGGTAAACGAATCCGTTGAAACAATATTCAATTTGTAATTTCGCAAGCAAATGTTTAGTTTGAAGTGATCATGTTCAATCTAGAAATATTTTTATTTGTTAAATTGAGGGATTATGCCACTATCACAACTTCAACAAATCTATTTTTTTTTTTATTACATTTTTCGAAAGTATGTTACTTCAAGAATATTCAGTTCCGTTTTTATAAAGACCCCAGCTCTGCTTCGCAACATTTAAATACGTGTTATTCGTGATTTTTCATTAAATAAAACTTTGAACGCGTTTTGCTCAAAACAACGTTTTTGTACATAATGTACATTGGACAAATATAATTTTTACATTCTTTAAAAAATTTTTTAATTGCCTTAAATTTTAATATTTTATTTAAATGTTTTAAACCTAGTTTTGAAGAAATAAATATATACTTGAAATTGTGTTTATTTACAAAAATATGTAGCTCCAACTCCGGTTTTAAAAATTCAGAATTATTTGAAGGTGCTAACAAACTGGTAAAATTACAAATTCATTTTAGTCCCTTAATGAGATGTATCCAACTAAAATCTCCAAGATATTTCTAACTGAAGAACTAAAGTTGGAACGACTTTTTTTAAGATGGGGACATGCATATACTAATTAAAAATATGTATATTGTATATATGTACAGTGCAACACGAGATCTCTCCCGGGATAGGGAACTCAAAAACCTACTTCTGCTTCCTGGTGTTAAATTCTCCTCAGGGCTGGGAAAGAGTGAAAATTGCGCGGAGCAAATTATTTAAAATCAATATTCCGCTGTGATTGGGAACAAGAGAAGTTCGCCCTAAAAAAAAAACACCAATGGTTTTTCATAAAGTTCACCTCTCTCCTGGCAGAATTGTAATTAACTGCTCCACAGCTGCATAAATATTTCATAACTTTAATTAAACTAGGGGCTTTATGACACCGTGAACAGAAGCGACAGTTTCCTTGTAAAATATTCTCAAAATTTGTATTAAAAAGAACTGTAGCTCAAACATCTGCGGTGAAAATCAATTAAAAGATATACACGAGGTCGTTAGCTCAAAAATTATAAATCCTTTACCACTTCTCTGAACAAAATTATACCAACTGCAATTTTTTCTGCACACAACTGCATTCCTGGTTTTGTCAAAATATTTCTTACCCTTATGTTTCTAGCTGCGACACATACGAAATTTTTATGCTTTCTTAAAATAGAACTACAACTATGGAATTAATTTAACGCTTGGTTACATTTTATAGCAAATATATTTAAACTTAGTTCTCTAAAACACGAAACACAACACAAATAAATAAGTTTTGAATCCGAATTTACATTCAAAATGGATATACAATATACATACATATTAAAATATAATACCTAAACTTGTTGTATTTCAATGAAGGAATATTCGCCATATTATGACGATACGAATAACCATTCGATAGAGGATAGATACATATAAAGTTAAATTTATGTTACGAAAATTGCTTAACTTTGGGATAGTTTACATTGGTTGATAAAAACTCTTTTTATTTTAACAATTGTTTTATGTAATCTTTGGCATGGTAAACATTTCACAATTCGACAAAGTTAGTGTTAAAACGTATTATAGAAAAATTATATTATTTTTTAATTTTTAATAATATATCGTAGTTTGTAAAACGAAAGGTTAGGTTCCTATAATTTTTCGTTTTACAAACTACATTACTAAAATGAAAGTTTGGACATTAAACCATCTTATGAATAATACGAAAAGGTTGAAAACTCACATGAAATTCCTATATGCTCCCAGAAAATTTAATTTATCAAAATAAGCCTTTTTTTACATTTTGACCCCTATTTTTCTCGAAAACGTCCAGAGCCTAACAATTCGTATAATAAATTATTTAAGTTACTTAGCTTTCATTTGTTTAACTTTTATCTGTAAATTAAACTTTTTATTAAAAATAGTGTTTCCAAATAAGGAAAGGAACCAATCTGTTGCTACTATATAAATTTCATGTATGTTAATTTACTAAACCTAATTAAAATTACTTATCCATTGTCTTATTTTATGAAAGAAAAGTATTAGACAAAAACGATAAGAAGTTAACCAACGCTAATGTGTTTCGTTAATTCTCATAAGTCACGCTTTGCATTAAAACAGGAGAGTATCTGGATCTTAATCAGCTAAAATAATTTATGGTTGTTTACGGATTTTAAGATAAAATGTGTTGCCGTTTGATTATATGTTATATGATGTGGTTTGTGTACCTAATTTTGAAAATTCTATGCGCGTTCTTTATTCACTTCCTTAAGACGATGGCTGTTTGCCTTGCGATGCAAAGGACCACAACAAAAACGTATTTTCCGTGTAATATTTTTTTCCGGCAAGCTTTGCGACTTATGGAAATTATGAATTTACCTTTTTGCTTACAAAGAGCTCTTGATTTGGGTTTAAATATTTATGAGCAGAAAAGGAACTGAAAAAGGTTAAAAATTCCTCATAAAGCAGAGAACAAGATAGATAATATCGACTTTTGTCAAATGCTCTTGGTCATTATAATGATATAAAGCAAACCTTATTCACACCACGCGTTATTAAGTTAAGTAATCAGGCAAATCATTTGCCGTGCCGTGGCTCATTGTAGGATCTTAACTATATTACTTCTTAGTCATCAGCAGCACACTAATAATTATATGTAAGTATAATATAGTAGCCTCATTAGCTATCTTTTTATGCACAATTAAGCTAATCACGCTTTTGGACTTTTTTTTTTCCTTACAATTTCAACGGAATGTGAAAAATTGCCGAGAAGAAAACGAATTCCAGGCAAAGCGAAAAAGGAAAGCCATTAAATTTGCCCGGATATGGCCGTCATTTTGATGAAGAGTGGGCATCCCACAAGATGATGTAAAGATTTCAAAAGAACGGCAGCTGTTCAGTGGGTACCCAATTGGAAATGGCCTTGTGTATGAGTTCCTAAGCCCCGGGGGCTAATATAAAATATCTTTGAGCACGTTATCGTCTTGTAATGAAAAATGGATGGAAACAAACCTTCACGTCCCAGAAGTCCCTCGGCGGGGTATCAGATCCCATAAACAAAGGACTGGCAAATGCTGGCACCCGATGAAACGATAGCGCCTTTTATTACTCTTGAAGATCTCAGGATGTGGAATGAAGGCAGCTTTGTTGCAAACCGAATGCACAACATTTCTGGCTATATGGAAAAAAAAACGAGAATATAATCGCTCTTTCCCTTCCTGGAGTTGACCAGTCCAGAGATATGCGAAAGTGCTATTTTAGTATAGCCTTTTCTTCGCCTTGACGTAATTCAAATGCACATATGCATACATACGAGTATACATATTTAGCTAGTTGAAATAATGCCAATTGAATCAGGAGTTCTTTGTGTCTGAAGCTGAAGCAGATATATTTAGTTAGTTTTATACCACTGTATAGAGCAACTGTCACCAAATTTAGGGTTTTGTAAAAGTTCTGCAAATTATAGTAGATTTTCCTTGTGACAGATATCGGCACGTGTGGACAAGCAAAAGCTTTAAATTTCTCTCAGCATAAAACTGTCTTTTCTTTTATTGCTGTCGTCTTTTGTCAACTAAGTATTACGCGGGTTAAAATATTCAGGCTTCAATTTTTAGGAAAATATAGTTTTGAAAAGTGCATAAAAATCGTATTTCGATCATTTATGAAAAATCATTAAAATATTAACAGATTGTTCTACGAGCAGGTAACGTGACTTAAATAAAGCTTGTAATTATATAAAAATCAAAAAAGTTTTAAAACATTAAAACTTGTTCGCAATGTTGCTTAGAAACATCTATAGGTATAACTGGTATTTCATATTTCCAGATTATGATTCAGAAGCCAATTTATATAAAACTTTCGTTTGAAGATTCATCTGTAGAAAAAATTCCGTAAAAATTACCCATCACTACTTCTGCCGCTAATAAAAATTTAAAAGTTCTCTTGAATTTTACTTATGAAACAGTGTCATTGTTCCCATTAGAAAGATGTGAGTATTGACTACACTACATATAAAGGCCTGTGATTTCGAACTGTTGTCCAATTTTTCACAAATAGCTTGGAATTATACGTCTTAGAACCATTAAATGAAAAAATTTGAATGAACGTATCAATACACAGATTTTACAGATCAAAAATAGCCACAAGAAATTTACTATGTGCCCACAATAGTTGGATAACTAATATTTTGAGTGGGAGCTGTGTTCCAGTTCCACGGATGGATTTCGTGAACGTACATATAAGAGTTAGAACACCTGTTATAAGACAAGGTATGATAACACTTCCCACCAGCGCCATCTTTCGGGTCAAAATTCTTCACTTAGTATAATAGAAATAAGAAAAGTGTGATAGTGTGCACGCCGACAGTGCATCTGTGAAATTCCAAGCCACGTGCAATTATTGCCTTAAATAAAATATTCATAATAGTACCTCAATATCTACAACGAGTGTTCGATTTACCTATTCTTCGAAGTAAATCTATGTCTATCGTCCCTATTTGCATATTATCAATATTACCTAAGAATTAACGTCATAGTTTTCGTCACAAAAATTTGTCCAAAAAACGCCAAGGATACTTTGTATTTCTAAACCGTTTTTTTATACAACATACATATCGAAACAAAATTGTATGTTAAAAAGAATTAACTTCGACAGTTCAAATTTAAAAAAATCAACTATGTAGGGGAAGATAAATGGTTATAATTGTTCAAATCAAAATAATTGTTAAAATCATATAAGACTATTAACCTATAACGTGAGTGAAATCTAATAACAAAAAATTGTTTATAGTAAAATGAAAACACTTTTTAAGAATTCGATATATTTATACAATTTGAATGTGAAGTAAGAAACACTTGAAAATTTTAATGTCAACCAGAAAACACTTAAATTGATGACAAATAATTGTAATTTCAAAAGCGAAAGCATTTAATTTCGAAGTCGAATCATACATATTTAAATCGAAACATTTTACGTGTCGATTATCTTTTCGAAATGGTGCATCTTTAAAATATGTTCGTTTTTGATTCCACCATCGCTATGGTGCTTAATTTTGATTATTTATTTAATACAATCGTATTTAACAAGCGACAGTGTTTAATTAAAATACAACTATTTTAATTCTTAATTTCAAACATTTTCATGTTTCCTTAAAATTTAACTTCATATTTGGAGTTGCTATAATGGTACCATTTTAATTACTTTTCCAATTTCAACCTACGACAGTAAAAAATTATTGAAATTAACTAATTATTAAAGATACTTCTAAAAATATGTACAATCAAATCCATATATAATGCATATATATGTATGTATATACCTACCGATGGGCCTTATCTGGACTCATGTCCAAATTTCCAAATGTCAAATAGCGAATTGAAATTTTTGTCGTAATTAACTATTGAACCGTCCGAATAATTATTCAAAATCACAGATTCGGACTAGAAACGAATTTAAGAAGTGAAGCCGAAATTTCTTAGATGTTGCTGATATCAATAAAAGGATTCTATCTATTCTAAGCATATGTAGGTACTAGGGCTTTGAGTACCCGAAGGGACAAAATTGTGTTTATGCCTATAAGTTCCACATATATACATTATTGTATATGCATCGTTATGTCTTATGTTTTTTACGTGGCTTCAGATGGCATTGAATTTCGCATGAACAATTCCTGCTGGTTCTCAAAGGATTAATTTGACCTGCAGGGAGATTAGAGTTTATTTATACAGATGAGCCCGACTAATTCCATGCACAAGTTAGCGGAAGGCGAGGATCGAGAACACACTCTGATGTATTAAATTGGTAATTTGCATAAAGTCCATTTAGACGATTTACAACAAGATCTCGCATCAGATTGTGCAAATTTATCAGCTGCTCCCTACATGGGGATATTCGCATGTCAAGGAGGATGAATCTAGTTAAAATTCAGAGACCGTGTGCAGCAGGCACAGCAACAGTGGAACCTCGGAGAAGTCAGCGGAGTGTCCTCGATCTGAGCATGCGGTGGTGCGGCACACAAGGAGTCGAAATTTGTGGCTGTGCTGTGGTATGAATAACGAGGATAATTTCACTTGGGGATTTCAGTACAAAAATTCATTTTTCTGAGCTTTTCAATTTTTAACAAAAAAAATAAAGCATAGTACTTAACTCGTATACGAATTATGTCTGGTATTATACTTATTACATTTTTTTTTTATAAATTAGACATCGGTCAAGCTTATCATCTCAATAGATAAATGCGTTGAATATTTCGTAAGAAAGAATAGTATATGTACAATGTACTACATACATATATATCTGAAGTGCCTTACAGTATATAGTACATATGTAATGTATGTACACTCTAAATCTTATTTCTAGGGAAATGTTACTAGACTGTATCTAATGTTGAATTTCTCTAGGTTTCTAGTGCTGTTCACTAGAAAACAAGTTATTCTGACTGAGTTTCTTTTAAGATTTCATTGAAATCTAGAAAAAACAAAATTTCCGCTAGATCTAGCGACAAAACGGTAGAAATCTGTTGGCAACACTGAAATTCTAGTGCAATGAACTGTCCTTCTGTGCAAATTCATTGGAATCCTAGTTATTTAATTCTGAAACACATTCGAAGCAAGAAGCAGCTCTAGATATAAAACTTGTCATCTCTCGCTTGCTTTTCATATAGAGTGGAGTGCATTCTCTCTTGTGTCTCCAGAAAGTTTTTAAAAAGTGAAAATAAATGTATTGCAATTTTCGATATTGTGTACCATTTTATTCCGCAATTATTTCAACATTATAAAATATCTTCTGAAGAAAACATAGCTGTTCCGACTCTTATTTGTTGAATAAACCTCTTGTGTGAAATATTTATTAGAAATACATATTTACCTTTACTAGTTCGGAAATCCAGTGAATTCTGGCGGTTATGTTTAGAAATTCAATGAATTTAGATATAAATCTAGTTATAGAAGAGAAATAATAGAATTCCATCGGAATTCCAGTGAATTTTAGTTAAAACAAAAACAATAGTTTATATCTGTCGTTCTAGTGCATTTAGGTAGAATTCTAGTTAAAATATGTCAATAGATTTGTAATATCTTTGTTTTCACTAGATTACTTACTGAAAATCCTAGGAAGCCAACTCTACTTGCATTCTAGTTGGAAAAAAGATTTTTGTGTGTGTATAAGCACAATTATTTGTTCATTTTTAAAAAAACAAGGTGTGTATTTTCATTTGGTAGCCACTTAAATTAATACAGAATGATTAATTTCTAAAACTGAAGTTTGTTAGGAATAATACAGAAAGTCATTTGGAATATGTACATACATATATGAATATGAGTCTACAGGCTAAGTCGAAAATTAAATTTCTGAATTTAAAAGTCGTTCATTGGGAATATATGAGTCTACAAACCAAATGGAAATTTAATTTTCTGAATCTAAATATCGAAATATGCTTAACCTTTAATATATAAATAAATTGTTTTAATACTTTCGCAGAAAATAATATATGATTAGAAAAGATGATTTGGATTTTTATAATAAAACTAGTTTTAAAATCAAACGAGTGCAACTTCCATCCTTTTATTCCCTTTATTAAACGATTTGAGAAATTGGTGGAGTTAGTGGCAATATCACCACTTCCGAGCTGTCAGAATTTAAAAGTATTTCGGTAAGTGTTTATTAATTGCCCTATGATACAGACTAAGCATTGGTCGATTTTTCTAGCTTAGAATGGATTGTTGAACCACATATTATTTGAACCGCTCTGCAATAAAATAATAAACCTTTTAAAAAATCACAAATGTTATCCAAATATAAAAATTTAAGATAAACTGAAAGAAGTTAAATATCGATTTCATCTAAACACAGATACTTATATGCATAATCTTTAAAAGTATGTAGTATAAAATATATTTGATATTTTGGATTTCATTATATTAATCATTGTATTAGGACAAATAGGCAAACAAATTTATAAATGAATTTTGACTCGAGTATGAAACTCCGTTACAATAAACTGGTTTATGATTTTAATTAGAAGTATACTCTAAAGTTTATTTTCCAAAAAACAGTAGAAAAGTCAATCAATTCAGAAGAAGAATAATCTAAACTTACAAAATGAAAAATTTTGAAAACACCCGAAATAGAATCTAGAGCTTATTTCAGTGTAGCGAAACTAATAGAATTTCTTCTGGATTCGGAACATCGAAAAGAAAATAAGATATTCATTTGTTTTGCCTAAATCGGTAACTTAAAGAATAAAACCTGTCTTAATGAAAAACGCAAGCATAGTTATTGCAAATACATAAAATAATGAGGTCGAAAATAAAAAATTGAATATGAATTAAGTGCCTCTAATATAATAAGTTTCAAATTACAAATTACAGCACCTGTTAAAAAAAATGAACTTTATGCTTAAGATTGACAATTAATTATAACAAAAAAGAAAAAAAGCGAAAAATATACGAGGACTAACCCACCCTTCACTTCCATCCTTGAATGAACTTCATTACAATTGAGCATAGTAAAAACGAGCTCTAAAAGAAAATTCTGTCTAGGTCGACCGCTGTCTGTCGAAAAATGGAAAATGTAAAAATGAGAGAAATTGGGGGTTCGTAAGGCAAATGGTGGCAGACATTCCAATCAAACAAAAGCAAAAGGATAGGTATGTTTGCAGATGGAGATACATAACCAAGTGAAAAAGTGGAACTCATCCAACACTGATTTTCTGAGGGCACCAAGTAATTGAAGCAGGCGAAACTGCATCGGGAGTCGAATTTCTCCATTTCGTTGAAAAATTGGGGTCATCTATTAAAACTGCTTTCAGTTTCCAAATATGTATTGTGAAAGGTCTTAGAGGAATTTATCTTTATGGTTTTCATTTTGATTGTCTCCCGTGAAATGTTTGCTAAATTTCTCATTTTTCTACGGAGAAAGCGGTGCTGGTTGCCTGATGTCGTTCGTTAAAGCGCTGGAATGGCAAGGTTCAAAAATTCGCAACTTTTATTCTCTGACAGGCTAATGCATGCTATGAAGGAAATAAGAAATTTTCACCATATAGCCTGCACACTTTTCTCAAATGACTTTGTATACGGTTCGGATCAATAAAATGAAGAAAAGAAAGCAGGACCACTGCATAGCTACCCTGCTCCACCTTTCTAAGAGGATTGGCAGAATTTTGCATATTCTTTTGCTGCTAGTCTTTTCAGGTAGAAACATATCCTTGGCTTATATGTGACAGAGCTTTTAATGCCTTTGAGTTCGATTCAGTAATAACTTCTTTAAGTTCCCTCTCAAAGTGAACATTTTATCACTGATAAAGAGCTTTCTGACCTGGAAAATTCGTAAAACTGCTATTCGTGAGTGAGCCCCTATAGGTGCCTAGAGTCCTTTTGATGTTCCGTAAGTAAATATTTTGACGGTGCACTTCAAATAATACGAGGTCTCACTTGCATTCGAAAAATCTCATGAAAATGTGGGTCGAGAGTCCTTAGCTAAATATAATCTTAGAGATATGTATATTTAACTTAAAAAATATTCACTTTTTTACACACTTTAAGAAAGTAAGGAAATCAAATTCCTGAAGCTTATTTTTCGCATTTTGCAAACAACAGATAACGATGTAATGTAAAGTTGTGCTATGTTTGGTTGCCAATTTATAATTTCTCATGCATACATAATCGATTTCATTATAATAAAGTATTTGTAGGATTGTTTTGTTTTTAAAAAAAGTTATAAACGTATTTGAAATATTCAATTTTTTTTCTTTTTTTTAAAACTAATGCAATCTTTGATAAACGCTTCTCAGATTATGATGTAAGACTCGAGACTGTTCTAACATTCTAGGAAATTTTTCTATTTGAGATGTATTAAGTAAATTTCAGGAAATTGAAAAAAAACATTATTTCTTTATTATAGACATTTCTAGGACTCTTTGATGGCGATTTTTTAGCTCACTGATGGTATTAAAATTATTGACCTTGAGAACAAGCCATTCCCAGATATTCGGGACATCGGATTGGTATTTCTCATTTTGTAACGAACAGGAAATTTTAATTTTCTGTATCTAATTTTCACATTTTTTAAATGTTTAAAAAGTTGAAATCAAATGTCAGAAAAATTTGTTTACCTTACATAAGTCTTTTAAAAGATTTCACTGGTTTTAAAGAAAGCAATTTTCCAAATTATTGAATTGATCATTATTGTGTTTAAAACATGAAAATCAAGAGTTACTTATGAGAATTAGTGTATCAATATATATATTCAATAATTCCTATCAAGATCATCATTTATAAGCGTCAACTAACAAAAGTAATATCTAGACTTCAGTAGTAAGCACCCACTTTTAAGGTACCTCATCGTAAATTGGGCTCCTTCTGAAGAGTTTTTCCCTCTTTTAATTGCCAAAGTGTAATAGAGTTTTGCAGCAGCGCCATTCTGAGGTTTGTTTTATGGCACTTATGAAGCTTTTTGCATTAAAACGAACGAGCTTTGCGTGAGCTGAATTCCTCAGTCCTTAGCGGATAAAGGGCTTGAAGGTTTCGACTATTTATGCTGTTCGAATCGTATGAGAATGCCTGATATTTGGATTTATGGGAAGTGGGTTTGCTGTTGTCGGTGATAACCGTAAAAATGGGCGAAAGCTTAAATTTGTGGCTTAAGTTCGGCTCGGAGGCCAGATGTAGCAAGAAATTTTTAATGGGGCTTGCGAAAAAGCCGAAACATTCCGGGAAAATTGGGAAATACTTCCTAATTGGAAATCTCGTCTGCCGTTTACATTTAAATTTATTTCGCATTAGGCCCACTTCTGCGCTGCATGGTGTTTAGCTATTTTACCATCTGCTTGTTTATTTTAATTATTTTCAATTTAGGTGAAATTTATTCAATGCTTTCACATCCGGATTATAACACACTAGGCAAATTAATTGCTCTGCATTTGTTTCAAATTCATTTAAATTAAATTTTATCAAAAAGTGCACTAAAGAACACACATTTCAATTTCCCTAAATACTTTCTGTATAAGCGGTATTAAAATTAATTCGAAATAAAATGAAACAATAGCAAAAGCTGTTTTTGTGTCGTTTAAAATCAAAATCATTTACCGGAAAATGCGACATCAAGTTAATATTAAATATGTTGAGAATAAAACTACAAATTTTATTGATATTACTAAACTCAAAAAGTTTAAAAAAAGAAAACTTATTACACTTAATAAATTAAGGAATGTATTATTTTATTATTTTTATTTATTTATGATTTCTAGCTAGCACTTACCTTAATATTAAAACCGAAGATTTCCTCAGCAAAATTGTTATTTACTAATCTGAATGGATGAAAAAGCACGGTTTTAATTCAAATAATATAAAAAATAACCTTTAAAATGTCTAATATAATAAATATAACATATTATATTTTAAATAATTGTTATCTCGTTTCAAAAAGTACCTATATACAAACATATGTTGTATATAAGTATATATGCATATGAATTAACGTTTTGCAATGAGAGGGAAAGAAGTTGTCTTGTAATTGAAGTTTTCTGTAGATTCTTCTGCTGGTATGCTGATGCTAAAAATCTGGCAGACAAACTTACTTTAACTTCATTAAAAAAATAATTTTATCAGATTTCCAGACAAGTTTAGAAACGTTAAATTCGACCTTTGATTTTCTCCGAATTTTAGCAACATGATAAAGTTCTAAAAATGAATAACTATCATATAAATACGCTGAAAACGAAATTCAAAATAAGTTCATATAATCCTCTTTTAAATTCATTATTGCAGATGCGTAATTTAATGGACATGGAATTTGTAAACTGTTTAGGATTTTGTTGGAGTTCCACCTTAGTGTTTTGGCAGTCCAGTCGTTTAATTTTGAATATGGTACAATTTTAGCGAAGTACATTTTTACGAAGTTTCTGTTTTTTTTTTCTCGTCTTTATTCCTCTTTTAACCCTCAGAGAAAGGACAAGGAACCATAGACCCCTATTTTTAATTTTCATAGAATAGAGAACAAATTTGCAGGCTATCCCACACCCAGGTTTTTTTAATCTGAAATTTTATTGTGTGCTTCTCCTGAGGTTTATACATACATACATACATATATTATGTGTGGATATGAACTTTTGTATACTTTTAATATGTTTTTTGGGCATAACAAAATATGAATGAACTTAAACTAAACATTAAGAAAATAAACAATTTATTAATTCACTAGGTGCATATACATATCTGAGCGCTTTATTACAAAACTTGAAGACCTACAGAAATAAAGCAAGTGCGCGTAAGTCAAGTAAATTTGAAAGTCCAAATTAATTAATTATACGAATATTTTTTACTATGAAATCTCTATGTGTCACAAATATTATATTTTACTAATTCTTGGATGGATACATTTTAATTAATTACACTTTTTTTATTTGTTTCATTTTCATGGTTTCTTGCTTTAATTATCATATATTAAGTAAAACATATATTTTTAAAAATTTTATTATAAGAATTTAAATCGAGATATAATAATAATATCCTGTTTAAATCCTGATACTGTGTAATACCGATTATTTTTTTTTTAGAATCAGAGATACATAGCTTAAAATGTAGTCAAAAGAATGAATAAATTAGGTAATTACATTTTTAGTTATATGTACATATAAATTATTCTCAAAATCAAAGTTACAGTATTGAAAAATATAATATGTATTAGTAAATAATTAAGTAGTAAAAGCTTAGAAATATCAAGTAAATATTAATTAATTGAAATCTTTCATTTAAGATTTTATTCACAACCGAACAGAAACACACAACACTGTTTTTGTGTATGTAAGATTTGTAGTTTTGGTAAAGTTACACAGTTTCTAGTAAAAATTTGTTAAAAGTTCGAAAACTTCCCACTGCGTTTTTTTCATAATATTCTATTAATATTACAATGTTTCATATCGTTATATTTTTTATTGTGTTTTGCAGTGTTCTTGGTTCGCTACTAAAAGTTTCATGTTTTATAAGTTATTTGGTTTGAGTTTTCTGTATGTTTCGCTTTTGATTGGCATTGCTGAATCTCCTGTTGAAATTGCTATTTCAATGGTTACAAAATTTACTTACTTTTTGATTGTTGTTTACTTATTAATATTATTTACAAACATCCGGTAAAGGCCCAACTAAACCAAGTATTTTTTTCTTTTTCACCATTTCTAAAACAGGGCAATGCTGCCAACTCATCAGAAACATCAATGGCGACGCAGCCTGGTGGCTCGGTTACATCGCGAGCCGCTTCGGAGAGTCGATCGGGTCCAAGTAGCGGTGCAGGTAATAGCAGCACGAATGCGCACAGCACGGTGACAGGTGCAAAATTTCGTCACGGCCTTTTGCAGCTTATGATTCACACAATAGATCCACTTCACGATGGTGAGTTGAAACCGACTGGCTTTATGTTGTTCACCCGTTCACTAAATGTTTGTTCGAAGAGCATTTGTTTGTTTGACGAATTGCTGTTATTATTGCTACTAAATGTTTAACTTTGCTCGCAGTCCTCTGTCTGTGTCCCCTGGGCATCTAAAATTATTTAATCTCCAGAAACAATCTGATTACGTACAGCAGGTAAACACGTTCCGAATATTGATTTCCTTAACAGAAAAATACAAGATTTATATCCAACAATAACTGATATTTTAAATTATTATATTAAAAAATCACTGTTACTTTTTTGGAAAATTACAATATTTTTAATCCAAAGCACAAACTCCACACGATGAATAAATTGAATACAATATCTACCAAGCCTATTCAAACCAGGGTTGCACAAGAGTGGAATCAATTTCATAGATCAACGTATCGCTCACATCAAAATATGAGCAGAATCATATTGAATCGGAATCAACTTTGACTTTTATCTTGATTCCTCAAAAATGATTTCACTCATATTTTGATCGGAATCATATTTGTGTATTTTGATCGGAATCGCTGATATGAGTGGAATCAAACTCGATCATTCTGTGCCAAATTGAATTGATGCATTTCTAAGACCCAGTCAACAAAACTACGAACATTATGAATGGTTGGCAATTGAACTTTGTAAGCCTATATTATATGCTAAGATATTTGTGTAAACGTATACTGCATTTTATCTGCAGGGTGTGAAAGTTTGATCAATATAACTTTTACATTTGAAAAAGCAAGACTGGGTTTAAAATCTCAGTTCTAGTTGAATAGGCCTAATAAGTAAAGTCTCATTCAATTCGGAATTTCAAAATCTATACAAAATGAAAATTGTCAAAATTTTACAATGAACAAAAAATAGGTTTTTAATTTTTTTGCAAAATTTAATATTATATAAATATAACCTATACAAATATTTTTTAAAAAAAATATCCGAATGGAAAACCTCGCCTCTGGACTAAAGTTTTTATCTGACTAAAATGCTAATTATTTTATTACCAAATTATGATACTAATCATAACTTTGCAAAATCTGAAATAATTATTTTTCCTTATATGATTTTAAATTTGACGGCCTAGCAAACCTCCGAAATTTGATTTGGCCAATTTGATCTCATGCAGCACCAGGACGGGTACTAGTTGAATTTAAATTTGGAAGTGGCTTAAATTTGTTATTTTGAAAAATATGTATGTATATTTATGTATTATGGTGTTTTTGTTTGGTTCTATAGACCAAAGTTTTATCTCTAGATCTAAACGTAATCCTCCCGAAATTTCAGACTCCTGGATCAAACCTGTGAACAACGCAAACTTAGTTTACTTTCCTATACAACTTACATATATGGGCAAAATTACTCTTTTACATAAACGTGAAAACTTGTTAATGAAAAGTTCTTATTGCAGCATTTTGTTGAGAATTAAATTTACTACGTAAAAGGTCTAAATGACTTATTTAATTCGTAAATCAAATATTGTCAAAGTTATGTTGGTTTGAGCATTACCAGAAAAATTCATAATGTCAAAATTCGACCGATCTATGAGTTTCAAACGGGCATATCCGTTTTAAGACTTTCAAACGAGCATATCCTTGAAACTACTGGATTTACGAATTTAGTCCTTCAAACCTTTTTGATAGGAAATTAAGCTCTCAACAAAAGTCTACTATAAGAAATTTTTTTATAAATTTTTCACGTTAATGTAAAAGAGTATTTTTGCCTATGGAAATATAAATAGTGCTAAAACATTTGCCTTTGGTATCGGCAAAAAGCGAAAAGAGAAAAAATAAAGAGACTTTTTCGATCAAAAGTTGAAAATTTTGGATTATTTTATTATTTTTTTGATTATTTTGTATAAAAAGCCAATCAACATCCCAGTCTATAATACGTAAATACTTTTAAATGTGAGAAGTATTACCAAATATCTAATACTTACTTAAAGTTGTAGATATAGATAGCCGATATTCGGAAAACTTCCTTTATTTCCCGATACGAATAAAATTTTATAAAACAAGGCCAATTTGAAATTATGTATGTTTTTGTAAAATTGCAACAAGGAATAAAACGTTAATATTCCTAATGTTAATAATACATGTACGTACATACATATGTACATATATACTGTAAAATGGTAAGGAAGGAAAATGAGGAAAATTAATGTTTTCCATGAAAAATTGAGACATTTGAAATTCAGTATATGGCTTTTCGATACATTTTATTTAATCCTCAACCATGAACTTTAAAATGTTTTGCTTCATAGATTTTGGCTGCACCTTGATCTGTCCTTTTTTCAAAAGCAATTTGGAAGGCAGGGATACACTATTAGAGTGAAACAAATTCCACATCATACTTTTCCTGCATATAAATGTGTCTCATTACGGCAATGGATGAGTGTGAGTTATCGCCACTCTACAACGGCACGACCTTTGCCTCGTGTGAAATACATTAGAATTTAGTAGATTTCTTCCCATGCCAAAGTTCCTTACCATTTCCTTTTGTCTGGGGGAATTTCTTGAATGCTCTCTTTTTCTGGAATTTTCATTAGAATTCGTGCTTATATATAGTAGAATATAGAAGTGCGTGTGTGCATTCTCAAATTGGGTAAATCAATAAAGTGGGAATGCTCTAATCTAAAACCTTTTCACCCAGCTATCCACCCTCTTGAAGCATGAACAACGGATCTTGAAGGTTCCTTGGAAAGCTTCCAATTTTTAGCAGTATAGCACCACAGTCCACAGACGAGCAATTTTGATTGTTCAGAATTTTAAACAAGTTGGACTGATTCATAAAAAGGACAATGGACATTTTTGTGTGAGATTTGTTCTTTAATATCCACAAAAACCCTAACAACGAATTAAATAAACACTTTTTAAATCAAATCGACAAAATAAGAAATAATTTTAATTTTCGAATAATCATTGGTACCTATCAACAATCTACTTGCATCCTAACATTTCACTAGATGTTTGAAATAAGATTGAAAACTGATCATTTTAATTCAACCAGCAGAATTTATACATTCTGTTGCAAATTTATAAATCCACTCGGAGTGTGGACTTTTTTCCTATTTCCCCATACAATATTGAAATAATTTTCTTTCACGAAAATACTTTAATACTTTCGAATGAAGTCGATATTTTCATTTTGCAAAGAATATGTTAACAATAAAAATTTTTAAATTAACAAAGCATTTCGGAATTCCCAACGTTAGAGAATTAGAAATCCATTTATTCAATAAAAGCAATGAAAATACTATATTTGTAATAAGTTATTTAACTTCCTTTATCCTTAACTTTAACAAATATTATAATTTTATGTGTATACACATTTAAAATAATTTTTTTTTATCTATCGACATTCAATTTACCTCGTTGATTGCGTGTCTCAGCTCTGATGTTGAATTCTCGATGGTCAGCATAAATTGTCCGAACCAAAATCTTTAAATATTTTCCATATGGTTAAGATCTAGAGAACATGCGGACCATCTCAATAACTCAATTCTGTTGACTTAAAATCATACCAAACTTGTATGAAAAGCAGAGTTCTGTACATAGAATGTTCTGTTTTTGTGGAGATTTTTACTATAAGAAAATTGGTCTGGAGACTAATTTAGCACCAACTTTCAAAGTTTCTGTGTTGATAATTATACTATCAAATTACCATTGAATTTATCAGGATTAACTGTTTTTTCTTTTTCATTTAAAAATATTAACTTAGATGCAAATTTCCATTCAGAAATATCGACATAATTATTTTTTGCAAAGTAACTGACCGCGGTAGCTACAAAAAGTGATCATGTTACATTCTCCAGATTTCACTAGGTAGTCTTTTGGAAACAAGTTCAGTGTAACACGCTTGATTCTATACTGCGTTTAAGTTCATTCCAAATGGTTTGACGATATTATTTTACTAAGTTTAGTGGAATAAGTTGTTTGCTACACTCAGTTGATACAGTACTTCCTCAACCTTTTGCGTAATCAAATTTGGCAAGAGTAAAAATCCTGTCAAGTGCGAGTCCAACTAACGCTGAGAGTGTTCCGTACAACAAACTTACTCAATTTCTCGGAATCTATAAATGCTAGAGGTTACACCTGCATGCTTTGAAGCTAGAGGGAGGAAAGAAAATGGTAAATTGTTGGAAATTTTTGATCATAACTCAAAAACTATGTGATTTTAGAATGTGTGAACTAAAAGCTTTCATATGATATCCCACTTCTGAATTATAAATTTTTCGTTACTCTTAATGTGGTTTTTTGTATTAACGTATGTATATAAAATTAACATAATAATCGTTTTGAAAAGTTGCAATGAAGTAGAGTTAAGAATTTTCTACAAAAATGTAGACAGCTTCTGTATTTTTTTAATTATTCCCAAACTTTAGCGTCCTTTATTAATTGAAGACTTACACTACCAAAAAGTTTTAAATGCATTTTAACAATTAGCTCTACTACAGTAAAAATTGTTTCAAGAAACCATTACCATGATTGTTGTGTTAACTCTCTTCATCTAACTTTTCTCGCCAGAATGAAAGGTTCTAAGTGGCTCGGGCTATTTTTTTAATGTTTGAGTTACTTGTTCCCGGAACTTTTTACATGACTCTGAAAAGCTTAAATGTCTTGAAAATGCAGAAAAAACCTGGTTGTAATATTTAACTTATTTGTACCCAGAACTCTTTACATGAGGCTGAAAAGCTCGTATGAGATTGAGTGGAAAATTTCTTAGAAATGCATGCAGAAAAACCTGCGGCGAAGACTGACTCGGCTTTGTATGCCTTCATGACTTAATGAAACTGCACGCATTTTGTCATATATTTTGCGCCATCATAACAGCAGTTAGCACACGTTCTTATACTGCAGAATAGCTTCTTTAGAGTGAAGCAGCCGCCAGCCTTGATGCGTGCACAATGGTGGCCCACTTAGTTGGCTCGATAAACGCCTCCCGAATGTTGCCGCCCCCGCCGCAGTGCATAATATTTAAAGTCTGAGAGCATAAGAGACTTTAATTCCTTCCGCCTCGCGCTTGTTGAATTAAGGACAAGAGTTTTTGAGTGAATTTTTTATAGCCCGTATACAGTGAAACTCAAGATGAGAGACGCAAAGGCTATGGGTTTTTCTTTTTCCTACCAGCTCTTGTGTTTCGAGATTTTTCTCCAAAGTTACCTTCAAAGTGATAAATTCCATTTTAAAGCCCTGAAAATCAGTCTCCACTCGTATCAGCCTTTATTCAACGTGACAGACTTTTACGTGTTGTCCTTGCCTGGGGGAAATTTCAACGCTCACTGACCCATCCGCGAGAAAAATTCTTTATAACTTTATTGCGTTCGCAAGTCTTTGCTACCAGAAATATCCTTATCACCACAATATCTGACCTACTTTCCTGTCTGCTCCTTTGTTTTGCCTCTAAATAGGCTCCCATCACTGTAAATCGCGAACAAATCGCTTGCTGAGTCCCGCGCTAAAAATGTTTAATCACTCAATTTGAAGTAAATTGATTTTAAACATCCTGCTTTTATTGTAAAAGTTTCAACAAAAGCAAAATATGTACTGATGTACGATTAATAAAATTGCACCTGAAGGGCCTGTATTAGACGTTAGCGACTTATTGGTCGATAAAAAATTTGTCAGGTGGCAAATTGACAGGAATAACTCTAATAAATGTGTTAACTCTGCAAAACTCCGCGTGGTCCTGAGTCTTTTATATGTTTCTTATTTAGAAATTAAAGTAACAAATACAAGTTTTCAACCTCGGTGGACTTGTTGAACCGCTACTATTTTGAAAAAACTAAAAAGACAATTTTTAAAACATTGAATTTTCAATATTTTATCTCTACTTTAAATCTATGAAAGCAGTAGCAATGCAGATATGAACAAATTCTAAATTATATGCTATGAATTCTGTATTGAACGAAAATTATCAACAGTTTATTACACAATAACTTCTTTATAAATAAAATAAATCTTTTATAATAAACTACGGAACTCTCAAGGGCCGAGTTTAACTCTCACTTGACCAGCTTTTTGTTTTTTACTGATATTTCTTAACCGTCTGAGGTTATACTATTTAGTTCTCTTGGTTATTGACGACATAAATTGTTAATATTAAAGAAATTTTGTTTGTTGCTAATTTTGACTGATACCCTCCTTTTAGAGTTCCGTATCAAAATGGTAAAAAAGAAACCCTTACGGGACTTCATCCATCAGTCCGTCTCTTACATCTATTTATCTCGAGAACTACATATAGTATAAGATCCCATCTAAGATCGACCTTCACCCATCTGTTTTCCTAATGAAAGGTATTTTTTATTAGACAAGAAATTAAAAAGAATAATTAATTACAGTAGTGACCTGATATAATTAGACAACCCATCCGAGATTAGTTTGTTTACATGTTATGTTTGATAAAAAAAAATACCTTTCATTAGGAAAACAGATAGGTGATCTTCATCGATCTTAGATGAATGAGATCTTGCTATCAACTTGAAATTTGGAACAATTTATAGAACTTACTTACCCACATCCATCACACTTCAGAGAATTATGAAAATATTTTTATTGAAAATGCAGTCCGAAAGTGAAGGTTCAAATTTAAAAGTAAATTAACACGGTCTATTTGCAAGTTTAAACATTTTTATTTTTTAGCCATATATGTATGTAGTTTTTGACTTATGACCAAAAATATGTAAAAATCGACAAGCCCACAAGCATAGCCCATATCTTCAGCTTTATTACGACATGGATTAGAAATTCTTGAACCGTTAATATTTTTTAAATTTTCTGTATAATAAAGGACTCCTTGGTCCATACAAAATTGAACAAAATTTCACTCTTTCCTTTTTCTGCGATAATACCAATTCATATTTTTAACTGATTTTAGTATGTCAGCTTAGGTTTGAACTAACCTAAGAAGAGTTTAGTGCTAAAAGTTCCGATTTTAAGAAAATACCGAAAATTATGGGTACCTACTAATGAAATGTTTTGGTACACTTTCAATAGTTAAGTAATTTTTCATTGAAATAGCTACATATATCTTACAATGTGTATTTGTCATTATGTTGTAAGGGGTCGGAACAATAATGTATACATATAATACTAACCATAAAATGTACAAAATACCTTTGTTTCGAAAACGGGTAATTTAAATTTGCCAATCCTTATTTTAGTTAATTATCTGTACTCGACCACATTAATATTCATATTTTATGATATGTAGAGATATTAATTCATTAATGATAACCCAAAAATTATTTCATTAATGATAACCCAAAAATTATGTTTCATTATATTGATAATAATTTTATTGGGACTGCAAGCCTGAAAACGTTCATAATGCGCTTATTGCACTCTACCCAAAGCCATTCAGAAGATGCCAAATGTGCTCGATCCATCCCAGAGCATGCTTCACCAGGGCCTTACACGAACACTTTGGGAAAATATTGAGCTATCCAGAGTAAAACCATAAATTGGCGACATGTTTCCACAGTGCTTAAAGGGAGCTGGGAATCAGTTTTATGGTCTTTCAATAAGCACTCCTTCCAATTGTATTACATGAGTTGAACATCAATAGCTACGTATGGTGGGTTAAAGCAAAGAAAGGATAATATAAGGGAAAGTTTAAGATACGTAGTTCTATATGAACTTTGCTGGCACTGTGTTAATGCAGAACAGTTTGTGACAAACTCTCGCAAATGTCTCAGAAATTTTATGGCAGTATTTGGGATTTAAAGTGAACAATTCCATTCTCAGATGTTAAGGACATTAACCGATTTTATGCAAATTTGTAAACAGGTTAAAGCAGTAAATAAACTATTGAATAAAACACTTTACGTATACATACATATCCGTTCCTAAAACCATAAAACATGACTTGTTAAAATATGTATAATTATTTTTGAACGAAATTTTTTCGTAAAGCATTCTGGTAAATCTGTTCATGTATTTTTTCAATGACACGCATTTAATGCTGTGGTCTTCCCTTTTTATAGTAAGTGTACTTTTGACATCCATTTCACATCACAAAAAAAAGCAATTTCAATTAGCTGTTAACAGCGTTAAACAGTAACAAAATGTTTAGAAAAAGATAACATTTTGTATTCCTTAATTTAGTTACTAAATATTACTCAGTTAATAGTCATTATAATATAATATTTAATACTAAAAAACCGGAAGACATACAAGTATAAAAAAATAGCCTTTCACATATACACTAGATAATTTTATTTTTAACTCCTAATTACATATATACATCTATATATATACATTATATAAATCTTAGTAAATTGATTTGAGCCATAAAAGAAGAATAAAGAATAAGATGCTTTCAGCCAAAATAAGAAAATTGCTAAAACTCGCTATGTATTTGGGTTATCTCACTTGTATTTGTAGCTTTTGCTCTAAACGGTTTCGAATTGAGTGTTTTTAACTTAATTTCCATCCCGAACTGATAACTCTTTGTGTGAAGAAATTTTCAGCTTGGACAATCTTAATAAATATTCTGGATAATAAAATTGTGTATTTTCAGAAATTATAAATAAATATAATACATTTTTTGTGTTTATAGTATTGTTTCTGTGTAGCTATGAAGCGCTTTTGGACATGCAAGCTTGAGATAACAACTAGATTCGCTTTCAGTTCCTGTCAAGTGTATTCATTTTAACAAGTTTGAAAATGCCTCCTAACCGTAAAAAAGTTTTGGAGTTTCGGTGTTTTCTGTGTGTTCAAATCTCTTCAGCCTCTATCTAAAATATTAATGCAACATTCTTTTTCATAATGACATATCAAAGATGATGTTCCAGGGAAGGTCGATGAAAAGGCAACACAACTTCATGCCATCGCATCGCTGAAAGTTCTGCTAGATGCCACTAAGCCACAGCGCGGCGCAGCCACCACATCGGCAGCCAACCACGTGAAAATCAACCTCAAGGAAACAACACTGGCCAGCGACCGCCCGAACGGAAACATTGACACCACCCTCGACTCGGTAACTATTTTGAATTTAGTCCAATACGCTTATTAAAAATATTCTTCCCCCCTTTGTCAACTTTTATTTTTAGAAAAGTAATAGACTTTGATTGTTTTTTGAAATTATTACAGAACTTAATTTTATTTTATTTCTGATTGTTTTTTGATGATATATATTTGTTTCGAGCGACTAAGTATAACTAAATGATATTTTTCTTTCTTTTTACTGCGGTAATTGCATATGAACTTATATAATTTTTCTTACCTTTTCTTTTTCCGATGTTTCAATGGTTGAAAACAATATGAATGAATGTTGTCGTCCACCACAAACAACCATCACCACCCTACAAACCACCGAACAATAATTGAATGAAATTTTCTAAAAATTGACAAACACGACCAATTACAACAACAACCATGACATCATGTTCATCAACATCTCCACAACCACGTCACGTCTATATATCACCGAATGTTACCGTTTCGTTTCAACAATGTATATTCAATGTCACTCACCTTATTATTGTATATTGTTCGTTTGGATATTTGTTTGTGTTTACTGTTATTATGTTCACCTCATCTTTTAATCGGATTCGTCACGCATTCGTTCGCCGTTTTCCTATTATCTTTATTTTGTCTGTATGCCCTCCTGTCTTCTGTCTTTTCGATGGGTTCCTATGTTTTGTGTTCATTAAATCATGATTCAATATTTCTCTATTGTTTTCTGTCTCTTTCTACATCTCCTCTTTTTATGAAATAAAATATAACTAATGAAGCCATCAGTGGGTGGTCGTCGTCCTAGTTGGATTGAGCAGAGGTGCAAACTACAAACGAGAAGATTTAGTACAAAAGTTAGTTTCACTCATTTATTATAACATATTTACTAATTTTCCTATTTATATCAAGTCCATAAGTAACTAAAAGAATAAATCCCAAAACTTAATTTCAATATTTCGTCAGTTACTTCCCGGTTATTTTGTTTTCCAGATTTAAAGTAACTTCGATTTAGCTAAGTTACTGGATTTTTGTTTTGCTTTACCTTCCATAACCTTATATCCTGTCTATTAGTTTGGCATTCGTTATATCATTAACAAAATTTAACATTTTTGTCACTTGCTACTATATAGTGACTGTACTTTTACTTGTAGCATAGTGAAAATTGGTTTGCCGCTTTTTTATGTATAATTGTATGAATTCTTGAAAAATCACTAAAGTACTCCAAAAGCAGTACAAAAGATTATGCAGTAGCGTAGTAGCTTTTTATGTTTTCCACAGAGAATGCCTTTTAAATTTGAATTTAATTGAAGAATACTTATTAAAGGTAATTTCCGTTTTGCAACTTTTTAGTATCTTTAACCAATTGGATGAATTTTATTCAGTTTTGTATTTCACTTTATTTACGAGTATAATTTAGTTTAATGAATATATTTTGCTTTTATCTTCTTACAATTACTTTCTTTAGTTTAAATATAAAAAAGTAATTATGCAAAAACAAAAAACAAACCTATTACAATAATGATTCGCTCATTTACCTATATTTATAAATGTAACCAAAGGTATTTTAGGTTCTACCATGAGCTGCTCTACTTTATGTATAAATAATTGGTCACGTTTTTTATATTTGCACATCATACTCCTAAATTAAAAAACTTACGCGTAGCAAGGACTATGTTACATTATGTAGTTCCAAAACTAACTCGAAGATACTTTTGTGAACATTTTAAATATTTAACATAAATATTTAGGTTTAAAATACCATAATTAATGAAAATGGACCATTCGTTTGTATTTGTCAAGAAGAAGTTATTATAACTTCATAGTTTTCCATTATTTTAATTTAATTTACAAAAGTACCTAGATCAAGTCGTGCCCACAGACCACAGTGCAAAAGATTACAGTTTCTGGGAATGTTTTAAAATTAAATTATGACATACACATCCGAATGCATTCTGCGGTATTAATCGGTATATGCAAAAGCTTTAATTAAATGGTTTTAAAACAAATTTCACGGGGAAAGTTTGGTTTTAATTCCATTTTGCTATATATAATAAATTATGACCGAGCGCGAATTTCTGTGAGTTCTTATTAGGGATTACATACGTACAGGATTTAAAAAAAAAATAGTTTTTTTTAATTATTGATTATTATACATATATACTTCTAAGAATATGAAATTTGAAATATTGTAAAATTTCATTTACTTACATATGAAGTTATAAACGATTAATCTCGCCTCGCAGTAGGTTTGCTGATGCGCTCTTTAAACACTTTTTTTGAAATTATAATTTTCGATACGATATTATAAGCGATAACTCGAAGAGTTTACAATATCTCTATACCTTCTCTCTCTATAGTTAGATAAAATTTGATTTTTAAAATTTTTTCAAACTAGATCATGAGATGGGTTTTTTTTTCCAAAAGCCCTTTATATAATATTATATCGTTTTTCATACATAATTCTCGCCAAGTTGAGGTATGTATATAACCCTTTAATCTTCTCATATTGCAAAACTACGCGCAGTTTTTACGTTTATTTAAGTTTATCGGAGTATTGACTTCTATTTCACATATTTGTAACTCCATAGCTACATGCATATTTTATCAAATAATACCGCCTTCATCACGAATTTAAATTCTCAAAGCAGTTTTAATATCCTTTACGCGTTCAATAACATTTTGTAATTTGAATACAATTTTTCAGCAAATTCAGCTTTAAATTGTAAAAATTGCAGAATACCTTGCGCAGTACTTCGTCAGAAAATTTATCGTTTACTCATCTAACTACTTGGTGCGAATCTTTTAAATGTTTAATACTCTTTGAGAACTCTGCGGTGCCATGAAGCCTCTCAGTGTTTTTCCAAACAGCGTTTTAATAAAGGCAGACACAAAAATTATACGAAAACAGAACATTGGCCAAATTCAATTTGCGTTCCCCACTCAAAAGCATTCTCCGGCAATTTTAATTTAACCTTATACCATCCCGAACACATTCAAATCCCAAAGGCAATTTTGCGGGACTCTCCTTTAGCAGAAGTTGGCCGCTTTCATTAAAAAATTATTCCACTCCATCTTTTTGGTACATTCATCTTGCGCCGATTTTTCCTGTTTTTAATATCCAAAGGAGCAAAATCAGCGACCCGACTGCCTATAAACGGGCTCCACCCTGAAAATCGAAGGGTGGTGGTGATACCTCCACTTTGGCATCTCGCCAGATGGACGCAGATTGAATTTATCGCTGGAAGCCTCCCACTATCAAGCGGGTACCAAGCGATGTTACTTCACTTTATGGAGGGCTGGTTACCGGGGGTGATGTAATGATGTTAGACCCTGAGATTTTACCACGCTTGAACCGGAGCCAAGTCGAGCTTTTATTCGACAATCAACGAAAGCTCATGACATTTGAGAAGGATTCATGAAGTGAAAGCGATGTGATTGATACCCGCTCTAATCGAAGCGGAGCGGTACGGGGGTCGGTCTCCGGTGTTGCATAAGAGCATTTGATTATATTTAGATACAGAGTCAGGCAGATCCTCATCTGCAGCCTTAAGTGGATTTTTAGTCCTTTGCAATCAAGATATATGTATACTATTGTAATTAAATAGCTTTCTCTATATTTTAGATGCATACATATAAAATCTTCTCGGATGGTGATATCCTTTACTTCCATTTACATACCTATATAATACATATGTAAATATAGCTCACAAATAACTGTCGCGATTTTGATTAAACTTTCACCATCGTCTTCCTGTGACTCATATAAATCATATTGCTGCGGTACGGCCCATAGGGAAATGAACAATTGAAAAAACGATAGATCAAATTGAGAAAAATTGATGCGGACGAAAGTGGAGTTTTTGAAAAGGAAAAGAATTCAAGACATTCATATGATAAAGTAATCAGAAGCGATTTCAAGATTTTAATCAATAAATCATTTTCAGTATTTCGAGTGAAATTGTTAAAATGTAATCTCTTTATTTAAAATAGAAAGCTATTTTTATATATTTAAATTTTTTTCAAATACCGTAATACCATAATTCGAAAGACTAACAACTAAGAAAAATCAAAACTCGAAAAATATGTTTTTAATTTAACAAACTGTTTACACTTAATTATAAATTTACAACCCGAGTAAAAAATTTTCGTTCGGACATACGCGCCCAAATGAGGCACAGACTCAGAGGAATAAACGCGCCCAAATCTCAAAACAGATAAAAACATTTAAAAATACGCTCTTTTGCAGGTACATACGCGCCCAAAGCCGGCACAAAAATTTAAAAATTTGCCCTTTTACAGGTACATACGCACCCAGAGCAAGCATGAAAGTTGAAAAATATGCCCATTTGCAGGCATACATAAGTATGTATATGCGCGCAAAGCAGACAGAAATTGAAAAATACGCCCGTTTTGCTGGCACTCAGGATATACGCTCATGGATTCATTGCACGAAGGTTGCTATGAAACTAACAAAAATTGTTACGCAGAGTGTTTTTTAACTGTCTAATGGATTTTTCGACCCAAGCGGTGCACATCTTGCTTCATTTGGACTGTTCTGAGTTGTTAAATTTGTACGATGGCAATAAACTTAATGTTTATTAGGGACGCAATGCGCACCACCGTGCATCATTTGGGCTGTTTTGGGTGCGTTAGGAATTATACGTGTCTGCGGCAGGCTACATATGAACAACTAAAATTTTTGCTACAACTCACCGTGCCTCATTTGGGTATGACGTGCCTCTTTTGGGCTACGTTGAGCCTGTTAAATGTTTACTCGGATAAATAAATAAAGAAAATAATCGTTAAAGAATCTCATCAATTACTTAGAAAATTAGCATCCATAAGAATTAAGATAACCTATTGACATTTACAAAGTTTTCGTCAATAATGGAAGGAAAAAAATAAAAATAAAACTTTCTAAATTCTGGTCATCATGTTAATACCTATTCAAGGCTTCAAAGGGCATATAACATTCAAAACTACCTAAACTAAGAACGATCCTAATAATACCTAACACAACCACATTCAAGTCGACAAGTAAAAATCCCTACCACTTCTGATTGAATTATAAAAGTAATCTAATTAATTCCACTTTTTATAACGACAAAAATGTTTATTTTACATAATAAGTTGTATATCTCATTTTTAACAATCACATTACTTCTTCGAATCATAACTCCCAACACAATAAGCGCAAATATAACTAAGCTTTCCGCTTTGCTTTGAATCACCTTATAGTTATATTTGAAACAATTTTAACGTATACAATTGTTGTACGGCAGTTTTGAAATTAATATGGGCTAAATCGAAAAATTACAAACTCGAAATAGATTGGAAGATATGAATTTTGCTTATTATATTATAGTTATTATTATTTATTTTATTTACATATTGAAAATCTGCACAAACAAAAGTATGTACATTTTGCTTTTGTTTTACGAGGATTGACAAAATCGTTCCCACAGAGTTTTACAATTTTAATACCAAATAATTTACTAAAATAACAACGAATATTTTGTTCACTAACAAACGTTCTATCATCTCTGAAACTATAATATGAAACAATTTTAATAATATAATACATAAAATATATGTATGTATAGAATAATTCTGGTATATCAAATATACGTAATTTCAGAATTTTGTCGATTCTATTTTATTTATTACTATAATTTAAAATACGCTTTTTTTACGAGAACACATTTAAAAAAAAAGTGTATTTTTTTGTGCAAAAATAACGTTTGCCTCCTCTTTCTTCCTGATGCTAAAGTTCACTATTTTCGAGACCTCGGGTATAATAAAACCCGGGGAGAAATTTGATAATTAAGTAGTGGTCTTATGCAAGAAAATAAAAGTGCATTGTATTTAACGGCGTAGGTGCACTATATTTAACGGTGTAGTAAAATTCTAAATTGTAATAATTTGGTTTATCCACCCAGCCATCATAGACATCTTGCACAGCGTAAACTGTATGGCGAATCCTTTGGGAACTTCGCGGCGAATATAGAAAAATTGTATCCTTAATAAAATTATTTAACGCGACCAAAAACTGCCTCATTAAAATTCGTCCACAGACAAACAGACAAAACATTTATTATATTTATTGAAATGAGCTATGTTTTCCCCGACAGTGGACTGATAAATTTTTAAGCTAAAGAAAAAAGGTCTACTTCATATACTAAGTTAAATTAGGTAAACGAAATCATAACGCGAATTATTTTAAGTATGGCTAATATTTTACTTTATTTTAATCAATTTTAGAAAACTTGATATCGCTAATTTTACACTTCGCAATTTCTAAGAAAAAACATTAAACGTTAAATTAATAGAAAGTAGATAATGAAAAAGTACTGTACTTAAAAATGCATAACCATCTTACCTACGTGGATAATTCAAGTTTTCTAAAAATTACTCGACTCCTTTGGTTACTGATCCGTTTGATATGATCCTGTGAGTTGCGAATAAATATAATTATAATGAACATTTTGTATTTTTCCGTTTTTTCAGTCATTTTACATTTTTTAACAATTTTATTTTAATGAATGTTTGCATTGATAAAAATGCGTTACATTAAACATTTTAGTTATATTTCCGTTTTGCACATGCATCCTAACATATTTTGTCATGCTGTTACGTATGCCACTAAACTCGTTTGTCATATTTTCTGCTAATGATTTATGACGTATTCAACTCTTTCTGAACCTAATATAATATAGGGATAAATTAGTTTTTGTGAAACATTATTTTCAGATCTTTATACAGGCCGAGCACTTACTTGAAAAATAATTTATTTTATTTTTTCTTTCAATTCACTTTCATTTCTGGACCTTAAAAAATCTAGGGCAACGAAATCGACGAAGAGCCCGAAGCGTTGAGTATGTCGTGGCCATCGACAGGACGAAAAAGGATAACCTATCTTTTAGTGGCACCGATTGTTTTCCCACTTTGGTTAACATTACCCGATACAAGAACGCCACGAGGGAAAAGGTTTTTTCCTGTAACTTTTATTGGCTCAATTGTATGGATAGCCGCATACTCATATCTTATGGTCTGGTGGGCTAATATAGCTGGTGATACTGCGGAGATACCCCCCGAGGTCTGTTTCAATAATTTGATATTATAAGATATTTCTAAAAAATTATTTTGGTGCATGTTTTAGGTAATGGGGTTAACGTTCCTCGCTGCGGGTACATCGATACCTGATCTTATTACCTCCGTAATTGTTGCGCGTAAAGGATTTGGTGATATGGCTGTGTCTAGTTCTGTTGGAAGTAATATTTTCGACGTAACTGTTGGGTAAGTATCGTCAACTTTTCAAATTTTAATATAATACATTATGCCAACCGACTTTATTCCAAGTAAATTATTTACCTAAGCACTTACAAACTTATCATGCTTATAATAGTTGTATTAATTGTGAATTTAACAGGACAAAAGTCCGCTTTTCAGAATAACATAAAATAACATGATGCAGAATAATGGCGCATCTATGTTAGCTACCTCCAGCTAAAAAAATAATAATAGGACGTACGCAGCAGCAAGTAGGCTTAGTCCGTTCAGAAGCACAACTATTTTTTAACTTTAGTATACTCGAAATATAAATCGGACCTATCTTAAGAACTTAAACCTAATTTACTATTAATCGATTTGACGAATAAAACTGCAACATATTGCAATTTGTTTCCCCATTTTTTTATAAGAGTGCAACAAATAATACCTGTAAAATCACATTGTGAAATTTTTTGTTTGTTTAAGTCAGATCTTCCTATCATTTCATGGAGCGTTTTTTTTTTTGATTTTTTTGTTAGCGAAACTATTCATTATATAAATATAATACGATTTTTATTTTAGTACATTATACTGTACATATCTTTAAATGCCATTTTTTATGAAAAAAGAACAAAAATGGCGGCGCTGCACCCGTTTCCCTGTGACCCCTGTTTTTTAAAGGGCTTTGCGGTGTTCCAGATTACTGGATGCTGGATCATCAGAAATCAAAATTCCCCAAAAAAAAAAAATAGTTTACTGAAAGATTTGTCTTGTCGATGAACAAAAGGGTTTAGAGAAAAAATAAATTTCTTCTCTCCTATTAAGAATTATCCGGCACGTAGCTAGTCGATAACTGTTCGATTTTTTAGGTTTTGGAACTTGCATAAAAAAATGTTTATCTACACTGTTGTTCTAAATACATATTTGGAAAATTCCTAAAATCACAAGAATGAATTCTTCCACTTTTGTACCTAGCTTTCTCATGTCGTACATAATATCATAATATTTCGAATCTATATTCAGTTCAATTCAAGGAAAATATATAAAGAAAAAACCTAATTAATCGTTCAATGATCCGCACATAGATCATTTTTATGAAGCCGTTTTCAACTAAAATTAAGGAATTAGACCTAACATTGGAAAGGACCCTTGCTTGACGTCAACCATTTTTCTGTTCAGAACCATTAAAAAAGTTTCAATAAGAATTCCCTAAAGTTAAGGAAAGGAAAGCTGCGGCGAAAGTACCGTACCTTCTCGTTCCCTTTCTATCTCGTTCTATATCTCTTTTGAAATTCTAAAACAAAACATTTTTAACAAATGAATAGAAGGAAACGGCTGAGTATATATTATGTACTTACATAGGACTATTATGTATAATAAATTGTTAAGATCTACCTAACGCTAAGATGTAAGATATCTAATTGAATGCACATATGTACATACATATGTATATTGGTTTCATAATCTTAACTTGACATAATCGAACCCACTCTGAAATGTAAACCTACTAAAAGCTATAGCGAAAATGTCCATTAAGCAACATTGGGTCAGTTGTGAATTAGCTTTGTACTTTGACCGCAATAACTTTCACACCGAGAAATTTTGGAAAACTCTCCGTATAATTGTCAGGGAGAATTAGTTCTGTTGTGAACTAAAAGCGGCACACAAAGCCCTGCCCAAAAGCATGGCTTTCCCTTACCACCGATGTCCCATTACCCCCAACAATGAACGTGGAATCCCATTCAATTCAATTTTGATTATCCTTTCTACAGAACATAAATCGCTCCTTTCTCTGCTGGATCGGGAATTCATCCTGCAGTGCATCCAGGCAAGCGAATATATTCTCTAGGTACCAACCTTTCCTGTCCCAGAGTCTGCCACCGTAATTCCATTTGTTGTTAATAAAAACCAGAAAATGTCGAATTTGTTTTATATCCTAGCTGATTCCACTGCGGATGAATGGGGGTATGGAGCAGCGACCGGAACTTTGTCACATCGCAGGATATATCACTTCGTAGGTGCCATTCGGTTGTCGCTGCCAAAAACATGGACAACATTTCAAGCCAAAAGGGTTCATTTCCACCAGAAGTAGCATTCTTTTGGTGTATGCTGGTCATATCCGCAGTAAATGCTTTGCAAGAAAAATTCCATCTGCGGTCACGACGAAAATCCTGTTTAGACCTGTGTCCGTTTTTATCCGAGTTGTTTACATCTCGCCATTAATCGTTTCAACTTTTTGGGTGAAAATCGCAAATAATTAATTAAGCATTTCTACTTTTATTTTCGGCGCTATGTACCTATACCAATAACCAGGAGCGCAGATAAACAAAAACATTTCGCGAGACTGCGTTAACAGAAAGTATTCATTAGTTTTATCTGAAAAATTTAAATTTTCCTCAACATCCATTTATAATATCCGCTTTTATATTTGCAATAAATCTCGGGTTTCGATATTCGATAAAATTTCAAATTTGATTTATCGAATAAAAATTCTAATTTTCATAGAAAAAAACACTTTTAAACTATTTTTAACCGAATTCAAAAAAATAAGTACAATTCGACAGGTATATATTAGAATTTAAATGTAAATACTCCACAATTTGTATAAAAATGGTTTTGAGGCCTACAAACGTAAGCTGAAAAATATTGTAGACAATTCGACTAAAGAAAAAAAGTTTTGTATAATTTTTTCATATCACTATTTGCAAGATATAAAGATTCAAACTTTTGAAAATACATACATATGTCGGCTGGCGCAAACTTTCCATTATGCCAACTTGGCCAAATAGTTAGAAGGCACCTCCAAACTCTTTAAAATAAAATACTACAAAAACTGTTCAACTATTTCATTTGAAAATTCTAAAATTTCTCGCTATTCATCGCATTCATACAATCCCGAAGATAAATTCGAACGGAACGTTTTAATTTAATTTGTTCCATGAAACTCAGAATAGAACTAGTTTGCTGATGCGATGTGGTTTAGCGGATGACCAAAACGATGTAGAGATTAATTCCAATAATTTTAACATGAAAGAGATATCACTTTTTCGGTTGAATAACAGGTAAAAAAATTGGTATAAAATTTAAGTCTTTAATACTATAATAGATTTACGAACATTTCTTATGCAGCTGTTTTGATTATATTCAAATCATCATTTAAAAATTTAGGATTCAAATACTTGCGTAAATAATTGGTTCCTTTCACTTTTCAAGATATAAGGTAAAATGTGTTTGTGAAAATGAAAGTAACGATATAAGCATACAATTTCATCCTATTTTAATAGTGACCAGAACGCAACGACCTTGACATCGACTCTAATCTCAATAACATATGTAGATAACAAATGCTTTCGACTAGAGACAAACACAATAACACCAATAATAAATAAAACAACAGATAGCCATAAATACAAAAACATTAGTTTTAATAGTTTAACCACAACATTGGTCTTGTAAGCCAAAATTAAGAAACATTCTTTATCGTTAATCCCCAAAATTAATATTTTAATTAAATTTCCTCTTAAAATCACAATATCAAACGTAGCCTTATATTGAGACTTTAGAGACAGAATACAATTCTTTTAGACTATTGAATTAATCAATAACTAAATATATAAACTGTCAAATTTATGGAAAATTGTATAAAATAACGGTTCCTTTTCTTAAATTGGACGCGATTCATTGCTAAATCAACATTAAAATCGTAGAGAGAATTGAATTAATTAGAAAAATACGCAATAGTTTCATGCTGGCCATAAGAAGTTCTGTGCTGGCCATAAGAAGTTCTTCGATCCATGCTAAAAAGTCCGGCGAACAAATTTTATAACAAAGAGTATCTCTAACATACATTATGGCTGCAATTTTCCTCCGTACTTTAAGAAATTATAAACCTAAAAGTTTAGATATCCCATAATAATCGGGTAGTTCATAAGGCAAAAGAAATTTCCTTAAAACATAATTAGTAAAAGATTCGATACAACCGACAAGTATTTAGATAGAACAAATTAATGAAACAAATAATATAATACATACTTTCAAAATGAAAGGATCTTAAAAGTCAGTATAATTATTATGTATTTTATAAAACCTAGCATTTTAAAGCATCTGTTGCAAATATAGTCCACTTGCAGGTTATTACCTAATTTAGGATGAAATAACACCTCAAGGTCCATAATTTCCCTGGCGCGATTTAGCACATGCCCACCAATGGAATAGCAATTAAAGTAAAGGTGAAGATATACGATGAGGAGTAAAAGTCTTACATATTTAAAAGGATTTAAAGCAAGACCGTTCAACTTGCACAATTTATTCAATCGTTCATTTGTGGTAAATTGAGTGAACGAGCGTGATTTGTTATCATATAATATTATTTTATTTTTCAAAACCTTTATTACTTCTTATTATCAATTCTTTTCGGTTTTTCTAATAAATTATTTTTTTTTTTTTAAATATTTGACATAAAAAATTCATTCGAGACTACGTACATATACGGAAGAACGATTCACGAATTAATAAAAAAAAAAAAAATTAATGAGTAGATAAGTAGTATTATAAAGCGCGTATACATATTTTTATGCGCGTTTGTAGCGCAGAGTATAAAGCGCATTAAAGTGTGTTGCAGCCCTCGTGCGGCCTTTACAGTTTTTCACGAGCTATTCGTACTCAGTGCGGCCACGTTGCGGTCTTGGTGCAGCCGATGAAAATATTTCAAAATTAATGCGGCCCTCGTGCGGGCATCGTTTATTTTTTACCTGGGTAATTTTAAATATTTAAAAAAATTTAATTTGTTTTTGTTGTTAATAATATTTTTCTTCTTGTGTAAAAATAGCGGCGAAGTTAGCGCCTAGAAATGAAAAAATCGACGAGCGTGATAACTGAAGTCATTGAAAATTAAGAAAATTGTGTACTTTTGACGAAAATTTGGTGACTAAAACGCTTTTGTGCTATCACATTTATTTAAGTTCAATGCCTGTAAAAATATATAAAAAAAAAAATTAATAAAAAAAAAAATAAAAAAAAAATTTGAAAATCAGTTCAGAAGTTTTCCCGAAATTGCGCCCGTCAATTTCAAAAACGTTGTTCTGAGATAAATACTTTTAAACTTTCGAATCGCAATAGTACTGCGGCGTTCGCTAATAATATGCTATAGAATCGTTATTATTAGCGAAATCGATTCAAAATTTGTTTAGACATTCTTGAAACCTTTTCTAACAATAATCAATAAAAAAATAAAAAATCGAGTTTTTGAAAATTCATACCGCAAATTTCCCCAAGTCATCCGTATTCATCAAACAGTGAGAAAATAAGACATTACTAATCACATCATTAATAAAAATAATGGAAAGAAACGGGTCCAAGTGACTACCCTGGAGAACACCTTCAAGCACTTTGAACGTGCGAGATTGTGATGGATTAATTTTTACACATTGATAACAAAACGATTACTAACATAAAGAGGCTACCAAGATGGCATAGAAGATTGAAAAACAAATGAATTAAGTTTTATGAGACAGAGGTCTAAATTAATATGATCAAAGGATTTTACAAAATTAATATACTCGTAAATAATAAATACAAAACATATAGGTACCTAGGAAGATAAGTACTGTACTATGTATGCCAAAATCTTTTTTAATCCAAGCCATGAACTAACATAATTAAAGTAAAAAAGGAGTACTGCGGAATTTTAATTTAAAGACGGTTGAGTAGAAAATAATTGGCATTTAGAAATGTATTCGTAACATTTCATTTATAACAATTTCTAGATAATATTTGTAACGTATTTTGTAATTTCGCTTTGTAAACTCTGAGAATGCTTCAAATTGTAAATCTAGTGCTAATCTCCGTCCAAGCCAATTCCCTATAGCACATTTACAATTGCATATAACTTCACGTCCGCCCTCTTGATTGCTTGTTCCTCAATTACTTCCATTGCAGAAAATAATGCATTTCTACTATTCAAATCACACCGAATTCCGACGTTGTATTAGTTAAGGGCTCTTTCCTCGTTCCTATTCAAGAGGAAATGTTACAATGTCTTCGCCTTGAAGGCTTTCTATTTAGGTAATAAGTGCACAAAAACTTGTCTAAAAGACTCCTGTGCCTGGAAGGTACAAGCCACTGTCTCTTGGCAAACGTTACTAAAAATTTCTAAGAGAAAATGTTCCCAAATCGCTTTAATGCGACATTTAAGACAAAAGAAAAAAACATTTTTTGTTTTTTCCAGC
Source organism: Eutolmus rufibarbis (assembly GCA_963920795.1). NCBI lineage: Eukaryota > Metazoa > Arthropoda > Insecta > Diptera > Asilidae > Eutolmus > Eutolmus rufibarbis. Next base: position 29,364,782 of record OY987207.1, read on the forward strand.
ATATTACTATATGCTTCGAAAAATGTCTTGTCTTAAATTTCTCCGCCATTTCTCCGTTCCGTCCGAAGAAGCTTATGAAGTTAGGAAGATTGGAGCATCGTGCCGTGTTCCATCATCCACTTCATAAAAATTTGTTTAACAGCATTGAGCGTAGGTACCATACACACTAAACACGACAAACTGTGATAGTTTATTCAAATAGGAGGTCACAATTGTACATATCATTTAATATGCGCTTTATCATTATTAATATGCATACTAATTTTTTTTTACTTGCAAACTATGCCGTGTTAGACTACTTTAAATGAATTCGCTTGTTGGTGGAAGTTTCATACTTCTTGAAGCATGTACATATGTATAGTAATGAATAATGGCAACATAGAATAAACTTAGTAGTACAATGATTAAGAAGCAGGCAAGTAAGCTTGCTGTTTTCCAAGCGGCTGTGTCGGAATTACAAAATTGCGGCCTTGTTGAAGGATCATGATGTGTTTTTTTTCTTTTTTCCTCTTTTTATTTAGCAGAGAACTTAAAAGATGCCCTCGCATTTGCATATCTCCGCCCTTACTCCAACGAGCTTTCAGAACAGAAAAGCTTTCATCAAACTCCTTTCAGAGCGTTGTGAAGCTGTATGTTGTAATTGTTCAGAGTGATGTAATGGCGCATTGAATGATGCTAGTTAAGTGCTTTGTGTAAAAAGATTTAAAGTGTGTTGCCGGAAGAGTGCTTTTTAGAAAAGGGGTGACTGCTTATTTATTTTTTGTAATTCTACATATTTCAAGGCCATTGGAGGTTGCGTTAGCTGCAAGTATTGCCAAAGGCTCTTATTTAAGATTTTGTGTAATCAGGTTAAGGTTTCAGGACTGGAGAAAAAAAAATATTAAAAATTAATTTACTAATGGCTCTCCGATTGTAACCAGCAAAATTCAATAATTGATAGGGAGAATGCATAATTTCAGTGGAGAACATCACCTTTAAATCAATTGAATTACGCAGAGTACGGAGTTTACCCAGGAATATGTGGCAGTACCAGTACCTACATATATTGTCAACTAGTTACAACTTCCAGTACATTTTACTACTGGTACTTGCAATGACAAAACCAATTTTTACACTAACATTTCTCTCAGGAGGCCTCCACTATAGCGCCTTCCCGATTCAGGCGCACATGGGTCATGTCATACCTATTTTACAAGCTTTTATTTAAGGACGTAGTCTGGTGTTCAGGCTCGTTTCGAACCCTTATTTCAGGATTTTTGTGTTATAACAAAATAAAATACAATCATTTCAATTTTTTTACATGTTTTTATTGACATCGTAAACTAAGAAAAAACATTTTTTTTTACTTAATTTTACACCATTTTATAATTGTTTTTTTTTTAACCTAAAGTAGATCATTTTAAATGGAGGTAGGTGGGTGGCACGAATGATAACGTCACTTGGAGTCATCTCAAACAAAAAAATTAAATTGATTCCGTAGGCTTGTGGCTCTATCCCGTACTAGACATAACCATTTTTATTAATAAATAACAAAATGGCGGACATGCACAAAAAAACCAATTAAAAAATCGTGATCGTTGAAAATTGGTGAAAAATAAAGAAATTAAATTTATAATTAAATAATTTTAATACCGGACAGAGCCATTGTTGTGTAGAACACCCTGTGCAGAAATGAAAGCAATCGGTTGTATGAAATTTTTTTAATCACCCGCGCCGCTTACAAAAATGTTGTTTTGAGAAAAACGCGTTTAAAATTTTGATTTCAGATTTCTTACAAAAAATTTATACTTACACTAATCAGCTATGCCTGGTGCATAAAGTAAATCTTCCGTTTCTTATATGTATATACATATACAAAAGTTTAAAGAGCTATACGCAATTATAAGGGTAACGTGACAACAATAGAGAGGTAAGTGCAGGTAAAAGTTTTACCGTAAGACCGTTGCAGCTGCCACACGGTCACGGCGTGCTCTCGACTATGTGCTACTGTCTAAAATGTTTACAATATTCTCTCAATATATTATACTTTCGAAATATGCAAAAAAAAAAATCGATTTTCCGAAGCCCGAACACCAGACTACGTCCTTAACTTCACCTGCTAGTTAGTTAGTTCTTACAACTGAATTTTGAACCAGTTCCCGTTATCGGAAAAAGATGAAATTTGGTACACTTATGTAGACTCGGTTACAATGAAATATAGTACATTTAATACCGTTCTAAATTCAATATGGCGGACGCGCAAGATGGCGACTTACCTTTTTCTTCACAACCCCGTTGACATGGGTATCAAATGAAAAGGTTCAACGAGTAAAAAACTATAAGCTACCTGACGTCAGTGGCGGATAGCGCCACCGGGCAACCGGGCATTTGCCCGGTGGGCCGGTTACGTTTCAATCCGAGTGGGCCGGTTACGTTTCGGTCCGAGTGGGCCGATCAACATTTTCGGTTTATAGACTATAATCAATAAATATGCGATAGGGCCGAAAGGTGTTTCATTAATGGCTGCACACAGAAATTTGGCCAATATGCAAACTTCTCGGCCGCTTCGTTCTCTATAAGACAAACAGCAAAATTTATCCTGGATAAAATGTCAACTTTTAAGATCATTCTAACATCACACATATATTTGAAAATCTTCAGCCACAGAGAATCTGTAACAAAATATTTATTTGCAAAGTACAGGGTTAAACTACATCATTGCTTTCAACATGGTCGCCCAGGCTACTAACTCCTTAAAAGCAATTTTACGGGAATACAGTGAAATCTTAAGCGCGTCAACAACTTTTGCACGCAATTGTAACAGCCAATTGGAAGCTTTGGGTTGCGAAGTCATTATAGAAGATGAGCTACCTGCCATGAGGATTCGCAAAGTTAAAAAAATGGACGACGAACATTGTTCCGACTACAACTTCCCATGCCCGGTCAAACAATTTGAAATCAAGGTGTACAATTCAATAATGGACACTACAATTTCTTCATTGGAAAGTAGATTCAAAGATCATAGGAAACTGTATGAAGACATATCAATTCTTGATCCGAAAAATTTCTCAAGGCCATTGCAACTAAATAGTTTCGACTATTTATCGGAATTATTAGGGCACTATGCACAAATAAATATTCATGAACTTCGAGATGAATATCGGGATTTGGTTGTCAAATGGGAAGCTCTTAAGAACGCAGTAGATCACTCTAATTCGGATTCCAATTCAGAAGGGGACGGTCACCTGGAAAATAATGAATCGTAATCTAAACCAAAATGTGATTCCTGCAAAAACTGCGTAGTTTGTGTATATAAGTTACTGTTAAAATATAGTTTTTTTAGTAATACATATAGTAATGCGTTTATGGCTTATAAATTAGTAGGTATACTGACAATCTGGAGTCATTAATATTGATGAATGTTGAAAAGGAGATTCTAGCTAAAGCGACATTGGAAGACATTATAATGGAAATATGTAATATGGCTCCCGGTATTAAAAGTTATTTAAATGGGTGATTACGTTACGATCACAACTATTGCAAAACCATTTATAAATTTATTGTAAACTTGAATATGTAAATATAAAATATTAAATTTCACTAGATGTCTAATAGTTGTTTTAACCTGAACCTAAGGTGAGTATACTATCAATATTGACTTTGAGGCCGTGATCCCCATCATGCCAGGGCCGGTTTCATAAGTGAATCCGCCACTGCCTGACGTCATTCTTAATCCAATGCTGCCACAAGATGCCGAATTACCTTTTAGGTAGATTGAAATCTACCTTTTGCCTCTGGCTGCCGCCGAAAGGTCTTTTTTTGTTTATGCCCTGCTTGGCATGGGTATCAAATGAAAGGGTTCGACGAGTAAAATACGATAAAAGTTTGTTTTTAAATTAGGAACTTATTTTTAATCACTTATATCTATCTTACAGTTAAATTAATCGATTCTGAATAATTTTTTAAAATTAATACCTCAGATGGAGTAGAAAGAGAAAATGTTTATGAAAGAATTACTAAAACAAAACTGCCCTGATATAAAAAAAAATAAAAACATTAAAAATTGACAAAAAATCAATTTTGCTTCAAAATATCATATTTTAAAGAAATTAATACATAAATAAAAAATATTTCTCAACGACATTCAAAAGGAAATTGAATATGCATACTTTCGAAGATTCATTAGGCTAGTTTAGCTTCAGTTGAAAAGATATATTTATTTGCTGAAGTAAAGTTGAGTATTTTGAAATAATAATTCTTATTTGAACTTAAAAAAATTATTTTTCATTCAAAAATTACTCTTAAAAGTATAATTATTATTATTTCGAACAGAGCAGTGAGATAAAACTGAATAGTTTTTTTAGTTATATAATTTATTAGTTTATTAAGATAATACAAAATGTACAAACAAGAATTTGAAAAATAGATATCAGTGAATAGAATCCATAGTTCTTCATAATCTGGAATTTATTTGGACGTTGAGTGAAAAGTATAAATTTATTTGATTTCTAATCTATTAAGCTTCCTAAGTCTTAAAAACTAAGTATTTAAAATATTACACTTAGATATAAAAACTAAAATTATCTAATATTTAGGAAAGGAAGTTTCAAATCATGGGATTACTTGATTTGAGACAACTTTCAACATAGTTGTTGAAGAATTTACAGATTTTGACTGAAACAAGATCGACATTGGCTCTGCAATGCGGACAACTAGTGAAAAACTTAATAACGATGTTGAAAAACGTCTTATTTCAGCTTTCTAATATAATAAGCATTTGGAAAATATATTGAAAAACTTAATTCATACTACATATATTTCGGATAAACTTGCGAAATACTAAGAATTAGCCTTTTACTGAGAAAAGTTCTTTTTTTCCTATTGCGTAATGTTGTATACATAGTACTTTCAAAACTTACATTATGACATTGCAAAATAATCTAATGTTGTTCTTTATATTTCAGATTACCAATACCATGGCTATTATATGGTATTATATATCAGCAACCTGTCGAAGTTAATTCAGTTGGAATGGTTTGTTCAATAACAATACTATTTATGATGTTACTATTTGTAGTGATGTCGATAGCGTGTTTCCGTTGGCGAATGAACAAAGGTTTAGGCCTAACCATGTTTTTGTTATACTTTGTATTTGTTGCAGTTTCACTAATGTTCGAATATAAAATTATAACATGTCCGGTGTAAATGATGAAGTGATGATGAATTCCAAAATCAGAATAATATTATTAAGTAGAGAAAAAGAGGAGTAAATTGCCTGTAATTGCTTAGCACAATTATACTGTAAAAACAAAACAAAGTACTGTAACAATATACGATTTTTTAATTTTACTAATTAATTCTAACTAAAACTCTAAGATTCTGTAATTCTATTAATTTAAATTTGAAATCTATTAAATATTTACCTAATTATTTAAAAAAAAATTCAAAAATTGAACTATATATCTTTACAGAAGCCCTATTATTAAAGTTCACAATACTATTAGAACATTACGTAGATACAGATAATAAATTTCAGAGGTGAAAAATAGTATGGTATGAACTGTCTCGAATGTGAAAAGTCATTAAAAAGTACTTAATTGATACTTTAAAGCAACCATATCGCTTTGTACTAAACTGGATCTAGTGAGTATATAAAGCAAAAGAACCCTTTAAAAACAGCATCTATGATTCCATATTCAGACCTATGTTTTCTTTCAATTTTAAATCTCTATCTAGAAACAGTCTCAGTATCTTTCTGACTCTATCTCTCTTCCTCATACCCAGTAAACTTACTAAGAATCTTATCTAAATTCCAAATGTAACCAAAGCTTTTTAGATTAACTTTATACGTATACAACGTAACACTTAACTTTGTTATACAAGGTTGAACATTTTATATAACAACATATAACTAGAGAATTATAAAAGCAATTTTAAAGTTTACTCTATGACTCTCTCTCTCTCTCTCTCTCTCTCTTTCTGTCTTTGCGTTCACTCTTCGTATAGTGCCTAAGAAGATTGGTGAGATGTCAAAAACTCACCAACGTAGAGGCTGTCATAACAGTCTTCTTGTTTTTATACGTTTCAATGCGTTTTTTATTACACTCCCCTCTCTATGCTAAGCGCAGGGTGCAGTGTATTTTATTCTAATTTATTTTCATATAATTTTTATGATATTTTCACAAACTATCTCAATTATATTCTTCCTACTACGTACTAAGAATATTAATATGCAACAATTTTCTCAGCATGGAAATGTAAACCACCATCGAGATCATTGAATATAAAACCTAAATTTTAAAGTTTTTCTTTTAATGGCATTCAATGTATTATTGAAACTGCTAGCTTGAAAGTGTTTAATGCGACTTTCAGTGCAAGCAGATATGCCGTGATAAAACTACTTAAATAAGTATAGAGTGCATACAATAGTTGTAGAAATTTTCACAAAAATAATATTGTAACAGCAGCATTAATATGCTCCCTGAGGGTGAAAAGAAATTATTGCATGCGCAAACCACATTTAAGGTGGATCAAATGTTCAATCAAATAAACCGCACATCGTGGAAATATGTTGGGGCCTTATTCCGTGAGAATACATAATATTTTAGCTTTTCAAAAGAATGTTTAAATCGCTAGAAAAAGTAACAAACATTCAGTCCAAAAGAATAATAGGTTTACGGCTTGGACGACGATTTCAAAAATATCTCGGATTTTCCGTAGATTTTCTTTACTAAAGCTCCTGCACTTTCAAATACATCAAATATCTAATACGTGTATATAATTATGTTGTGATAAATGTTGTATTCCAATATAATGGAAATGAGATGCCACAGATGTTGTATCCATAAGATTTCTTATGAAACATCACAATAGTTTTAACAACTAAACTGAAAAAAAATTCCTTAAAAATAGAAAATTGTTGTGTATTTTTATTAGAAGTGCTTTTATGTTTGATATGCCTTAAAGCACAACAGCAACGAATAAGATTAGAATGAGTTTACTGAAAAATTAGATATCAGTTGCAGGATATCTACTTCAATCGAAATAATTTTAATATCTGTTCCAATGTTCTAATTTATTAAACACAATCATTAATTAAACATATGTACATATGTTATTTATTGTGTCTATTTCTTTATAACTTTTTTTCTTAATCCCAAAGAATAAAGGGACAATAGATTTTTTGAGTTAAATGGGTGCTATAAATTATATTTATTTGTCCTGCAATAAATAATTGAACGAAAACAAATCTAAATAAAGCACAACATAAAAATGCTAATATCGATACCGAGGTGATAAAGTGTTTCTCATAATTTCAAAAAATTAAATAACTTAAAAACAGCAAGAGAAAAGTATGAGTAGGTATCTTTAAAAGAAAATTGTTTGATAACATAGTTTTTTTTCTCACTTGTTTGTGTTTCAACTCATTTTACTTTCACTCATTCAAACTATTCCAATTAACCCTATTAAATCGCAATGGTTTTAAAAATTATGTTAATTAAAAGTGAGAAGGGGCTATTTATACTATTATTGAAACAAATTATATATGTTTATGCTGTTTGTGAAAGAGTACGTGAAAAAGAAAATCCTCAAAATCCAATTATTTTTCTTTTCAATGCGTATAGGTTTTGGATAATATACTTTTTTTTCCAGATAACTATAATATTTTTACCACAATATCTGGACCTTTTCCTAATTATTTTACTAAATCAACATGATTGGGTAATTCTTATTTTTCCATCATATTTTCTATTTAGGAAGTGTCTGATCTATGAATTTAAGAATTTACTTTATTAAGCACTTTTTGTTCAGTGCCTCTATAGGACTACAATATTTATACTTAACTGAATTTATATTAGATAAAATTCCGAATTCCACTATAATGCTTACCTTATCAGCTCAACTCATAGCTAAATATTTTAATGAAAATACAATAAAATTCTACTAAATGTGCATGGAGCCACAAGACCTTCTTGTATTAACATAATTTATATACCTTAAAATACTCGGGATGTAGTCAACTTTTCAACAATAAAATACTTTTTAAATTTAAACGCGCATTCTACACTCATATACTGAACTTGTAGAAGAAATACGGAAATTCAGAAAATTCCGTATAGGCCTATAAAATAGGCACCTAATCAAGTATTCAGGCTTCATTAAAACTATTAGATTGTTGCAAAAGTCATAAAATAATCTGTTACCATATAAATTATTTATTTATTTTGTTTCAAATTAGTTCCATATACTTAATCATTGGATTTTTTTAAAGATACCTTAGATAATCTCATAACTTTGATCTCCAAGCCATATTTTAACAAAATTAATTGAAATGTGCTTTATTATTTGAAAATATAAGCGCAAATTTTAAACTCGAAATTTAACAGTATACAAATTATAAAAAAAAAAAATCTATAATAAAGTGAAGACAAAAGTTGAAATTATGATGAGAAAGCAATAATATTTATAATAACCTTCATCCGAGGAGGAGGAGAAGGATGTAAACAAAGATCTTTGTAATTATATAGACGTAGTTATTATTTTTATATTTTTGAGGAAACATATCTTTCTCACTTTAAGAAACTATTTGAAATACTTATATGACATTTGTAGATACTTCTTTGTAAAAAGTCCCGGTTTTAGAATAAATGAAATGCGTAAAAGTAACCGTGATGTGAGGGAATGTCGGAGAATCTTCATAGGCGTGTAATTCTCTTTAATTAATTTTAGTTTTTTTTAACATTATGGAGATGACTGTTTTAACTTAAATCCTCATCGCCATTAAAAGCATGAAGTCTCACCCTAGGTATAATTTGATTATACTATAGGAAAATATAACAATTTTTTATTAATATTTTTTTTTCTATGGGTAATTACTTCTTTTAATTTAATAATTTCCTAATTAGTTTTCAAAAATTGTGTTAATGTGGGAACTAAGGACTAAATAATATGTATTACATAAAAGTTTTTTTTTTTTAATTCAACTGAATTATGTCTATGTTTACTGCAACAGCTATTTTCAATATAACCATATTATTTTTAAATCTATTTCTCCTTAATAGGTTTGAATCTCAAAAACATTGACTTTATTTATTTATAACAATAGATTTTGACTCAGGTTATAATTAAAGAAGAAATAACCTCTGAAAGGAAGACACACTGCCATCACTACGAATTGTATTTGCACTTTGGTTTAAAAGTCTTTCTCATTAAGAATATTACATATGAGATATACCAAACCTATTTCATTTTATTGAGAAATAAATAAACAAATTCGTGTTCGAAATTGTTGGGTCAATTTTCAATTCTTCCTTCTTGTAAAACTCTCAAGCATACAGTACAGATCTTTTAGTAATTTACTGCTACTAATATCAATAATGTATTATACATATGTATATATACAATGATATAATTAGTGCCAGTTTTATATATGTAATAGCACATTTCAGAATTTTTGACTTCTGAACAAGTCAATTTTCCACATACTTTACGTAAGTTTGGAAATGAACAAGTGTTTTTCGATATGATTTAATAATTTTTACAAACAGGTAGCATTGAATTTATATTTTATAATTTTATAGGAAACTGGAATGATATCGAAATCGAAGAATATGTTCACATATCGTCGTATCAATTCTGCGCTATAAAAATTATAAGTCTTAGTGCAACGCTTGCAATTGTGTGAACAAAATCAAGATATAAAACCATAAAATCATGCTTTTCTTATCCATGATTTTATGATTTATCTCAGAATTTTGATCTCTTTCTAATTTTTTATAAAGTTGTAAAATCAATGATAATGCGTATTCAGTTTAAACTGAAAGTAGAAGTGGTTTAATTTTGTAACAACTACGCAGATTTTATCAAAAATCGAAATTAAAGAATCAACCTGTACGGGTATTGAATGTGTTTTTAAAGAGAGATTTTAATTCCATTTATAATCTTCTCTGGGTTATAATCGAGAACCCAAAATATTTGTGAATAAACTCACTGAATACGTATAAATTCGACTATTAATTTCTTAAAACAAAATGTTCTCACTTAACAGATTGTTCGCATTTAACAGCATGGTGGGAACTAGATTGCTAGGAAGGTCACGGTGTTCCTAATTCAATATTTGGGAATAACCTGCTATTACAAAATACCCAGAATGAAAACGATGTTATTCTGAAAGGTTATTCCCAACAGAAAAAAAAAAAATATAATAAGCTCTCTTTACACTGTATGCTTGTTGGTACTAAATATTTTGCATGGGAATCCAAATACAATCCAACAATCCAAAAGCGGTTTCCCAAGATTTGTTCTTAGCAGATTGGATGGATATACAGTACATATGTATGTTATTCTCCTTGAAATTTTAAAATGCACTAGTTGCGTTTTTTGTGCACCTTGTTCCAGAGCTGCCCACAGATTTGATGTTTTGCAGAACACCTAGAATCCAAGTTACTCTAGAACAAGATGCACAAAATAACACAACTAATATATAAATATAAATCTATTTGTTGTTGTCTTATGTTATCGTCCCAATTGTTTCTTTTCACTCATCTCACATTTAGTAAATACTCGTATGGTTCAATTTGATCAGGAATAGAAATTCCTGAGCGTTTCAATACAGATCTTTAATTTATTTTATTTTATTTTTATATAATGGCTTAAAACATAAAATATTCCTAGTAAAATCCTTTTCTTCATGTTTTTCGTAAAAGTGCACGATGTTATTTAAACCTTATGTTCCCACAATACAAGGATGAAATCGAAATAGGGCAAAAAAAAGGGTTATTGTCTTATTGCAAATTACACGCTTACTTTGCCTGTTAGGAAGTAATTTCCATAAAAATACAAAACATATATATTGCGTCCTTACGATTTGGAAGACATATTCTTTTAAAAATTCAAGTGTCGCAAAATATTTTGTTCATAAAGTAGTTATAAGAGATTTTTGGCAAAACTCAATCTATATTAGATTGAGAAAGTAAAAAAGTTATTTAGCGTGTGCATGAAAAAAAGAAAACATGTTAAAATTTAAAAATTCAGTATCAGAAGACCTTCATTTATTTAATAAACTATTTAAAAAACAAAATAAAAAATAAGTTGTAATCGAATATAATTTTATTCATGCCAGTGAGACACTAAAAGAAGCCTTTTAAAATATTGAATGCTTAATATAAATTTTGTTTTTAATTATATTATATAACATCTTATTTACCTATCGGTTTATACATTGACAACTAATAATAAACTGAAATAGTTAACATTGTAGTATAAAGGAATATTCACATTTTTTATGCGAAAGCAAAACGTAGATAATTTTTTACTTAAACAGTAAAAGGGGGCATTTAAATAATATGTTAAGACGATATGCTACTCATTATGAACATGAATAATATCACACAAAAATTCATTTGTCGAAGTGTTTCTGTTGACTGTTGAATTTTAATGCTGCTTTTGCATATCTATCACATATCAAATAAAATTATTGCAAAAATAAGCTGAGTATATGTATATGATTTATCCGCATTATCTTTCTGTAGCATGCATATCTAACATATTTGTTTGGCTTATGACTAAGTAGATCGTAATTTGAATACAAAAAGCGGCTTAAATTGCTTAAAATGCACTACTTTTTCAAGACGCGAAGTGATTTATTTCATATCAAAAATTCATTAAACTTAAACGAAACTAATAGGGACACTCTGTGTATATGGAATTAATAAAATTGATTTTCAAATTAATAATTCTCTGACTGCATAAAGTTTTAAATGTAAAATGGCTTAAAATGGCGAACGAAGAAAGGTATAATCGTTGAAATTTAATATTTGTTACTACTTTTTTTATTGTTTTGCAATACTGAAAAGAAAGTTCACAACTTATAAAATGAAAATGATTAATGATCGATGCGAGTGTGATAATTAAATTATAAAATATAAACACTTAGCAAGTTCAAGTACCTCAAATCAAAACAAATAACTTTGTTTTATTCTTTGAGGTTTTAAATGTAACGTAAAGTTAGTAATTACGCGTGCAGCCATGTGTTGGATATGGCTGTTCTATGGCTTCCAGTTCCAAAATCTCTACAGATGAAAATTAGATAATCAATTTAATCCTTTAATACTAAACTAACATTAAAATCAAACAGATTTACAAGCCCGAGTTATATTCCTTTTAGTTATTTAAAGTCTTATAGTGGCTTATATCCCTTGACATTTTATTAAAGTAATGTAATAATAAAATAATTGACAATAATATGTATATTTACTGTTCAGTAGATCAATCATTATTTTATGAATTGTAAAATTCTTATCCTATTCTTTTGGTTCTATCAATCGAGAATATACACAAATTATTTTAAAAATGTATGTAACTTGAAGCATAGTTTTAGCAAACACATACCTAGTATTTATAACGAAAAAAAAGGCTGCCTACCAAATGGCTTTGAAGAATTAATTATTTGCAATATCAAGTAAAAATTAACAACGCTCGACAAATGAATTTTGTGTGAAAATAACAGAAAAATGATTAGCTCATAAGTAACATTAATACGCTTTTAGTAACTAAGATTGTAAATGAGTAATGAAATAATTCCGTAAGAAATTAGAAAATATGTTTAGAACAAGCTTTTACAATAAAAACAATAACATGTAAAAAGTTAAACGATTTTTAAACCCTGTAAAGCAAGATACCCCGAAGTAACGCAAAACATATTAAATCGTCAGAATATCAAACGTGTGAAGTAAAATCACGAATTAGATAAACACACGAAAAGAGGTAGATAAACAAAGAATATGTCGAGGTCTTTTTAAACATCGTACATAAATGAAAGTATTTACATACATTTATAAAACTTGTAAAAATGTAGACAAGATTAGCTATTATAATTTAGTACATAACCAAAAACAAGTTAATTTTAAGGAAACAGTCAATATCTTCGGAAATATTCATGAGAAAAAGAAGCTGCTTGCAGCGAAGGAATAATTCTATATATGACCAATATAGATAACGGATATAAAAAGAAATAGAAGAAAAGATTTAACTCCGGCGTTTTTTATTCTAACACAATATCAAATTTTTGAAATATATAAACCAAACATATTGCGCAAAATACACCATATGATTATTATTTAACTGTAAAATTGTATTAACTTACTAATAAAATTAAAGAAAAATATGAAATAATTCCCAGTAAAGATACATAGACAAAAACCAAACAATAAATCATAGGAGTTAGATAACGAGAAAACTATTCAAAATGATTACGTTTTTATAATTTCTGTTTCCGTTAAAATTTTAAACATTGAGTAAACTCCGACAATGAAGTACAGAGCAGCGCGATCAAGTTGTTTTCGAGAGAGAGAGCTCTCGAAAAAGAAACCAAACAACGACATATTTGGAGAAATATGAAAGTAACCTATACGTTTCAAAATCCCAAAAAAAGGAAAACAAATATGAAGTAAGAAAATAAGGATATTATATTATAATGTTATCTAGTTATGTAGGTGAGTTAAAATATTTATTATAATTAGATGAGAAACAAATTAAATAAAAACAGTTTAAATTGAAATCAACAAATAAAGTTAAAATAAGAGGAAATTTAGACTGTGTGTTGTTTTGTTGAACAAAAATTTGAAAAAATAAACAGAAAAAACAAATAAACATTCCATGTAATCCACTCAAGTGGCTTTGTATTCATTTTTCCTCCCATCCTTTCGTCTATTCTTGAAGGCAGGCATATTTCTTTTTCTGAAATTTAATATCACAAGTCAGTCGTTTAAGCAAACAGACACCACCGACGGATCCAGAGTTAATGTTTGGGGGGGGGCGCTTCGGAATATATATATATACATATATATAGCTGAAGAAATTAATCAAATTAATAATATTAATCAGTACCACACTCAAAGTATCATTTATTTAGGTACGAATACCTATCACACTGCAATACAATAATACACAATAATTAAACATGAAACAAAAAACACAATTACTTTTCAACATTAAACAATTATAAAACATGAGACAATTTAAAAAAAGTTACAATTGCTATGATATTTATATTACAAAATCCATCCTCCGTTTTTTTCTTCTTCGCATACCTATCAATAACGGATTCTGGATCAATTTTTATCTTGTAATGTGGTGCTAAACCAGTTAGCCTTTCTTCTCCCATTCTATTTCTGTTAAATTTCATCCCGGGAGCTACTGTCGAATTCAAAACATAGTTCATTACAGAGCTGCCGTATTATAATATAATTTTTACTCGTTGAGGAGAAAACATTGCGCATAGCCCGTAAATAAAATCCCGGATACATTAAAAAGTATTTTATTCATCTGCTTGGTTCTCATAAACAGTTTTAGTAGAAACTATTTCTAATAATTTTTTGGGGAGTATATTTATAGAAAAAATTCAAGTTTATCGATTCTATAACTCATAATAAAAAAAATTCTAATTAATACGAGAAAAATATTAAATTTTTAAGATCTGAGATCCCTGAGATTTTTAATTTTTGAGATCCCGCCCCTGGCGGAGGAGAGGAGGTTTCTGGTGCGTCAGAGCAGAAGCGGCAGACAGCTTAATTGCCCTGTCAATTTTATTAAGGTGATATTTTAAAGAGCAATGTCCAGTGAAGAGCCCTGTAAATGTGCGTAGCTCTGATTTACTTAAAGTGAGCAATTTTATGGCCTTGTCGTGCATAGTATGTTTAAATGTTTTTGCCTATTTTAAGCCAATTGATACACTCCAGAAATGCATTGCCTTTGTTTTCCCATTTCATAAGAATCTCCCGTAAGTGGCTTTTTGAAGAACCACAAAAGGGTTCTAGTCCTATGAAGTGCGATTCTAGACCATCAGCTATCTCATTACCTGAATAGCCTTCGTGTCCCGAAATCCACATGAGGATGTCTGTTATTCCTTGCCAGGATTTTGATTAAAAACGAAACGATAAGCGAAACGAGACAAAATAGTGAGACGAAACGATAGCAAATTTCCTGATCTGGAAAACGATTATCAGATGGATTTAGTGTTGCCATACGGACTCATAAAAAATCCTAGAATTTATTATTTTCGACCTAAATACTAACAAATTATGTTAGTAAACAATACAATTTCTATTTTAATAATTAAAATCACATTTTGAGCATATGCCGACAATTCTCCTTCTTTACAAACGTCTAAGCGAAAGACGATCACAACCTTTGAATATAAAGCCTCAGGAAAGCTGTGTCGTGTGAAAGCCCTGTACGTGAGCGTAGTAAAAACAGAAGTGCCCATAGAAAGAGAAATACGACTTTAATAAATGAGAGGGAAAGAGCGAAGTAGCATGGGCGCTCGTTCATTTCGCACGGTTAGGGGTGGTCTTTTTACAGACGGCGTTAAAAAAGAGTTTTTGGGGGGGTTTGTGCATAAGAAAATTTGTTTTATTCCTGTCTCCACTGCTGACTAATCCAAAAATTGTCTGCACTAATACTAATCGGACTTTACTACGCATGGAGAGTGATATCACGCTTCCTTAGGCTTTATTTTCAAAGATCACAACGACAACGAGACGATTTTCGTTTTGTCAGATAGCTAACGTTTACATCGCGCTCTATCGTTTTCATATTACAGGAATAACAAAGCGATATGCCTGACACTTATACTTTCGGAGAAAAATATATCTAACCGCATGGAAACTGCAAGCCGTATTTTTAAGCAAATATTTTTTTTAACATTGTTTAAAATACAGAACAATTTTGTGGAATTTTTAGTTTATAACCTGAGGTCCTAAAAAACACGAGTGTCTTTGCTACACAGAACAGAGAATACAGGGTACCGTAAAGAATTACTGTGACGTCATACCGCACGAACTTCATATAAAATACCAGTGGGAATTTTTGGCACGCAAATTGGCGAAGCCTGCTTAATCTTTACTATACCTTGTTGTCTGTATATCGTGTCTTTTCTAGACGAATCGAGCAAGTCGAATCAGTTTCGAGTAAAGTCAAAAAAAATTAGTAATTGAATAGATTGCAAAATTTATATACAAATCCTATGCAAAACTCTCAACTATCCAAAGTATATAACTTTGACTTAATACGCAACGAGACATTTTACCCTTAATCTCAGCTTCAATTAGATCAAAGAAAGTCTAACAAAAAAATCTTGCATGGCACACAAGAAATTTTGTACGAACATTTTCGACTGGAGTCGCTATTAAGAACCCCAGATACAACTCAGCATTCAGCATATCGTGAACAAAGAACTCCAGTTGTGCGTTGCGACCTGTTTTCAGCCGTTCAAATTCTGGGCTCTCTCTAAGTTCTTTTAAATTAGTTCAAACATTTAGCTGACTGAACATTCCATGAACGCGCATGAATGCGGACGGTATGTGTGCGGCAAAGAGCTCACAGCACCGCAACCAGAAAACAAAACAAGTAGCTCCGTCGTCGCCGCGCGAGCGCTCAATATTCGTCGCCTTGGCCAGATTCCTGAGTCCTATTCTAGAAATTCTTCGAGCATTTACGGAACAGGTCGAGGTAGGAAGGGCCACTCAAATACCTCTCAGTGAACAAAGCCTCAGCTATTGGGATGTTGCTATTTAGCTCAACACAAGATTCCCCTTTAAAAATTCCCTTGCGCCCGACCGCACAAGGCCCATTACAGCGAGAATTTCATAAAGTACAGATTTGTACTGGATGCAAGTTCTTTATGTTTATATTTTCTTTGATTAGATCTTAAAAAGAAAAAAAAACAAGAACGATTTCTAAAACGAAATTATATTACAAATAAGTCACATTATAAGTTAAAGTTTCCTGTTTGGTTTCCTTGGTAGTAGAGAATTGAGTCATCTGCAGCCGTGATTGAAGTTACTCCATTTTCTTGTTCTGCAATGAAAGTTATTCAGGAAGGGTGGAACTTATAATTTGCACTTCTCAAAAGGTTCTCCTGAGAAAACTCAAAAAAGAATAGATTTTTTATTATATCTAGTCGTCCAAACTAGTCTTCTATAATCAACATGGCCTTGACATATTACTTCAGAAAGAGATCATTCAATTATTTATTTCATTACAAATTATTAGGCTTTAAATTGATAAATACATGAACCACAAATTCGTTTTTCAGACAGCAATGCTTTTCTCCGTAGTTTCATTTACATATCGTCAGGTGAAAATAAAAAAGGCTCTGTCCTAGGGTATTTAGAGCTCTGCTAGCTTTATATTAGGATTGGTTTCTAAATTAAATATGTGTGTAACTTCAGAAAATGATCAGAAAGGAAATTTGAAATATTATAAAAAAGTTGAAAATTGACTGAAATTTTAGAGAGAATATAATATACATTAATTGGTAATAAAATAAGTGAAGCAGCCAAACTAGGCACTATTGTAGAATGATCAACAGAATAATTTGCATCAAATCAAACTTTGAATATTGATGAGATTCGTTAATTGCTTAAAAACTGTAAGCTAGATTTTAAATTTTAAAGCGTATTGACTGGACTAATAATTCGAGACGCAATAATATTATTCATTCATTAGAACTGGGTTTATTATTCATTCAATACAACTGGGCTTTTACCAATATGTCTTAGTGAAAAGTTACTAATTATTAATATATGAATGACATTATACAATGCCTTGGTAACGCATGTTGAGGCTCATCAGCCCGCAGGCCCTGTATCATTGCTACAGTGGTAGCTACGCCCTGGACGGATCGTTGATTGTCATCTACAGAACTTTCTAGGAGTACCGCTCTTTTTTCAAATTTCGACGACATTTCGGTTTCACAACCTGTTCCGGACTCGACGCTTAATAGTCAATAGCTGTTAAAGACCAAATAAAGCACTATTCTTCATTAAAATTGTTTAAATTTACAACCTTTATATTATTATTATTATTATTATATCACCCGACAATATAAGAACGCTAAAGAATAACAATATTATTCAACCATGTAATATCGAAGAAAGAACATTAACCAAAGATAGTCCTAACAAAATATTTTAACTTAAGAAGTGACAAGAAAACAAAATCGATTCATTGACTTTCTCGGGAGCGCCTTTTTAAGTATAAACCAATTAAACTTAAAACTTACCAGACGAATCTTTAAAGTATATTTCCTCATTATAAAACAAGTTTCGGTCAGATTTGGTGGACTAAAAAGAAAAAATTTACTCGAAATCAAGCGGGGAACAAATCATTCTTACCTCTCGATATTTATGGAGGTAAAGTGTCAGGGGCTCCACATAATTGTCGAAGCCCAGAGTGGCCATTGCGTACAGCAGGTCGTCCCCGTTTACCGTCTTTCGGTTTTCACTGTGGCTCCGGTCAATCGCTTCCGATGTTATGAAAGAAATGAACTCAGAGACACACTCCTGAATGCATTCCCGCGCATCCTTCGCAATTTTACCATTATCTGGTATAGCACGCTTCATTATTTTCACAATATTGCAGATAGGCAGAAATCGATCCTGCTCTCTTAATAACGAATTTTTGGAATTGTTATCTGTGCTGGAATCATCTGAAATGGTTTTGTTTGAGAATATTTCGCTTTAAAATTCACCCACTTACCTGAGGCTTCCCCGTCGTCGGGTAACATGTAACTCTCGTTAAGAAATGGATTTGAGAGATTATCATTAGAATTATCCATTTGTATGTTTTGTTGCAACTCGTAATCAACAATTAAAAATATGTATGCAGTAAATGAAAGTCGTATACACTTGTCACAATGTATGTCAATTTTTGGCAACTTTAACCTTCTTCTTGTAAAAAACGTAGACCGCGTTTTATTTCAATGTACATTCATGTGTTTCATTCCTAAATATTTCCATGAAAGGAAATCTCTAAATAATTTAATTTTCCAATACTTCAGTTAATAATAAACTAAAGAATTATTTTGGCTTAAGCCCGGTATGCTTGTTGCCAAGAGATTTCTTGGGCCGTGCAAAACCTATGTAAAAAAAACGCTAAAGAAATGTTCAAGAGAATTTTACTGTTCCGGTTGCCAAAGTCCAGGAGATTTTGTTGTAAAAAACTTCATTTTTCACTTTTGCTCTATTTTCTCTAAATAACAACACATATCTGAAAAAAAGCAATATCAAATTCACTTACCTCGAAGTCATCCTTGTGGCTTTGTGTCAAATTTAATTTTTACGTTATGCTGTTGATTGTACTCGGCTTGAAACTTCTGAGTAAGTCCGTGAAATTTTAGATATCACGAAGATAACAAATTTTTTTAACAACTAATGTCTCTTTTCGCGCACAGACAAATACGCATTTAACGAGTACACCCAATTCTGTTTTTACATGGTTTTGATTTAACACGGTCTAGAAAAAAACATTGATTCCGTATTTACACGATTTCATTCGATTTAGTACAATTAAAAAATCTATTTGATTGAAATTTTAAAGAAAAATATTTTTATTAACCGTAATCTTTTAGAAATTTTTTTCTCTATCTGTTATTTATAAAATAGTTATTGAAGTCCCCTTTCTAATTAATTTTCATAGCAGCTTAATCCTTTCGCTACTAGGGCCTCAGGAGATAAACCGCCAACACAGCCCAGACGTTTTATTATTGAAATATGATACCAATTATTATTAAGTTTTGTGGGATGTACTGTAACGTTCCAAAATAAGCGAAATGAGCAATTTTATATACCAATACGCATAAGTGATGCACATAAAAATTTAATTGGGCCTTTATAAAGACTCTCATAATAGATTTTTTTGTACGAATCATTTTATTTTAACTATTTTTTACAATGTTGAAGGATATGGAACTAATCCCCTTTTTTTCTATGTAGGTACTTCATGTCTTTTTTTACACGGTTTTGTCTGGAACGTATCTACCGTGTAAAAACAGAATTAGGTTTATATACAATATTTTTTAAAAATAACAATATAACTTTATACTCGAATAAATTTCTTTAAACAAAAAAAATCTTTTTGCCCGTGATATATTAAATTTGGCGGATGTAGCCCAATGCAGCCAACAGCAGTACTTAAAAATAAAATTTGAAACAAAATTACAGGGATGAAATCAAGGTAAATGGATTTATATTTTCATTTTAACATTATTTTTTTTAAGTTTATATTCTTATTTAGAGAAAATAAATGTGCAAAAGTGAAAAGTAAATTGTTTTAGAATGAAATGTCTGGATTTATTTGAAATTTTGCAAGTGTTGTGGTTTTTTGGTGAAAATGGAGTTTTAATTTTCACATTTTAGCAAAATTAAAACTTAATCATTTTGGAAACTATAGCCAACCGCCAATGATTCCTTGAGATCTTTCCAATCTAGAGCAAATGGGGTCCTACAATCTTTCCTTCATCGAAATTTGAAAGGTTTCCTATTCCCTGCTTGTTCCAATTGAAAAAAGGAATTAAGTTTTTTAAAAACCATCTGAAAACAACTTAAGTTTTTTCTTCTGGGAATTAATAGACACTGGACGTCACTGCATTTTCTGAAAGCCGAGTCGAGTCACATTTTTGTGAAAAAAGCTCCACAACTTCCACGGTTCCCAGTTCCAATTCCAAAATGGTTTCGTTTTGATAAATTCTCTCTGCGCAAATGCCGAGGACGGAGCGGAGTTGATGTGTTGTCTTATTAGGTGAAGTGCGGACAAGTGTTGGAAACGCGTTCACGTTTTTCACCGATATTAATTATTTTGCAATTTTACCAAAATGTCGGCTGTGGAAACTAGCACTGCCGAAGAGCCTCAAAATGCAGAGCCCGTGAGGGATATCAAGGAATCTGCTGAGGGACAAGTTGACGGGGTGAAAAAGCAAAAAAAGGCAAAGCCGAATAACAAGAAGCTGAGGCAAGGTAATGTCATGGTGGCGCCTCGTGATGCCGAATAATCGCCGTTTGGTGATCCTCCGGGTGGTTAGACGCATTCGTTTATTTTTGTTTGATTAAACACTTCTAATCGCATTTGGAGCTGATAGAGAGATTTCAGGTTATGGGCCCACATAAATTATGAGAATCAAATTTTTCTATATAAGCTCTTTAATTTGACCACGATGTGACTTTTCTTAAAATGGCTTTTTTTCTTTATGAAGTAATTTTATGAATTTCGATAAAAATTTGTAGGAATATACAGTTAAGCCCAAAAGTAATTACTATAATATATTCTAAAAGAAGATTGACACTTCACTAACAATGAGCGCACCTGTGAAACGTCATGATTTATCAAGCAGTCGGCTATGGTAAGTGATCTTATTATTTCCGAGGTTTTTCGATTTCAGAAGCGTTTCGAAAGCACTTAGTAGGAAAGAAGGCAAACATAATGCAAAAATCAACCGCATTATTTTTGAGATATTCATAACAATAGTGTACATTTTTTTTCTAGCAGCCACGTTCAAACAAAGTTACTTGAATTAAGACTCCTTTTACAAAATACTTCTATTGATAGAATTTTTCTTATACGAAATGCGGTAAATATGTACTGATAGTATGTACATAGCTTAAATGAATTTCCATATTGTTTTTGTTTTATAAATGGACCATCCGCAAATCGAAAAACCTCGGGTATAATACACGGAGCTGTTGCGTTTTTCCGTCTATCGAGAATAAAAGGAGATTTTGTTTAGATTTTAAATTTATTATTTTTGAAAATTAATAAATAAATTTTAGGTAAAAAATTCAGTCCGAAAAATAAGTTCAAAAGTGAAGTTTTGCATTAACACAAAATTTGGAACAATATAGGAAATAGGTGAACCTCTCTGATTTCCATGAAACATTCTTTATACTTTTTTAGGGCTTTTGATTTTTTAAGGCGATTCTATTTTTTTTTTTTTTTAAATCTTTCCTTAAGTAGGGAATAGATGAATTTTTGCAGGAACCTTCCATTTGGTCTGAAACGGAAAATATCAACGAATTTTTCGGCGGTTGACTACACTTTTCGAGATATTTGAGTTTTATTTTTTTCAAAATGTGAAAATTAAAACTGTTTTTCGCCAAAACATTCCTGCAAAATTTCATCGAAATCTCAAAGGTTCCACTTATTTAAGCCAAGAATTTTTCTTATTAAAATAGCACCGCCATCAAAAGATCAAAAGCCCTAAAAAAGTATACAAAATGTTCACTTTGGACTTCTCCATTGCTAGTTACAATATAATAATCCTTAAATTTTATTGGATGTTTGAAGTCTGCGCAAAAACCAAAAAAAATTGTCAATGATTTCCTGAATGGAACTTAGTATAGTAGCAAAATTAAAGTGCTTCAAGCCTACATTCGCTAAAATCGTACATTGTTTTTGTTTTTAACACAGCACGGTCTTGAAGCTGATTTATTTTGCTACTATACTATAGCGAGCTAAATTTAAATCATTTGAAGAATTTGTCATATTTACGGGCGTGCAAATATTAAGACTGTTTTTTCTAGAAAAGTAAAATCCTTTGCTCTCTCTCAACATTTACATACTTTACTTAAAATTCGAAAAGTGATATCGCTGCGACGATCGTATGGCTCGATACACACTTCTTATTTTTTGCTCTTCCTCACAGGCGAAGCAACACAACAAATGGGTAAATAAATTAAAAACATTCCGAACCGAACTTGGCTTGTATTCATGCTCGTCTTCTACCGAAGAGGTGAAATGTTAAAGCCGGAAAGAAAAAATTGTTCAAATAAATGTTTCCCTTTAAAAAATTAAGGAACTTATTACTATTATTATTTATTTCAATTCAACTTTACAAGTATATACAATAGGAATCATACAATTTAGTGCTAAAATTCAAAATTCATCCAACTATATTATTGCTAGGTTTGCATAACCAAATAAGTAATAAATATTTGAAAGAACTTTTTACCGACAATTAATATAATGGACCGTTCGTCTGTATGATTTCTTATAAAAGCATTATGATCGTTACATTAAAGTAGGAGGAAGGTTAAACTTATATTGGTGAAATTTTTACCTAAGGGTCTTCTAGAAATGAATAAAAGCTAATTATTAATGCTGTCCCCTCAAATAGAAAAATAGTTATATGTACGTTTAAAGTATTATATTTAAGTCGAATAACAATTAAACCTGAAAACACCAAAACTTGCAATTTGAGGTCACTAAAGCTGTTCAAATTAAAAATATAAAATACTTTTCAGCTGAAGCAGCAGCGAAGAAGTTGCAAGAACAACCCGAGGGCAAAACTGATGCTGCAGAAGAGAAGAAGGAGAATGGAGAGGAGAAGCCAGGTGAGGATGGCGATGATAAAGGAAATGATAAGTCTGGAGATGGGGCTGACAAAAAGAAGAAAAGGAAGCCCAATAAAAGCAAGAATAAGCCAAAGAAGACGGCATCTGGACAAACAGATCCTCCAACGATCCCCATTTCGGAGTTGTACCCTGACGGTAACTTCCCCGAGGGTGAAATTATGAAGCATCCCTTGCCAGACGATCGTACGGCTAAAGACAGATTTACGAGCGAGGAGAAACGTGCCCTCGACCGCATGCATAACGACATCTACAACGAGCTGCGTCAGGCAGCTGAAGCTCATCGTCAGACCAGGCAGTACATGCAGAAATGGATAAAGCCGGGTAAGACGATGATTGAGATTTGTGAAGAACTCGAGAAGACGGCAAGGAAGCTAATCGGAGAAAATGGTCTCGACGCGGGCTTGGCTTTTCCGACTGGGTGCTCCCTCAATCACTGCGCCGCCCATTATACTCCGAACGCAGGTGACACCACCGTCTTGAATTATGACGATGTGTGCAAGATTGATTTCGGAACACATATCAAGGGCAGAATTATTGACTGCGCCTTCACTCTAACTTTCAATGACAAGTACGACAAGCTACTGGAGGCAGTTAAGGATGCCACAAACACTGGGATTAGGGAGGCCGGGATCGATGTCAGGCTATGCGACATTGGCGCCGCAATTCAGGAGGTTATGGAGTCTTACGAAGTGGACATAGACGGCAAGACCTATCAGGTGAAGAGTATAAGGAACTTGAACGGCCATTCGATTAGCCCATACCGTAAGTCACGAAATAGTCCAAAAAATGAGTTCAAATGTTCGAAATAATAACAGAAATTTATTTTTAAAAAATCTCATTGTTGACATTCTAAATCTAATGCAAAACTCTTGGGGCATTATTAACTGCGTTTTTTTAATGAACAAAGATACAAAGAGTCATTGGACTTTTTAGTACTCAAAGGATTGAACCATTAGCACTTTGATTGCCAGATTTTATTCAGCCATATATTCAGCCCTTGCAAATAACCTGCTTTTAGATCTTAGATAGATCTGTAATTTGGTACTAGCCATTTTCCAACAAAGACTACAAAATTTTCGATTTAAGGCGACTCTGTCGGACCCAATTGTCCGCTTTGCTGCTCTTCCCAGTATCCAAGGATTTTTAGTGTCCTCTGTAGAAACTGCACCGCCATTTTTTAAGCCAGTCACTTTGAAAGTGACCCGAGATGACATGAAAATATTAGCTTCATGGGCCATGGTGGTTTGATACAGCACAAAATGTAATTGGTGCGTGCATCTGGGCCTCGCGGTTTTGTATCTAAAAGATCAGAAATCGATTTCCAATTTATCGCAAACTTTTGAACTCATTTTCCAGAATTTAAGTAAAATTTTGTATTTAGATTAATACTTGCTCGCCCATCTTTTTAGGAATTCATTCAGGCAAAACAGTGCCAATCGTAAAGGGCGGTGAAACTACCCGCATGGAAGAGAATGAATTCTATGCTATTGAGACGTTCGGATCAACCGGTAGAGGATTAGTTCATGACGACATGGATTGCTCCCACTACATGAAGAACTTCGATGCTCCATTTGTGCCACTTCGTCTTCAGTGCTCAAAGCAATTGCTGAGTATTATCAGCAAGAATTTTGGTACTTTAGCTTTTTGCAAAAGGTGGTTGGATCGCGCTGGCGCAACAAAATACCAGATGGCCCTCAAAGACTTGTGCGGCAAGGCAGTAGTTGAGGCATATCCTCCTCTCTGCGACATCAAGGGATGCTACACAGCTCAGTATGAACACACAATCATGCTCAGACCCACATGCAAAGAAATTGTATCGAGGGGAACTGATTACTGATACTACATGAGCTTCCGCTGCGCTTTTATATGAAAATGTTGTTTTATGTTGAACTTATCCTGTGTTTTACAGCCGTTTAGTTTATTTTGATTAACTTTCCATACATATTTTGTAGTTGTTTTCTTTTACTTAATTATTATCCTTGAATTGTTTATATAAAGCGAATTAGCTGCTGGAATAATAAGTGAGAATCAAAATTATTTTCTTTTTCTTTTTAAATATCCATAAAATATACCTTACCCTTCCTTTCTTCAAATAAATTAAGGCCGCTAGGAATCTAGAAATTTTTAAAAACATTTTTTTATCATACCACTGCTGAAAATTCGCATTCTCACTGTTTTGCGGGAGGGCACTTTTTTACCCGGTACATTTACTAATCATGTGCAACACGGGAATAAGTATAGCACATTCCAACCGGCGTGTTTACCACAGAGAATTTCACACGTAGTTTGGAATGTCCTACGTTTCTCCCTAATTCCACACACTTAGTAAATGTATCGGGTTAAATAGTACCATTTTTTGCTCCCGTAAAACAGAGACAGAGCTCGCTCTCTTGGCGGTAGTATAGTAAAAAATAGTATTTGCAAAACGGCAGCATAGATAGGGCATTTAAGACCTCGTGTTTATCACCCTCGCCTTCGGCTAGGGAGGTAATCTAACACGCGGGCAGGAATGTCCTATTTTCCTCACTAGGTGCATAATACACTATATTTAATTTTTTCAAACAACTTGGAAATAATAAAAAAATCAAAAAATAGTCTTACGTAATCTTATTCCATGATATAAATATTTGCATTTGATCATAAAACGAAAGTATGCGTATATTATTACAAAAATTTCAAAAAAACATGGTAATTGGTATGGAATTTAATCCAATCGGCCAATAAAAAAAAATTATACAATATAATTTTGCGCAATAAATTTCTTATTTAATGTACATACAATTTATTTGACCAATAATTTCATGCAAAAGAAACAAGGAATCAATTCATTTGTTCTTAGTTGAAGAATTGCATTTAGTAATTTTTTTATATTATTCAACAATAACAGGAGTTTTACTGCTAATAAAATGATTCGTGTTTTATAAATTTATTTCGTACAAAAAACTATAAAATTGGTTTCACGGTTTCCTTTAGCTACGTTCTTTTGCGGATTTTGTTCCAGAACCACCTATACAGGGTGTTTTGTTAAGGTCTGAACAGGGGTATGCAAATCGATTCTACATGATCTCCTGATCAACGTTTATTCGAGCTTGAAGGCTCAGCTTTCGAACACGCTATCAACCAAAATCCTACGATGTTTCAAAGGACTTATAGAGTTTTCTGGGTTCATCCCCTCCAAATTTTCAATTGCGATTTTATAGAGCGGTCTCCGAACAAACGTTACTCAGGACCATGTAGAATCGATTGGCATATCCCTCAGACCTGAACACCCCTGTATATTTAGAACAAACATAGGCTGTTCTGAAACAAGATGCACAAAAGACCGCAGCTATCAAAAGCCAATGATTTCAATTTAGGCATGATACGAGGGCTATTCAAAAAATACGCGGACTGACGTCATTAAACAAAATGTACTTTATTTAGAAGTTACATAGATGGGCCTGGAACCAACTGGAGCCGCGCAATTCAAATGGTCCGCGTATGTTTTGAACAGACCTCGTATTTATGTTTTTTTCTAAGTAAAACAAGTGGTAGGTGTAACCTTCTTAAAATCTAGACTACATGCGTCAACTTTTAAGACAATTGACCATTTAAGCTCAGTATATTTTTTTTACGAAATTAATAGTCAAACTTGAAGAAAAAAATGTTGATACACATAAACTTGAAGATTTGAAAGATTTTTTTGTTGTGAGAAAACGACAGCCATATTGGAAATATCTTTGCTTGCATATGATAGGAGGCTTCTTCGGTATTTGTTTGCAAAAAAAACAGAATGAAAAATATCAAAGTGTGTGACCATCACACCGAAAAAATTGATCGAAGTTAACGACTTTCCTAAGTTTTAAAGAAATGCCATTATCTCGAAAACTAGAAGATTTTTACTTAGGGTAAGTTTGGTTTATTTGAACAGTTTTGAGTTGGCCCTTCATCCGTTTTTGTTTGGACGTGGCTTTTTGGGACGCCCTGTATATAAATATTCTTGTGAGATTTCAATGAAATTGCCTTAAGAAACCGCAATTTCGAAAGGTTAAAATTGGGTACCAAATTTAAAATCGGATATTTATACTGTAATAATAAATCGCTCATAATAATTTCGCTTAGGAAAAACGTGGAGATACTTCTATTCCTCTTTTTTCGTTTAAGTAGTTTTATTCATTGAATTGTAGCAATTTTAGTCGTTCTTTTGCTACAACCAATACTGAAGCCAAGAGTTCTATAAATATGTGAGCATAAAAATAAATAAATAAATTATGGACTAGTCTCCAATGCGCGGCCCGACCAAGAACCAACCAACCAAAATACTGCTACCTATTCTTTCTCATTACAAAATGTTTTACCCGTCTCACTCGTGTTTTCGTTAACGGTCTAGCTTTTCGTTTGTTTTTTTTTTCGTTTATTTATTTGTGCCATTGTTTGGACTGCCAGATTTGTCCAGATGCTTCAATCATTACATCGCTTCAAGCATACCTCAACAAAATCCTTGTGTATAAACAAAACTTAAAAATTGCATTGGTGCAATTCCTTTTTACTACGACCTAAAATATCTTAGCACCCTATGAATAAATTACCAAAACTGAATTTATTTCTCGAAAGTTGGTACACAAAATTATAAGCACTTTTGATTAGGAAGAAGCACAAGAAATCGTGCATATAAAGTAGGAAATTGATCGGTAAATGAGCTGAACTCATTCAAATTTTCAATTACTTTTTATAAACACCCTTTAATTACATTAGAAGTATAAAAGGAAGTTTCTTGTTAACGTTGCTTGCTGCCAAAATTTTTTTTACCGTTGTGTTATGACAGTCCAGTGAGCAGCGATGGCATCGTGTTTGCTAACTGAAATATCTCTAAATCTGTTGGGTAATAAGTTTTACTCACCTGACGGTACCCACGTGAAAAACTTGCTATCTTTATGCAAAATTCCCGAAATCGCGCCTCCTTCGAGTGAGCCTTCTCTACAAAATATACTTTGTATATCTGAAACAGCACTTGGAGAAACGGACAATTTGCAAAGTGAGGTAATTGTGGTGAACGACTCTGATGGAGACGAAGGTATGACTGAAGTAACAAAACTACTCGTTGGAAATGTCTTTAATATTCCTTTTAAAGAAGACAAACCTCAAGCATCTGTGGGACAGGTTCATTCTTACGACGTTCCCAACTCGAAGGCCATAGATCAACACTTTAAATACAAAATTAACGACAACATAGGATCTGAGGATGTTGATCGGCGATTATCGAGCATTATTAAGGCTAGCTCTAAAGAATACGACCAAATGAAGAACGAATCCATTGCTGCAAAAAAAGAGTTTCAGAGACTTCTTTCCACAACCCGAAGAGAAGGTATTCAGGCATACTACAAATCGGAAAGGAAAAAATTGATCAAAGAGAAAAATTTGCTTTTGAATTTTATGAAGCTCATCAAAGAAGATACCATTTGCCCCAAACACGTGCTCTCGAGAGTTGAAAGCGATATGCACAAAGCTAGAATACTGTTTAATTCAACTAGTTGTACACTTACAAAAAAATAAAGTGTTTTTTAGTTTAAATCTTTGCTGTTTTAGAGGTCTTTCAATTGGAATACATACTTTATTTTCATTATTTTTCAATTATTAATTATTCGAATGACTTGTTATAATAACTTCAATTCCTTTGTTTAAAATGCTGTCAAATTGTTTACCGCTATTTTCAGTACACATTATTCACTCTATTGTTATTAAAATTAATACTATTTTTTCATAATTAAATAGCCCCCGAAGATACGATCTTTTAGAGTATCTGCATGGGGTACAAACATATGCATACATGAAGTTTCGTTAATGTCTGAACAGGTGTTTGCCAATCGATTCTACATGGTTTCCTGATCAGAATAATTTGCATAAATTTTAGTTCTCAGAAGTAATTTTAGAGTTGATTTTATCATATGCATGTTTTTAAGTATATCATTACTTTCGTTTCGTCTCTGTTCATGGCAAATTAATAAACAACTAAAAAGTCTAAATACCATAGCTTTTTTATAGTTTTTCCTTTTTTATTTTCGCTTTATCAAATTTAACCATTTTTAGTTGTCATAATGAATTGTTAGCACAAAAATGTACGTCTCACTACCAGAATATATTTTAATAATGAAAATTCCTTTGAATTTTTTGAAAACTTTCATATTCAGTAGTTGACTTATTTCGCGCCGTCTCGCTTTAGTTCAAGACATAAATAATTTTTGCGATATGACCTGATAAGAACTTGCAAGCAGCACTTCTTTTTATAACATATTTAGGTTGAACTACGAATGAAAGTTTTAAATGAAAATCAAGAGATGTTTTTTGTTTTTTGTATAAATTTATTTCAGATCATGGATGATCAAAAACTAGCATTCATACATAGTTCTTTAATTCTCCGCGACTAATAGACGAACTTTGGTTTTTTTAAAGAATATTTCCTGTTGTCGTTCAATCCTAATGTAGGCAGTTAAGTAAAAATAATAAGGCTGCAGAAGTCCAAAGTGTTGGCCAAACGCTTCCCGGGACATCCGAGAGCGAGCGTCAGTGCTGTAGGTGCTTGCAGGAGGGGTTCGTTCACATCCGTTGCAGACAGAAGATGCAACGAATTACTTACTCATCCTAAATTTTAATGATAAACAAAGCCTACATCATCTTACTGAAATTCTCCGCAGTAGGAAAAGTCCTAGTAGTAATGCTCGTTTACAAATAAATGACGAAGGACCTCAGTTTGAATATTTTTCTAACATTACTCGAAGTATCAATAAAAAAACATTAAAAATACAGAACATGAATATTGAAGAGATACATACATAATTTTTATCATATAACTTTAATACAAAAGTGGAGATGAAAGTTTCTTTATGCTGGCAGCTGCAACTTTTTACCCTTGAGGACCTTTGTAATGTACAAATAGAAGAAGTCGCAGTAGAGGATCGTCTGCACGATGCCTGCGAAAATGGCAATTAAATCATAGTGGGTCTCAACGACGTATCTGTAGACCCAGTTAAGCAGGTACAGGGCGCGGTATGAGCCCAGGGCGAACAGATAGTGGCTCGTGATAGACTCGGCTTCCCCAGTTTTGCTGACCAGAAACAGTTGTGGGAGAATAGCAACACTCTCCAAGTATATCGAAAATGTCCAAAGGAGCTCCATGACTGTGAATTCGTGGTTAACAACCAGAGCCAGTAGCGCGGTGGGCACAAGCAGGAACTCGATCCTAAACGAATCGTGGTTGTGGTCGTACGTGGCCTTAAACTTAACGTACATCAAGTAAATTGTGGCGCCTGAGGTCGCTATGAATACAATCTTCATAAAAGTGTTATACAGGCTTATGTAGGTGGTGAATAGGTCTAGGTATCTCGTGAGGTACACAATCCCGAACAATATTTGTGACTTCCCCGATATGCCCGCACATGATCTCGTTTTCCAAATTTTTATCAGCAAAATAATAATAGCGAGCAAATGTGACAGGTCACCGGCTAGTCGGAATATATTCATCGTCGCCTTATTTGACTAATACTTCCTAGGTTTGCTAATTAGTTAAGTGTGTACCGTATCGGGCACGCGCTGAGAGTGCTCGAACCCAGTAAGCAGTAGAATTCCTAAATATCCAGACGATGACCGGACCAGCAGACAAAAATGACGTGGCCGACGTGGCTCGAAGTCTTGACAGTTCCTTCGGCTCCTCTAACTTTTTTTATGTAGATTGGACGCCGTATCGTGTTTATATTGCCAATTTATAGATGTATTTGTTAAAGACGCTCAATTATTGACACTGCACCTCAGATTTAGCTGCACAGCCACTTCCTTTCTGCTCGCCGATATCTAGAACACGGGAACGTTTAATTACACTTTCGCATTCAAACTAAATAATACCGTATTTGTGCAAAGAAAGATATGTCACTGGAATTCAAGAGACTCTGCAATCCGCACCGCATCCACAGTCCACACCGATTGACAGTTAATGAGAATCCAACTGAATGAAGTTAGCTGCAATTAAATTATTGGATCCTTCAGCCATTCGCTATGAACTTTGAATAATGAGCTAAACATTAAAGGAATTTTTTAAGCGCAATTTATTTATTTATTCAAAATAGAAATGCAATAAATTGCACCCCTACTTAAAGCTAGCGCACTCGGGAACACAGCCCATATGTCGCAACGCAATTTATTGAAACAATTTAAGACTGCTCTATCATTTCCGAGGTTTTTCTAGGTTTTTCAGTTCCTAAAGCACTTTGTAGTAGGAAAGAAGGAAAAAGTAATGAAAAGAATCCACCTCCCATTGTTTTCAAGATATTAAGCGAGAACAGCACTGTGAAACTTAAAAGAAATATTTATTTTTTGGAAACACATTTAAAAAATCATTCAAATCTTCAAAAATGCAAATTTGTTTATAGGTGAAAAATAAATTTGGTTTACGATCTATTTTTATAAGGAGTCGCCGACCGCTTATTACTGGTAAATTTAAACGTGTTTTTCTCAAAACCATGTTTTCGAAATCGGCACGTATAGTATGAAGTCGAACAATTTTTGATCGATCGACTTTAAATTTTAACTGTAGCTATTAAATAGATTTACCAGGGAAGTACGACTAATTGCACATTGAAAAAAATATGTCACTTTTTATATGAAAATTTATTATATTTGTTTTGTTCTCCGTACTTTTGCGCAAAAAATATAATTAACAAAAATATTAAGTTTTTTTCCGGGATCTATTCTTCTGTTACGTGCAGTTTGGCAAGAACATGTTTTGGCGCGAAAACGCGAGCGCCACTATTTTGTATTTTTTTGACTAAATAAAATTATTTTATTCACTAAAAAAATTTTATTTTTACTCGCTCGCTCGAAACGTGTTGGTTTTTTTTTCTTTTTTCTTAAATATGTATATCTTATGAGAATTTTATATCGTCCCTTAGGAACTTTCACTTAGAAAAAAATCACAGGAAAATGAATTCGGTCACGCACATAAGCATTATTAAATTACCGAAAATCGAATAAACAAATTGTCTATTTCTCAGTCAATAGAAATGCAGTAAGTATGTACTCGTCCTTGTACTTAAAAATTGCTGATTAAAGCTGACGATTACTTTCCTTCTTTCCTGCTAAGAAAATTTAGATACCGTTCTCAAATCGAAAAAACTTGAGAATCATACATGTCCCCAATTTTGTAAATTCGCAAAAAGGTAATCCGACAAGGCGTTTTATGGGAGACAACATGAAGCACTCGGTTTCTCCAAATTAACGGTTTCAAGCACTTTGCCGTGTTACAAAAATCCATCTCGATTGTTTCTCAAGATATTAAAAATATAGGCCAGTCTTTGACTAAACAAAACAAGCTCTAGACCGTTTCATACCTGGAATGAAAAGGCCACATACTTTATTTATGTTTGTGTCTTCATTCAAAAGAGTTTGATTTCTTTTTTTACAAAATATCAGTGAAAATATCATTAGATTTTTTTTGTCTGATTAACGTATTCTTCTGTTAAGTCTTCTTTAAATGATCGTTTTTTGGATTTTTCAATTTTGTTGTTGGAATATTTCTTTATTGGATGCTGGTGTTTAATGCATGCTGCATTAACCCTTTCCGGCACTGAATTTTGTCAGCTGTAATTCCTGAAAAATATTGACTAATCTATAGCACTAACTAACGTGAGATTTTTTTAGTTTCAAACAAGGGAGAGGAAATAATGGGGTGGTTTTGAGGTGATCACTGTGAAATAAATACTAAGGGAACATTTCTTTGTAATCTACAACAAACTTAAATAAAAAAAATTAATTTACACATATTTGGGATTAACAAAGAGAATAAATATAATAATAAAATACACATATGTATGTATTTAATAAGATTTTACTTATCAAAAAACAAAAAACAACTCACTGCTGACTGCAATCACAAACCTTGGAAATTGGATAAATTCAAAATTATTTTAGCCATCGAAAAGTTCGCGCCGCGGCATGTTTCGGTTCGATTTTGATTCGTTCAAGTTTGTTTTAACTATCGTAGTTCAACACTACACACGCTTTGAAAAAGGTGTTCATCGCAAATAACCACCATGAAGAAAAGAGTTAACTCTTTCAACTTCTTGGTTATTCGTGGTGCTCGTAGATGGAATTTGCTTCGATAGCTGGCAGAGATTAGTACCATATGAGTTCCCTTTTATGCTTTTGGCACTTGCTCCTAATCGTGCTGACATACATATAATAACAAGATCGAAACAAGTCAGTTCGTCCCTCAATTTTATAATACAACCTAAATATAGGCCCTATCAAACAGAAATCGAAACAAAAATTCAATCCCTCTATGCTATGGGTAATTTAATTTATTTTTTAACGAGCCATATACTTGAGGATATTTCCTACCTAGGTACATTAAGAAACCCTCAAAATGTTAACTGGGATCTTTGGATTAGTGAGGAAGTCTCGATTTTAAATTAAGAGACCTTTTCAGAAGTGAGAGGTCAATTTACTCATAACTAGGTTTCATCACGGGACAACTTAGTTTAATCAAATAATTCTTTTCTTACAAATTTTTTGTGAGATAGTAACTATTTTTTACCAAGCGAGCGTTCCTATCCCAACTATCACTTCAATTTCAATTAAAAAAATAAATAAAATATACCTTCAAAAATGGATAGAGTGATTATCTCGAGAACTTTAAATAATTAGCTTATGGTTGGCAGTAAAAACAAAATATTTCATATATAAATATTATAAAATTTTTGTGTAGGCAATTTGAATCGATCAATTTCCTGGAAAAAATAAAAGTTCGCACCGATTTACCCTCCAATAATGCTTTATTTATAAAAACACGACCGCGTTCAAATTTGTTATTTATTTAAATAGTTAAATGCATCAAGGGGAAAATACAAAACACAAATAATACCGTAAGGCGAGAAACACAGAAATGAATTGAGAAATAATGTTTGTTCAATTTGTGGTATATTTGCTTCCGAGACGTTCCCCCCAAATTTCGTTCTCCAGATTTACTCACAAGGATATATCAAAATAGCTCCGCTTCAAGTGTTTTCTATAATTGAATGATATTCTTTAATTACAGATTTTAAAGACAATTAATAATCAACTACCTTAAGTGTCTACCGCTAGAGTCTTCCAAAACTCTCACCTAGCTCTGATCCATCGATATATTGTCAGAATTGCTATTTGTAACTGAATCCTTTTGGATGTAGTCGTAAATTTTGTTTAATTCAGGCGTTTCTCTAATCAGCTTAAGGAATTCGGCTAGTTGTTGATTTTTATCTGAGAAAAAAAAACATTATTTGTAAAATATTTAAGTATATTCAAAAATGATTCTTCTACCAGCTTTTGGTATAGACGCAAGTGCGGCAACAGCCCTCAGAGCTGATCGTTTTAATTCATCTTGCTTTTCATACTCTTGTTTTACTGAATTTGCCTTTACTTTGTGTGTGCACGTTGCCCGCAGTTGTTGCACAAATTGATCTAATCCTAAAAGGTATTAAGAGTATAAGATGTGAAAAGGTCAATGTTATTTTATCAGCATACTTAAGAGGACAGCATCTGGACAAAGCACTGCAAGTCTTGCCGTCATCAGGTAAGTTAACATCTTTATATCGTAGTGATCGCGTAGACCCGCTTGGACATGATCTAAAAATTGCATGATATCTACTCTATCAAGACCCTGCTCCAAGAGCGTGTACATGCATTCAAAAGCTGCCTTTCTAATGTCCAGTCCATCATCAACAGTATGTTTGAAGGGGCCCATTTCGACCTCTCGAATAAGTTCATCCTATAAATAAAATATTTTGTTACGAGTCCCTGCAAACATACCACTTACACCTACCTTAATTTTTGTTTCCGAATAAAGCCATGGAAGTAACGTAGGAAGCAAATCTCGTACAAGACTTGGCTTATTATGGACTGCAGAATTGAAAGCTACCAGAGCTACTCGGCGCACCGACGGTTCAGGATCACGTAAGGCAAATAAAAATTCTCCGATACATTGCTTAAGAAGTACATCGATGGGTTGTGGTTGATCTGAGATTGTGAATTTTACAGCAGAGACAACAGCCGTTCTCATCAAAGGACTCTCGCTCCTTAGGGCCTGCTGTAGTCTTGGTAAGAGATCCTCTGGATTGACCAACACTAGTTTTCCTAGACATTCCGCTACAACATTTCGAGAGCCTTCTTCAGAACATTCGCAATGCTTGAAAAGTTGAGCCCAAATGGATGGGACAGAAGGTAGCAGTTGTTCCAAACCGTTCGGGCTGGTGGATAGGGAAGAAATCACTTCCTTCAGCGAATGTAAAAGGAGGTATTGTCTTTTTGGCTGGGCTTCAATTTCCCTCAAAATGAATGGTAAATATGTTTGTAAGCTGCCAACGGCGACAGCTCCAAGAGCGTGACTTGCAGCACCTTTAACGTCTTCTGAGGTTGCTGCGAAACATTCAATTATAGTCTGAGGTAGCGCATCAATGGAACTCAAACTGAAATGCCGCCCAATTTCTCCGATTGTTAAAAGACAGAAGACAAGGTGGGAGTCGCCGCGTTTTTTTTGGATGTCTAGGAGTAATTGTGATGCTAAAGGAACTGCTTCCGTAGGACACTGAAGCGTTAGCGATGCCACACACTTTGCAAGCGAGTGGTAAGCTTGTTTGTGGAGTTGTTCACTTGGGAAACATAAAATAGGTTCCGTCAATTTTTCCAATAGTTGAGAATAACCCAAGCCAGGTAATTTGGCTTGAACTAGAGCTTGAAATAAATCGAGAGTACAACTCAGCGC
This sequence comes from Eutolmus rufibarbis, assembly GCA_963920795.1. Taxonomy (NCBI): domain Eukaryota; kingdom Metazoa; phylum Arthropoda; class Insecta; order Diptera; family Asilidae; genus Eutolmus; species Eutolmus rufibarbis. Next base: position 29,400,710 of record OY987207.1, read on the forward strand.
AGTCCCTTGCAATAAGGGAGATCGTACCAAAATCATAACTTGAGGCAGGAACTGATCATGGATCCCTATAAGAGCCTGGGGTTGCTTACTAGCAGTCGTCGTTAGCAATACTAACGACAACTGCGCTACATGCAGATCAGAATCAGATAGCAACGGTTGTATTTCCGAAATGGCTGTCTGTAAAAGCTGCGGGCTGAACGTATGACTATAATGATTAACGAGAGTGTAGAGTAATGTTAAAGAATTAAGCTTAAGAGCTCGTTGATTTTTGCGTAGAAAGAGTCCTAAAGCCGGAATAACGTCATTCAAAATTGGAGATAGATCAACGCGTAAAGGTGAAGCAGCAATCATTGTAAGAGCTTTAACGGAACTAAGCCTAGTAACTTCATTGCGCAGACGTTCCATAAATATTGGAAGGCAAGTAGCCAATTCAGCTTTTAAGTAGTCTCCCATATTTGCGATTAATTGGCCCATACATGCGATTGCCCTCTCTTTCACTTCTTGATCCACCTCGGATGACTTTAATTTTTGAAGTGTAGATTGATATAGTTGTCCAACAAATGGTGAAACATTAAAATTCGTTTCAACATCCAAAGGGCGAATTACTTTAACTAATTGCTGAAGGACCAACAAAGCTTCTGTGGCAATCTTATAGAAAGGATCGAAAACAGCGTTAACAACAAGAGGAACTAAGAGCGGTATATGCGGATGAAAGACCTAAAAAAATGGGTATATTTAGCTCCCAGATCTACTAAATAATGAGGTACTTTACTTGTGGATTATGTCCTTGGAGTAAACTGCAAACAAATCCTAGTGCATCGATTTTCATATTCGATGTTGAGTTCTTGTCGCTTAAAGAATAATGAATTCCAGGCATAAGCTGTTCCAGGTGGTTACTCAAGGCACCTGGTAATGCGGTTAGCAATTCTCGAAGAAGCAGGAAACAGTCTTGCCTCGTCTTCACTGATTTTTCACGCATCAACGGTTGAACTGCCTTAACAATGTCCGGAACTTGATCTTGCAGCAAACTAATTGGGCCGGGTACTTGCTCCATTGAATCGGGTTCATGGGATAGGTCATCAGCAGGTCTTGTCGCCTTCAGTAGTGCTATATACGCATGGAATATATCTGATTTAACATTTTCCTCGCGTTCTGTAAAATAACAGAAAAGAAATTTTAAATTCATAGCAGATAAACATTATGATGCATTTAAAATTCAAATGATATGATCTAATTTATGTTCTTTATCGAGTTATGATAGTTTTATTTAAAAGTATTATGTGCAAACCAATTTCACAAAGAGTAGTTCCGTTTAGAATGACGATTTCTCAATATGTACAGCTGTGTTCAAAATAAGAGTAGTCTTCAGTATCATCAGAAATAACTATGAATTTTTGTTTGTTTGTGTAAGTAGTCGGGAAGTTTTCCTATTTGGTTACAATAAGTATAATGTAATGAAATTAAAAAAAGCAATTTTGCCGGCAACAAGGTCACTCGTTCATGATTTGTGTTCAGAGAAACAAATTTATCGCGTCAAAATAATAGTAGTGCTCTATTAAAATTCATTAAGAAGTGTTTTTTCATCAAAAAGACTTCTGGATTTTTTTTATAATAGTAAGTAAAAATTCTTTTTCAATATTTAACAAATGTTTACAATTTCATACATTCAAATTATTTCAACAAAATGATTCGATCCAGGCATTGTTCTGCAATTCAGTGAAATATTAAAAGAAAACTAATTAATGAAGTGAAAGCATGCAAAGTGTAAAATTTAATTGGATGTTGTGCTAACATTATTTCAAATGCTTTAAAATGGAAAATAAATCTGAAAATCGTGGTAGGACACATGTTACGTCTTAAAAAACGGATTAAGAATCGTTCAGTTAACGAAAAAGATAAAGTCAATACCAACTATAACGGTCAAAAATGATCCGAATTTGTCCGTGAGCGAACGTATCATCAGAAATCGTTTAGTAGAAGCTATTTTGCCAGCACGAGATCCATCTCCCTATCCCGTTTTCGGAATTGCATATGGGTTAGGGCTGAGGTGGTTAGAGAATGTCACATCTTATTTTGAATAGTCTTTGGTTTAGGCTGCTTAGCTTGATGAAGGCTTGCGTTGACTTTGTGAAATGGAATGAAACAAACTGTAAGAGCATTCCTTGAATACTGTTGAATTGTGCATTTTTGGTTTACTTTGAATAATTTAAAATATCAAGTATTGCGCTAAGCAAACGAATTCGAACAGATTAACTTTGCCTTCGATTAATTGTAATACTAGTTCAGCTTGTTTGCTGACGTCATAAACTGTTATAACGAGACGAAGACGAAGATTTGGATTCGGACAGGCCCTAAATATACTACCCACGTACAAAAAGCGCTTTGATTTGTTTCGCAAATATCAATGCAGGAATAAATAATGATATTTTAACAAATTTTTTTTTTTTACTTTCATCTACAGAAACTTGTAAAAGCATTTACTTTGATTTCTCAGATTAGAGCTGACAACCGTTAAGAATGCTATGCCATCTTATGGACAATCATTAAATTATTTATAATAATATCAATATATTAATACAATATGGTCCGGGCGAAAGTTTTTGTGTGTAGCCGATATATTTTAAGAATTTGGACTCTTGCAAAACTTTACAAAAATTGATATAACTTTTATAATATCAAATAGTTTTAAAGTGAATTTTATTAGTAATTATTTTACAATTAAATTATCCATTTACTCCTTTTTAGTGTGGTTATTTGCTAATATATTGAGTTCTGTTTACCAGAAATTTTCAATGCAATTACTGAACAAGACATATTTTTATGTCTTCGGAAGGCAATGCGTTAACGTATGAATTGCAAGTTACGCGGGTCCATAAATACATGTCGGTCAAATCAAGATTCAAAAAGGATATATTTTCAATTTTGACTCTACACAAACTGATTTTTGGACAACGATTTTTGTTTCCTAATAGATGAAAGTGAGGTTAATTACACCTCTTGAAAGACAACCCCCGTTTATTATTACAGATTCGAATTCTTATGCAAAAAATAGATGACGATTTACTATTATCACATAAAGTCCTAAACTTCTAAAAGGTGTATTTTCAAACTAGATGTAATAAGAACTAAGCGTTGCATTTCTTTCTCAGCCTGCAACTTCCTGAAATGGTCCGAAGAAAGTTGCGGATTTAGTAATACATATTTTACACGTTGTCTTCGGCCGCTTACTTTTCTCTCTAAAAATATGCTAACAAATATAAAAATTGCAAGCATTTTTTTTTTTCTAAGAATTCTATTTAAATTGCCTTTTCAAGTTCCCGCTCTTCAACTTTAGAAGAAATGAATAACTAATAACCATTAATTCTTATGAAGTTTCTTATTTTAATATTCAATATAACGGTCCTAAATATTCCAAACCATATTAACACCTATAATATAAAAACGTCAAATAGGTTTAGACTTAAATAAATACTTGATGCCAAAACCCCATTTCAGTTTTTGTTTTAACGAATTAAAATTACATCTATGAGCTAAACTTTAGCATAAAGGGAAACAGTTTTTGACTTACCTTTAAACCTTGCTATTAAGGCCGGAGAAAGAGTTCTATAAAATTCCTCAAGCAATTCATGTCTAGTTGTAATCACTGCCTCCAGGCATTTGGCAGCAGAACGTCGAACTTTCCAGCTCATGTCGTCATCATCACTGTACTCTTCACTATCGATATACTCCTCATCTTCAGTATCCATTGCAATTCCAGCATCACCATCATCGGCCTCGTAGTTGTAATTTGGATCATATGTGACATACTTGAGACACAATTCAATTATCTATAAAAACGAAAACTTTTAAACGATTTTTTATTAATTTATAAAATTACTGATTACTGTAGGAATGTGAGGAACAATGGCATCAGGGCATCTATAAACGAAAGCCTCACAAGCCTGTAGACAAAATTCTCGTAGTTCATCATCGTCCCTTTGGCTGTACTCCTTAAGCAGGAACATTACTCGGTTAATGTGATTACAAAGCCTGTGCCCAGCTTGACGACTATTTTTCATATGATATTATTACAGTTTATAATTAAAAACAAGAGTATTAAAAATTTACCAAATTGAAGCAAGACACTGAATGTAAGTACGAATCGCTCCGGGATTTTGTGGCTTTTCTAATCCCTCCAATAAGTGGTCTATCACCTTATTGTAGGCATCGTTGTTACACAGCGTTAGCAAATGGGAAAGGGCCACAATTGTTCTTTTGCGCACTGCTTGTCGCGATGATCCTAATTGCGGAACGAGTGCTTTTAAAATAGTGTCGTGGAAGGGTATTAGAAAGTCTCCAAAACGTGATAGTAGATCAGATAGGATATCCAAAGCTTCCAGTTGTACAGAGACATCCTCCTGAAATACATTGTTTGTTTACATTCATTACCCTGATGGTGTTATTTGCATGCTTTGCCTTTTCTATAGCACTGCTAAGCTTCCCAGTGATGCGCTGACAAACATTAGGAGCTAGTGAATTCGAGGTCTGTGGGAGCTCCGATATAACTGTTTTGAGTCCAATGCTTGATATGTCCCGCAGTTGCTCGTTGTTGGAAATCATGTTGCCGCACAAAGAATCAACGATGGTCTCAACTTGATTCTCTTTGACTTTGTTCACAAGTGGTCCCAGACACTTTACGGCGAGATTTTGGACCTCACCGTTTTTGTCCTCAAGCAGCCGCAACACCATTCTGACCACTTTCTTCTCCGACTCATCATCCAGTTTGATGCTGTCCTTCTGGAGTTCAGTCATCAAGTCATTTGTGGCCATAAATCGGAAATCTTTGTCGCTGGATGTCATCTAAAAGTGCAACAGCATATTTTATAATTCGTAAAGTAGATGAAAACTGTCCTCACTAACGGAGAAAATATTCTCAAAACAAAGGAATTTCTGAGGTTAACTGCCTCACTTTGCAGCAGGGGATTTGGCAATATTCGCAATCATGAAATGATTTTAAAACATTCGCAGAGCATAATTTGTTGATATCCACGTAAGTTCTGCAGCATCGATACATCCGAACGGGCGGACAATTTCAGCTACGTACCTTTTCCAGCAGATTGGCAATCTGATGGTATTGATGGGACGCCATTTCTCCGGCGCTGGTGCTCTCCTCAGACTTTTGTCAAAGATTCAATGTTTTCCGGTTTGAAATGTATCGCAATGTTAACAACTGCTCAACAGTTTAGTAACAAAGACGCTTCGTAAACTTATATCCTGCCTTTCACCTGCAAATTAGCGAAATTAACCCGGCTCAATATTTCTCAAGTCAAAAAAATTACACTGAGACAGAACTGATCGAATGTTTTTCGTTCAGTTCGTTCGTGTGGTGTCAGATTTTCGGTAGCATTATTTTCGGAGTTGATGGAAATTAGTAATGCCCGATTAAAATAATGCTGGTTTCTCATTTTGTCTTTAATTTGATACCAAAAACAAAATGTTTTTTACATTTGTGGAAAACCATTATTACGATTCTTCATTAGAGTTATAGACTAAATAATATATAAACACCTAACATAATTTCCTCGCACTATAAAAATAATTGGTTGGATTTATTTCAGTGCTCGTTTCCATACTTTCAATAGGAATTAAAAATACATTTTGCATATTTATAGGCATTTTAATAAATATCTGAAATTTTATCATTATCCAGCAGAAAATATTTTTCCCGGGAAGTTGCATGGCAGCGTGTTGAACTATGACTGTAATACACTTTTTTAATTGTTCATTTTTCAATTAGGACATTCTTCGGAGCTAGTATTTCTAATCTTTTCTTTCTGTGTAAAAAGTCCCAGAGGTCCTGATGAAAACATACCCAAAAATATATCTTTAGTAAGTCACCTTTTAGTTAGGGCGAAATAAAGTTGGATGGATATCTTTCAAAATCCTAGGTGTAGTGAACTAAAAGTCTCTAGCCCATAGTATAACGTAAATAAGGGAAGTCGTTAAAATAGATCCGTAATTTCGGGATACTATTTATTGTCGATTCTTACGAAAACGCTACGCAGGATAACGTCACTCGAGTAAACAAAAGTTGGCTGCAACATGCTGGGGATTGTCTGCCAAAAAATGTAATTAAAAACAAAAATTATTTTATAATTAGACATTATTTATTTTAATAAAATAACCTTATTTATAAACAAATTTCTTATTTTCTTAACATATTTACAATCTTTACACTATATTTTACAAAATCTAAGATCCGATATCCATACGATATCTATTCGATATCTTTTTTAAATATCTTATAGAGCTCTGAAAATGGCGATATCTTATAGATATCTTCTAGAATATCTTTCAGATATCTGTCTCTGGAACAAGATATCTAATAGATATCTTACAGATATCATTTGGCTGAGTGGGTTTGTAGTGTTCAGATGTGTAATCGGTTACAGAATTTAAAAGCTTTCTCTAAAGAACAGTATTATAACCTGAACAATAAAGCGCGTTCGTGTTGTGTATACCTACTGATAATGAGGACTCTCTGAGTCCATCAATTTGCCAACGGAAAGTGCTAATAATAAAAAACTTAATATCACCATGAATGGTAAATCCCGAAAAGTCTTTCGGCATGAAAGTGCTCATGCAGCGCGCAAGACCTTTAGTAGTGATACCAATGGTTCACAGAAATCCTACTACTTTGCTCCGCTACAAACGTTAGCTGATGATGCAGATGAGCCATGCATTGACGACGCAAACCCGATCTCGAGTGCTACAGACAATAAAGACTTAAATCCAAAACCACCGCAGCGCAGATCAAATCTTAGGTGAAAAAAGCATAGACGAGACGACTACGTTATTAAACGCATGTCCATTGGAATTAAAATTATCACAAATTCCATTGCTTCATATGATTTAATATGTGCAAGTCTTAAATAATAACTAATGTTTTGTGGAAAAGATAATCAAAAATATAAAATTTGTCAATATGCTATAATTTTTGTAAAACAAAGCCATAGAATAAAACCTATAATCACATTATAAACACGTCGTTTTCCTCCCATAAATCACCGAGCGAAATAAATGTACTAGTTTATTGACGTAAATATTTTGCAAAAGTCTTCCCGATCACCTCAATTCAATTAATAAAACTTGTTTCTATGCAGCAACTTCGCTACAACTATCGAGAGTATAAGATGTATAAAAAGGTTCACAAGCTCTCATGGCCAACAGGTGTGCACCACCCGTTCCCACGTTCCCACGATCATCAGATGTTTTGCGTCGGCGCGTGCTACTCATAAATTATTGACTAATCACCTATTCAATTAAAAATCAATTTACAGATCATAAATTAATTAATGAGGGTGTGGCTGGGGAGGTGTGGGCGTGAATGGATGTGGGCCACTCCTTGCAAAACGATCGAAAACGTATGTTTGTAGTTGAAGTACGTAGACCCAGAGTTCGCTGGACACTTTATTTTGCAGTGTTTACCATCAATGACACCAATGCAGTTTGGAAATCTCCAAACTCCTTCAAACCTCCTAGCGACAGTTTCAAAATCTGAAGTCGTCGGAATAGGCATATGCTCTGGTTGAAAGGAGTCCCATAGCAGTTTGCATACATTCCTCACAATTTTCCCCACTGTGTTATCCTTATCCCCCATCCGGAACGAAAACCCAAGAGTCTTATAACTGCTTCCGGTCGCCAAGTACCTGCAAGAGATAAACGGAATATAGTATTTATATCAACAAAAAGAACGTATTACCTGATGTACTACAGCAATTATTATAAATATCATATTGTTGATATGTTTTTACATATTTATACATATTTGACCCGTCAAATGAAAAGAGACATTATCTTCCAAGGGCATTTTTTTCATGGTATAGAATTTTAGCAACTTAGGTCAAAAAAACCAAAATTGAGTTTTTATTGATTATTGTACTAGAACTATTTTTGAATACAGCAATATAATTTTCATACATATATCACAGTTTAAACCTGTTGTAACTGGCATTTCCCAAACCTTTACACTGCAAAGTCAAGGTTAAGGTAAGAATGTTTAATTATGATACTGTGGAGGGGTATAACTCCCAAACGGTAACAAAATTTGAATTTGTGCAATAGTTAAAATGTTTTAAAAATTATAATTTTTTACCTAATACAAATCATAAAACATTATTTTTTTTAATTTGTAAAAAAAATGTCCGCTATTTTTAATTTTTTTTTATTTAATGATTTTGAATTTTGAAATTGATAAAATTTATAAATCTAACACGATTTATAACTGATTAAACTTAGATTTAAATCATAGTTTTTAAGCTATAGCTATCTAAAGTTTAAATATTGCTAAATATTGAAGATAAGGTCCCTTTTCATGTGACGGGTCTCTTTTCATGTAGGTACATGCAACGTATTGTACATACATATATTGTTTCTTTTATTTTCCAGATAAAGAAGTGAAGCTAGTTTGGAAAAACCTGCGAGATGAGTTTCGAAAACAATTTAATAAAACTCCAAGGTTCGGAGATGCTCAGAATCAACCTTATCTTGGAAATATTATAATGCTATGCTTTTCCTGCGGGACCAATTCGTATCGAGGCGATCAACGGGAAACTTAACTGTTTCAACTGACGCAGCTAACGTTGACGTCAATGAAGACGTGGAACTGATGGACGGTTCAGTTGAGGGACAGGTCGATAGTCCGTCTGTAATTAATGATGCACCATTGGATCTTGACCTTACAGAAATAATCATTCCAATCACACCAACTAACCAAAGTAGAAGCAACAATCATTCGCCTGCACCTACATGTATACAGCAGTTAAGAGAACTACGGAGGAGGTTACCAGAACAGGGTTTAAAAAAAGGCTTACAACCCAAGCAAAAATTGGACAGGAACTAATTAATCTGGAGAAAGAAAAACTAAAAATAAAATTAAACAAGACAGACGAAGTCAACAAGAATGATGAGGATGTGGGGTTTTTCAACTCTATCCTACCACATGTAAAAACGTTGGACCCGAGAAAAAAAATGATGTTCAGAATGAAAGTCCAACAGTTATTGTTCGATATGGCTTATTCACCGGAACATGAACCATGCTACACGAACCGTCCGTATTACAGTCATCAGGAGTACCCTCACAATGAAAACAGCTCATTCGCCCACACCTCCACCGGTACACCGACTCCACAAAGATCTACCAGTCCACCAACTCCACAAACATCCACAGTTCTTGAGGAAGACTACATACTCAAATATACTCGCATTTAGCAAAGTTTTTACCCTTAAGCAAGTTTTCCATTGATGAAATAATGTTAATTGCACTATCGTCTTTAGTTCAATGAATAAAATTTGTTTTGTAACCATTTCAACTTGTTTTATATTTAGTACATGTCCTCTACAATAGTGTTTGTGAAATTCTAAATAGATGTGGGAACACGATTCCGAATAACCCTGAAAAAAGAATAAACAAATTTTATTTTACGCCAAACGCTGCAACAAATATCTAAGAATCCCTAACCCGTACCGTTAGGCTGTGCAGTTACATCGCCGCCGACCGCCGGCTGTCCCCGAGAAGGTTGATCATCGAGCAGTCGGAGTTACATCGCTGGAGCTGCCGGTCACGCTGACTACCACGCTGTTTTACTACGCTGATTACGCTGGAAGAAGAGAAGCTGCATGTCAGATCGAAGTTGATTAACCGCGCTGTATAATAATTTACCTGGGTTATCGTTTATTACTACGCTGAGTTTTGCGAATAGTGCCGTGTCCTAAGAATGAAACAAAATTACGATTGCAGTACTTTGTACAATTTTCCAGCTTTGGTGACACGTTGGTGCTAATGTATGAAAACGTTTCAGGTGACATCCTCATATATTCCTGAAATTTGTCTGGATATTCCTTTAGTTGCAAAAACAAATGGTGATATTCTCCCAGATCTTGTCGCACTTGATTTATGGGATGAACACTGAATTTGCGATTACTTAACATACCGATCAGCCACCACTTACATGCTGTCGACATGTCGTCACTATTATCACTATTGTCGCTTAACATTGTAAAAAGAATAACCAAATAACCTTTCTACTTGCAAGACAGTGGGAGATTGGCTCTTAAGGCGTGGGGTAGTAAAGCAGTGCACTAAACCTCCTCCCTAATTACAAAGTCGATGACGATCTACGTTTGAAATTACTGAGGTTTTCTTGGACTCCTAGTAAGTCGTACAATTTCAAAAATGACGTGGATCTTGATGCTAAACAAGCCTTCCGATTTGAATGGCTTACAACATATCCGTGGTTGGCTTACTCAGCTAAAGCAAAAGGACCTCTATGTCGAATATGCGTTTTATTCCGGCCTTCAGTACACCGTGGTGTACAAGGACAGTTTATTATCCATCCTTGCATTAAATATCAAAAGTTCAATGAAGTTGCAAAATCTCATGCAAAAAGTCAGTGGCATCGCGAGGCGTTGGTTTCTTCAACAAATTTTGAAAGAATAATGGACAGAAAAGAACTTAGTGTTCATGAACCTCTAAATACAGCATAAGTAGTAAGGTGACCACCTCCCCTTGAAAATGCATTATGTGCATAAGGGATAGCTGGTGGGAAGTGGGAAGTGTTTCTGGCCGGAGTGTTTTTCTGCAAGACGGTTCCCACCGGCGGTAAGGGTTGCTTGAGGGGGGAGCTGGATAGCGATGTTCTTGTCGGGAGCATTGTGTGGTAAAAATAAAAAAGTTGTGTGTTGTTGTTGGGGGAGGTTGGTTAGAGGGAGAGAGGCTTAGTTGTCTGTGGGGGAGATAGCAGTTTTGCAAGAGTTCAAAAAGCAGAAAACCAAGAGGTAAATAGATGCGGTGATCGAGGCTGGGTAGGTTTCGCGAGCGTGAAGAGTTATGCTGTGAGTAACTTTCGGTGGCAAAAAAGCAGAAAACCAAGAGGTAAATAGATGCGGTGATCGAGGCTGGGCAGGTTTCGCGTGTGCGAAGAGTTATGCTGTGAGCGGGTTTGGATGGCCAAAAAGAAGAAAACCAAAAGGCAAAGAGATGCGGTGATCGAGGCTTGGCAGGCTTAGCGTGTGCGAAAAGTGGTGCCATGAGTGGCTTCATGCGGCACGAAGAAGAAGAAGAAGAAGACGAAGGGGTAAACAAAAAGCGATGGGTAAGTTTAGCGAGCGCCGGTAAAAAAGAAAAAAACAAAAAGATCAAAACGCAGTGATCGGGCTGAACGGTGAAAAAAACGTGTTTGAGAAGAATATATAGTAAGTGCAATGTACCTGCGACAAAAATCGAAAGCGAAAGTAAAGATACGTACGGTGAAGAAGAAGTTTTCCTTTTTCGTTTTGCAAACAGAAGTAACTTTTCTTCCAACATCACCGCGTGATGCGTTTTTAACGGTCAATGTCAACTTATGTATGGGGTCATTGGGGCGAAATAAAAGACGATAACGGGTTAAGAAAATATTTTTTTATTTTTATTAATCATATATGAACATTTTACTTCTGCGCTGATTATGATTTTTATTTTTTTATTCATCCTTTTTGAAAAATCTCATTTTCAGGAAGCCACCCCTAGTGTCGTCTTTCCCCTCAAACACTAGATAGTAGCCAGCCTGCTGGTTCAGCTCCTCAATCTGCCGCTGGGTTTTTATTTTTTCGGAAAACCTGGGCGGCAGGAAGATGTAGGTGTTGTTGATGAAATGGGTCGTCAGGCGAAGTCCATACTTGGTTTTTACTAGTTTAAACGACTTTATCTGGTACTCCTTCCCGATGTCCAGGGATACCACCTGCACAAGAGTGTCGTAGACGCCTTCAGCAACACTTTCTAATACTTCGAATGCACTCTGCAGAAAGAAAAAAGAACTTTAATGTGCATATAGTTTTATTTAATGTATTTTTACTTACCATTATATCAAGTTGAAGATATTCAAAGAAAAAATGGTATACTTGTGCGGGATGCCTAGCTTCTGAAACTTTTCTGATTCTCTAACAGAAAGGCGTGATGTTTATATACTATTTTGCCTCATAGTTCGGTGACCCTCCCATGACAAAATACAACAAAGTTACAGTGTTAAAGTTGTTTTTCCAGGAGGATCGACCTTTTGAAAATAATTAATTTTATGATTTTTCGCCCTTGTGGTAAAAATGCATCAAAATTAATTTATTTCCAGATGCTTCGACCTCCTGAAATTAATTAATTTTAAGATTTTTTCACCCTTGCGACAAAACGCATCAAAATTACAGTATTAAGGTTGTTATTTCTATGAGTCTCGCCCTCCTGAGATTAATGAATTTTAAGATTTTTTTTATCCTTGTAGTAAAATTCATCAAGATTACAAGTATTAAAGTTGATTATTTCTAGGAGTTTCGAACCCTTGAAATTAATAAATTTTAATGCATTTTTCACCCTTGTGGTAAAAATGCATCAAAATTAATTAATTTCCAGATGCTTCGACCTCCTGAAATTAATTAATTTTAAGATTTTTTCGCCCTTGCGGCAAAACGCATCAAAATTGCAAGTATTAAAGTTGATTATTTCTAGGAGTTTAGACCTCCTCAAATTAATTGATTTTAAGATTTTTGCCCCTGTGACAAAATGCAGCAAAGCTACAGCATTAAGGTTGATTGTATCCAGGAGGTTCGGAAAAGATGTAAAATTGATAACAATTAATTATTTTCATTATATCCTTGTGTTTTTGTTTTACCTTTTAGTGCAACTTTAATTTTAAAAATATGTATAAAAGCGCGGGCTTGAAATGTAACGACACAGTCTGAAATCACGCGTTCTCTGAACTGAAAGTGAAGAAATAATAAAAAATTTCACAGATTAGAAGCCTGAAAAACTAAGGGTTAAAAAGTTTTAAAAACAAGTGGAGAAGTGTTTAAAAATTAAAAAAGGTGCAAAAAGTTTAAAAAAGGGTAAGTACAAGACGTTTTTTTTTATTTAACAATAAAAATTTAATGTTTTTATCACTAGTCTTGAAATAGATGGTGCTGCCGCAAAACGACGAGTTGCCGACTATTGAAGAACCACGGGAAGTAGCAGAGGTGCCGACGTTTGACGGAGCTGCTAGAGAGGAGAGGGACTTCGAGCAGGAGGAGACCGTGGACTTTATGGAATGGTATTTGCATAAAAGAAATCTTTTAGCTAGATTTAAGAAATTGGAAAAATAAAAATGAATTCCAAAGAAATCATTTCACATTTGAAAAGCGCACTGAATTTAAATTCAGAAATATTTTTGTCCGCTCTAAACACTTGTATAAAGGTAGTGAAAAGGGAAAAGGTGACATTTTCAGACAGTGAAAAATTCTGTCTATTAACTCTGTTGTCGAAATATTCGATTTTATATAATGTGCCGCTTTCACACAGCGCATTAAAAAGCACTACTGATTTCCTACAAATCAGTGAAGAAAATAACTCAACGGTGAGCGAAACTAATAGCGGTACGTCTGAAAGCGCCATTAATTTGCTTGACATAAGCGAAAAAGACTCTTCTGAAAACGTGATGCCAACAGGCAGTGAAGATAATCGTGTGGCTCTATGTGGCGGTGGATCACAAGCCGCCGGTTATAAATTATTATCGAGACAAACGACATATTTTAAAAAATTCCATACCGAGGGTGTGAAAATGACGTTCCAGCTACAAGATTTTTGTGGTACCGATAAAAACCCCATGACAGCCTTAAAGAAAACGTTTGATAGTATACTCAGAGATCTCATGCCAAATTGCGTGAAAGGCAGTAAGATTAGTTTTTCACTTACTCTTCCAAATTCACCGCATGTAAAGGCCATTTGGTCTTATCTTAGACCAATGACAGAATTATCCGGTGAATATATCATAGGGTTAATTGCAAATGTTATTCAATCGAACACACTCTTCCTTTCAGATGATGTCTTGCAATTAAATGCAGATATTGTCAAATTCCCTTTTGCAGGCGGCAAAATTGATCCTCGACATACAGAGGAAAGTTCAGTTTTATCTCGGAAAACCAGTGTGATAGATGTTGGTAAGGATGATGATTTAAATTGTCTTCCTCGAAGCATCTGCTATGGTATCGAGATGGCGTCAGATAATTTGAATAATCAGAGTAATTTATCGGTTTTCCGTTCGTTGGATAAATTAGCAAAGAAGCTGTGCAAAGATTCAAACGTGGTTGTTAGTGATAAAGGCTGTAATTTAAAAGACCTTTATAAATTTCAGAAATTTTTGAGAAATTTCCAAATTATCGTGTTCGATGATATAAAAAACCCAAATTCGATCCGTTTCAAACTACCTATTGAAGACAGCTTGGTTAAAAAGATTTTCCTTTATTACTCACAAATGTCAAAGCATTTCTATGTAATTAAATCATTGACCGGCTTTTTTAATAAAAAGTATGCCTGCGCTTTTTGTGACAAGTTAACGAATGTGAAAATGCACAAATGCGAGGTAAAATGTCGTTACTGTGACTCTTTTCCGCCGTGTGATTTTGTCGAAAAAGTCAGAACATGCGAAAAGTGTAACCGTACATTTAGAGGTGATAACTGTTATAGAAATCACTTTCAAAATAAAATGCAAAATAAAAATGTGTGCGACACTTTTAAAATTTGTAAATTGTGTAGTAAATTTCTTGTTCTTAGTAAAAGAACGTTAAAGGAGCACACTTGCAATGAGTATTTTTGTAAGATTTGCTCCAAAATTGTTCCACAAGAACATCTTTGTTATATTAAGAAGTATAAAGGGAACGCGGGTAAAAAATGTTTGATAATATTTTTCGATTGCGAAAGTACTCAGAACACCTTATACGGGAATAGTACAGCATCTTATTTACATGTAGTAAACTTGATTGTTGCACAACAAATATGCTACAACTGTTATAACAAAACAGATATTGAAGAAAAATGTGATGTTTGTGGCGATAGACAGCACATATTTGAGCAAGGTACAGACGTTGTAAAACAATTTCTAGATTATTGTTTGAGTACTCGTCCTTTTGTATCTAAAGTGTATTGCATCGCACATAACCTGCAGGGATATGACGGGCACTTTATCATTTCTGAGCTAGTAGCCAGAAAGTTAAAAATAGAGCCAATAATGAACGGTACTAAAATTATGAAAATGACGTGTGAGAATGTGACATTTATCGATTCGTTAAATTTTCTGGCGGTTCCTCTTTCTAAATTTCCTGAAGTGTTTGATATTAAGGCTTATGAAAAGGGTTATTACCCTTATTATTTCAACAAAGCTGAAAATATTGATTACATTGGTAGTTACCCTTCCCCCGAGCTGTACGGCTATTCGGCTATGAAGGTCAAAGAAAGAGAAAAGTTTTCAATCTGGTATAATGCCGCATCCAAAGGAATTTTCAACAATAGAAAAGAAATGTTGAAATATTGCATAAATGATGTCAATATCTTGCGTCTGGGTTGCGCCCGATTTATGCAAGAATTTCTTGACATCACGGGAATAAACCCGTTTACAGAAGCTTTGACTATTGCGTCCACTTGTATGCTTGTTTTTCGAAAAAACTTTCTCCAAAATGATACTTTAGGTATAATGCCTAAGAATGGCTACTACAAATCCCAAAACCATTCAGCTATTGCCACAAAATGGCTTATTTGGGAAAGTTTAAAAGCTAATCAAGAAATTACAGCTTCCCATAATACAGGGGAAGTGAAGTTGGAGAGGGGGGGATTACAAGTAGACGGTTTTAATTTAGAAACAAACACGGTTTATGAATTCTTTGGCTGTTTCTACCATGGATGTAGAGATTGCTTTAAAGTCCAAGATGTAGCTAATAACACTGCACAAAAGATTGAGACTATGAGCCAAAGGTTTGAAGGCACTCTTAAAAGAATTGAGACAATCAAACGGTTAAATTACAATTTAGTTTATATGTGGGAATGTGAATTTAGAAAATTCTTGAAAAACAATCCTGATGTAGATCAAGAGTTGAACATCCGTATTGCCAACATTCCCCTACCGCTTAATCCACGTAACGCTATTTTCGGTGGGCGTACTGAAGTTTTTAAGCTGTATCATAAAGTGAATGAAAAGGAGGTAATACGGTATTTAGACTTTACAAGTCTGTATCCGTATATTAATAAATATTCGCCCTACCCTATCGGACACCCCAAAATATTTCGAAACTGTGATATGCCCGCAGTATCAGAAATTCTGTTAATGCACGGTTTTATTATGTGCTCTGTTATCCCGCCTTCTAATTTACTTTTACCTGTGCTACCTTTCAAAACTAGGCTAAAGTTATATTTTGCTCTCTGTAGAAAATGCACAGATAAAAATCAAATTTCTGGTTGCCATCACAATGAAGATGAAAGAGAGATTACCGGTGTATGGGTTATACCCGAGGTAGCTTTAGCTGTAAAAAAAGGTTATCAGATAAAAAAGATTTTCGAGGTTTGGAAATATGACCACACTGTATATGATCCAGCTACAAAAACCGGTGGCTTGTTTACAGAATATGTGAACACTTTCTTAAAAATTAAACAGGAGGCAAGCGGTTGGGGCGGTAAATGTTTAACGGAAGATGAAAAGGATAGTTTTCTTGAATCCTATGAAATAAGGGAAAACATTGCACTAGACAAAGATCAAATTTGTAAAAATCCTGGTAGACGAAACACTGCAAAACTCTGTCTAAATTCTTTTTGGGGTAAATTTGCTCAAAGAGAAGACAGAAGCTATACAAAAGTTTTCAGCGACGGTAAAGAGTTTTGTGACTTTGTACAATCTCCAGGGATCGAAATTTGCTCCTTGTACCCGATTAATGAAGATACCATGTGGGTTACATGGAGATATATACAAGAAGCTCTAAATAGTCTTCCTCACATAAATATTCCGATTGCGGCCTACACAACTGCATTTGCCAGACTTAAACTCTATGAAGTTTTAGAAAAAGTGGGGGATAAAATTCTATATTGTGACACTGATAGCTTAATATTTGTAGATGATAAACAAAACCCTTTTCCATTCGCCATATCTGACTTTTTGGGTGATCTTACAGACGAGATTGAATGTTTCGGGGCTAACGCCTTTATCTCAGAATTTGTAACCACGGGGCCAAAAACTTACGGCTTAAAAATTGAGACTGGAAAAGATCCTGAATATATTATCAAATGTAAAGGTATTACACTTAATTTTGAAAATTCCAAAATTATCAATTTTGAATGTTTAAAATCAATGGTTATTGATGAAAGTTTCCAAGATAATGTATGTGTAACAAATGAGAAAAAAATTAAAAGAAAACGCCCGGGAGTTATTATATCTTCACTGGAAAAAAAACATTTGTCATTTACCTTTGACAAGCGCGTAGTAACTGAAAATCACTTTTCTTACCCTTACGGTTTCAAAAAGCGGAAATTAGACAACTTAGATTAGATAAATTAAGTAACTATTCATACTGTACAAAAATTATTTCTAAGTTTGTTGTACACCTAAGTACTTAGAGTTTTTTGAAATTGTCAAAATTTAAATGTATTTAAATATAGTGTAAATTAAGGATATATGTATGTATGTATGTAAGAAATTAACCATTATAAATTAGTAAGATGCAACCATCATCGTCAACAGTAGCAAAGTGGTCAGTAATGCTTTTTTTGATTTCAAGTCTTCGGATAGAGAACCGTAAAAGAACACAACTAAACACAATGTGGATGCGTCATGCTGGAAATTTACCTGAGGTCTATCCTGCTTTGAAAGGTCTTATTAAGTGCATAGTGTGCGAGCTCAAAATTGATCAAGATAAATGTATAACGTATCTTGCAAACGATATGGGCTGGAGAGCTTTAAATAAGGAGGCGGAGGAGAAATCTCGCCGCGGACTTATTATATGCGAGCTATACCTTAATGTCGAAATCGAGTTGGAACATTTTTGCGATTTATTCTTGTGCATCAAGCTACACGCTTATCTCTGGGACCTAAGACATTTTCTACCTGAGGAGATCGCTTTTGAAAAATATAACATGCACCGTTTCAAGGACATTGAAGAGTTTATGGACTCTAACATTCATGACAATATTAACTGTTCCGGATGCAGATGCAGTGAGGAGATTCGCAATTTGTTAAAATGAGAAACCTGTACATATTACGCACATATATATAAATGTTCACGCACGGCTTCGCTTCATACCGTATTTCATCCTCAAGCTATAATATGGACAAATTTATTTTGGACATTCAGTTTGTATGCGGAAACAACGGCCAGTATTTTATTAAAGAGCTTGCCGTCCTTGCTGTTGGAACAATCATCCCAGACGCTTATTGTTTCATCCCCCCCTACCCATACCAGGAGTTGTCATCAAAGGCTAGACGACAGATCCAGTATGACATGCAGAATGTAAATGGTCTACGCTGGAATGACGGAAACCTTAGCTACAACAATTTACCCGAAGTGTTCTCAAGATTTAAAAA
The DNA here is from genome assembly GCA_963920795.1 of Eutolmus rufibarbis. Classification (NCBI taxonomy): domain Eukaryota; kingdom Metazoa; phylum Arthropoda; class Insecta; order Diptera; family Asilidae; genus Eutolmus; species Eutolmus rufibarbis. The sequence goes on from OY987207.1 coordinate 29,419,087, forward strand.
TGCAACAGTATATGTAAAAGGTGAAATCAAGGCTTCATTTGTCAGAAAATACACGCCAACTTCAGAAATCATCGAGCTTGGAGAATTACCTAGACTAAGCGAACTTAGAAATTATCAATTTCCTTGCAAAAACCACAATAATGTATCTTTTATTCGTTGCGCTCGACAAAACTGTGTAAATATGTACCTGTATATGTTAATCAATAAAATTATAATTTGAAAATCAGAAAAAACAAACTCATGTGTTTTAATTTAAAAAAATTTATTAAATGTTTATTATATCGAACAGAATATTGGTACTGCAATACAGAGGTATCTCAAAGAAAAGTCTAGAATAATTCAGATGTACATAAGAGGTTCTAGACGGTATAAAAAAGTCTTCTTCAGGTAGCAAAATTAAATTTTTGCTTCTACACTTTTCGCAATATTTCCTATAGTACTCCTTTGCGCTTTCGGCAGCGTTGTTATTATGGAACATTACGATCTTGAAGAAATCCTGCATATCGATTAATTTGTAGAGCTCATTAAGGGTCAGCTCAATATGTCCTGTACCAACGGGAATTGTGTATTTCGTCTGAAGCTCCTCTTGGTTGGGCGGGAACATGTCCGGAATAACTTCGTCTTTTAGTTTGGTTAGATGTTTGAAAACTTCCAGCCATCCAGAGTAAAATGTTGAGACAGGCGCAGAGCCATGACGGTGAAAGACTATCTTGGCCTCAAACGAGATCGGATCAAATCCGAGCACAACCTTCTGATTATGGTGATGGTCCAGATGATACGTATAGTTCAGCAAAAGATTTTCGCCCGGGGCCTTTGATCCTTTTTCGCCCTTTTTACGTATTGGTCGAGGTTTTTGCTTTTTAGGTTTTGGATCCATCACCTCAATCTTTTCTCCACACACTCTTTTTGCACTCAACTGTTTAATTTTTCTAGCTTTATGTGCTTGTTCCATCTTGAAGCGAAGGCTTACACTTTAACATTAAGTGAACATCACCATCGTCTCGTATTTATACTCTTATTTTCCGGTTTACATAACTGGTTATATTTACCCCCACCAAATTTTTTAAATATTTTTCTCAAGTATATTTTGCGATATAAATTCACAACTTTATCATCATTTAATCGAAAATTATTGAAGGAAAATTGTTTTAGAAAGTGTTTTAAACCTTTTCCCTTACACCGAAAATACAGATACACACAGCAATAATGTCCGCAGCTAGATGAAAGTGCACCTTGTAATCTTTTTTTATTGTTTACAAACACATCTGAATTAGTGTGTAAAAAGTTGCGAAAAAACCTGTTACTGGGGGGTTTACCATACGAGTCAAAGTATTCCGCAGGGCCCTTTTTCGGAATGTAAAATGCAACCCAGTGGGTGCCGCTCTTTCGCGCAGGATCCGTATTGGCTATGATGCATGCGGGCTTTTTTATTTCTTTTGGTAGACGGTCACACGCAAATACTCCTCTAAAAAACCTTTTCGTAGTGGGGTTATTTGCAAGTGACTTTGTAAGATCGATCGTGTTCATTCTTGTTCCAGATCCAGCGTTGCTGCTCCTATGTCAATAACCTTGGTATAGGATGTAACATAGTTATTTATAAATTCCTTGGTTGGCGTATCGCAAACAAGTATTGTAGTAAATTTTGCTAATGTTTTTATTAGCTCTTCATCTAAACGTCTAAGTTCAATGTTTCCCAATTTACATGACTGGTCGACACATCCTGGAGCTGACGTAGGATATTTGAAGACAATCTCCTTTGTAAATAATTTACTTTGTGCAGTGAATCCCGCAAAAGAAACCTTTTTCAAGAAAGTCAAGCAGTCTCCAGAAAAGTATTCGGCATTTATCAAGCAACTCATGATAATAGTTGGTTTCACCGTCTATGCGCTGTGATTAATTCTAAATTGCATCATCTTATATATAGTTTTTAGAAGCTAGTGTATACGTTCCTATCCTTGTCGATTTCCACACTTCCGTCATATTCAGCATATACGATGCAGGTTACTGTTGTCTTCAAAGCCTCCTTAAATCTTCCTTCAATTCTAACCGTACCTTGGTTTAATAGATTACCGCAAGTAGAATTATATGAACGGTCAGAAGTTAAGTCAAAAGCAAGAAGAAAACAGCCGTTGTCAAAGAATTTCTTTGAAATCTGATGTCCTTTATCGAAATAATGTATTCCAGTTCCTTTAAACAAGGAGATGTATCCTCTTGTACTAATTGGTTTTTCCTTTGAATAATCAAATTCCATAGGCTGGTTTGGTATCTGGACACCATTTACTGATAAATTAAATCTTGTGATGTTATTATGTTTAAAATTATAGGCATTTTTTGTTCGATTTCCTGTATATGCGTCGTTATCAACCATACCAAACACTAGTAAATTCGGTAATTGTCCTATGACAATATTGTCTAAGGATAATGTGTATGTATTTGCAGGTATAGTATATGTTTTAACTTCGACTCGTTTGTATGGGTATACAGCGTTTGATCGTTGTAAAACGGTTTCATGAGCCAGCATGATGTTGGGGTTAACAGTTACGTGATTCATGTACATAGTAGCCTCTAAAATCTTAATTCGTGGGGAATTGTCGTCATCGTTTGACAAAAGGTAAAATTCGGGTTTTTCAAGTGATAATACAACGCGCAAATCTACACCATTCATTAATAATTTGTCTTGGTTGAACATATCAGCATGTATTTTCCCCATTAGCTCCACAACGTTGCTCTTATTGAAAAGCCTTCGTCTTGCGGAGTAACCTAAATTTTGGCCGTCATCTTGAATATTGTCTATGCTGTTTTCATCGATATACCAGCCAACAGATTCTAAATGTGTTGATGCCGCATCTTTTCCATAATTTAACAAGTTTTCAATATACGCCCTATAATTGTAATTATTGTCAGTTTGAACAACCGGTCTCCCATTTAGGTAAATAGTGCACTGACGAAAGAGCGAGTGAAGCACGTTATTAACAACACCAGGGCCTTCATCAGGCACGGACTTCACGGTACCGTCTGAGGCCTTTACAATAATTTCGTTTCCAGTATAAAGTTCTTCTTTTCCATCTTTAAATTTAATTAGTTGCACTTTTAAACGTAGGTATATACTTGACAAGTCTCGATATGTATCTCCATGTCCCAGCGAAACAAATTCCAAAACTGATGAGTTATCTAATGAGGCTATAGGCTTGTATGCTACTTCTTCGGTTTTTAAAATATTACTTTGAACAGTCGGTGTAGAGAAAAGGTCCAGCTCAGACTTCATGCACTCGTTATACGTGGACATTTTGCTTATTTATCAAAAATATCCAATGCACGTTTATGAAAACCGCGTTTGCCTTTTATAGATTTTTTCTTCTTGTTTGCTGTTTTTTTCGTAGCACGTTTTGCTTGTTTTGAACGTCTTTTTCGTTTAGGAGACTTGGTTAAGCGTAACGTCGTAAATGGATTAGCTCTTTTAATAATCGTGCGATTATTTATACCTGCGCCGCCCATACTATCGAAGAGTTTATTTATACCTTTTTGTGCTAGATCTTGTACAGCAGCTTTTCCCTGATCCTTTAATATATCCTTAACCGGCTTGCTGCCAATTTCTTGCAGTATTGTTTTTCCAGTTTTCAGCGCTTGCTGTTTTATAACTTTAGCTCCGGAAGCAACTAACGGCTGCAAATAACGAAATAGACCGCTGAAGAAACTGCCAATACCTCTTCCTCGCTGGTAAGTAAGCGGGGTCTGATACAATTCTCCTATATCCGACAAATTACCGCCGCTTTGTAGTAAGTAGTATCGCGTATAATATGAATTCATTTTTATTAAGGGCTAAAGTCAAGCAAAGTGCCATCAAATTGGAAATTGGTTGCGGGGTGCACATATATTTATAGCTTATTGTGTTTTGAAATGAAGCATCACATAAGTTGGAGTATAACTTGATCTAAAATTAATCAATTCACCCTGGCTATCAGTTATTTTTATAGAAATACCTTCTATAAATGTTTTCTCGATAGGGCAGTATTCTACATGCTCAAATCTTAGTACGCCCTCACACGATTGTGTCGGTATCACTCGTAAGTATCGAGCTAATTTATTACCAATAATTCGCGGTTTAATAATATCGGTGTAAATGAAAATCAAGTTTTTATCATAACATTTTTGTGATATCTCCATAGATTCTCGGGGGAATCTTTGTATTAATTCATTGATTGTACTCTCCAGCCCATTAATTTTATTAATGATTGACATATGTTCTTGACGTAGTCCAGCAGTGTTGAATGATTCTTTCATTTCCGAAAGTATTGCATCAGGTTTACGTTTTTCTTCAGGTGTCTGAAGAAATATATCCGTGAAAAAATCCGACAAATTGTCTATATTTGTATCAATAGGCACTGGTGTTGTCAAGTATTCTCCCGAACTCTGCTTTTCGTATGGTACATCCAAAACATCACTATTTTTAGTAATTTGCCGCTGATTAGGTGCTTTTGCAGTTATTGAATCTTTTTTTAACCTGTTTAAAATACCGAAAATTGTATCTTTAATCTGAATAACCTTTTTCTGTTTTTCTTGCTCGCTAATTGCTTGATCGTCAAAATGTACATTTGATATTAACAGCGTGACAAGATCTTTAACATTAAGGTGTGACGGTAATGGTTTTTTTATCCTTATTGTTACTCCCAAGTCTTCTAGCCGTAGTTCAAACATGTCATGCACCTTTTTGGCGGTACCTGTTGTTGCTTTATCTCGGGCTCGTTTAATGCTAAGGGCAGGATGTGTGTAATTATCGATTGCATTTTGTATGATAATATGCTTTCTTTTTCTTCTAGGGATTTGCCCAATAAAGTCGTCAACAAATGCTTCAACTGACTCATAGTCCTTATACTTTAAAATGACATTTTCCGAAGTTTTTCTCCCTTGATAAATGTGTAGGATAAACTCTTCCGGCTCTTGTGTGTAGTTTATCTCAGGTATCACATTATCCAAAAAATCAGCTTCCAGCCGATCCCACATCACCTTTTTAACGTCGTCCAAAAACATGGTATACCAAGAAGGACTGACTGCATTGTAAAATGTTAGTAGAAACGCTGAAAAATTCACCTGACCTGATCTATAGCTAGCTTGCTCAAGGCTTTCTTTTGTCCACTCAAGTTTAACATTATCATTTACTTTTACGGTCAATGATTTCAAATTTGCTTTTTGTTGCTCTCTTATTTCCTTTAACTGGTTATCAGGTGTTTCGCGCTTCATTCTTTTAAAACTACTCTCATTTACTGCATCAGCTATATCACGCTTCACCCCCTTCCTTTCATTTATCTCATAGTTTGGCAATGAAATTTCAGTCACTCCAACGCACCAGCTGTTAGAAAACTTACATGGGCTAGCAAGTGCATTTGTAAAGGTTGACAGAGTGTTTTCAGGATAAATTTGCATAGAATTGTTGCTTAAAAGACATACGTAAAACTCGTTATTTACTATATCTACAGGCATTTTTATATATTAAAGTCTAACCCAAGCAACGTCTGGCACACTTGAACTTCGCTCTTTTTTACCTTTTAAACGTTCACTTTGTCGCAGTCCTTTTTTCACCGGGAATGCAAGCTCGTATTGCCCCGGATCTAGTTGTGATGGCCTTAATATAGGCTGTCTAGTCGGTACCTTTTCTTTTGGTGCACCTTGTTCTAGCTCCTCTATAAGGTTAGCAGCCTCGTCAACACTCATATCCACAGGCACAGTATACTGGGTTATACCATCAGTGCCGGTTATTACTTTATAGTCTTTATCTTGCATTTTTGGCACTTTTGCTGGGGGTTTAAGACTTTTTGCTATCCCACTAGCTGATAAACGTCGTTTAGCAGCTGGAGATAAAGATCTCCTTGGCGGTGTTATTTCATGCGGCTCCTCAAAAATAAATTCTTCTATCTCAAAAGGTGTCTTTTCAAATATATTTTCTTTTATCGGTGAGGCTTGTGTTGATTCATCCTTTTTAAAAATAATTTTTGTTTGAGTAGAACTATCTCTCAAACTCTTATGTTTAACTGGAAAATTTTCCTGAATGGGAATTTTAACTTTTCTTTTTTCGAAAACCTGCGACTTTTTACGTTTCACATTAAAAAACTTTATTAATTCATTCCTATAATTATACCACTTTTCTTTGTCAGACAGATTTTTACTTTTTAATATCTTATTCATTGATTTATCAAATAATGATAAATTTGCAGTTTGCTCAATTTCACCCTTCAGATTATTATACACTTCCGGCGAAAGAAGCAGCATTTTGTTAAGGTTATTAGCTTTATGCATATTTTTCAATTAGCGAACCTATTACACCCGATAGCACACTTCCTAATAAAACTGGCAAAAATCCTCCCCGTTGTATTAGCAACTTACGTTGTCTTGCTACAGATCTTTTTGCGTCAACTAATTTTCGCATATCCTTTTTATACTTACACAGCGAATTATATATTTTACCATGAGGCATATGATTTCCTTTTAAGGTGTTGAGTATGATTTCACAAAGGGTTTTTATAACCTCGGGATCGGCATTTTTAATGATAGCATTTCTTAAGTTTGATTTAGCATTTTTAAGTACATAAAGCATATGCTTGTTGTCCTTTAATCGTTTCACTCTTGACACCATTTTTACTATTCAAGGAACTTTGTGGACAAAAACAGGTTGCAAAATCTTTGTTAAAAATATCCGTTCGGAATCTTAATGTGTCGTTAATCTCCTGAGTAAGATCTATCAGTAAACACCCGTAAGGCCCCTGAGTGGTCTCTTTATATATTTTTAGAAGTTCTAAACTATCTTCCGGATAAATTTGCCTCGCTAAATGCACGAATTGACTTTTATCGCGGGGATTTTTAAAAACGACAAGGTACTTACAGTTTAGCGATATATCTCTGCAGAATTTTCCCTGATGAAATACGTTCTGTGTCACAAGAATTACTGAAAAATTACGATGATGTGATCCTTTAGTAAAAAGCTCACAGACCTGCCTACTAAAAGCATTTAACATCATGTCATCTATAACAATTAGCGTGGGTTCATTTGTATAATTTATAAACTCATCGGGTACACTGTCTATATATTCTATGTTTGTGGGCGCAATATCTGCTGGCAAAGCTTCGCGTTCCGCATTACACCATATAATCCTCGTAATTTCCGGCTGTATTAACGACACATCGTTCAAAAGATTTTTAATAAACGTAGTCTTTCCACATCCGGAAGGCCCTGCCACGATCATTGTAAATGGGTGTTTGAACGCGATCATTTCTGTCACAAAAACAAAAACCCTTGACAACAAGCCTTTTTGTATATAAACCCCACATTTTTTGCAAATAGGTACTTATATACTCTTTCAAGAATGAGCAGAAGACAAATTATTAACGAACTTCATAGGCCAGCCCGCAAAAACTTCAAGCGCCGTCGTGTCACGATTAAAGGCAAAGATGACCTGTGGCAGGCAGACCTGGTTGATATGAGTTCATATGCGACAGAAAATCAAAACTTTCGTTTTTTGCTAACTGTCATTGATACATTTTCTAAATATGCATGGGCTTTACCAGTCAAAGACAAAAGTGGGGCGGGAGTTGCTAAAGCAATGCGGTTAATTTTCAACCAGGGTCGTATTCCAAGAAACTTGCAAACAGATGATGGGAAAGAGTTCTACAACAGGTCGTTCAGACACTTGATGGAGAAATATGATGTTAATCATTACTCGACTTATAGCTCATTAAAGGCATCAATTGTAGAAAGATTTAATAGAACGTTGAAAAATATTATGTGGAAAGAATTTAGCATGAACGGCAATTATCATTGGCTGAGTATGCTGGACAAGTTAACAGACAAATATAACAGAACAAAACATCGAACTATTAAGATGAGGCCTACAGATGTAGACCTTGCTAATGAGGTACGTTTATTGCTGACTGTGTATAAAAAACAAAAATCAAAATCAAAACCAAAGTACAAAGTAGGAGACTTTGTTCGCATAAGTAGATATAAACATGTTTTTGAAAAAGGCTACACCCCAAACTGGTCCACTGAAATTTTCAAAATAAAAGAGGTAAAGAACACTTACCCGGTAACCTACATTCTTGAAGACTATCAAGGAGATATAATACAAGGTGCTTTTTACCAGCTTGAACTAACCCCCGTCAGATATCCCGACGTCTACCTTGTAGAAAAAGTTTTAAAACGACGTGGGGATAAAGTTTATGTTAAATGGCTTGGCTTTCCACAAAAGCACAACACATGGATTAATATAAAAGACGTTTTGTAAACGCTCTTTATTGCAGTCACATAATGTTGATCTTAAAGCGTGAATCTGATCGGTTAAAGACATTTAGGAATTTAACTTTGGATGATAGGAAGTCATACAAGTTAGCAAGGAGCGGCTTCTTTTACACAAACCTGAAAGACATAGCAAAATGCTATTTTTGCTGTATGGAAATGAGTGCCTTAAATTGCCCTGAAGACGTTGAGGCCGAACATCTTCGACGTTCACCTGATTGCATCTATGCCAACGGTAAGGATGTGTGTGGACCGTATAATGGCCCACCCGCAACATCAAAACACACCAGGCAGGGTTTAAATATTTTAAAAGTTTTAGTAGGAATGTTCATTTTGTCCGGCTTATTTTGCGAAATTTATTATTTTTACGAACATTTTAGTAGATAAGCTATGACAGTTCTGGGCCAGTTAGTTATGCTATGCCGGTTCTGGCCCAAAATCCCATAAGGTTTATACAGGGGGTCTAAAATGACAAAATGGTATCAAAAGCTCTTCGTTTACGTGGATTGAGGAGCTGAACCAGCAGGCTGGCTACTATCTAGTGTTTGAGGGGAAAGACGACACTAGGGGTGGCTTCCTGAAAATGAGATTTTTCAAAAAGGATGAATAAAAAAATAAAAATCATAATCAGCGCAGAAGTAAAATGTTCATATATGATTAATAAAAATAAAAAAATATTTTCTTAACCCGTTATCGTCTTTTATTTCGCCCCAATGACCCCATACATAAGTTGACATTGACCGTTAAAAACGCATCACGCGGTGATGTTGGAAGAAAAGTTACTTCTGTTTGCAAAACGAAAAAGGAAAACTTCTTCTTCACCGTACGTATCTTTACTTTCGCTTTCGATTTTTGTCGCAGGTACATTGCACTTACTATATATTCTTCTCAAACACGTTTTTTTCACCGTTCAGCCCGATCACTGCGTTTTGATCTTTTTGTTTTTTTCTTTTTTACCGGCGCTCGCTAAACTTACCCATCGCTTTTTGTTTACCCCTTCGTCTTCTTCTTCTTCTTCTTCGTGCCGCATGAAGCCACTCATGGCACCACTTTTCGCACACGCTAAGCCTGCCAAGCCTCGATCACCGCATCTCTTTGCCTTTTGGTTTTCTTCTTTTTGGCCATCCAAACCCGCTCACAGCATAACTCTTCGCACACGCGAAACCTGCCCAGCCTCGATCACCGCATCTATTTACCTCTTGGTTTTCTGCTTTTTTGCCACCGAAAGTTACTCACAGCATAACTCTTCACGCTCGCGAAACCTACCCAGCCTCGATCACCGCATCTATTTACCTCTTGGTTTTCTGCTTTTTGAACTCTTGCAAAACTGCTATCTCCCCCACAGACAACTAAGCCTCTCTCCCTCTAACCAACCTCCCCCAACAACAACACACAACTTTTTTATTTTTACCACACAATGCTCCCGACAAGAACATCGCTATCCAGCTCCCCCCTCAAGCAACCCTTACCGCCGGTGGGAACCGTCTTGCAGAAAAACACTCCGGCCAGAAACACTTCCCACTTCCCACCAGCTATCCCTTATGCACATAATGCATTTTCAAGGGGAGGTGGTCACCTTACTACTAGCATATCATGAGGAGGTTGAAAAAAATCGTTTGATACTTCGATCAATTGTATCTATTATACAATTTTATTTTGTGGACAGCACGATCTTCCACTTCGCGGAAAAGTCGACGAGGGTTCTGTTTTCACCGACCTGATTCATTTTAGAGTCAACTCTGGAGATCAAGTTATGAAAAATCATTTAGAGTCAGCAGCAAAAAACGCCTTGTATATATCACATCAAGTTCAAAATGAATTAATAGAAATTTGTTCTGATGTTCTAAAAAACCAAATAATTGAAGAAGTGAAACATGCTTCGGCTTTTTCGGTGTTAGCTGACGAGACTGCGGATATTAGTGGTACAGAGCAATTATATCAATTGGAGTTCGCTATCTACGTTGTGATAAAGATGATAAAAACCCAACAATTTGTGAAGAATTTCTGGGTTATGTGCCCTTGCAAGAGTTGAATGCGAAAGCAATTTCGGAAAATATTATTCACTTTCTAGAAGATTGCAATTTGGATTTGAATAAAATGGTTGGTCAAGGATATGACGGTTGTGCTGCAATGGCTGGTCACATAGGAGGTGTTCAGAAAATCATTAACGACACGTATCCTACGGCTCTTTTTTTTCACTGTGCGAGCCACGTATTAAATCTCGTCATTAATGATTTGAATGGTGTCAGTGAAGTAAGAAATGCTGTCGGAACTACAAAAGAAATCATCAATTTTTTTAGAGAAAGTACACTGCGGCGAAATAAAATTCCAAACATACCTCTTTTCTGTGAAACGCGTTGGTCAGCAAAGTACAAGAGTATCAGAAGATTTTCCGAATATTTTATCACCATTGTACAAGTTTTAGAAGAACTTTCGCAGAACGTACACAACTCAAAAACCAAAACTAAAGCATATCAGCTTTACACGACTGCAAGAACTTCAACATACCTACATTGTGACACTCTTGGTGATTGCTGCTTATTCTGCCAAACTTGAACCTGTGTGCAACCAATTACAACAAGTAAATATGAATATAAAGGCAATACACGATCACATAAATGAATTAAAGTCCTTGTTTCAATCTCACCGAGGGAATGCTACCACAGAGTTCATGATCATTTTCGAAAAAGCTCAGCAAATTTGTGATGAACTGGTTGTTGAACTTAAACGTCCTCGAGTGATGGGAAGACAGACCTGCAGATCGAATCAACCATCTGAATTTTTCAGAATATCTATTTACATCCCATATTTGGACTCAATAATTTCTTCTCTGAAAAATAGATTTTCTCCTAAACACAATGAAGCATTCTCACTTTTGCAGCTCCATCCAGCAAAATTAGAGAAATATACAAATCTTCATTTTTAACCATCGTAGAAAATATACAGACCTTTTATGCAGATTTTTTAGAGAATTTCATTTCAGAGGCTACCACATGGTACGAGGTGAATAACGCAAATAAAGTGAACGATGCAGTTTTGAACAAATCCACATGTGAATACTTTGATTTGATTGCTGAAACCACCTCGTTTTTCCCAGCGGTATGTACAGCTATAAAAATTGGCCTAACTGTGCCAACGACAACGTGTAGCATTGAACGCTCATTTAGTACATTGAGACGTGTCAAGACGTGGAATCGGTCAACGATGGGAGACGCGCGGCTCAACGGCCTTTGCATGCTCAGTGTACACAGAAAAAGAGTTCAGGAGGACGCGGAATTCATTGATAAGGTGGTGAACAAATTCGGACAACAATCGAGACGCCTCAGATTCTTATTTAAAGAGTAACTTGTAGTGCTTATTAGACTTAAAATATTCTTGATATATGATAAAAATATTACACTTTTTCTCTGTAACTTTCTTCCTGTTGTTACTTACAAGAGGTATCCTTTATCCCACAACTCCCTCAAAAAAAAAAAAAAATTCTGAATTTTCCTCGAGCCAGGGGGGTGCAAGCGCATCCCCTTGCACCTAACTCCTGGCGCCCATGCACCGCTTCAAGATGGAGCCCGCACCTAAAGTTAAAAAGTCTAAACAGTTGAGTGCAAAAAGAGTGTGCGCAAAAGAGTTTAAAGTGATGGACATAAAATCCAAAAAGCAAAAACTTGGGCCGATGCGACGAAATACACAATCCCCGTTGGTACTGGAAATATTCAGCTTACCCTTAACGAGCTCCATAAACTGATTGATATGCAGGATTTCTTCAAGATTGCAATGTTCCACAATCACAACGCCGCCGAAAGTGTAAAGGAATATTATAAACAATATTGTCAGAAGTGTAAAAACAAAAATTTGATTTTCCTGGCTAACGAAGACTTTTTATACCATCTAGAACCTCTTATGTGCACCTAAATTATTCTAGGCTTTTCTTTGAGATACCTTTGTTCTGCTGTACCAATATTCTGTTCGACATAATAAGCATTGATTAAATTTTTTAAATAAAACAAAAAGTGTTTTTTTAATTTCATTTTATGAGTTTATTAATTAGCATAATAAGCATTGATTAAATTTTCTAAATAAAAACAAAAAGTGTTTTTTAATTTCATTATATGATTTTATGAATTAGCATATAAAGATACATATTTACACAATTTTGCCGAGCGCAACGGACAAAAGACACATTGTTGTGGATTTTACATGGAAGCTGGTAATTTGCTAGTTCACTTAGTCTAGGCATTTCTCCAAGCTCGATGATTTCTGAAGTGGGTGAGTATTTTCTAATGAACGATGCCTTTACTTCACCTTTCACGTATATTGTTGCATTTTCGAATCTTGAAAATACTTCGGGTAAGTTGTTGTAGCTGATGATCCCACCGCTCCAATGTAGACCATTTATGTTTTCCACATTATACTGGTTCTGACGTCTTGCCTTCGATGACAACTCCTGGTATGGGTAAGGCGGCATAAAATGATAAATCTTCGGGCAGATGGTACCCATAGGAAGAACTGCCAGTTCTTTAATAAAATACTGGCCGTTGTTCCCGCACACAAACTGGATATCCAAGATAAATTTGTCCATATTATCACCTGAGGATAAAATATGGTATGAGACAAAGCCGTGCGTGAACATTTATATATACACTGCCGCTCACAATTATTCGAACTATTCATATCAAGTTCTAAGTCCTACAAGTAAAGAAGACCTCTGGACAAAACTTCTTCAGAAACTTTGGAGAAATTGCAAGAGAGAATGCTGAGAATTTTTAGGTTTATATATTATTTAGCTTATTCTTTTTTCAAGTAAATACATCTTAAGGAATACAAAGTGTGCCACAACTCGATTACACTGCTTTAAAAAATATCTATTTATAATTACAAACATATGAATCGTTCGAATAATTATGAGCGGTAATATACACTTGCTCACAAAATTATTCGCACAAGCGTATCTTAAACATATGTACATGGTACGTAAAATACGTAGAAAAAATAAGCATAAATATCTTTTTTACAATTTCTAAGAGGCATTGATATCTACACAACAATCAACTAAAAAATACTATTAGTTAAGGTCGAATGTAAAAGAAAATTAAATATATTACGTTTTCGTACTCTATAGAGCCACACAAAATTATCCGCACAAACTAAAAAAATGGTTAAAAAGCGCATTTTTTAAAACGGTACATTAGTTTTTCATGGATGTGTGGTCTCAAATGTTTCTGGTGTGATTTAGTCGGCTGCATTCGTTTATACGCAATGGGTCGTAAAAAAAGTGAAACATTGCTTGAGGAAAGGAAATTAATTGTAAACTTAGTTTGCAAAGGGAAAACATACCGTGAAACTGGTGAATTAGTGGGGAGGTCTTACACGGTAGTGCGGGATGTGATTAATAAATACCGTTATGAAGGTTCTTTGGAAAATAAAGGTGGAAGAGGACGAAAAAAAATTTTAACAGAACAAAATGAACATCATATTATTAAAGAAATTAAAAAAAATCCTAAGAAATCATTACGATTGCTCACTGAAGAAGTGTCAAAAATAATAAATAGACCTGTATCTAGAGAGACTGTGCGTAGAACATTAAGAAAAAACACCTATAGTGGCAGAATTGCACGTCGCAAGCCATTTATTTCAAAAGTGAATCAAATTAAAAGATTAGAATTTGCTAAAAAATACATAAGTAAGGGTCCAGAATTCTGGGAAAAGGTTCTTTACAGTGACGAGAGCAAGTTCAACATATTTGGCAATGATGGAAGACAAATTGTTTGGAGAAAACCCAATACCGAGCTTGAAAAAAAACATTTGCAAGCGACAGTAAAACACGGTGGTGGAAACGTGGGGTTGTATGAGTGCTTGTGGCGTGGGAAATTTGCAATTTATTGATACCACAATGGATGAATACGAGTACTTGAACATTTTAAAAACAAACTTATTGCCTAGTGTACTTAAATTGGGATTGCCAAGGGATTATTTTTTCCAACAAGATAATGATCCCAAGCATACTGCGTACATGGTTAAGTCGTGGTTGCTCTATAATGTGCCAAGTCAATTGCATACCCCCCCACAATCACCGGACATCAACCCCATCGAGTATTTATGGTCGGTGCTTAAAAAAAGGATAAGGGAACATCACATTTCAAGTAAGTCTCAGCTTAAACAAGTACTTCGAGAGGAATGGGAAAAAATTGATGCCATAACAAAAAAATTAGCGAGTAGTATGCCCAAAAGACTGCAGGCTGTTATAAAGGCCAAAGGAGGTCCAACACATTATTAATTAAAATTATTAACAAATTTATAATGAAGTTTTACAAGAATTTATTATTTGTGCGAATAATTTTGTGTTGCGAAATTTAGTAAAGAAATAATATTTGTTGATTTTTGTACTTTTATTGGAATAAAACACTTAATTTTGTTTTTCAAATTTTGTCTTAAAGAAATATATTATTCGAATTCCAGATCAAATTTTTTTTACAATTTTTTTAAATGCTTTTATTATTTATTCTTTTCCTAAAAATATGTTTGTGCGAATAATTGTGTGAGCAAGTGTATATACAGTGTCGGACAAAACAATAGGACCACTCACAGCGCATGCTTAGTTTTTCAAAATAATCACATAATATCACAAATATTTTTATAATTTCAACTCATTTTATTTTCAACATGACTAAATGACTGATTTGTAAAAGCAACATGATAAAATTCTCGAAATATAACTCAAAACAGATAAATAATTCATTCTCATAACAAATTCTGGTGGACAAAAAAATAAGACCACTTTCAAAATCTACATTTTGGAAAAAGAATTTGATAAAAGGGTTCGGTATATAAAACAGCAAATTTAATAAGACGTTGTGTAACCTTTATTAGATAAACATTCTCTTATTCTATTCGGCATAGATTCCACTAAAGTACGGCAAGTGGTGACTGGAATATTATTCCACGCAACTTGTGCTTGCGTCCATAGTTCATCTTTATTTTTCGGTTTAGTCTTAGCAATCTGCGCTTTAACTATGGCCCAAAGATTTTCTATCGGATTAAGGTCCGGTGACTGGGCAGGCCATTGCATAACGTCGACTTTATGGTCACTCAGACATTTTTTGGTTAGGTTTGCTGAGTGTTTCGGATCATTATCCTGCATAAATTGCCACTTGAGTGGCATTTCCCACTCAGCATAAGGAAGCATGATTTCTTCTAATATATGGATATAAAGGTGTTGATCCATCCTTTCTTTTATCCAATATATTGGACCCACGCCGTACCAGGAAAAGCATGCCCAAACCATAATATTGCCTCCACTATGCTTTACTGTTTTTTTTGTGTATTGTGGTTTGAGCGCTGCATTTTTTGGTCGTCTGACCCACCTCTTGCCATCCGAACCAATCAAATTTATTTTTGTTTCATCGGACCAAAGAATATTTCGCCACATTTTACTATTTTCCGGTCCGGTCCACGTACGGTGCGCTTGGGCGAACGCAATGCGACATTTCCGATGCCTAGTGGTAAGAAGTGGCACTTCCCTTGGACTTCGGGCAAATAGATTTTGTTCCACAAGTCTTCTCTGAACGGTCCTTGATGAAACGGGTAAGTCCAACTCGCGCTGTATGTCCGTAGCTGCTTTAAATGGATCAGCAGTTGCAAGGCGTTTGATCCGAGAATCATCTTTCCGACTAGTTTTTCTTGGCCGACCTGTGGTAGTTGGAATTTTCTGTGGCTTGAGAGCACTACAAACGAAAGTTTTCGATCTCCCGATTATATTGGCGATTTGTCTCTGTGATTTTCCTTCGTCGGTCAAACTTTTAATGACTTCTCTCTCCACGTCCTTACAATGCACGCCACGACCCATATTTTTCTACAAATGTAGCACTTTTTTAACTTGAAAGCTCTTTCTCATTGAATATTATATAAATTTATACTTACAAATAATTATTTCAAACTAATTTGAAAAAGAATAATCTGCACGTAAGAGGTGGTCTTATTATTTTGTCTTCACTGATTCACACTCTCACTACAACTTATCTTTCCTTAACTCGTATGGATTTGAATTAACTGGACATTTTGTGCAGCAGATAACGGCGATTCTTTAAAGTGCGTGTTGCCATGATTGTTTGTTATTTTCAAGTTTAGTTTAATAAATGCAGCCCAGATATTCAATGTGTGTTAAGGTGGTCTTATTGTT
Organism: Eutolmus rufibarbis; assembly: GCA_963920795.1. Taxonomy (NCBI): domain Eukaryota; kingdom Metazoa; phylum Arthropoda; class Insecta; order Diptera; family Asilidae; genus Eutolmus; species Eutolmus rufibarbis. The sequence goes on from OY987207.1 coordinate 29,435,544, forward strand.
TTGTCCGACACTGTATGTAACTTACCAAATTATAATTTACCACCGTAATTCACAACAAACAATTTAAACTATGTTTTACAAGCAGTTAAGCTAAACTAATGTGTTCTACAACCAGTGTAATATTTATATGAAACAAAACTGCTTGTTAAGCATTAAATTTGCTATGGTAAGCCCTTTTAAGCTAATAAACATGTTGACCCCATTAAGGGGGGAAGTCCATGTAAACGCTTCAAAATCAGTCATATTTTAAAAGTGTTTTAGAAGGTGATAAAATAATGTTATTGTTTTAAATTTTTAACATAACGTTATTTAACTTTTCTAAATTATAAAAAAAAAGAAATTTTTTTTTTTCCTTCCAAAATGGCGGCTCAGGATAATTTTTTGTCTGTCGTCTGCGACGCGAGGTCCAAAAGTGCTGCATTTCTCACACATTAACCATTGATCTTAAACAAAAAAATGAAATTGTTTTCTTTTTATAACATATTAACGGGAAGGATAGACCTATAAAATTAAAAAAAAGCATAAAATTCAATATAAAATAAGCCTTTGAAAAAAAATTCAGAATTTTGGGCTGTTTTTTCGACATTTTTGACCCCCAAAAAGTATTTTATTAACGCGAAATAACAGAAATTTTAGGTCTATCCTTCCGATAATAATGTAGAGCAAAACCTCTCAAAACTTCAGACAAATCGGTCAATAACTTTTTGAGTTACAACACGAGCAGTTTTTCAAAATACAGTTTCGAGATAATCGCGTTTAAAGATTTAGTACAGTATAACGTGCCTTTTATATAATTTGGCATTTTTATGTATAAAAATCGACTGAACACGACAAACTTTCAGCTAAAGTAATTCTAATTCTCGACTAACGGTAATTCTATTTCTCGACTAAAGGGTAATTCTATTTCTCGGTATAACGGTATTCCAGGATCGCTACTTTACAATACGCACTCCGGCGTGCTCTGTTATATTACCTATAACTTCGTAAATATTCAAATTTTTTTTTTTCCTCTCGTCAGTGCACGCTCAACATACTATATATTTTCAGATTATGGAAAAAAAAAAAATCGATTTTGTGAAATTTTTACATGGACTTCCCCCCTTAAAACGTATGCGATATGAAAACAAAAACTACTTGAACTTGCAAGCTCGCAAAATTTGTAATCATTTTATTAATAAGTGATTTCATATAATTAATGATTAAAAGGAAAACAACGCATATGAATACTCGGCAGAACCAATAAACCTTAATCATTACATTTTATTTTCAAGGTTCAAACTTTTAGATTGTTGATATTGCTTATTATGCTTAAATGAAAGCGGCGCATGTGCATACTCGGCAGAATCAATTAATCTTAATCATGACATTTGCTTTTCATGCTCAAAAATTGTTGACATCGCTTATCATTCTTAAATGAAAGCGGTGCATGTGCATACCCGATAGAATCAATAGACCTTAATCGTTGCATTTGATTGTCAAGGTTTAAACTTTTAAATGTAAACCGACAAAGTTAACAATTAGTTGATTATTTATTGTCAACGTGAACTTTTTTCGCTTCTGAAAAATGCGAATAAGTTGAGATTGTTAACATCGCTTATCATATTTGAAAAAGAAAGCGATGTATGTACATTGTACATACTCGCTATTTCATTTTCAAGGTTTAAACTTTTAGATATAAACTTACTACGTTAACGAATTATAATCGTTGTGTTAATTTTGATTGTCTTTGTGCAGCCGCATTTAATGTGTTTGCATACCTACGAGTACATCACCTGTAAAAATATTAAAACTGGCTGAAGTTATACAACTTGAAAATGGGATAACCCAACGGTTGGCTATTGGGCGACAATAAGAGATATACACGATAAAATCAATGCGCAAGAAACCCGTTTAATGCACTTGCGAATTCAGCCTCGTATTTTCTTTTACTTTTAATCCGCTCTTCTTCGCAATGCCTATTCACGGCAACGAAGAGTTTTCAGACTTCCCATGTAAAAATATCTGGGAAGATGTGTTCCGCGGTCTGATCGCCTGATAGTTGATTTCAGTTGCAGGTTTGTTTGGTAATAAATAAATAACCAAATCTTATAGTATTGAGTCCACAGAGCCTAAATTCTAAAGCCAAGTTGGGTAAATGAGTTGGGCGAATCCAGCATCAAGCTGGATTAATTCTATTAGAAATAAAAATCGCTTGCAGAAAACATTCACATGCTCCCTCTTTCTACGCGCTAGCATGACCCTCGCTTTCTACCCACCTGCATACCCTCATCCTAGAGCTTTTATGACGTCATACCCTTTGCCATGTGGGGGAGTGAGACAGAGCATCCGATATATTGCTATCTCTTTCTTTCAATTTTATACACACTTTTGAGAATTGAGAGGCCCTTTTAAAAATACATGGGATTTTGGCGCAGAACTCCCATAGCCTATCGACTTTCGTACCCAAAAGATCGCAAACGTTCGGTTTTAGCACATGTTGCTTCGTAACGATAATTAAGAGTGTTTAATGTACTTTTATACAGTGATTTGTCACGACCGTATTTTAAACAGACATGCCCATGAAAATAGCAACCATGAAATTCAATAACTTGCTTAGTTGTTGGGCAATATCCATCCACTTTTACTCCGTTAAGAATAGTTTCTTTCCCTTTTGCAGCGTTCATAATATTTATATTTCTCTTCCCACAAAAGCCACTGTATGGATTTTTTGAATAATTATCGCTACCTCTGTAACCATTTTTTGGAATAACTCCAATTGTATGTGATTTGAGGAAGTTACGCCGGAATACTAAATTACAGGCAGAAGCTACAGTGGTTGCTTCAAGAAAAGGACAAACATTGCACTCGTCTATCATTAGTTTTCTGAACTTTAAGCAGGCTTGTGTCAATATGTTTACATCACTAACACAATAATCTGTTAATTCTTTTTGCATTATGAAATTATCACTTTTATGCTCGTTGTACCATTTCATAAAAGCTGCACGTTCGTCCACTTTCATCGTATCAGGGTTATAGTATTCAATGGGTGGTAATAGTCCAACATAACTTTGATTTGAAGAAGTATGAAAAAAGTGGGGAAAATAACCTTTTTTGAAAATAGAAGGCAGATCAAATGCTTTTGGCAGTTTGGAAAGAGGCATTGGAAAATAATTGAGTGAATCGATAAATTTAACATTGCCAACCAGCATTAATATAATTTTTGTTCCCCGCATAATTAATTCTGGTTTGATATCTGTTTGATGAAACAAATTATTTAAAATAAATTGGTGGTCAAATGCCTGGCCATTGTGTGCTATTACTATAACCTTTTTGAAATTTTGCCGAATTTTTAGTAAGTGCTTTATAAATTTTTTGACGCAATCATCACTTTTAATTATTACGGTACCCGCATTTTTGGCAAAAAAATAATCCACATCTTTGGTTAAAAAACATAAATTTAGCTGATGTTTTTGAATTTGAACAATTTTATTTTCACCTATAACTTTTTCAGTCACCACATCCTCTTGACGTGTTTCCAAATCATAAAATACAAATAAAAAACTTTCTAAATCTGGTTGACTAGTGTCCGCCTTAATATAACACAAGTGATCAGGTGACACATATTTGGTACAGATTTTACAAAATGTTTCTCCGCACAGGTGAGCCCTTTCTGCGGTGTATGTTTTTAAACATCTATCACATCGCTTCACTTGGTCACATATTGATAGTTTACCAACTGATCCCGAAACCATGTGGTTATCATAACACTGTTTTCCACGAAAAGAACGATTGCATTTTTTGCATAAAATATTCGGTCGTACCCTTTCACATACGGGTGCTTGTTGACAGCAAGGACAAGTCTTTGCACATCGATGAACGTTTTTATTGTTGTAAGGAACATGGCATTGATCACAGAAATAACTACAACAGAAGGCAGCAGTTAATGAAGTTATGACGTTATAATGACCGTCATGACACAGAAGATTTAAATGCTTTTCTTCATTGTCGCCCTCATAAACAAGATCTCTGCCTTTGCCTTTATATTCGTATACAACAATTTTATAATTCTTTAAGTGGTTTTGGAACTGTTGGAGCTCTAATGTAGTAGTAATTGACGGGAATGCTGACATTAGAATCATAAACATTTTCTTACGTTGTTTCTTAATTGTTTACACTTAGGGTCACCTTCAGCATATGCTATCGCCACAATCAAGGCACGTGGTAGACACAAATTATCATGATTACTTATGGTAATTATACCTCGTTTTTTTAGGCATTCCTCATCAAAAGTGTTGTACTTTTGAAAGGGGAAGAATTAAAATATTTAAAATATATGCATATTGGAATATTATTATTAAAAAATAAATAAATAAATAAATAATGAAATACATTTTAAAAATAGATTTTTTTTTAAACGGACTGAATCCCCCAACTTTCGGAGCTGTCAAGACACGAGAAGGAAGAGCTACGGAAGAAAAGTGGATTTTTTCGAGTTTTATTATAATAATTTGGATATTGTTGAAGCAAATTTTAAATATAAAAAGACTGTGTAGTTTGCGAAAGGAAAATTTTCCAATTTGAGGAGGATTTTTGCTACCGCCGGACTTAACCTCAAAAGGCGAGACGTCGGGAAGCCGGTGAGCGTCCCCAACCCTAACGAAGGCGGCGGCTTGAGGCTGCTTCCATACCCTGGAGGGGGCGTGGATGCCCCTACAACGAGGGATTGACGAATTTTTCCATCATCTAAAGGAGAGTTTTCCCTGCTGGAGGACGGCCGTTTTTCAGGCGGTCACCTCACCTTCCGGAGGCACGGAGGGCCTGCAGTGCGGAGCCTCATCGAATCAGTGGAAGCTGTGGAAAATAGAGAACAGGTTGTAAAGAAGAAATAAAAACTGAAGAAGAAAATTTTAAGGGAGAAGAAAGAAAAATTTTTAATTTCCTGGACCTTTTGACATTTACGGGCAAACTTACAGGTGAAACTTTTGTTTATTTTTTTTGGACTAGGAACGAACACTCGGGGATAGATTTACCTTTTTTTCTATTGTACACTTAATTTCTTGCACATCGATCGTTTAGTTATACTAAATACTAGGGAATAGTGTTTCGGCCGGGGATCTAGGGGCATAAACCCACACGATGGCGTCTGGCAACGCCAGCGCCAACTCTTTTTCCATCCTCCAGGATGAAGGCGATCGCCCTGCTAAAAGGAAAAAGCAGCGCGAAAGCCCTGCTAACAGAGTACCCTTTCCTTTTTTACCCCCAATTCAAACCCCACAGGATGAGGCAGCTTTGCAACCCAAATATATAGTTATCCAGGCTTCGAATTGGGAAGAGAAACCCCTGCGAAATTATAATCAGTTTATGATTCGAAAGGGCGTAGACGCAGTTTCAACTAGGCAGGATTCTGCAAGTTTCCTCTGGGACGGCTCACTTTTGCTCCTCTGCTAGCGAATACGAAAATAGCGGAAATTTTCATTACAACAAAAGCCATTGCCGGTGTGCCGGTGGAAGTAAAATACCATCCTAGCTTGAATTCAGTCAAGGGCCCAGCTTTCTCCCCGGACTTCAGGGTACTGGCTCAGGCAGAGATCCTGGAAGGCCTTCGAAACCAGGGTGTATCGGACGTGGTCCAGATGACACGCGTGGTCGAGGGGGGCGCCAGGGTACCGTCAGGGCTAGTCATTCTGACGTTTAATGCATATAAGCTGCCGACTGATATTCAAGGACCATGGACGAGAATCCAGGTCCGAGAATACTTCCCATCTCCAATGAGATGTACCACCTGCCAAAAACTAGGGCACACTAAAAATCATTGCAACGCCGAACCACGCTGCGGTACATGCGGCATGACCGGTCCACACGAGCAGTCAGGGTGCCAGAGGAAATTCTGCGTCAACTGTGACGCTGAGGGACACGAATCCTTTAGCCGCAGTTGCCCAGAGTTTCTAAAAAATAGAGAAGTGCTAAAAATTAAAACTCAAAATAAATGCTCAATGTACGAGGCACGCAAAATTTTTTATTCCCGACAAAAAACTCAAACAACTCAGTCTTTCGCTTCGGTGGTTGCTGGAGTCCCCACGCAGGCATCTGGCCAAAGCAATTCTCCCCGCAATCGTCCTATCCTTGCTGAACGTCCGCAAAAGGTTTCATTAGAAACTGCTAAAAGAAAAGTCACTCAAAATGATGACAACAAAATCAAAAATAAACAAACGGCACGGCCCACATCGGTGCCGCTGTCAGATCCTAAACCAACGAATAAAGAAACATCATGTCCCACAGAGTTGCCACAGGCAGCTCCTAACCCAACGAATAAGGAAACTGCTAGCACTACAATAAACATTCCTAATTTAGAAAAAAGAGCCTCATCCAAAACAAATTCACAAATTACAAACGAATCCGCTCAAGAAAATAGTTCGTCCTCAAATTTAAACAAAACCAAGAAGACAAAAATACTAAACAAAAAAACCAAAAAAGCCCATAATAAATCCACGTCTTCGTCTGATAGTGATTTCGGTCTGTGTGATTTTTCCTCCCTGTCGGATTAAAGATCATTTTATTTACTTTTATCCAAACATCTTTTCAATCAAAGAGAGGGCCAAACGCCTAGCCTTTTTATGAACAACAATATAAATACAACAGTTTCAAGAAATAGACAAGACTTTAATATTCTTCAATGGAATGTTAGAGTCCTTCATAATAATCGTCCCGATCTAGAATATCTTATTTCATTATATAATGCAAAAATTTTAGTATTACAAGAAACTAACATTCTCGTGGATGAGCAGCCAGAGTGGTTGGGTAGCTTCAACTACTTTGGCACAAACTCGTCCAGAGAATCTAGACGTGGAGGAGTGGCCGTTTTGGTCCACAACTCCATTCCAGCGGTCGAAATTGCCCTTAATACAAACATCATGGCTTGCGCTGTCTCGGTGGGATCTTCACGAAAGTTCACCATCGTGTCAATTTATCTTGAGAATTCTCAGGACATCACCTCAGCTGATCTTGAGGAACTGTCTCAGGCGCTTCCTCCGAACTCGATTTTCTGCGGAGACTTCAACGCCCATAGCCCGTTGTGAGGATCTGCTGGCTCGGACCGCAGGGGGAGGCAGGTGGTGGGCTGGATTGAGAGCGCACAGTTGTGTGTTCTTAATTCCGGCGAGCCCACCTTTCTCTCCGGTGTTGGTTCCTGGTCACACATAGATCTGTCCATCGCTCCGCCTAGCATGACACCTGAAATGGTTTGGTTTACTCACGACAAAACAGAAGGAAGTGACCACCTTCCAATAATAATAAAGACAAATTTCCGTTCGGCTAAAACCGTTCCTATCCCGAGATTTGTCGAAAGGAAAGCTGATTGAGGCAGAAAAATACCGAATTCGCCCGGTCACGACCATCAGCATTAATCCGCCCCGCAAAAATGAGGAGAGGAATTTTAATTTAAATTTTGTATTTTGTATTATTTTTAATTATTTGTCTTACACTTTTTGTTTTGATTTTCTGTTCTCCCCCTTCCTTGTGGCAGACGTACTGTTGTGACTTGCAAGCAAAACTCATCCGTGGAAAAACCTTGAAATAAATTAAAAGACTTAAATATTGCAAGCATAGAAATGGTAAAATTGTTTACCTTCTGAATTGCTTTGGAAAATTTTACAAATAAGTTCCCATATATTAGCCATCTTTACGTCTACAGCGGGTCGAAAATTCATAAAGCCCGGACCGCGTTGTTGAAAACTTTTTCCACAGAAAGTAATACCAATTTGATCACTTGATGATGCTCCTTCTGTGGTATATGGTATAATTTTTTCAATTGTCGTTTTAATCCATGCATGTAACCGAATCAGTATTTTCCGGTATTGGATTAATTTTAAACTCTACACGGCGCCCGCGCACGTTGAACCGTTTAACAACTTTAATTTCTTCGTTTAAAATTTGAAAATTATCCATTTTTCGAAATTTGCACACGAATTTTTTTGGTATTACTGAACTGATCTAATAATGAAGTCACAGTATTATCGCTCCTGGCTGCAATAAACTTTGAACTTATTTTGCCTGAAGTACTGAATATGGAGAAAAATGAGCATGCTTTCATAGTCCAAATGCAATTCCTTACAAGATCAACTTTTCTGTTGCACCCCATTAGAATGTGATCACCTCACTTTATTTAATTATACAAATTAATAATTCTCGATTTAATTATTGTGGACTTACACTGCAACCAAGTTGCACCTTGCAAATTTGATTTACGGTTCACTTTCACTGCAACTTGACTTACGATGCTTTTAAACCTGTTAAAAATAAATGATCAATAATTACTATCTACTATATAACGTTTGATTGATGCATTCGAAGTGATACCTTGTAACCATTAGAATGAGATTCCTTTCACTTTATTTAATTACATGTACACAAATGTAATCACTGAACTGGTCTGATAATGGGACCTAAAAGCCTTCACTTTCTTTAATTATATACAAAGTAATAATTCTCGATTTTGTTATTGTAGAGGGAGCACAAATTCAAAGTATAAATTAGAGATCTTTTTAGTCAAGTAACAAACAGTGAAAACTCTTAATATATAAAAGTTCAGTATATTCCACACCACATATAAATTATAAAATGGTGAGTACATTTTATTAATTTACTTATATTTTTATGAATATTAATTCTTTCCCTTAATTAGAGTGCCAACGAATTACTCTGCTCGGCTGCAGCTGAAAACACGCTTATTTCTTTGACATCGTTGGAAATAAGAAAAGAATACCCCATCAGGAATTTTAAGCTGGTAAACACCAGATTTGGACTTCGATTGACGGTCCATTATTATGATGGTTCATACTGCTATCTACCGCCGCGATTTGCGGAAAAAATTAACACCAAGGAGCTGGTGGACGAGCTGAACACCATGAGCAAAATTTTGATATATGAGGGAAAAGATGAAACCAAAGGCGGCTTCTTAAAAATTAACTGTATTAAAAAATAATTGTATTATAAAAATATAATATTTAATAAAAATTGTATCGATGATTTTTGTTTTATTTTGTGTAAAAGCTGTATCTTAAAATTATTTTTCTGTCAGCAACAGCAGCAGCCTAGAAATCACGAAGGGGCCTGGCGGAAATTGGAAAAAATTAGAAGCGTTTTTTTTTTGTTGACATACTTTCTCTTCCTGCTGTTAATTCATAAATTGTTGTTGCAATAATTACCTTATTTAATTAACAAATTACTTGAAGTAGGTATAAAAGGTGATGTAGTTGGAATTTTCTTTAGTTTGTCTAATTTAAAGATGCTTGAAATTAGAGCTTTTCCGAGTAAACTTTTAGACATGATAGGCAGCTATTATTGGTTTAGTGTTGTAATTTGGAATTACTATCCTGAGGTATCTGCATGGGTATCCGACGAATGTTATGGTCATAACTGGCTTTAAAATCAACAAAGACTGCAATCAAAATGGATTAAGAAAACCGATGGATGGTACCAACGAACAATACCAGAATATCAACCGTCATCACTTCAATATTTGGCCTACCAACGTCTGTGGAAATCGCCATTCTATGTATATGAGTCATTTTCTTAATTTACTTCAATATTATAGGAAAAAATATTTTTCATTCTATTAGTAGACATGATGAACCAGCCATTGTCTTTGTTATTACTGGGGAATATAAATATTCAGAAATTTACAATAACTTAATCGGCGACAATTGTATATGTGAACAATTCCCATCTGTTTTTATAACTCGTCATATGGTTATTTTACCTATTTAACACACTATACTTATTAATGCTTTTCTTTTAAATATTATGGAACTTTGTGATATTTCTAGAGATTGTATATTTTACTTATAATCAAATTAAATATAAAACAAAATAAAATTGGTGACGTTGGAAGCTCTTTTTTAAATCAATCTTCCTCGCTGCTATTCATTCATGTGAGTAATGTAAGATCGTATCTAACAAAACATTTAAATAGTTGGGTCAAAAGGTTTTTCATTTAAACTCTTTCTGTTATTCGACATGTGTACTGCAATTGTCGATATTCAATTTGTTACCGGAAACAACGGTCAACATTTTGTTAAGGATCTAGCTATCCTTTTTCATGGTTGTATTACCCCATCGCTCTATCATTTTGCACCACCGTATCCACGTGAAGAGCTTTCCCTAAAGGCCCAAAATCAAAACAATTTCAACTTTAATAATATCAACGGATTAGATTGGTGTGATGGAAACATCGAGTACACTCGGCTGGGGGACTTTTTATCAAACATCAAAGATTTTTTGATATATGTACGTTAAAGGAGAAACGAAAAAAGAATTTTTAAGAAAATACTTATCGGAAGCTAACATAAAACAGGTAAAAATACCAAAATTGAGTAGCCTTAAGCAGTTTAAAAGCAGTTGTAAAATACATGGAAGATTTCCACAATTGCGTTGCGCAGTTCAAAATTGTGTCAATATTTATTTGTATTTATTAATCAATAAAATTATTGAATAAAAAATCTCTATTTTTCTTCTAATTTATTTATTTAAACCCATCAACTGTTTTACAAACACATAATGTCAAATATAATATTAATAGAACAATACAAAGGTATCTCGTAAAAGAGTCTTGAATAGTTTGTATGTACATAAGAAGTTCTAGATGGTATAAAAAAGTCATCTTTTGATAAAACAAATACATTTTTCTCTTTACACTTTTCACAATATTTTTTATAGTATTCTTTTACGCTTTCAGATGCATTGTTATTGATGCAGTCTTAAGCAAAACTGCTGGTTGTAGAAAAGCGGCTCACCTGTATAGTGTACCACAGACCACATTAGAGCGCCACGTCGCTAAAATAAGGAAAGGCGAGCTGTCTCTTGACTCTACTCCAGGTAACTTCAAGTCCGTGTTTTCCAAACAAGAAGAAGAGGAGCTGGTAAAGTACATTATAGAAATGGAGAAACGTTTGTTTGGTTTAACCACTATCGTCCTACGTAAGCTAGCTTATCAGCTAGCGGAAAAAAATGGCAAAGCTCACAATTTTAATCATGATAAAAAGATAGCTGGCGTAGATTGGTTAAAGGGATTCTTGAAGCGCCACCCAGATTTATCTATCCGAAAACCGGAAGCTACATCGGCAGCTCGAGCAATGGGCTTTAATAAAGTGGCTGTGGCTAAATGTTATTCTCTGCTCGGGGAAGTATATGACAAATATAATTTGACGCCAGACAAAATTTTTAATTGCGATGAGACTGGCATATCATGCGTCTCAAAAACGAAGAGCAAAATTATTGCAGAAAAGGGGAGAAAACAGGTAGGATCGCTTTCTTCAGCAGAACGAGGGCAGACGGTTACGGTTGAGGTATGTTTTAATGCAGCAGGAACTTACATGCCTCCTACGCTAATATTTCCTCGACAAAGAATGAAGCAAGAGTTGCTGGATCGAGCTCCTCCAGGGACGACAGCAGAATGCAATGCTAAAGGATGGATGACAAGTGAAATTTTTATGAGCTGGTTCCAACAGTTTGTAAATTTTTCTGGTGCGTCAATAACTAATCCGGTCTTGCTTCTTTTAGATGGTCATGTAACACATACGCAAAACATATCAGTTATTGAATATGCACGCAAAAATGGCGTTGTAATGCTTTGCTTTCCCCCGCAGTGCACCCATAGGCTCCAACCCTTAGATGTTGGCTTTATGAAACCTTTAAGTGTATACTATGACCATGCCTGCTCTGATTGGTTAAGGTCTCACCCGGGGCGAATAATAACAACATTTCAAATAAGCGAAATATTTGCAAATGCATATATTCAAGCTGCAACAATGTCTACAGCAATCAAAGCCTTCCAAAAATGTGGCATATGGCCTTTCAATCAGAATAACTTTACAGATTCAGATTTTTTAGCTGCATCAACCACAGACGTACCGCTAGCAAACAATGAGTCTGAAACAGGTCCTTTAAATGTCGGAATCCAGCAACAACTGCCGCCACCTATTCTTGAAGAACATCCCCTTGAAGCAGATTTGCCTGCTTTAACAACACCTCAGCCTCAGCCTGGACCATCAACACTTAATGAACATAGCCTAATCCAATCTCCGATTCGAAAAGTATGTTGTGATTTGACAATTTCGTTTGCAAATGCTTCGCCTCAAGAAATGCTCGCGATCCCGACAGTCGAACAAAGAAACCAACCGAGAAAAAACTATCGCCGAGGGAAAACTGTTGTTCTCACTTCAACCCCCTACAAAATTGAGTTAGAAGAACGAGAACAACTTAAGATAACGAAGAAGTGTTCTAATCCAAATGACCCCAAGTTAAAGAAGAACTCTAAGAAACAGAAGACCCAAAAAGCTCCCTCTGGTGTAGAGAATACCGACGAGGATACCATGTGCCTGCACTGCCTTGACGTGAACCATACTTATTTAAAGTCTTCGGAAGGTTGGGTGGCTTGCCAACTATGTGGACGGTGGGCTCATACAGCTTGTACTGGTGTAGACGACGACAATACAGAAGAAATCCACATCTGCTTGTACTGTGACGCAAAATAAATACGTACCCCATACTGCCCCTACCCTGGGCACGATGGGGTTTTCATTATAGTTTCAAAACATTAAAATTATAACGTCATATGATTATTTACATCACCAAATTCTATGCCAAATGATAGTTTAATAAGTAACCAAAGTGTTGTGATTAATTTTAATTAATAAATACATTGCGTTGATTATTTTACTGTGTATTTTCCTTAACGTCCCCATTATGTCCCCCTCTCCCCTACTTAGATTTTTTATTATCTTAATTTTGTTATCGTTGTATCGTTGATAATAAAAATGAGTCTAACACGATATTTACAATTTATTTTATTTTGTTGTCTGATACAATATCCATTCTGCAAGTTTTTTGGATGAGAAAATTTATAAATAGAAATAAATCTCTTCGAACCGAAGTAATTTTATTGATTCGCTCTAACAATTGAATTTGCCTATGTGTCTAATGTGTAAAATTACATTGTTAAAAAAGCATTTTGACGCTAATTTGAGGATTATCATTACTGGAAAAACATATTAAGCTTCTGAGCTTATTTTACTTTGCTTTAAATTAAAATCGGTGAAAGATTACAGTTTAGATACGCGGTTTTTTTTTGTTTTAAAAAAAGCTAAATTTTGAAAAGCTTTACAGAACCGAAAAAAGGTATCATGCGCAAACTTTGGTCTACTTTATTTTATTCTATTATGACAACTTCCCTCAGCTTTTTTAGTTTAAAAATTGAAAAGTACCAGTTACGGCATTTTCGGTTCCTGCTAAATATACAGTGAATTTCTGCACATTTTTGATATTTTTTGCTCTGCTATATAAATGAGCATCTTGAAAGGGATAAGAATAAACCGTTATGGTGTGACGAAAATGTATTTGCAGTTATATTGCTTTGCGGCTATCAGTGCAGTATTAAAAGAGATTCTTTGTGGCTTGGTTACAATTTCGTGCACATCTAATCCGAAATTCATCCCTACACTGAGATGGCCTGCCATTAGCCCCGACCTCAACCCTATGGAAAACTGGTGGAGGACATGACAAGGCAGATTTATGAAGGTGGACGACAATACCACGACATTCTGACCTTGAAAACGCCAATTTTAAATGCATGGATTAGGGTCAGTTGTACTGATATTGAAAATTTAATAAATCCGATGCCTAATTGGATTTTCGATACAATTAGGTCATACCAAGTATTAAAAATAACTTTAATTTATTACCACTTTTCTTGTTTTTCTTATCTTTAGAAAATTGCAATGTGCATATAATTGTCTGTACTTTTGGTCCTTAGCAATTCCCTTAAATAAGTTTTAGAAACACTTTCCGTAATTTCCTGAAACCAAAAAAAATTGGGGTGCGTATAAATGAATTTCGCTGACTGTATCTAACCTTCTGATAATAATTAATTCATTTAATCATTTTTATTATATCGGGCTTGGTGGGACTGTCGGATAATCTTATTAATGCTAAAAATCTTTAGAGATGCAAAAATCTGCCTTTAAGGATAGTGCAACTTTGTTGCATTTTGTCACTGGACAAAAATATTAAAGTTAATTATTTTCTGCAGAGGAGGTGAAGTGGTAGCGGCTAGCTTGCTAGCGGCAGTGTGAACAGTGCGAGCATTTTGTCGATGTGATCGTACCGCATGACGACGAAGAAGAAGAGGAGGAGGAGCAGGAGCAGGAATATTGCAAAGAAGCGGTGGCCTGCTGGTGCTTTTTCGAAGGGGTAAAACAAGCGATCGATCGATGAAGCAAAGGGCTGGTCGGGGCAGCACGCTTGACTTGGGGAAGATCGGAAGAAGCGAAGAAGAAGTTAAGAAGACAAAACTTGGATTGCATGTGCATGAAATGACAAGTGTGGGCAGATAAGATGCTGGACATGTGCCTTTCGGGAGCACGTGGGGTGCATAGAGCGGCCGATTGGGTAACAGATAATCTTGAAAATTAAAAGAGTCTCGGTGTTGTTGTGGTTTGATCTCAGGCATATGGAAAAAGTTTGTCAGGGTCGTGTGACATTGTGCAAGAGTGAAGAACTGCACAATGCTGCGCCAGCTGTGGTGTGGGAAACCGGCAATATTCTTAGGTTTTGAAAAATAAAACAACAAAATTAATGATTTTTTATAGACTCACACGCCTCAGAATAACTTGCAAGATTGTATAAAAACCCGGTGTGCAGAAATAGAATATCGCAGAGTGAGTTTTTGGATTGAAGCAAGCAGTTTTGTGAACGTGGTATTTTGATCGAAGTGTTTGGAACGTGGCGTTTCGATCGTGGTTTTTAGTAAACAGTGTTTTGTAAACTAAAGCAGAGCCGAATAAAAATAAAAGTGTACAGTTGAAGAAATCAAGCAATTTTGTGACTACGGTGTTTTGATCAAGGTGCTTGAAAGCGGTGTTTATTGAAGATTAAAAAGCTCACAAAAACCAGTAAAATTGTTAGGGGAGATGGTGTTTAAGCAAATACCAATAGGAAAAGATTGGAAATATCTAAGGAGGACTCGGAAGATGAGGAATTTGTTTTTGAAGTAGATTCTGAAGAGGAAGATATATTAGAAACGGAAACGGACAGCGGGCCAGAATTGGACAGCGAGCCAGAATCTGTTTTTGGCCAAATTGATGAATCAGATATAGAGACTGTGGACAGCGAGCGACCAAATTGATGAAGCATATATAGAGACTGTCGACTTTTTAGAGTACATTGTACACCAAAGACAATAGTTAATCGAGGTAGCACGGTGACTTACTGATTAGTGTAATAAAGAAAACTATATTATATTGTATCTATAAATATGTATATATATATACAAACAACATATATATACATATATAAATATATATATGTACAGTCGACTCTTGTTAATTCAAACTTTCGATAATTCGAACCTCTCTATAATTCAAAGTTATCACGAGTTCCCTAGAAAATCTCTTTATATTTCGAACTAAATCAATATATTTTTATGCACTTGGTAATTCGAACGAAAAAATCATCGCTACGTAACAAAACGACGCGTTAATTCGAACTCATCGGCGTCAAACACTCGACAATTCAAAGTTGCAGAGAGAAAGAGAGAGACAAGAGACAAGTTCAAACTTGTATCATCGTACACGAGCCTTTGTTTTTGTAATGATTAGTTTGACATACACTTGTTCACGAATTGGTTTGTTTAGTTAAGTTTCAGTTACTGTTACTCTTTCGTTGGTTGTATACAGATTAAATAAAAGTTGGTGTTATAGTTATGAGTCTTAAAAAGTACAAATGCTTGACGATTGCTGAAAAGAAGGAGTTAATCGAAAAAGGGAGGTGAGAAGAAAAGTGATGTTGCAAAAGAATTTAAGATTCCTCTGAGTACTCTCTCAACCATAATAAAGCACAAGGAGAAAATTTATGCTGCTCAAACTGCTGGAGTACGGAAAAGAACTACTAAAGCTGAATTTCCTCGTTTTTCACAACAAATTTTAATTTTAAAAATCCCCCTTTCGAGTCATTTTTGCCGCTATAAATCAGGAAGTGGTTTGAAATAGCGTTTAGCTCATCTACTTGACGCGACGTTTTGATTTTCTCGGAGAAGCGTGGCGGTAAAAACATATACGTTCCATCTACAAAGTGGACAATCAGGCGCTGTCCATATTTTGTTTTTACAGATTTAAAACAACGGATTTCATACTCCTTCCCCATCACCAAGTCGGCTGTGCGAATAAGTGTCCCATATTCGCCTTCCGCAACACTTGTCAATAATTCTAAAGCGTTCTGTGGAGTAAAACATATAGCATGTTTTGCTAATTATTATTTTTAAAATGTATATAAATGTTTCAGTAAAGTCACAGCTGTTTAAAACCTGTCCGTAATATTTCCGTCTTCATGCGATATATGAATACTTATTTTATAGCGAAAGGATGCAGACTGCTTTTTAAAACTTAGTTCATAACTATGCGTACTCTATATTTAAATTGAATCGATGGTAAATGATTAAGTGATATGATGCATTTTGTACAATGCACCCGGAACACTGTACATTTTGAATGCTAATAGCGACCCTTTGTCGTAACACGTACATTAGCATGGCTAAAGTTTAAAACGTGGCTGCTGCATTTCCGTGTTTGTTAGATTTATGAATACATAGTTTATAAAAAAAGGTGTAAACCGCTTTGTAAGAGAAAGTATAAAAGTCTGTAGCGGGTAAAAGAAATTTTAGTCAATAATTAAACACAGCAGAAAACTTTATTAAGTGAAGTTTAAGTAATAGAAATAGTTTAACGAGGAAGTTTAAGCGAACAAAGAAGTTTAAGTGAGGAAGCGGCTATTAGTGTAACTACAGGTAAGACATTAAAATATTTAATTAAAAATATTTTTAATTATATAAATTTGTGTATACTTCTTGTCTTCCTTCTATTAGAATCACAGCATGGTAATACCTACCGACCAGCAACCGCTTATTACCAGAAAAGTTAGGGAAAACGAGACAGCGCAGCCAGACTCAGCTACTCTGATACGATGTATTGAAGAAGAAAAAACTGTGGATTTTATACAGTGGTTCGAGCAGCAAAGACAAAAAATTGTGGTACGACATCGACAGAATTGATAATCGGATGATAGTGTAAGAGATTTTAAAACATTTAATTTGAATTAAGTAAATTTATTAAAAATGGATACCCCTCAAATTGTAACACACTTAAAAAACGCCTTAAAGTTTAGTAATAGTTTGTTTCTAATAAACTTACAAAATATTATTAAAGAATTGTCTAGAAGACAAACATCGTTTAACATTTGTGAAAAGTTTGAAATACTATATTAAATTTAATTGTGAATTTTTCAATCACAAATAATGTACCTTTACATGAAGGGGTTTTAAAAGTTTCAAAAGATTTTATAAATTGTTGTAATCAAAGTGGTACATTATCACAATCAGTTTGTAACAACTCAGGTGCAACTTCTACCTCAATTTTACAAGATAATGAAAATAATGAAATAACCTCGGTCGCAAATAGGCGTGTGGAAGTTTTACCCCAGTGTGG
The DNA here is from genome assembly GCA_963920795.1 of Eutolmus rufibarbis. Lineage (NCBI taxonomy): Eukaryota > Metazoa > Arthropoda > Insecta > Diptera > Asilidae > Eutolmus > Eutolmus rufibarbis. The sequence goes on from OY987207.1 coordinate 29,453,054, forward strand.
TTATGGGCGTGGTGGTAAAGTAAATTTAATATCCAAACAAAAGGTGTATTTCAAAAAGTTTAATCTGGATGGTGTAAAAATGACTATCCAGCTGAAAGATTTTGGTGATTGTCAGCAAAACCCTTTTGAGTTTTTAGACGATGCTTTTAAGGAAGTGATCCAACATCTTATTTGTGACTCGACAAAAGGAAGTAAGATAAGTTTTTCTATCTTGCTACCAAATTCTCCCCATGTAAAACCCATCTGGGGGAGTTTACGACTAGCCAGCGAGTTAACTCCGGAGTATATTCTTGGCTTGATTTCAAATGTAAGCCAATCAAACTCTATGTTTCTCTCGGACAATGTTTTACAAATAGATGCAAATATCGTTAATTTTCCATCTGGTGCAGGTAAAATAAATATTCGCACATTAAGCGAGCATCAAGTGTTAATAAAAAAAAGTAGCGTTATCGATGTTGGTAAAATTAATAATGTCTACTGTCTTCCACGGAATATTTGCTACACCATTGAAGTAATGGGAAAGAAATTAAGTCGAACTGAGAATAGAAATATTTTAAAAAATCTAGAGGGGTTATCAAAACAACTTTGTAAAAATGCAAAAGTTGCTGTTGATCCAACTGATGGGTGCATTTTAGGAGACCTCTATAAATTTCAATTGTTTTTAAAAAATTACCAAATTATAGTTTACGATAATCTTCAAGATTCTAACTCGATAATATTTAAAATACCTTTCGAGAATTATCCGCTGAAAAAAATTCATATTTATTATTCAAAAATGCTCAAGCATTTTTATGTAATAAAATCTTTAAAAGGATTTTTTAATAAAAATGATTATTGTGATTTTTGTGACAAAGACCGCGTTTATGCCGTGCTAAGATAACTTAGGTCAAAATGACTGCGCTAAAATAGCGCGGTTTATAGCATACAGTCAGCTGACAGCTTTGACAATTAATTTGTTTATAAATTTGTTGATATTGATTTGAAATGGAAGAGGAACATTTAAAAAAGTTTATTACTTTATACAAAGTGATGAAGAGAAAAAGGCAAAGAGAACATGCAAAAATTATAGCAACAAAAAGAAGGTATGTTCTGTGATATATGAGAAACTATACTTTGAAAAATCGAACTGCATTTGTGCACAATCTTTCAGAATTATTGTTGAGCTATGGTGGGAAAGTATGAAGAAATGTGTGGAAAGTTTTTTGCTACTGGCAAAAATATATCGACCAAGAATAAGAACTATTTATTTTTTGAAATTTGAATTTTATTTGATCCTCATCCCTTTTATATTTGTTCGGATGCGCAGCCAATTTTTCTTTTAATATTTTATAAATTTCCCTGTTCCTAGTTTTTTTATCGTCCAACAATTCCAGCACTTTTTCTTCAATCATAATATCCAACAAATTGTTAATTTCATCACTACTCCAGTGACTTTTTTTCTTTTCTTTCTCCATTCTGTTCAAAAATTAATCAAATAATATCAAAATCTTGTCCTGTTGATAATTTCGTTGAATCAACTGTTCATTTTGAAAGGTAAAGCATAGCCAGTGCTGTTTATACCGAAACTGCGCCCAAAAAATAGCTTAAGCTAGAAAATAGCTGCAGCTATTTCACGTAGCTATTTTAGCTAGCTGCGCTCTACTTTTGTGCAGTTTATGCCGAGAAAAATAGCTTATGTTAAGTTATTTTGGCAACGGCATAAACGCGGCGAAAGTCTCAAATACTAAATATCACAAATGTGAACTTAAATGCCCGTATTGCTTTTCGTTCCCACCATGCACATTTGTTGATAAAGTTGAAAGTTGCACCAATTGCAATCGTGTCTTCAGAGGAATTAGTTGTTTTAATAACCACCTTTTGAATAAAATTGATGGGGGGAATATTTGTCAGTCACTTAAAATATGTAAATTATGTGGTAAATTTTTAGATCTTAATAAAAGAAAGGGAGAGAAACACGTTTGTGATGAATATTTTTGTCAAAACTGTTATAAAATAGTCCCTCAAGAGCATATGTGTTTTATCAAACCATATAAAAAAAAAGCAAACCAAAAATGTTATCAAATAATGATAAATTTGCAGTTTGCTCAATTTCACCCTTCAGATTATTATACACTTCCGGCGAAAGAAGCAGCATTTTATTAAGGTTATTAGCTTTATGCATATTTTTCAATTAGCGAACCTATTACACCCGATAGCAAAAATCCTCGTCGTTGTATTAGTAATTTACGTTGTCTTGCTACAGATCTTTTTGCGTCAACTAATTGTCGCATATCCTTTTTATACTTACACAGTGAATTATATATTTTACCATGAGGCATATGATTTCCTTTTAGTGTGTTAAGTGTGATTTCACAAAGTGTTTTTATAACCTCGGGATCTGCATTTTTAATGATAGCGTTTCTTAAGTTCGATTTAGATTTTTGAAGTACATAAAGTATATGCTTGTTGTCCTTTAATCGTTTCACTCTTGACACCATTTTTACTATTCAAGGAACTTTGTGGACAAAAACAGGTTGCAAAATCTTTATTAAATATATCCGTTCGGAATCTTAAGGTGTCGTTAATCTCCTGAGTAAGATCTATCAGTAAACACCCGTAAGGCTCCTGAGTGGTCTCTTTATATATTTTTAGAAGTTCTAAACTATCTTCCGGATAAATTTGTCTCGCTAAATGCACGAATTGACTTTTATCGCGGGGATTTTTAAAAACGACAAGGTACTTACAGTTTAGCGATATATCTCTGCAGAATTTTCCCTGATGAAATACGTTCTGCGTTACAAGGATTACTGAAAAATTACGATGATGTGATCCTTTAGTAAAAAGCTCACAAACTTGCTTACTAAAAGCATTTAACATCATATCATCTATAACAATTAGCGTGGGTTCATTTATATAATTTATAAACACGTCGGGTAAATGAGTGTTTGAACGCGATCATTTCTGCCACAAAAACAAAAGCTCTTGACAACAAGCCTTTTTGTATATAAGCCCCATATTTTGCAAATAAGTATTTATATACTCTTTCAAGAATGAGCAGAAGACAAATTATTAACGAACTTCATAAACCAGCCCGCAAAAACTTCAAGCGCCGTCGTGTCACGATTAAAGGCAAAGATGACCTGTGGCAGGCAGACAGTTGATATGAGTTCATATGCGACAGAAAATCAAAACTTTTGTTTTTTGCTAACTGTCATTGATACATTTTCTAAATATGCATGGGCTTTACCAATTAAAGACAAAAGTAGGGTAGAAGTCGCTAAAGCAATGCAGCTAATTTTCAACCAGGGTCGTATTCCAAGAAACATGCAAACAGATGATGGGAAAGAGTTCTACAACCAGTCGTTCAGACACTTGATGGAAAAATATGATGTTAACCATTACTCGACTTATAGCTCATTAAAGGCGTCAATTGTAGAAAGATTTAATAGAACGTTGAAAAATATTATGTGGAAAGAATTTAGTATGAACGGTAATTATCATTGGCTGAGTATGCTGAATAAGTTAACAGACAAATATAACAGAGCAAAACATCGAACTATTAAGATGAGGCCTATAGATGTAGACCTTGCTAATGAGGTACGTTTATTGCTGACTGTGTATAAAAAACCAAAATCAAAATCAAAACCAAAGTACAAAGTAGGAGACTTTGTTCGTATAAGTAGATATAAACATGTTTTTGAAAAAGACTGCACCCCAAACTGGTCCACTGAAATTTTCAAAATAAAAGAGGTAAAAAACACTTATCCGGTAACTTACATTCTTGAAGACTATCAAGGAGATATAATACAAGGTGCTTTTTACCAGCTTGAACTAACCCCCGTCAGATATCCCGACGTTTACCTTGTAGAAAAAGTTTTAAAACGACGAGGGGATAAAGTTTATGTTAAATGGCTTGGCTTTCCACAAAAGCACAACACATGGATTAATATAAAAGATGTTTTGTAAGCAATTTTTATTGCAGTCACAATGCTGATCTTAAAGTGTGGATCTGACCGACTAAAAACATTTAAGAATTTAACTTTGGACGATAGAAAATCATACAAGTTAGCAAGGAGCGGATTCTTTTACACCAACTTAAAAGATATAGTAAAATGTTACTTTTGCTGTATGGAAATGAGCGCCTTAAACACACCTGACGACGTTGAGGCAGAACATCTTCAACGTTCACCTAACTGCATCTATGCAAATGGTAAGGATGTATGTGGACCGTACAACAATCGATCTACACCATCAAAATACACGAGCTGTGTCCTAAACACTTTCAAAGTTCTTGGAGCATCGTTCATTTTGTTTGGCCTTTGCTGCGAGATATCTTATTTTTACGAACAGTTTACACGGAAATGAAAAAGCAAGTGAGTTTTCAAAAATTCCCAGAAATTAAATATCTATATGTCTGGAGTTATGCCTACCGAGATGCCCGGAAAGGATCGTGAGAAATTGATGCGTTGGACCGATACAGATTTAAGACGCGTATTTCTCAATGTAGCGTAGTTTTAACCCCCATTCTTCACCCGTCACATAGACAAACCATCTCTGCTGAACGATTTTTTTTCCAAACACGTTCTGATTGCACATTATCATCTTCCGAACGTTTCCTACCCACAGCACGCAAGTATCTCTGACCTGTACACCCCGCAAACTCGCCACACTCACCTTCCAACCACTTCCAGCCAGAAAGAAACGCGCACCTCCTTCATGCACCTAGCAACTGATCAAATGCACAGTGCAAACCGCCAGCAACTTTCCAGATTTCAGCGCTAATTCACGCAAGGGAGCCCATGCGCTCCTTTTCATACCTACCCACTTTAAATACACAGTGCAAACTATCGTAAGCCCCCAGTCAACCAATTTGCTGTCACTATCACACCTAGTACATTTTGTGACCGCAGTCAGAACATACTACTAGGGTTAAATGTTGTTTATTTGATGGGTAGTTTAACCTACATAGTCTCTGTTTTGCTTTTCTTTTTAATAAATATGTCGAAGGAGATTGTATAAAAGGCTGGTGTTAAATTGTGCGGGGACAGACTTCGGCTAATTTTTTAAAGTGATTAAGTGTAGTGAATAGTCTTTTTTCACCCTTCAAGTTTTTACGGTGCGGACGTCAGTGAATATACCGGAGTGTTTAAGTTTCAAACCAAAAGAGGGTAAGTACAAAAATATTTGTTTACTTTTCCTGAAAAAGTCTGCTATATTGCCTGTTTTTTGTCTAGCCATAATTTTAATATCATCTTTTTATTTTTCTCAAAAGATTCATCGATTATGATACCGGGTGAAGAGCAGCACGCATCAGCCGCTAGCAAAGAAGCAGAATCAGAGGCAGAGGTGCGGAGCCTTCCCACAGGTGCTAAAGCAGAGACGGATTTCGAACTCGAGGAGGAGGCTGAAACCGTCGACTTTTGGGAATGGTACCTAAATAAAAGAATAGTTTTATGTAAGTTTAAGAATAAATGTTAAAAATTAACTCTAGAGATGACGTCTAACGACATTATTAACCATTTAAAGAGCGCGGTAAATTTAAACCCCGATATATTTTTGTCCGCCTTAAATATATGTATAGAAACAGTTAAGAAAAATAACGTGGTGTTTTCGGATCGTGAAAAGTTTTTGTTGTTACCATTGATAACAAAGCACTCAATTTTGCATAATGTACCCTTAGTCAATAGTGTCCTGACAAACGCTACCAATTTCCTTAATTCTGAGGAACGGTCCGACACTATTGTTTGTGAAACTGCTGAAAATATTCTACCGGAAAAACGTGATGCAGTTCAAATAATTCAGTGCAGTAGTTGTCTAAACAAAGGCTTTACATTACTTTCAAAACAGACGTCGTTTTACAGAAGGTTTCATACGGAGGGTGTTAAACTTGTTTTTCAGTTACAAGATTTCGGTAACACCGGTCAAAACCCTCTCGAGACATTAAAACATACGTTTGATAATGTGCTTAAAGAAGTGTTGTCAAATTCTGTGGAAGGTAGCAAAATTGGTTTTTCAATTGTACTACCTAATTCACCACACGTAAAACCCATATGAGTAGGTATTGGGGCACCTTAGCCTGGGAACCAAAACCGGTTATGCAAATGAGGGCAATTATGCAAATTAATTGGGTCATTAGCTAATTAATGGGGTCATTAATTAAATTGATTGACAGCTATTATGCAATTAGCCGATTAATGGGTTATTAAATTGACGCTTAACACCTTTTAATTGACATGTAATTTATGGGACGAGCCGGATGCACATCTGGTGCGCACACCTGCGCATGGAGATTCCGTAAGTTTGGCTCAAGGACAGCAGCTGTGCTGAGACCTGGGGCTGGGGCTGGGGCTGGGGCTAACGTGATCGCGACTGGTTCTTAGATTGTACTCAATTGCCTAACAAGTTTAAGGTTATTGCAGTGCATCTTGGTGGAGATTGTAAACAAACATTCAAAGCAATGAGTTAGTTCAATAGAAGCTTTAACTTGTTTATTTGACGTCGACGCTTAAGGCTAAGCTTAAGCTAATGCTCGCAGTGAGTTGCATCTTGGAGAATGTAAAGTGTTTTTGATAAAAGCTTTAACCTGTCTTTGGGGCAAGTCAAGTTCAATCTGTGATAATTGCATGTGGGCAAAACAAGTTGAACAACTTAAATGTTAATAAAAGATGAAGTACATATCATAAGCAGTGCATTTATTTTGTGGTGAGCAATTTAAGTGTTTGGTGCTGCGTTAAGTTAGAAAAATGGAGAAATTTGTGATTTTGAAAGATCATTCAGTTTTTGTACAACGTTTTAAAATTCACGGTCGGAAAGTGGAATTTAAAATTGCTGCTCCACCTGCAAATGCAGAGCCAACATCCTGGATTAAATCATCCATAGAGCATATTGTTAAATATGCTACAGAAGGGCTCCATGCAACAGATCAGGTTGGATTGACTTTTTGTTGTGAAAGTTTTAAGGAGAGAGGACCAGGTTGGATAAACTTTAGAGAAGCTTCTTCATTAACATCAGCCGATGTTTGGGAAATGATTTCAAAAATTTTCCAAAGCAATTCAGAAGGTATTTTTTAATATTTGTGAATAAATCAATCAAATTTCTTACTTGAGTTTTTAATTTAGGACTTAATTCAGATACATTTTGTTTGGCTTTCACGTCAGTACGTTTGCCGCATGGTAAAGGACGTGGAGAAAAATACAACTCATTTAATGAAGAATGCGTTAAGCGGAAAGGTATAGTGACAATTACTAACAAAGATAATTTATGTCTACCTCGCGCTTTAATTGTTGCCATTGCCGCTATTACAAAGGATCCTGAGTATAAAAAAGTAGAAGAAATATTGGAAAACTTCAAACCCTACGAGTCGAAGAACTTCTAAGCAAATCGCAAATTAATATACCTGCAAACGGCAGCGGGATTCCTGAGCTAACAAAATTTCAAGCCTATTTAAAAGATTACAAAATTGTGGTATATAAATACGGAAATAAAGGAAGAGATGTAATTTTTGAAGGCAGAAATGATGGCCCTACAATAAATTTACTATACCACAAAGGACATTATAATGTTATAATTTCCCTTACAGCGGCTTTCTGCTGCGACTATTTTTGTGAGCAGTGCAAGAAACCATATAATTCCAAAAATGCGCATCGTTGTGGAGGAACCTGCCCTTGCTGTCAACAATCTCCTGCATGTTTAAAACAAAACATTGAATTGGCGTGTGAAAATTGCAATCGTAGCTTTAGAGGTCAACAATGCTACGATAATCATCTAGTTTCAGGATCTTCAAACTCTTATAGTATCTGCAGTGAAATAAAACGCTGCGTAAAATGCTTAAAAACTTACAACGTGAAACGAAATCACATATGCGGAGAAGTCTTCTGCAAAATATGCTGTAGCAACGTAGAACAAAATCACTTGTGTTTCATTCAAACAGATAATAGAACACCACCAACAAAAGATATCCTTTTTGTCTTTTATGACTTGGAAACACGTCAAGAAAAAGTAATAACAGATAAAGAAGGAAAAATACATGAACCAAATTTATGTGTTTTTGCAAAACGTTGCGATACATGCATGGATGATCAAAAGTTATACTTTTGTCAAAAATGCGGCTACCGACTTGTAAGCTATAAGACAGATGTAATAAACAACTTTATGAAATATTTATTAGAAGCCCGGACAAAATTTAAAAGAGTGGTGGTTGTAGCACATAATGGTCAAGCTTTTGATCACCAATTCCTATTAAATTATATACTTCATCAAACGGATTTAAAACCCGAGTTAATAATGCGCGGAACAAAAATAATAATGATGAAATTAAATGAAATAAAATTTCTTGATTCGATAAATTATTTTCCAATGGCATTATCAAAACTGTCTAAGGTTTTTGACTTACCACCTGTGTATAAAAAGGGCTATTTTCCGCATCTATTTAATAAAATAGAAAATGCAAACTATATTGGATTATTGCCCGCAGTAAAATATTATAGCCCTGATACAATGCAGGCAGAAGAACGTGAAGCTTTCCTTAAATGGCATGAGCTTCATAAAAATGATGAATTTAATATGCAGCGTGATTTAGAAGATTACTGCATTAGCGATGTTCAAATTTTGACAGAGGCTTGTTTAAAATTCAGAAAATTAATGATGGAAGAATGCACAGTCGATCCATTTGTTGAAGCCACAACTATAGCTTCAGCATGTAATCTAGTGTTTCGCCGTAAATACTTAAAACCAAACACTATTGGAATTATTCCTAGAAATGGGTATCGATGTGCGGACAACCAATCAGAAATAGCAATACAATGGTTAATATGGGAAGAAGATCAACGTAAAATAAACATTTTATATGCTGCTAAACAAAGAGAAGTCATTTTGAATGGGCTGAAAGTAGATGGATACTGTGCCGATACTAATCAAGTATTTGAATTTCACGGTTGCTATTACCACGGACATACTTGCTTAACATACAATCGTGATACTCCTCTACACGACAACGTATACGATACCCTCAATCAAAGGTATGAAGCAACCAAAGCAAAAACTGAACGATTAAAATCGTTTGGATATGAAGTTGTTGAAATGTGGTCTTGTGAGTTCAAACAGAAATTGAAAGACAATAAGAACATGGGCTATTTATTGACGCATCCTTTAATAAATAATGCACCGTTAAATCCTCGTAATGCTTTTTATGGAGGCAAGACAGGAAACGTTTACAATTACTACAAGTGTAAGCCTGGTGAAAAAATTAAATATATTGATGTATGCTCACTCTATCCATGGGTTTGCAAAAACGGTAAATTTCCTATTGGCCATCCTACATTATATGTTGGAAACAGTGAATGCATGAAAGTAAATTTGAACACAACCGAAGGATTGATTAAAGCCAAAATTTTACCACCTGAAGGCTTACAACACCCAGTTCTTCCTACTAAACAAGCCAATAAATTAATGTTTTCTTTATGTCGCACATGTAGTGAGTGTAAAAGTCAACTTGATCAATGCGCGCATTCCGATGATGAAAGAGCGTTAATAGGAACTTGGGTTATTGATGAAGTAAGGAAAGCACTGTGCAAAGGATACAAATTAATGGATATATTTGAAATATGGAGCTACAAAATTGAGCAGTACGACAATAAAACGTTCACCGGTGGCTTATTTACCGACATGATGAATCAGTTTATAAAAATGAAGCAGCAAGCATCAGGTTGGCCGAACAAATGCAGTATTAAAGAAGAAAAGGAGCAATATATTGAAGATTTCTTCAAGAATGAAGGTGTTAAGCTGGATTTTGCTGACGTTGTACATAATTCTGGACTAAGGTCACTCGCTAAACTTATGCTCAACTCCTTCTGGGGTAAGTTTGGCCAGCGAGAAAATCAACCTAAAACCTCAATTATCACTAGACCGACAGAATTATATGGTTTATTAACAAGTCCTGAAAAAGAAGTACATCACATTCTACCCATCAATGAAGAGACCCTTGTTGTCAACTGGAGTTATAAAGAAGAAGCTGCTGATTCCTTATCAACCGTCAATGTTTGTATAGCAGCATACACTACTACACAAGCGCGCCTGAAACTCTACAGCTATCTAGAGGAACTTGGTGATCGAGTGCTGTACTACGACACTGATTCGGTTATATATGTGAGCACTGACGACAAATACGACCCACCGACAGGAGAGTTTATAGGCGATATGACCGATGAACTGGAATGCTATGGTGTCGGCAGTTATATCACAGAATTTGTTAGCGGTGGTCCAAAGAATTATGCTTACACAATTTTTTGTGCAAAAGACAATACAGAAAAGGTAATATGCAAGGTTAAAGGAATACGTCTAAATTATATGACTTCTGAACTTGTAAATTTTGCCACAATCAAAGAGATGGTGTTAAATTTCGATCAGCACGAAGACATTAAAATACTTTCTCATAATATTCGGCGCACAAAGAATCATGAAGTTATTACGGTTTCCGAAATAAAAAGTTATCGCCCTAAAGCTGAAAAACGACGGTTTTTGGCTGATCATAGCTCTGTTCCTTACGGTTTTAAAAGACAACAATTACAGTAAGATATTATTTTGTAAGAAAGCCAATGGGTCAAATAAAAATAATTTAATTTATTAAAATAACTTGTGTTATACATTTTCGTTACATCTTAAATTAGTTTTACAAATAGTTTTTCCGATCAAGTAATATTCTGTAATGCACGGATGCTCGAAGAGATCAATAGTGGTACAGATATCCATTAAGTTTGTAGAAATGAACATCTTATGATTGCACGGTAAAATTACAAAATGATACGGAATTGAATCACCAACATGGTGACAGAAAAACCCAAATAATCTATATATCAATTCATACGCTGCTTTCCAGTGAAGTGGCGAAATTAAAAGACCTATATACGCTTCACTTTTTTCAAATAATGAGTGCATTAAAATACTTTTGAAATAAACTGGTAATGAAACAAATTGATTTCGCACCCGTAAATCCTGATTTATCCACAATTTCCAGAAAGCTTGCTGCTGTAGCGATGGCACTACTCCACGTCTGTCCCGTTTGTGAAAAAATTCTCCTTCGCGGCTCCAGGGTGAATGTTTACCATATTGTACTGCCAGCCAGTGGTGAAAGTCTTGTACACTGGACGTACCCAATGGGATATTATTCTTTTCCGTTTTAATTACACAAACGCCGTTAGAAAACATCTTGTTTTTTAAATTCTTTAATGTCCAAAAAGGAAAAACAAATTCTGATTTTTTCCACTCCATTGCGCTTACTTTATAATATTTCTCTTTACGCTTCCTTTTTTATACACTTTACATCCCTAAAATCTCATCTGCGGATATTAACAGTGACCTTAAATTACGTTTCAGACAAAGCATTAGCATACAACTTTGTTATCTTGTTTTCATTTCTTGCTGTTAATTCATAAATTGTTGCTTTATATTGTTACAATAATTCACTTATTTAATTACGAATCCATACCATTGAAATTTAATGCCATTCAATGCATCTGCGGATATTACCAGTGACCTAGGTGTCAGAAAAACGAGTTAAAGCTTCTGTTGAACTAGTTCACTTTCTAAGCAAAGCATTAGCATACAACTTTGTTGTCTTGTTTTCATTTCTTGCTGATAATTCATAAATTGTTGCCTTATATTGTTACAATAATTCACTTATTTAATTACGAATCCATACCATTAAAATTTAATACCATTCAATGCATCTGCGAGTTAAATCTTCTGTTGAACTAGTCGACCTTCTAAGCAAGGCATTATCTTGTTTTCACTTCTTGCTGTTAATTCATAAATTGCTGCTTTATATCCTTGCAATAATTTCCTTATTTTAAGTTCATCTGAGCAACACAAAATTTGCATTAATGTTTTATACTTTAGTATTTCTAATGTCTCGCAAATCAATTTAGTAATATCAAAGATCCTGCAAATATGTTGTCATATGTTACTTTTACTTCCTTGTCGTGTTTATTCGTTTTGTAAATTCTATGCCAATCTTCAAATGTAAGAAGGGGTTAAGCCCAGGGTATAAATATACTAAAAGTTTAAGTCAGGAGGTAGAAACAAAATCAAAACGTACATATCTGTAATGGTAAGTATACAAATTTTATTTATTCTATTTATTAAATTTATGCTTTGTATAGAGTGCCTTAACCCTACTGAACGAAGCAGCTAATGTGGATTATGGAACAATGGTTTCAATTTCATCGTTGGAAGAAGGGAAAGAATACCCGATTAGCCACTTCGCCTTAGTGAGAACTAAGTATGGGCTGCGGCTAATAGTACATCTTCAAAATAGAATGTATTGTTATTTACCGGAGCGGTTTGCTGCGAAACTAAAAACAGAGCAGCAAATTGAGGAGCTGAACAACATTAAAAATAATTATCTAGTATATGAAGGATGCAATGATAACAAATGTAATAAGATAAAATTTGTACAAAAATAATAATAAAATTTTTCTTCGGTATCTTGCTTTCTATTAACTTTACCTGAACTTCGAAACATTGCAATAAAATCTTTAATCAACAATTCACTTCTAATTATTATCTGGATCTGAAACTTTGGCGGGGATGCCACAAAACATTTAAATAGAGAATGACAAAAATCATACTGTTATTCATTAACATCATGTCTGTAATAATTGTGGATATTCAGTTTGTTTGCGGAAACAAAGGGCAATATTACGTTAAAGAACTGGCAGTACTTTCTCATGGTTCCGTTATTCCATTTGTTTATCACTTTGCACCGCCATATCCAAGCAACGAACTTTCACTTAAGGCAAAACTTCAAAACGATTACGATTTTTATAAAATTAATGGATTAAATTGGAACGCTGGGAACATTGAATACAACCAACTAGGGAACTATTTATCAAAAATGAAAGATTCTATAATATACGTCAAGGGTGAAGCAAAGGAACAATTTTTAAGGAAATACATGCCGGATGCCAATATCAAACAATTGACAATACCAAAATTGAATAGTCTTCAGCACTTTGAAACTAATTGTGAAATACACGGAAGACTTCCACAATTACGTTGTGCAGTTCAAAATTGCGTCAATATTTACTTGTATTTATTAATGAATAAAATTATTAAATAAAAAAATATTTTTATCTCAATTTATTTATTAAAACCCATTACAAACACATAATGTCAAAAATAATATTAGTAGAACAATACAAAGGTATCTCGTAAAAGAGTCTTGAATAGTTTGTATGTACATAAGAGGTTCTAGATGGTATAAAAAAGTCATCTTTTGATAAAACAAATACATTTTTCTCTTTACACTTTTCACAATATTTATTATAGTATTCTTTTACGCTTTCAGATGCATTATTATTATGAAACATAACAATGTTTATGAACTCTAACAAATCAAACAGCCTACAAAGATCGCAAAGGGTTAAACTAATACTTTCTGCGTCAACTGTAATTTTGTGCTCCTCTTTTAATGCCTCCTGGTTTGGAGGTATTGGCTCAATTTTGCTCTTCAAGTCGCAAAGGTGCTTAAAAATTGCCACCCATCCAGAATATGTTGTTGAAACCGGCTGTTGACCATGACGATGGAATACGATCTTTGCCTCGAATGAATGCGGGTCGAATCCAAGTACAACTTTTTGATTATGATATTCGTCCAGATAGTACGTATAGTTCAACAATATGTTTTCACCCCGACTCTCTGGGCAACTTTTCTGCTTACGCTTTTGTTTTTTTGATGGTTTACCCGTTATTTCCGAATTTTTATTGCGCAACCCTCTTTTTTTCTGTATTTTTGATTCCATCTTAACGCAGGGGTTTTTACTGTAGTACTAAATGTGTACTACCGTGTTGCGGAGTTTATATTGCATGTTTCCGTTGTACATGATTGGTTACAGTAAATCCCACCATTTTTTAAATAAATTTTGCAATACAAGTTCATAATTTGTTTATCATTCAATTCATAGTTTTTTAGCGAGAATTGTTTCAAAAAAATTTTCAAACTTTGTCCTTTACATCGAAAATACAGATACACGCAGCAATAATGTCCACATACCTGGGAAAATGTACCTTGCAATCGCTGTTTATTACATACAAACATATTTGAATTAATCAATAGAAATTTTTGAAAAAATGCATTATTGGGGTATTGTCCATATGAATCAAAATACTCGGCTGGTCCTTTTCTTGGAAAATAAAATGCAACCCAGTGAGTTCCATTTTTGTGGGCAGGATCCGTATTAGCTATTATACATGCTGGTTTCTTAATTTTTTGCGGCAATTGATTGCAAGGAAATACACCCTTAAAGAATCTTTTTGTAATATGATTACTTTTTAGCAAATTTACAAGTTCGATTGTGTTCATTCTTGTTCACAAGTTGTTGTTTCTACGTCAATAACCTTGGTATGAGATGTAACATAGTTACTTATAAATTCCTTGGCTGCTGCGTCGCGAACAATGACTGTATTAAATTTGCCAAGGGTTTTTATAAGGTCTTCATCTAAGCGTTTGAGTTCAAGATTACCAAATTTATTAGATTTTTCAACGCATTCTGTGCTAGATGTAGGATACCTGAAGACAATTTCTTTAGTAAACAATTTATTTTGTGCTGTGAATCCAGCTAAAGAGACTTTTTTAAAGAAGGTCAATTCACCTCCGCAAAGGTATTCGACATTTATCAAGCAGCTCATTGTTACCGTGATATTGTAAGCCTCTAACTAACACCTGGCATAAATTGTAACTTCCTTATATAGATTTTAAAAGTTAGTATATACATTTCGATCCTTATCGATTTCTACACTCCCGTCATATTCAGCATACACAATGCAAGTAACAGTTGTCTTTAAGGCCTCCTTAAATTGGATAAAATGTGTAAGGTAAGCAATTATTAGCCTTTTAATTTTGTTATATGTTGTGGCTAGCATGCACTAAGGAAGAAGTGCAATGTGTAAGTCTCTCGCGCACTGAAATTCACTCGCGGTATGTTGCATGTTTTTGTTTACAATTTGTGTGGCGCTTCGGGACTTCTCTGGCCATGAATTAAGCCCTACATGGACCAGAGCCCTTTAGCCCTTAAAACATATTTATTGTGTGTGTTTTAACTATGAATTACAGAATAATAAGAATCTTTTTTCCTATTTTCAGTATAAGCCCTGAACCCTTAATGGTGGAGCACCATTCCTGTCCTCGTTGGAAGAGTACCAAGCCTGGTCCTCATAGATAAGTATATAAATATTAAAGTGAAGTCTTAATTAATTAATTTTATTTCCCTTTCAGAGATATGTGAAGGAACAAATAATTTTTGAGAATGAAAATATCAGGCTAGAATTTACAGAAATTGAAAACAATCCCGGATTGAGATCATTTGCAAAACTAATGCTAAATTCCTTTTGGGGAAAATTTGGCCAGCGTGAAAACCAGCCAAAAACCAGTATAATAAATAAACCATCTGAATTATTTACATTGTTGACAAATCCCGCTGTTGAAGTTTATCATCTCTTACCTATAAATGAAGAAACTATAATTGTCAATTGGGCATACAGGCAAGAAGCTGCAGATTCCTTACCAACCGTTAATGTATGTGTTGCTGCATATACTACAACTCAAGCTCGTTTAAAATTATACTCTTATTTGGAACAGCTTGGTGATCGAGTATTATATTACGATACAGATTCTGTTATCTATGTAAGCCGTGAAGGTGAATATGATCCACCAATAGGCGAGTTTATAGGTGATATGACGGATGAACTTGAAGCCTACGGTGTTGGAAGCTATATTACAGAATTTGTTAGTGGTGGTCCTAAAAATTACGCATATAAAGTATTTGCCACCAAAGACAACACGGAAAAAGTCACGTGTAAAATAAAAGGGATTTGTCTTAACTATGCAAATTCGCAACAAGTTAATTTTGAAACAATTAAAGATATGATAATAAACTCGGAAAAATATGATTCCATCCCTATAATTTCGCGTAATATAAGGCGTACAGATAATCATGAGGTGATCACTGTTCCAGAAATAAAAAAAATATAGCATAAAAGCAGAGAAACGAAGATTTTGTTCAGATTTTAGTTCTAAGCCTTATGGTTTTAAAAGAAAACATGTATAGTAGAATTGTTTATAATATGAAATCATAAAATAAAATCATTTTTCTCAAATCAGAAAGCTTTTTATTTGCTATCGCCAATCTGCACCGAAGAATTGCTCAATTCTTCTTGACAACTACTCTGGCGTCATATGTATCTGGTCAGCTGCATACTTCACATTCTCTAAGATGCAACTCACTGCATCTACGGGCATTCACTACCTATTAGCAATACCCTTAAACTTGACGCCAGATAAACAAGTTCTATTGAACAAGTTTATTGCTTCGAATCTTTGTTTACATTCTTCAAGATGCAGCTCACTGCATCTGAAACTATTAGCGGTGACCTTAAACTTGTCGGCAGACAAATGTAACGAACAAAACAGGAGAAAGCCCGTCCTGGCTCAGAATTGCGACGCATGTTAAGACTTGGTCTTCCCGTGGCTGTGGGTTAGTCGTATCGGCAGCTCGAGTGTTTATTGTGCATGGAGATTTGTGGAGGTTGTTGTGGTCGGGGCCGAAACATCGACGGCGCCCAACGAGTTTTTTTTTTTCTTCTTTTTGTAAATTTATGAAAGGATTTTTTTGCGAATATAAGGAAATGGTAGCTCCAGGTATGTCATTTTTAGTTTAATTTTTCCGTCTTTTGGTCCTCTCCTCTTCGCCTCTCTCAGCCTGAGGATTAGTTGAAGTAGAATTCTGATTGGGACCTCCCCATAAAATTTTGGGCCAAGGGGAGGTCATTTGGGTGGTTGGGGCATAGGCCATAAGGGGGGTTGTTTTTCCACCTGAAACCCCCCCGCCGGCGAGTCATTCACGGGCAGTGGCAGAGGTTCTGTCCGCCATGCCCTCTTTCCCCGTACCTTTGGTTTTTTTCCGTCCGCGCGAGATAATTTTCGTTATGGGGACGTTCGTTCCTGGTGCCGCAGTGTGGCCTTCGGCAATACCCCCCCACACTACCGCAAAGCTAGCCTGCCAGCTCGCGCAGCCACTTACCACCAGGCGAGGTGCTTTAGCCGGGCCCTCGAGAGCTACCCCTCATAACAAGGTGCTAATGGATAGGGATAGATCTGGTTGCCAGCATGCAAATATTAGATAAGAAGAATGCATGAGTTTCCCTCAAATCATTCCTAAAGAAGATGCTCCCTTGCCTAATTATCCTTTGTGTCGAATGACAAAGTGTTTACTTAGGGCCCTCGGGAAGAGTGGCCGATAGTTACCCTTAAAGATCTCTGCACAGGAGGTTTGCGCAGCTGCCTTTTAATTACCCTTTGTCTCGCGAGTGATCTCGCTCGGGGATAGTTTATGATCCTTTGTCCTCTGAAAGATCCTTATTGAAGAGAGTGTGTGTGATTCTTTGTCTCAGAAAGTATAAAAGGTTTGCACTTGAGCTGTGAGAATCTATCTACCATCGGGCATGACCACGGGTTGACGCGTGTCGAGAAATTTTTGGTTTTTCAACAAAACATAATAGTTGTATTAATATAAAAGATGTTTTGTGATTGCTGTTAAACAGTTACATTACAATGTTACTTTTAAAGAGAGAATGCGACAGATTAAAAACGTTTCGTAATCTTCATTTAGATGAAAGAAAATCTCACAAACTTGCAAGAAGTGGATTTTTCTACACAAATTTAAAAGATGTGGTTAAATGTTACTACTGTTCCTTGGAATTATGTGCTATGAATTGCTCTGACGATGTTGAAGCAGAACATATCCGGCTTTCACCGAACTGCTTTTATGTGCACGGTAAAGATGTATGTGGACTTTTTAATAGACAGGCTTCATCAAACCTATCAATGTACGCTTGCAACATGTTTACATTTTTAACGGGTTCTTTAATAGCACTAGGGCTGTGTTTTGAAATTTATTTACTTTATGAAAAACTATGATAAAACAAGTGAGTTTCAACAACGACCCATAAGTTAAATACATGATTGCATGGGGTTTTGCATACTTAATAAATTACTTAACCCTGTTTCTGTATAAACTGTTCAGCTAGAAAAACAGTTGTTACATGTATTTAAAACGTAAAGAAAATTAAGGTTTTTTTTCAGAAACCGCGTGAAACATACTCCAGATTGTGCAATTTTGTTGCACCGACAATTTATTACAACTGACCTTTATCATTGCACTTAAATGTTGTCAATAGATACGTACTTCCTTGACATTTAGTAATTAATATGCAAATTGTGCATTAATAATTACTTAACCTGGTTTTTGTATAAATTGTTACGTTAAGCTGTCGTCTCGTGTATTTTAAATGTAAAAAGATATGGGGCATGCAGAAACATTGCAAAAAAAGGAGAGCCTTCACCTTAATCTAAGACTTGTTTTTTGGTCTTAATGCATTAGTGAATGCAACTAATGTTCACTTCAATGTATAATTTCAATTTATTTACGTTTATAGTGCCGTTGCTAATTGGTTCATTTTGATAAACCTTTCAAAGTTGTTTTGATCTTTTTAAAAGTACTTTATAAAAAGGAGGGGCTTTCCCCGAAATTGTGTATAAAAGTTACGACTTTTGAGTTTTACAATCACAGTATTTTTCTTTGACATTCTTTGGAATAGTGTCCAAGGTGCTTATAGAATTGTTTCCTGTCACGCTGCAACAGTAAATTTAAAAAGGTACATTTTAATTTTTTTTTAATTTAAGCCTTTTTATTTAAGTTATTTTTATTTAGAGATGGATTCAGCACGACAACTGCTTGAGAAACTAGGAAAGGAGTCGACCTGCAGACAAGTAAAACTGGAGGACCTCAACATCGGAACAGAATATAAGATAACTAAATTTAATTTCGTAAATACGAAGTTTGGACAGAAAATAACAGTTATTTTAGAAGATAACTGTTTTGTTTATTTGCCAAACCGGTTTTCCACAAATATAACCAAGGAGGACCAGTTAAGAGAATTAAATAATATAAGAAATTATTACTTAATTGTAAAATCCAGAGATGTTGTGAAGAAAGATACTTGTATCGATTTTGTACAAAAATTCTAAAAATAAATATAAAAATAAACGTAGTAGCGGGCTGATGGTACCACCGGATGAAGAATCCCTAGCTGCTGAAGAACCACAACAGACGGCAGATACACCAACCCCTGAAACAATTGCTAGAGAGAAGAGGGATATCGACCAGGAGGACACCGTGGACTTTATAGAGTGGTATAAGAGTAAGAGAAATAAACTAGTTCGATTTAAGTAAAACTCGGTATAAGATGGAAGCCAAAGTCGTAATTAAACATTTGGGAAGCGCGCTCTCCTTAAACAAAAAAAATTTTTTTATCCACACTAACGTCTTGATGAAAGAAGTGAAAGACGAGAATTTAGTTTTTTTCAAACCGGGAAAAATACTCCTTGCTAAGAATAATCACAAGATATTTTATCTTGGTTGATATTCCTTTGTCAAATAGTGCGCTTAAAAGCACAATCAATTTCCTCGGCATTACCGGGAAAGAGCATAATACTGAAGAAAGCGGCTTTGTGGTCTGCGAAATTGGGAAAAGTATTCCTCCAAAAAAAGACTGCAATATACTCGAAATAATGCAGTGCGGTTGCGGTAGAGGATTAAACCCAGGGTACAGACTGTTATCAAAACAATCGACCTTTTTTAAAAAGTTAAACACGGAGGGTGTAAAGCTGACTTTTCAGCTACAAGATTTTGGTAACATCAGCCAAAAACCTTTCGAGAATTTAAAAAAGGCGTTTGATAATGTGATGAAAGAAGTGGCGTCAAATTCAGTGATAGGTAGCAAAATTAGTTTTTCAATCGCACTACCAAATTCACCTCATGTAACTCAACTACAACAACTTACCCGAAGTATTTTCAAGATTTAAAAATACAACAGTGTATGTAAAAGGTGAAATCAAGGCTTCATTTGTCAACAAATACTCGCCGACTTCAGAAATCATCGAGCTTGGAGAAATGCCTAGACTAAGTGAACTTGCAAATTATCAGCTTCCTTGTAAAATCCACAATAATGTATCTTTTATCCGTTGCACTCGGAAAAACTGTGTAAATATGTACCTGTATATGTATGTTAATCAATAAAATCATAAAATGAAATTAAAAACTACTAGTAGCTTTGCCTCATACCGTATTTTATCCTCAAGTGATAATATGGACAAATTTATCTTGGACATCCAATATGTATGCGGAAACAACGGCCAGTATTTTATTAAAGAACTTGCCGTCCTTGCTGTTGGAACGATCATCCCAGATGCTTATCATTTCATGCCTCCTTACCCATGCCAGGAGTTGTCATCGAAGGCAAGACGACAGAACCAGTATGACGTGGAAAATATAAATGGTCTACATTGGAGCGGTGGGATCATCAGCTACAACAACTTACCCGAAGTATTTTCAAGATTCGAAAATGCAACAATATACGTGAAAGGTGAAGTAAAGGCATCGTTCATTAGAAAATACTCACCCACTTCAGAAATCATCGAGCTTGGAGAAATGCCTAGACTAAGTGAACTTGCAAATTATCAGCTTCCTTGTAAAATTCACAATAATGTATCTTTTATCCGTTGCACTCGGAAAAACTGTGTAAATATGTACCAGTATATGTATGTTAATCAATAAAATCATAAAATGAAATTAAAAAACACTAGTAGTAAGTATATAACCTTCGGCATACTTTATCATTAGGCGCATAAGGAACAAGCTACCTTAGGATCGGTTGGCATCCCACCCGTGGGTTTTTTCTGCAAGACGGTTCCCACCGCGTGATAAGACGTGGCTGAGGCGGGAGTGTGAAAGACATGTCCCTGTTCCGAGCATTGGGGGTAAAAAATAAAAAGCTGAGTCGAGGTTGAGTTGTGTTGTTGTAGATGGCTGGTTGGAGGGAGAGAGTTGGTGCTGCCTGTGGGAAGGACGGGAGACAATAACTGGTTTTGGAAAGGGCCAGCTGATAGGATAGGATAGGCTATGGCTAGTGGGTGCAAGTAGGTGCGCTATAGGAGTTTTTTGATGACAAGAGCAAAAAGGCAGGAGGACGAGTGGGCAAAGTGATCGTGCCTGTGAAATGATCGGGCGAAAGAGTGGGTAAGCAGCTTTTGAAAAATAAAACAAAAGCAAAAAGTCGTGATGCTGCCGCGTGCCTCGGGCAGAAGGTGAAAAAGCCGCTTGAAAATAAAGACAAAGAAAAAAGTTGCTGGCTGGAGCAGCTTGAGAAAGAACAAGTTCTGATGTTGTTATGCACCTGGTCTGTAGTATATAAAGTAATAGTACTGCAAATGCTCTTGAGCTAGTACTAATTAGACAGTTATTATATATACGTACATGGTACTTGGAATGTTCGAGATCACACGGATAATAGTCAGTTAGCCAGTTTACTGTGATCCGCCTAGCCATTCAGACTTAATAAATAGCTTGCCTCCGAATCAGAGTTGTTTCAGTAAACCTTCGTAAGTGCGTTAGTAAGCATGTGTGCAGCTACTCTTGGTAAGAGTATTAATTGGTTTGCTGGAATGAAGATACCTGATTTTTCTAAAGGTATATTTGCTCAAATAAGATATTTTTCGATGACGAGTAATAGTTTTATTCAGTTGTTGACTAATATTATTAAATATGTGCCTGAGATATTTAAATGGTGTGCTAGAAAGATTAATCCTAAGGCTTGGTATAGATATTTTATGTCTAAAGAAAGCGTTACTATTCAGAAGTGGACAAAAGATGTTGAGTTTCTGGTTGATCCTAATAATTTGGAAAGAGTTATGAATTCTCCTGAATATATAGCTCAAGTGGACTTGTGTGAAATGGTAGGTCGTAATATTCAGGGTAAGTTTGAGGCATATGAAGTTCAAATACGTGATCTTGCATATTTTAGGATGCTTCGGGGCAAGTTGGAGAAACTTCGTGAGGTTGTGATTTTGGGTTGCAAGCAAAGCTCCGTTCGATTTGAACCTTTTTGTGTCTGGTTGTGTGGTGAGTCTCAAGTTGGTAGAACCTTCATAGTTAGAGAATTAAGTGAGCAGATGTTGAAGTGGATTAATGTGACTTACTCTGGTGATCCTCTGTATTATAGACAGAGAGATAGTAAATTTTGGACTGGAGTTACGAGTCAGCCCGTGTGTGTTTTTGATGATATAATGCAGATTCGTTCTAGTCCTTCTATATTGGAGGATGTGTATGAGTTGATTCATCTTAAGGGCACGGGTAATTTCCAGCCGCCTCAAGCAGAGATAGAGAGAAAACACATATCTTATAATCCAAAAATTATAATGTGTACCGCTAATGCAGCATATTTGAATGTTGAAGGAGCGCTTGATAATACTGCATGGCAGAATCGACGGGATATTATTATTCAGGTTAATCGAAGTAGTGATTATAAAGGTGATGTCGAATTGCTTGATAGAGAAATTCTAAATAGCAAGCGACATCTTACGTTCTCAGTTAAGATGCATAAACATAATGATGCATCTAAGGGTGGTTCGGAGTCCGATCTGGTTGTTAATAATAAGTCTGTGTTTACATATGAGGAATTGTTATGTATCCTTAAGGATCGCTTTTTGACCTTGTATGAAAAGAGGAAAAATGACTGGCTGAATAATATGGAGAGATTAAAGAAATTTCAGCCAGCTTTGGAGAAGGATTTCCAGACGAATATTAAGAATTATATTGAGTTTTGTGCTTCTATTAGTAGACCTAATTCTCGAGATTCGTTAGTGCGCATTGGTAAGCTGATTGGTAAAACAGTTTGCGGTGAGTGTAATAATATATCTTGCGTTTGCAGTGTGTTATATAACTCTCTTATGTTGTCTTCAAGTGTTGCTGTTGAAGCTCAAATGGGTGCTGTGTCTGAAGAGGATCTCTGTATGCCGGAGGTTAGAAGACATTATTTTGAAATTATTAAGATGCGTGATAAGATAAAGTGTTGTCATAGATATTTGGACGCATATATGTAGTTTTTACCATGAAGAAAAAGGTGTTTTCTTAAATATGGATTTAAATGAGATTCCTTTGACATGTTGTTCTGAAAAATGTTATTTTAAAAAACAGGAAGAATTAACAGATTATTTTGTTAAGGTGTTAACTCATACTACTCTGCAGCAATATGATTTGGTTCTTGTGCCGTTCAATGCGTGCAAGCGTGTGATAAAGAGCTGGAAAAAAGATTAAAGAAAGATGACCGGCCGCAGTCAGTGAACATGGTGTTGTGAATGACGCGAATGTGGGTGAAGGTTAGGTAAAAGAAAAGGGGTTGTATGAATAAAAAACGATTTCGATTGATATAAAATGTTTTTTATTGCAGGTAAAATCGTTCAACAAAGACAGTATGCCTGTGCGACGGGTGTAGAATTGGGTTTTAGAAAAGACGTTGTTACGGGTAGAAGGGAGTGAAGGAAGGAACGGCGTAATAATTGTATAATTCTGCTGTGGGTGGCATTCAGCCGTTATCCGGCCAGATAGGGGAATCAAGCGTTTCGTGTCATCCTCGGTGGTGTAAGATTGATGCTGCAGTTCTATCTAATTCCAGAGCCGTACCCGAACAGGAAGGGCAAGGATCGAACCTCGGGTGGAAGGCGGAATCAATGGATGGTGCGCGGAATCAGTGGACAGGATGCGTAACCAATGGATGGTGCGCGGAATCGTGAAAAGGGAGGATCGTGGTGCAGGAGTACAGAAAGATAGAGCTTGTCCGAGCCGTTACCATAGCTTTTATTCTTAATATAATTTCTCTCTTTTAAAGGGTACCTACATTGATGGTGATTCCAGACAATAAGCAGTTTACCCCCGCTGATGAAAAACCACAAGTGGAGGCAGATATACCTATACCATTAACGAGCGCCAGACAAGAGAGGGACCCTGAGCAAGAAGACACCGTGGATTTTATTGAGTGGTATTTACACAAAAGAAATATTCTAGCTAGGTTAAGGAAGTTGTAAACAAAAAATT
This sequence comes from Eutolmus rufibarbis, assembly GCA_963920795.1. Taxonomy (NCBI): domain Eukaryota; kingdom Metazoa; phylum Arthropoda; class Insecta; order Diptera; family Asilidae; genus Eutolmus; species Eutolmus rufibarbis. The sequence continues at coordinate 29,477,014 of OY987207.1, forward strand.
AAAAATGGAGAAGAGATAATTGTATATTTAAAAAGCGCGCTGTTTAAATTCGTAAATTTTCTTGTCCGCTTTAAATACCTCTATAAACGTAGCGAAAAAGGAAAACGTGGTATTTTCGGACCGTGAAAAATTTCGTTTATTAAGATTGCTAACAAAATTTTCAATTTTGTAGAATATGCCTCTTTCAAATAGTGCGTTAAAGAGTGCCATTGATCATTTATATAAATATAAGTGAAGACAATAATTCCGCGGTCTGTGAAATTAACAACGGGGTGTCTGGGAGCGATATTGATTTGTTCAATTTAGGCGCGAAACATAACTCTGTCGCTTGCGAAAGTGAAAATATTGATTTTGAACAAAATCAAGTGTGTCAATACGGTTGTGGTTATAAATTACTATAAAAACAACTAACGTTTTTTAAAAAACTTAAAGCAGAAGGCGCAAAAATGACCTTTCAGTTACAAGATTTTTCTGCTGTTGGCCAAGATCCCTTGAAAGTTTTAGAAAAAGTGTTTGACAATGTGCTTTTCAAGATCTGACGGCAAATTCTGCGGAAGGTAGCAAGATTAGTTTCTCACTATTACTCCCAAATTCACCTCATGTTAAGCCCATCTGGTGTAGTCTTAGGTCTATCGACCAATTATCCGGTGAATATATCATTGGATTGATCTCGAATATTAACCAGTCCAATGCTATTTTTCTTTCTGATAATGTCTTGCAACTCGATGCAAATATCGTCAATTTTCCTTTTGCGGGAGGCAAAATAGATCCTAGACGTACGGAACACCACTTCACACACACCATCTCACACGCACATCACTTCATTCACACCACTTCACTCACACCACGCCACACGCACCATTTCACGCACACCAGCACTGACATGCAGCATGACCCCCCACAGTCCACGGAGTTCAGTTTCGTCCCTACACAGAAAGGCGTTGCCAACATGAACATAATAGGCCTCACCCACTCACACACTCACTATCCCGCGGCACTACAAGTTACCTTAAGGGAGCAATCACGGATTGACGTTTAGTTATCAACACACACCTGGACCGAGCTACAGTAGTATAAGTACATTGAATATTTGGGCGTGTAGATTTTTCTTAAAAGCTAAATCTAGACTGTAAGATAATTGGATTAGATATATTAATGCTAGTGTAAACACCGAACATGCCCACATACCCAAGCACTCAGAAGGATGCCAGCCCTGACAACTCAACGCAGCCAACTTCACGTCTCGTCCCCATCATCTCGTTCTCTTCTCGTGGAACCGCCAAGATGGAAGGACGTCTCTGCTCGTCACACAGTCACACAGATTTTATAGAAGTTAGTCAACCTACCCTTTCCCAATTTACACTAGTATATTTTATAAAACCATGAAGGTATTTTTACAAGATGTTAGCAGTCGTTGATGACCCGTTACATAGGTTGTTTTGGTAGCTTTGTAAGTATATTATAGAAACTGATGATCTACGTACAAGAAGAGAAGAGGAAATTATGAAAAGAGAAATTGTGATCTAAATTAATTTAATTAATTCAATGAAGAATTATTATGGTAGCTGCCTCCTCCCACGCCTAGATAATTAATTAACAATTGATTGAGAAAACAATAATTAAAAAAAAAATAACAATATATAACGCACTCCATAGCTAAATCAGGAAAAATAAAATAAAAGTAAAAATATAGTTAAAGCTGATAAAGCCGATCATGCCCGGGTAATTCTTTATACCAGTTACTGACCGTCAGGTTGTCCAAAATTGCCAAATAAAGTCCCGGCTGAAGGATGGTAGCTGGGCGAGAGAGCCGAGCCGAGAGCCATTCGATAGTCAGTCGAGAAGTGTCCTTCAAAGTGACCGGTAGCGCGGCAAGTGGCCCTGATCGTGACAGTAGCGTGGTTGGCGTAAGGGCCGGTGCGTTTCGCAAAATTAATGTGCTGGGGAAAATTATACATAAGGCGGACGAGGAGGAAAGGCATCCTAGTGGGAGGCAGCAGGGGTTTTATAAGTTGAGTTTTCAATTATTTTTTCCGTTTTAATTTTCTTTTCTCTTATGCACGCTTAGTTTCCTTTTTCTTTAGTTTGTCTTTTTTCTTGTGCATGCTTAGTTATTTTTTTTCTTTTCCTTCCTTCTTTCCTATAAGCCTAATTTTGCATGTTTGAATTTTTCGGATAAGTTCGCGGATTTTCTTTATTTTTTTTTTCTTCGATCGATAATTAACATAATTAAGATTTTATTGTAAGGCAGGAAACGCCCAAATAAAATCTTATAACGTGTTCGCCAAAATTTTTTATTTTCCGCCCGAGCCGCATGCCTATCCTAGCATCGATCGCCGTTGAAAACGGTTTCGTGATTTGATCCGCTAAAAAAAAAATAATAAATAAAAAAAAAAAATCACGTGGCGCTTGTTAACTTTATTCTTGATCCCGCCCCTCCTCCCTGAGTTAGTCGGCATTACGTACAAAAGGGTGCGTAACAAAAGTGTGGTTTTATCTCGGAAAACAAGCGTAATAGATGTTGGCAAAGATAATGATGTAAACTGTCTTCCTCGTGGTATTTGTTTTGGCATTGAAATGACGTGAGAACATTTTAATAATTGAAGTAGTTTGTCTATAATCGCCTCACTGGATAAATTAGCACGAATGTTGTGTAAAACTTCAAAGGTGGTTATTACTGACAAAGGGTGTAGTGTAAAAGATATTTACAAACCAAAACTTTTGAAAAATTATCAAATTATTGTTTTCGATGACTTGAGAAATTCAGACTCGATTCTTTTTAAGTTACCTATTGAAAGCGATATAGCAAAAAAAGTTTTTCTGTATTACTCAGAGGCGTTAAAGCATTTTTATGTACTTAAATCGTTAACAGGCGTTTTTAATAAAAAGTATGCCTGTTCTTTCTGTGACAGGCCAACAAACGTGAAAATGCATAAATAGTAAGCCATACACTAAGAGTTTTTTCTTTCGAAAAAACTGTCGGTTTGCGCGTTAAAAAAACTGCCACTTTGCGTTGCGTGTTTGCAAAAGCTCTTTGCCCACACATTATAAAAGTTAATTTTTCGAATTGCGTGGCAGTTAAAGTGCTTTTGAAAAACAACAACAAAATGTATGTGTTTGACTCGGCGTGTGGAGTGTCGGTTTTCTCAACGTTCCACGCCATAAACCCTGCAAACTCAACAGAAGAAAGAGAGTGAATTTACATTTCATAAAATATCCGTTTTTAATATGACGGAAAATTTAAATACAGCAGTAGTTTGTGCGATGATGTTTCTAGCAAATAAAAATATCAAGAAAAAAGTAAAACCTAAAAGACTTTGGCAAAAAAAATTGGCTGGCTAATAGAAATGAATTTAGTGACATGAAATTACTAAATTATCCGGCAGATTTATATAACTATTTAAGAATGGATGCACATGAGTTTGGGAATCTACTAATTCTTAGAAAACAGTCTACACCTTTTTTATAAACTTCATATACATATCTCACGAAGATAAAAATATTACGGTCAGGACTTAAATACCTGTCTTGTCATCTTTAACAAGGAAATATTAGCAAAACGTGCTACGGGTAAGGGCGACTAGTAGAATGCAAATTTACCACAATTAGGATATAGTCAGAGTGTAGTTAATTAAGCCTTGTTAGACTCTGTATGTAAGTAGATGAACCCTCCTTAGCTCAAGTCAGAGTTTCTAAAGTGAGCCGGATTCTGATTGGATTCTTCGACAGTACGTAAGATAAAATGGTGAGTTCAAGATAACCAAAATTTTAAAATACAATAATATATGTTTTTATTCCACAGAACACTTTAGAGCTACTATCAAGTGTTGTAGACGGCGAATATGGGACTCTAATTCGCACAGCCGATTTAAAGATTGGGATGGAGTACGAAATATGTCTTTTTAAATCTATTAAAACAAAATTTGGACAGCGCCTGACTGTCCATTTCACCGATGGGTCGTACATGTTTTTGCCGCCACACTTCTCAGAGAAGATTAAAACATCGCGTCAGGTTGAGGAGCTGAACGCCCTCTCGAACCACTTCATGATTTTCAACGGTAAGGATGATATGAAGGGAGTATTTTTAAATTTAAAATTTATTGTAAAAGAATGAATAAAATCTGCTTTTAAAATAACAATATAATAAAAAATAAAAGCGACCCACAATTCAGCACAAGTCAAATTGCATTTTCATTTATTATTTCCCCCTTCTTCATCAATGTTTGCTTCTCATATCAACATAACATTTTCTTAGTGCTTCTGGTGCACTTTTTACCGGCAAGATTGATGTGATCCTCCTTATGCATACAAAGAATTGAACATTATCATTTTCGCATCATGTGCGTTTTGTTTATCTTCACTCCAGCCAACAACCTGTTCTGCAAGTTCTTTTCGATTCTCTGCACTTGTTCTGTACACACAACTTTACGCTAGTGATAATTTTCTCCTCTTCCAAACATGTTCTGATCGCACATTATCATCTTGCGAACGCTTCTTACCCACCGCGCAAGTTACATATATTGATATGCAATACCTAGAACCGCTTAAGTCACTCGAAATACAAACCAAGCCCAAACCGATGGCATGGTAAACATTCCCACAGTCTGGGAATGTCTAAAATTACGAGACTTAGCCAAAACCGCCTCCGATTACAATAAAGTTCTCACCAGAAAGTGATTACGCTAGTAAAACATAAAATGAATTTTATAACATGGAAAATGAAAGCAGGCAGTCTGCCGAGGATCTTGAACGAATTAAGAAGTCTAGTACCTAAGTAAAGTTGTGAAATAAAGAAATAAAGAATGTTGTGAAGTATTATAGTGAATCTGTGCAATAAAATCTGTGAAATAAAGAAGAATTCCGTTTGTCTAATAAGCATGAAAAGTGTTTCTCATAAATAACTGGCGCAGTCGGTAGGATCGAGAAAAATGGATGATATGGGCTTGAATTTAACTGAGAAGGTGGATGATGTTCTTGATCGAGTAGATCAATTAGATAAACGGAACTGTTGTCGGCCAATGGAGTTAATATTTAATCCGATGTTACGTATCGAAGGTGAGGCTTTTCCTGAGTCGGAAATTGCGGACGCGGGGTGGTATGCTCAGTGATGAACATCCTGACTATTTAATATTTTATCGAATGACCAGATGGATTAATGACGATAATAAACCGTTAACCATTAGATCTCGTCAAAGAAAGTATAACATAAAGAACTTGCAAGGCACACAAGAAATTTTGTACGAAATTTTCGGCTGGGGTCGCTATATCAGAACCCCAGAGATACAATTCAGCATTCAGCATATTATGAGCCGACCCCATAGAACCCCAGGGCCCAGTCGTGTGTTGCGAGCTGCTTTTCAACCCTTCAAGTTCTATGGCTCTCTCTGAGTTCTCTCAAATTAGTTCACACATTTAGCTGACTGAGCATTCCGTGCACGCGGATGATATGTGCGCGGCAAGGGGCTCTCAGCACAGCAATCGTCAGCGGCAGCCAACTTTCTTGGAATGGTTGACAAAATATTTGACTGTATGAACTCAGGTTCATTAAATAGTAATAACCCTTTTAGAAGTGGTTTAAAATTAAATAATATGCCCTACTAATTTATTGAAGATTTTCTACTCCTTTTAGAAAAAATTAATATACCAGAATCAAAAACTGTGTATTTCCTAAATGGTATGAAATAAACATTGTTAGGTGTTCGCCAATTAGCTGATGACATTCTAACAAACAATGACGATTTTTTCTTTATTTTGACGAAAAGATTATGGCAAGATTCTTTAGAAAATTTGTTTGCTGTTATGCGTCAGAAAGGAGGACACAATAAAAATCCAAGTATACTATACATAATATATAAATAAATCTTTCGAAGCGCCAAATTAAAGGTCAGTTTTGTTGATATTAATTTTTATATACATATGTACATATGTGTCATATATGTATAAACAATAATAATATATCATAATTATCTTATAATAATTGTTATTGTAGTAATCAGTTTTTTGGTAAAGCTGTAATGAATAAATAAATAAATATATAAATAAAATACTAAAAACATATGTATGCTATGATATGTAACATTGCAAAAATTGTAATACCCAGATTTAAAAACTTCATCACTCCATTAATTCAAAGTAAAAATTCGTGCATAAGGAACAGCTCGTCAGGGACAACATATTTTATAAACATAATCTCAGGTTCTAGGAATTCTTCGAGCACAGGGGCAATTCAATCTCAAGTAGCTCACCTCCTCTCAATAAACAAAGGCTCAGCTATTGGGCTGTATGAATTTTACCCTTCTCATTCGCCCGCTCATGCAGATAGAAGAGGAGACAAGTTTCTCAGCGATCTCACTATCGCAGTCCGCAGAATCGCAGTGTTCAGCTCAACACAAGATTTCCCCTTTACAAACTCCCTTGCGCCGACCGCACAGGGCCCTTTACAGCGAGAATTTCGTCAAACGCAGACTTGTATTGGGTGCAAGTTCTTTATGTTATACTTTCTTTGATCTCGTGCAGTTGCTGAAAATTTTATGACGTTTAGAAAGGCATGGCAGTGTAATGATATGAAGATTCAATATTACATTTACAGGAATAGTAGAATACTAAAGAACGGTTTAATTCCTGTTGGGAAATTCGTGTTTACGTTGACGAAGAGAATTGCTTATGGAGTATTTCTATATAAACGACGGGTATCTGGAAGACGTTATTATTGGTACTTAGAAGGAGCAAGTGAAGTGATTGGTGCGTACATTGATCAGAACTTAGGAGGAGGTGGTGTGCGAATAGTACAAATTGGGGGTGATATACATGCTCAAGGTTCTAGGTGTTGCATATCAATATATGTAACTCGCATAAGTATCTCTGCCCTGTACACACCGCAAACTCGCCACATTTACCTTTCAACCACTTCCAGCTAGAAAGAAACACGCACCTCCTTCACGCACCTAGCAACAGATCAAATGCACAGTGCACTCTGTAACTTTCCAGATTTCAACATTAATCCCATACGAAGGAGACCAGGCGCTCCTTGTCACGCCTTAATCCATTTTAAATACACAGTGCAAACCGTCGGCGAGTTTCCAGTCAACCAATTTGCTGTCACTATCACACCTAGTGCATTTTGTGACCGCAGTCAAAACATACTACTAATGATATTTAATGGTTTTGAACGCGTTGAGAAATAGCTTTAAACTTTAATTAAAAAACATAAAAACCAAAAGCACACGACGGCTAGGGTGTATAAATACGCAACATTTGTCTTAAGAAGTAACAGCCTCACATGCAATCAGAACTGTCGCAGAGAAATGGAAGGAAAAATGGTGAGTTTTTGAAAGCAAAGGTGTAGATAAATAAATATTTTTTATAAATTTTTACCATTCTTAGAGTACATCTGAACTGCTGAACACCATTGCGGAAGGTGATTCTTCTACGCTTATCTCGATAACATCGCTGGAGGAAAAGACGATGTACTTCATAAAGTACTTTAAACTAATGAAGACGAAGTACGGGCAGAAATTAACAGTAGGGGAATGTCGTCAGGTTTGGCCCATTGTTTAGGTCGGCCCATTGCGATTTCACATCGTTAACTACGATAGTTATCCCAATTCGCAAGCGGATCACTTCTGTTGGTATCAACAAAAGTTTTCATGTTATGATTACTTGAAATGTTGAAGCGTGTGTATGTTATTCATTTAATGGCTTCGAGAGTGACCAACAAAGTGTTTCAGTGTCAATGAATATATGTTAAAAAAGTAAAGTGAAAACATGCAGTCATCAAGGTAAGCACCGCGAGTGTGTTCTTTGGTTTATGTTTGATAATATTCTGGGTGGCAAATACAATCCCATAAGGTATACAATTTCGGTGTGGCTCGATGCGAAAACGACGCTTGTGGTCAAGGTCGGCCCACTTGTGCTGTCAGGGTTGGCCCATCAAGATAAGACACTAGTAGCGTAGAATCTGTTTGAATACACGTAAATAATGCAAATAAATTTCGTCACTGTTATTTTTTTATCTATAGCAGAACATCTCGGAACAAGCGAACGACCGATCGGGGCAACGCAGATTTGGAAAATGTCGTTCATGCCGTAAGAGCCGTCTTGTCGGAGACGAATTCAGTTAGAGCCACGGCACAGACGTACAATCTGCCCCGAACGACTTTTCGGCGATATTTGAAGAACATGTCGTCGGTTTACGAAGACCTTTCCATCGTCAGTGATGAAGAACTAATGAAATCCATACAGCGGCTTGGAACATACGCTGCGTGTTCTGTGAAGCAAGTTTTTTCCGCAGAACAAGAAGAAACGTTGGTCAGCCAAACGTGGTCGCCCGCTAAAAAAAACCCAGAAAAAGGACTCCTCGGACGAAGATGAGGATTTCTGCATTATTTGTTTAAAAACGATGCCTCGTCGATTAAATCGCTCTAACTCCGTTGCATGCATTGAATGCAGTAGGGAAGTTCATTTAGAGTGTGCTGATATGACAACTAGTTATTTTGTTTGCAAAAACTGCCATTCTGAATAATGCGGCGTTCAATTCTATAACGTGCAGTATTTACCTACATTTTTATAAAATTATGAAGTAATAAATAAAGAAAATAATAAAATGCAACTAACTTATTTCTCCAGGGCAATTACAATCATTTCAGCGTGTTTTTCGATGATTTTTAGTGACGGGCCAATCTAGACAACATGGGCCGACCTTGACAGAATTTTTGTTTTTTTCTTAACGCCGGTAATTCTTTTATTTTTTACCCAATCAATCTGCAATTACAAAAAAAGTGTTCCTTTTTTAAAGATCTTTCAGACGGTATGCACGTATTGACCAAATTCCTTTTTAAACAAAAGTTGTGAGCAAAAGTTAAAACTATGGCCAACCCTGACGACATTCCCCTATATTTCGCTGACGGAAATTTTGTTTTTCTACCCCCGAGGTTTTCGGTAAAAATCAAGACACAGCGTCAGATTGACGACTTGAATCATATCCAGCATCATCACCTGGATAATGAAGGGAAGGATGACAAAAAAGGTGGTTTTTTGACATTGAAATTCGTTAAGCTGAACTAAAATAAATTCATTTCTGCTACATATAAAATATCAGAGTGTTTTGTCAAATAATAAGTAATAATGTCAAATGGTTTTTGAATAAAATATTAGCAGGTTCTCTAAAATTGTTGTTTTATTTTTCACCCTAATACTTAGACAACAGCGACAAAAGGCCCACATTAAGGCGGTGACTGTGTAATGCGATTTAAGTAAAAATGTCGTAATAGTCCAAACAAGAGATAAGGAAGCAAATACCAGCGCTCAAGCACTTGTCAATTGGTTCATTAACATACGGACCGATGAACAAAATCAAATCGAATACAAAACATATACAATATTCTGAAAAGTAAACAGTTGTTCGCAACACTTGCACACCTAAAGCCAAAGGAGTTGTGCTGAAGACCGAGACCGAGGAGGACGAAAGGAAATCGCTCCACCGCAATTAATCGCGCGTAAAAGAATTAATTCCGGGTGGTTTTCTGCAAAAGTGACGCGCGAGAAATAACACCGCTAATAATTTGTGAACGAGTGTTTTAATAAAAAGATTTTGAGACTGAATTGCAGTTCGTGGTGAATAAGTTTTTTTGTACGGCCTTCGGGAGGAAGGAGAGGCATTTTAAGGCGCACCCGACGATCGGTATCGGTGTCACAAGGCTGAAAAAGAAAAGTCTTCCGGCCAACTTTAAGCAATTTTCTACTTCTCGTGTAATACCGCGCAGTTCCGTTTTTTTTTTTGAACAATTTTATTTTATGGAAATAGAATAACCGTGATAATTATTCACTACGTCAGCTGTGAAAATATCCGACATCGTGGACATTCCCATTTTAAGTAATCACCGGTTCGAGTAACGGGATTCGACCCCGAGAGGACCGAGTAAGCAAGGGAGCGGGGCCCAATATCAAGGTGATTTTCTTCTAGTTTTTTTGTTTGTTTCATTCGAACGAAGTGCAAAGCGGGAAAAACACGTGTCCTGTTTGTTTTTTTTAATAAAAGAAAAAAAAAAGGAAGGAGGGGGAAATTGACTAGAACCAGAATTAAATCAAATAACGTGAAGCAACAGTTAAAGTGAAATGGAATAAAATTAAAAATATAAGTTAAATCAAATAAAATTAGACTTTATATAAAAAAAAAAAATTTAAAGGAAATCAAGTGAAGTTAAATTAACATTGAATAGGATTAAAAATATAAGTTAAATTAAATAGAAAGCCAAAATTGGATAAAAACTAACTAAATTAAATCAAATTTTATTAAACGCTCTATAAAAATTAAAAGAAATCAAGTGGAGTTACGGTGAAATTGGATAGAATTAAAAGTATAAGTTAAATTAAAACGAAAGCCAAAATTGGATAACACTGAATTTAATCAAATAAAATTGGACTCTATAAAATTAAAAGGAATCAAACAAAGTAAAGTTAAATTTGAATAAAATTAGAAAAAAAAAAAAAAAAAAAAAAAAAACTTCAATAATAATAATAAAAGAAAAAGAAACAGAATTTTGTGATAAAAGAGAGACATCAGCTGGGGGCACACCGGCACCACTTCGGGGCCAGATGAAGAGGCAATGGGACGGCAACTTGATTTGATATTCTTTTCCGAGCATTTTGCTATCTAAACTTGGAATAGTTTCAATTTGGGATTATAACCTATTGAGATTCTTCTGGGTCTTCTCTCCTCGCGTTGTCTAAACTTGAAATAGTTTCAATTTGGGATTATAACCAGTTGAGATTCTTTTGGGTCTTCTCTCCTCGCGTTATCTAAACTTGGAATACATAGTTTCAATTTGGGATTACAACCAATTGAGATTCGTCTAGGTCGTTTTCCTCGCAATTGTTTGAGCGTAGAATATTTTCTACATTTAGAGTGGTTTCAGTTTGGGATTATAACCAACTGAAGCTTGTCTGAGCTCTTGTCCGCGCGTTTGTTTGAACCTTTTATGATATTGAATTTTTAATCAATTACTATTGAATTGGGCTATTGTAATAACATGTTTGGCTGCAATAACATTTTTTTAATTGTTTAAGTTACGGCGACTGTATTGAGATTAAGGATTGTGTTCAGTTTTAGTGTATTTTATTTTAATAAAGTTTACGTTGAATAATTCAGTTTTTATTTCACACTTTCCCTTTCTAATTTTCATTCTTTGTTCGGTTGGACTATAGGAGGTCGAAATTACAGGTTTGCTGTTTCGGGCGATTGAACCAGATGCCCTTTTGGATAAAAAATTGTATGTTCGTTTAAAGCAGAACAAAACAACAGTGATTACCTCGGCAAAATATAGACCAAAATGTATAGCAACAAATTCATAAACTCCAAAAAGAGGACCGATGACTACCCTGCGTCCATGTGTTACGAGGGTATTGCTAGTGGAGTGTCAGCAACTGTAATTGCCTCAATTTTTGAAAAATCGTTTTCTCCCCCAGACTTTCAACCGAATCCGAACTAATTTGCATATCTCAATACTAATCCTGCTTCCCTCGATTTTCCCATCTGCGTTACTCCGGATTTTATACTCAAACATATCAATGAGCTTTCTGATGATTTTACCGCTGGTACAGACGGTATTCCTCCTGCAATTCTTAATCTGTGCTTTTATACATTGATAACACCGTTATTAATCCTCTTCCAAAAATCGTTAAATAATGAACAATTTCCAACATTTTGAAAAAATTATACCAATAAAAAAAAGCAGTAAAAACGAAGTGTGTAACTACCGACCAATTGCAAAGCTTTATTTCTAATTCAATAATGCTAATTTTTCTTTGTGGCTAATCGTTTTTGATGTAAAATTAGAATTTTTAAATTAATTACGACAACCCTATTTCAAAAGTGTTGTGCAATTCCAGTGTGTTGAAATAAGATAAAATGCACTCTGGGTTATCAATCCTGAAGTACATTTTGCAGAAAATTATCGACTTAACCATATTTTGTTTGTACTTTGGAAAATTAAAATAAGAAATATATTAATACAATTTATCAACTTGGTAATACAATTTTTATTGTTCCCGTCGCACCACCCAAATAGCCGTTGCCGACCAGATTTGCACCCCTATTGGGGAGTATGAGATACATATTCTACTTTCAACAGGTACAATAAAAGCACTACTACATATAACATAATTTTCTCGAAATCAAATTTTATGAAATAGTCATCAATAGTCACAGGAATGGAGTGTAAGTTTGTTATTTATGTGATAATAATTAGATTCGTAAAAACTCTTCCAAATTCACAGAGGAACAGCTTCAACTTGGGGACAAGAATGAAATAATAAAATGTGCCTGTAAATCTTTATAATCACGACTTCGCCCATATTTATAGGAGGAAAACTATATATGTACATATATGTATATATGTAAATTTAAGCAGCCATAACTTTTTTCCATGTATAAAAATATAATTACGAACTCTTGTATACACTTCCTTAGCAATTTAAGTACATACATACTTAATCTTCTTTTGTGCCTAAATCTCAGGTAATAAAGACTAACAGTTTTACTTTTATTCTAAGATTCATAATAATTAATATTTTCGATATATCTAATATTGATTTACATATTATGTTAATATGTATAATAGCATTCAAATCGAATCAGCAGATTTTGAGTTTATCGGGTTAATAGAAATCGAGTGTCGTTTATGTGCATATGCTGAGAAGTAACACTGAACATTTTGATGATGAAATTATAAGAGTAATACTTTTCGTAATGCTGGAAAAATTGGTACAAATTATATACATCGACAAATCGTTTCAACTTAGCTTTATAAACTCATTTCAAATTCAAATTTTTTTACTTTGTATTCAATATTCTTACGTGTAATTTTAATGATCTTTTATATTTATGCTTACAAGTTAATTAATTGAACTTGGTTGGCAAAACTAGTATTCAGACCTTCTGTTTTAATTGTACGTATATTTTATGTTAGATCATATTTTGGTTAGGAGTTTTGGAACAATTACAATAAATTTAATAAAAGCTTAATTATTTTTTCATTTGGTGATAACATAATTTTCTACATGTTCATTCTTAAGTTAGTACTTCACAAATTCATTTCTTACTATTTTCAAAATAATATATGACAATAATTTAAATTAAATAATTAGTTTTATGTAAAACTATATCTGTTAATGTTCTTTACATACGCAATAATTTACAAATTCTTATATTTTTTAAGATAGCTTGTCTCTGCGTTATTTTCACTAGCACAATACAAATTGTTTCTTTTTTAAGATAGTTTCACTATTTTCACTAACACGATACAAATTTTTTTTTTTTTTGCAGGATTATGAGGCTGATGGTTTATTGTTGCTTCAGTCGTTGACTTCTAGATGACGTTGTCCAAGTTATTGACGGAAATTTTTGTATGATGATCTCATTTGCTTGCCAAAAGACGGTTGAATTTGAGATAAAGTAGACTTGGGGTCAAATTCAGAACATTGCAAAGAAAAATGTCTAAGATGTTGTTAGGGAACTAATCTCTGCCCCTTATGCTTAAAAGCTCTCATATCAAAACTATAAATATTATTCAGGATTCGTTGCTTTTTCTGCTGACGATGTCATTAAGCTTTCTCGTCGACGTCTATTTGAATTTGAACATTTATAGACTGTTCCGTTTTTTTATCGGAATTTCGTTAAACTAATATTTTTATATTATACTTTCACATGTACTCAAAGATTGTCTTTTCAATAATTTTCTTATTTAAAATGTTTAATGTTTTTTCTTTCGGTTATTCGAATAATCTGGTTATCAAACGAACAAAATGAGAAGATGGAGAAAAAAGTCCTATTGTAACTTTAGTCCAACCATTGGAAATCTGCTCCAGTGATGAATAAAGAAGTCATAGCCAAGGTGAATATGAACTCGGGATCCGCAGTTTTACTAACTGAGCTTCGCTAATCGTGGCATATTAATGTGACTTTATAAAACGAAGCATCTGAACTGTAACTTTTGCTAGCCTCATTATCAAGAACGCTGATCCAATCTAGTTATCTTTTTGTACTAATGCCATTCAGCACAGCTTTTTAAGTTTCACAATCTTCAGTGGAATAATTACTCCTCTTCCTTCGTTACGTTAACGGGTTAAAAATCATTTCCGAACACACCATTGATTGTCTATCGAAGAATTGATTCTACTGATATCATTATTTCACTAAATATTAAGAGTCAGATATTCTCAAACATACCACATTACTGCACTATTATGGTATTCGTGAACGTTCTCGTCAATGTTACACATTTGCAGAAATTTCAAAGAAAACTACAACATTACTAATTTTCACATTTATCGAATGTTAATAAAAAATTCCCTTTGGTTCCTTTTGAAGTACAATCAAATATATTTATTGTCGCCAACAGTTCTTGATGAATACGCAGGTAAATAAGTAAACAAAACAGTTTATATATGGTGAAAGAATTGATAGATATTTTATTATATCACTTAGTCAATATAGTTTGTTTAATTTACCCAAAAGTATCGGAAATACATTTAACCACTTCTTTGATGAGTATTTTATAAAAAAAAAAGGTTTAAAATTTATATTATCCGGGGGCGCAAAATGTAAAAAATTCATGTTGAGATTTTATATTTTTTTACAACAGGTTTCTTGTTCACTGTTTTTATGATTTCTCTAGATAATTAAATTAATCACTGTCTTATGTTTTCCTGAGATTAACTGAAATATGATTAGACTCACGATGTCTTTGCAATATTGTTTTAACTTGATCGATTTGTCGTGCTGCTGTCGCTGCATTTGAAGTTGATTGAATTTGCATTGTCGGCTACTTTCAAGATAATATTATGGTTTCTTGGATCCCTGATGAACTTGAAGACTGCATTCTGGTCACAGCATATAAAAGTTGATGCAAAAGTACAATGTCCAAAAATTGATACAAGTAGCTGCCTCATACGGTTCCAACTATCTAAATATTATTTCACTCAGTACAGCAGACTTATATTCACTTTTAAAATATTGTTAGCAACTTAAAAATAATGTTATAATTTGTTTACAGAATTTGTATGTTGATTTGGAACTAAAATTGACTTTTTATATTTATAAACACGGCATTTAACTTATAAATAAGAATTACAATCCTTCACTATATGTTAAATTTATATAAATTAACTAAATTTAGATTTATAGCATTTATTTTCAAATGATACAACGATTAACTCAAAATTGCTACTTCGATTCGACAATTTTCTTTAGCAAGAATTAAATCCCAGAATAAAATTATGATTTTGTCAAAACATTTACTAAAGTTTCAATGAATTAAAGATAACATGCGCTCCTTTTTAATCCTACTGCGCAAAATCGAAAGGAAAATAATATGCTTAATTCATGCATTAAGGAGTGTATATTAAGAATCCACAAATCTTGACAAGAAAGGCTTTCAATTTTATATACATATGTGTTTCCGACTCACTATGTCACTTGTTTTGTGGGAAATCGAGTCATTTGTGATTTAATCGAGTTAGCTTTGTTTTATGACAAGGAATTTTATTTCATTCAATTTTGTTATTTCCTAGAATAAACTGTAATCAAAATAGTGAAAATATTCAATAAAATTTATTTAAAAAAATAATAATAGATTTACTGTTTTAATAAAAAATATTTCTTATTTTACAAGAAATTATAGGAAACCACTACTACATACATGCTTATACTGAACTGGATAATTAAAACGGAGTAAGTACACCCAGAGAAAAAACTATTGTAAAATTACCTAAACCGGCTTGGGTAAAATATTTTGTATGGAAGTTACAACTTCGGTAAAAATTGCCTTAGTATTTGGTTGGTTTATACCAAGCTTAGGCTTCCTTAGATTGGGTAAATTATCGAAAAAAACTTAGGTAATTTGCGTTAGCAAATTTTATACAAGACTAATCATATTTACCTAAGCCATTATATGATTTTTCACAGTTCGATGTATAAAACTTTCGCCTTTGACTTTACCCTTGTATTTAGGCAAATTTCCTTACCAAAAGTGTATATTTCATTTTCATTTTTGCCCATCACTGTACCTATAAATCGGCTGATTCACCTAAGTTCTTGGGTAAAATATACAAATAAAGCGTCTTTCTGACACAAGTCTGCGCTTGATTCCCCAAGGCTGTGTGTAGAAGGATATGTTTTATACGAACGCTGTTTACGTGTAGTGCGTTGAACTAATCTCGTTGCGCTTCATTCAGAGTTATTCACACAGAAGGATCGGATCGTGAAATTTTAAAGTGAAAGAAAGTGAAATTAAGAAGCCTTAAGTGAAATTATAAAGAGGTAAGTTTAATTACTTTACTCTATTAATTATGTATAATAATTAATGCAATAAAGGTTTTGTGTAGGTCTTCAAAACTATGGAAAATTAGACTTTAGCGGGAAGTCTTTACGTCTTTTAAAAGTGTGGGGAAAAATAATTAGCTTGATACATCAATTTATTGACAATTGTAAGCAATGGTTTTATGCAGTATTTGCAAAACAAGTTTTGAAAATTCTCAGATATTAGTTGGACATCTAAAAATTATTCATGGGTTTAACAAAACAAGTCTCTACGAATGTTGTGAAAATGGTTGTCAACAATTATTTCAAAATAGTTCAGCTTTTAAAAAGCATTTGAATAAAGTACACGAGTGTGAAAAAAATTGTAAAGTTGATTCGTTCGTTCAACAGAATTTTGCTTGTAACAATATTGAAAATTTAAAATCTGCGCCAGTTGATAGGGAAATCAGATATTTTAATAACTTAAGCAACGACGAGTTCGACATAAGCAAATTAAAGCAACAACTGTTTACTAAGTTACTTGAATTCACTCTAACCTTGCACAATAATAACAATTTTACTAGAAAAGATGTACAAAATATTCAAACAGCAGTGAATGAATTTATTGTGTTGCCAATATTTGAACATTTGAATGTGTTATCAACTAAATTCTGTCAAGAAGATGCTATTGAAATTGATTTGTTTTCAAGTCATTATAAAGAGCTTTTCTTATCGATTGATTCAGAACACAAATTACTGAAGCATCTGTCCCAAAACGATGGATATGAGAAACCTACTGAATTTTTTATAAATAAAGAAATCTCAAATGTTCATCAAAGTGGAGTTTTCGCAATTGCAGAAAAGGTAAATAAAGGTGTAGTAATGCCATTAGAGTTTCAATTTCGTAAAATATTTGAGAAAGATTTTGTGTTAGCAGAATGCCTTGAGTCCATGGAAAAATTTAATGTAAGAAGTTGTAAATTAAACAATTTTGTACAGGGTGAGTTATGGCAAGAAAAAAAGAAATTGTACGATGGAAAAATACTTATTCCATATTTCCTATACATAGATGATTTCGAAATCAATAACCCTCTTGGTTCACATGCACGAAATCAGTCTATTACGGCTATTTATTATTCGTTCCCTACTTTACCAAATAATTCAAAATTAAATCAAATATACTTGGCTGCCTTATTAAAAGCTGTCGATGTTAAAAATTATGGAAATGACTTAACAATGTACACTTTAATTCAACAAATTATTTCTTTAGAAGTTAACGGGATAAATTGCAAACTAAATGGAACTGATACTAATATAAATTTTATTTTAGGTCTTGTTATCGGTGACAATTTAGGACTTAACCAATTACTCGAGTTTAGTAAATGTTTTTCTGCTAATTCTTATTGCAGGTTTTGTACCGATAAAAAAATAATAACAGCAACAATGTCAACTGAAAATGTGGATTCCTTGCGAACTATTGAAAATTATAAAAAGAGTGTAGAAATTTCTGATGTGTCATTAACCGGAATTTCGAAAAATTCTTTGTTTAATCAAATTCCTTCATTTCATGTTACAACAAATTTCGCTGTAGATATTATGCACGATATTTTTGAAGGAGTTGCTCACTATAATCTTTCACATATTTTAATGTATTGCATAAATAAGCGGTTTTTTACCATTGAAAATTTTAACCAACTAAAAAATACTTTCTCTTATGGAGAAACTGAAATTGAAAATATTTTCAAGGATGTATTACTGACTCACCTAAATAAGAAAAAATTTAATACCTCTGCTAGGGAAATGTGGACATTGGTACATCATTTTACATTAATAATTGGTCATTTAATACCAACTAACGATGAAGTATGGATATTTACTTGCACGTTTATTAAAATAATTGATTCTTTGCTTTCATCGAATTTTACAGAAGAAAAATTGCTTGAATTAGAAGAATTAATTAAAAAACATAATCAGTTGTATATAAAATTATTTGATGACACTCTTAAACCCAAACATCATTTTTTGCTTCATTACCCTCGAATAATAAGAAAATCGGGACCACCAAAATTATTTTGGTGTTTTAGGTACGAGGGAAAACATCGCGAACTAAAAACCTACGCCAAAGTAATAACTAGTAGAAAAAACATACTTATTTCATTAGCTACAAAATTCCAACTAAAATTTGCTTTTAACTTAATGGAAGAAAACCCGAAAGCACTATCTTGTGAAGAATCTAAAAAGATAGTGTTGGAAGACGAGCATTTCGTGATAAATTCCTTGAAAATATTCTCAACCGATTTTTCTTGCTATTCTCAAATATTATATAAAGGAACTTGTTATAAGGCCGGGTTTTTCTTATCAATATCTTCGGAGGAATCCACTGAGGTATACTGTATTACCAAGATAATTGTTGTTCTTGAAAGAGATATCTATATAATGTGTTCACTAGTTCCAGGCCATTTCAATGATCATTATTTAGCGTACGAATTATCTACTGTCAATATTGATCATATCTCTATTTTACCAATATCATGTTTCGATGGGCCTCCAGTCCATTCTCATATATTGCCTAATTCAAAAATTATGTTAAGACTAAAAAGTTATTTCAACAATATATAAAAATGTAAAAGCTTGTGATAATACCGATTTTTGTTCTATCATTAAGGATCATTTTTCGAACTATTACTACCAGTATTTCGTGCAGTTTACAAAGTACCTAAATGGCAAGCCCACGAGTAAATTCAGACACACTTTTCACTGATAATCCAGAAATAATCTTTCTGGATAGCAGTTATAATATATTTTCACCGGAACAATCAAATATTGATGCACCAGAAACATTTAAACCATGCAATTCGAATTCAACGGCTTTTAATCCCACAACTGGAACTCTTTTACCGAATACTTTGGCATCCTCATCAGGAAACAATGACACGGCATCTCTAGAATCCCTCTTACGTAATTGGAATCTTTATGAGGAACTCTACGAACTTTTGACTGGTAAGCTCACATTAGTACTTTTTAAAGCATATCCAATAATTCAAAATAAAGAAAACGCTAAAATGTAAAAGCATAGATTCAAATCAAAATATAACAATACAAATTTTAAAAGTAATTATTCAATACAATCATTAATTAAAGTTGAAACAAACTACATTAAAATAACTTAAAACTTGAAATTACAAGTTCTGTTCGTTTCAAGCGTTTTACTAGTATTGTTTTATTTGTTATTTTCGAAAATTCTAAATCACTGAACTATTCATTTGTATAAAAATTCGAAAATTCTTTTCTTCTTCGAACAGCTAAAGAGATTACATTGGAAGGACTCAAATACATCAAAGAAAGACATTTAGATGAGCTTTTTTTCGGAGTAAACCTAAATACTAAAATCATATTTGAGCATAAACTTTCGCTTTGGCAAAATAAATATGTAAGTATTATAAGTTTAGAATATTTCTGTAATATATCAATTATTTTAATTTAGGGTATATATAATTTAAATTCAGCATCCAGTAGAGATACTCTATCAATGACCTCTTCCATTGAGTCGTGGATAAATAATAATTCACCATCAGTAAGCAGCAGCGCCAACATTTGTTCGCCATCAACAAGCAGTAGGAATTCAGATGACGTAAGTTCTCGAATTTTTAGCGTGGAATTTTTTTTTCGCTAGACGCATAATTGTTTATCTTTCTATGTAGATGTCGGTAAAAGATATAATATGTAGAACAGAACAAGGAAAATCAATTTTAAAACGATACCTTGAAGAAGGTTTCCTTTGTCCAGATGCCCGAAGAGAGCTTGTTCATAAAATTATACAATATTACATTGAAAATGACATTTCTCTATCGGTGTCAAAATGTAAAAGCCTAGGAGAACAAATTATAAAAATTTTCCCTAGTGAACAAATGGTACATTATTTCCTTTTCTTATAATAATATATTTTTTTACAATAAAAACCTAAAATTATATGCTTAAAACTAAGTAAAATCTCAGCCTCGCTTTTTGTTTTCGCAGAAGACCCGAGTTTCATCTAATTCAGGCTAAGATTGAGCTCAGTTTTTAAGCATATGGGCCATTGTTGCTTCATGACACTGCTGTTTATGTGTCAAACTTTTTTCCTATTTGGATTTTTAGTATTATGTTTTGAAGCAAATATTTAAGAGTTCGTTAGTATATTTGGTTATAACAGTCAGTCAAAAATATTAACTTATATGTTTAGTCTATCAATTGCTAAGTCAATAATTATATTATTATAAATTTAAATAACAATTCATAAATTGTAGTCAACATATTTTATTGGAAGAGGAAAATATCCACCCAAAGGTAAACTGTGGGACAGGTATCAAGGCAGAAAGCGCGCTTTGCGGAGGCTTCGAACGTGTACCAAGTCGACAAAGTCAATATTGAGCAATGAAATAGAAGACATTTCTGATCCAGGTTAAACATTTTACTAAATATATGTATATTCACACAAATAACCTTTCGATCTTAGAATTTACTGAACAAGAGTTTCAAGAAATGTCCCAAAGCTTAAAACATTTAAGAAAGTGGGATGAAGTTGTTTTGAATTGGAAAAAGACATTAAAATATCGGAGAAAGCAGTTGAATTCTAATTTAACTCTTCAGCAAATCTTTAATAACTGGCCTCTTTACAAATATTCTCAGGCCCCAGAATTGGTAATTTCCATTCACTTTCTATTTAATTCTCAATTTTGCTAGTCTAGTTAATTAAAAAAAAAATTATCCTTATTACTTGTTAACTATTTCATTACAATTGTTTAACTATTTTTTGAACTTAATTATAGATTGAAATTGACTACCATTATATTCATCCGAATAAAACATTTTCATTCACGCGTTGGGAAAAATTTTGCGAAGTAGCATTGGCATTATTTGAGGACAGAATTAAGGACGTTGCAGCAAAAGCCTTATTGGTAGAAATACTCAAAAGGAAGGATGAGCTTAACATAGGTATATTAAATAGATATTTCTGTTTAAACCAACATTTTTTAACTATTCACATATTTCAGATAATAAGAATATTATGTTTCTGCAGTTGATTCATGCTATTTTGGTGCCAACATCTAGAATTTCAGCTGTGTCGGCGAAAAGAGTGAAGTATACTATTAGGGACTCCCAGGAAGCTTTTACTTTATTAGTCTCACAAAGCAGCGATGTTGCCAATAAAATGACGGAAAAACGCTTGGAGTGTATAAAATCAAGTTCAACATTACAGCCCCTCATAATTGCTACTGGAAATGAGTTTGCGTATAATAATTTTTATGTAGATATTGATGGAGAGAAGTTTCAATTTCAGTCATATTTAGATGCAGTGCAATTTTGTTTTAAAGTATTCTTTGTCTTAAATTTAAAGTACCCAAATGAATGTATTGCTGTTTGGATTTTTATTCAAAAATTTCTTTTTTCAATTCAAGACACACAGGAAGAATTTCCAGTTGTAGCAACTTTTATAGCAGATCTTGAGCGCTTAATAAAATAAATTAATAATCATCTGCATGTAATAACCAAATCAACTTTCAATAAAAAAAAATTTAAATAAACGTTGCATTTCCTTATTTAAAAAATTCTAAAATTGAATTAATTGAACTTTCTGGGGCTTAATAATATCTTGCACACACTTTTCTACTTTGCTTTTTGTGGCAAAATATTTTTGCATTCCTCTCGTACTTATTTAAGATGAAATACACATAATGATCCCTACATTCCTACTTTTGTTTCTTAATTACTTTAAATTTTTAGGGCAATAATGTACAATGTAATTCCTACTTTTGTTTCTTTTCGGTATATGAATGAAAAACGTGTTTCGCATCAAAAATAAAAATATCAATTCTAAATCAAAATAAACAATTTCTATTCTTCTTAATTGAATTGTTTATTTTGATTTAGAATTGATATTTTTATTTTTGATGCGAAACACGTTTTTCATTCATATACCGAAAAGAAACAAAAGTAGGAATTACATTGTACAGTATTGCCCTAAAAATTTAAGGTAATTTACCTAAGCTCGCTATATAAAATTGCCATAGCCTCTTTAGGTAATTTACCCAAGCTGCTTGTATAAAATAAGCCTAGGTTACCTAAGTTTTTGTATATCCTGCCGCGATGATTTTAGGTAGTTTACCGAAGTTTTTAGTATTATTAACTAAGCTCAATGTATGGTATTGCTATAGTATTTTAAGGTAAGTCATCGAAATATTTAGGTAGTTCACCTAAATTTCTTGTATAAAATTACCTAAGTATTTTCAGGTTATTTGCAAAAGTTCTTAGGTAGTTACTAAACATTTTTTTCCCTAAGCTTTACCCAAGTTATCTTGGGTGTTTTACCCAAAAACTTGGAAGACCGGAAAATGCACTAGCAATAGTACAAATGGTATCAGGTTTTTTAACAATTTTACATAAGTTTTTCTCTCAGTGTAATAACTAACACCTATAATAAATAAATTACAACCGAAAGCAACAAATCTGTGACGCTTACCATTGATGATTGAACGAATCGTTTGAATACTCTTGTGATTGGTTTTTGTACACCATGTAAAATAAAAAGTACGTTACTAAATTTTATCCATGGATGTACATATGTATGTGGACCAGTGATCTTTACCCCGAGTGACGGCCCTAATCAACACATGAATGAACGAAGCCGGATCGCACTTTTAAATAAAATAGATTGGTTAAGTCGTTTTCTTTAATTGCTTTCTTCATCCTTTCGGAAAAAATTACTGATTTGCCCAAAGATCCAAGAAACTTTAAAAAAAACTACAAAAGAAGCAATTTCACTTGCGCTAGGATAATGGAGAATATTTCCATTATGGAATTAAATATGGACTAACGGATTTTTTGATTTCAAATGATTATGAGGGAAAAAGCTATTAGCTTAGACTTCAATATATGAGGTCTGTTCAAAAAATACGGTGACCGTTGGAATTACGCGGTTCAGTTGGTTCCAGAGGAATCCGCTTCGTGTGATGATAACGCCGTTTACCGATTGCAAATATCTTCATTTGTTGATTAGCTACGCGGTTTTTAGTGAAGTGCGATTTTTTCGTTTGCTGGATTTCAGAATGAATGACCTGAAGGAGGAACGACTTCCTGTGAAACTTCCATCAAGTCAGAGTTCACGGCTGCTCCCAGGCACATCGATGATCGGCTTATTCGAAGAACTTAAGCACCTGCACAAAGCAGCATTTAGATCAGAATTTATTACGAGCAGAAATAAATATCTTCTCCGGTAAAAAACACCGCTTTTCTTTACCTCGGTTACCCACAGTGAATCCAAACCTTTAACTGGCGCAGTCGATACACCCGAAAGTAAAGAACGGTATTTTCGTGAAAAATCCGGAAGTAAACGAAAAAAACGGGGTGTTAGAGAAAAATCGAGAGTAGTGTGCTGTGAAGTTCCCACCAAGCAGGAAGTAGGAAGAAGCAACCGTCAACTTAAGCGCATCAACAAAGGCTAACAACACTCAGGACAAAACAAGCAGATATCACCGATGAATACGAGGATATTTCTGTACGTCCCTTTTTTCTGATGTCAGTTCTTTTTGACTCCACCCCCTTCCATAAAAGTGAAGTCGAAGTTAATATTGAAAACTTAATAACAAAAATTGAAAATATCACGGTTAATAACAAAGGAACACTGAATTGTGAAAACTTCGCTACGAACTGCGGAAATACAAACAATTTATCGAGTTTAATCGAAAATAGTGAAACAGATAATTGCAAAATGACGACGATTCCAAGCTTTTCAAAAGTACACACGGAGACAATTCCGGACTTTGATGGCAATACTAACGAATTACAGTTCTTTATCGAAGCGTCGGGAGCGTAGTCGATCATTTTTATAACGTAACAAATGTGTTGAATTACCAAAATACAGTTATTTTTCGCACAATAATTAGCAAACTGAAAGACTTTGCTAGGGAAACAATAAATATATTAGTGGTGTAACAACCATAAATGAAATAAAAAGAGAATTAATTGCGACCTTCATCAAAGCGGAAAACATAGCACAGCGAGAGTCCCACCAGGAGTGTCAGGACTATTAGTGTAAGTTCTACCAGTTGTACAAAGACTACAGAAGAGGCCTCAAAAAGAGATACTCAAACAACTGCGGTCAACCATAGGAAACATCAACCAAACCCTCCACCTAGGCCACCATCCATCTTTCTAGAGAGCCATGGATCTCTTGTGGGGAGTTCTTCAACAAAAATCGATCATAATACAGCATTTAAAGCAACAAGCTGCTTAGAGGAGGAACCTAACAGCGTCTAAATATTAGGTTAAGATTTGCAAAACAGCATGTTAGAGCTAGCAGTAGCTGATTCAAGTACAAAAACATAAGTTCTTGAATTAAAAAAAAATCTGATAAAAAGTAAAATATTTGCGTGACTACTGACTTCTTTCAAAATATTGTTATGGATATGGATCAAGGAGGTAAGAACGCATATTTTTAAAATATAACGCTGTATTCTTTTTGACAGGATATTGTTATTTGACGTTTGAAAATATAGTTTAAAATTCTTAAAATTTTTAACCTAATTTTAAGTTTGAAAAGGTTTTTGTTGTATTTCCGGTTTCTTCCCGGTTATTATATTAATTGATAACGACAGGTTATAGTTTATATAAAATTATTATGACCTAATTAGTCGTCCATACCCGCCTCCTTTTTTGCCAGAGGTGACAGACCAAGACAGTGAAAAAAATATAAAAAAATATATTTGGAATTTACACTATGTTAGATGGTAATTATTTGGTTTTAGGGTCACCTGGTCACTCAGGTGTTAGAGTAGATCACTTTTTGATAAAATGAAAGAGCAAAATTTGCCTAATTTTGGAAAAAAATTGGATTTTATCCAGCGAAAACTATTCCGAAGATGAACTAAAGACGATGAAGCACAAGTTTTCGCATATTAAGTCCGAATTTAACCCTTTAACTGTTTAATTTTGTTTCGGAAAACTTTTTCTGCCTGCTTAATTATTTTCCAGCGAAGACGAGTATACTCGACATAAACAGAGTAAAATGTTTCTGCCTATAAAAATAGTCAATTATGATTAAAAATCAAACGTTGCGTGTTGGTTTTTTAGAAAATATATATTTTCATTCGTTGTTAACAAACAAAATTTATTTCATTGATAAAAAAAATACCACATAAAGATAAAATTAAGGCATACGTAGTGCTTCTTTATTTGAAAAAATCGGTTTGTAACGGTACTTCCCCAGAATTTGTTATTTCAGCTTAATACAAGTGTTCCGTCGAATAGGGTATTATACATTGTTTTTCGTAGAATCTTGTAACAATATTGAAGGCCCCATTAATTCTTATGTAGTGAACAAGCCTGTTCCATCGGGTATTGTATTGTCTGTTGTTTTTCATGGAAGCTTGTATCAGTATTGTAAATCCTGTTAATTCTTGTGTATTGAACGATCCGTTAAATCTTCTATATATAAATATCATATACTCTCGACAGTCAGTCGTCGTTGGTTAGTGGTAACAGTCAGTCGTATTCAGTCACTTGGCAGAATCAGTCGAATATACATCATTATCATTAGTGTGAAGTGCAGTAATCGATTGTGCCTTCAATCATTTCAGAGAATGTTGACAGTGATGCAAGTGTAAGTTCAAACCAGCTCAATGCTGACGAAGTACCAGCTCGATGCTGACGAAGTACCAGCGCAATGCTGACGATAATCATACATGCATGTATATCAGCACAATGCTGATGATAACGAATACAATCATTCAATAATCAATCATTCAATAATCAATCATTCAATAATCAAACATTCAATCAATCAATCATTCTTACATTCACATAAACTGGCTCACTCCTCTGTAATCATATCATAACATATTAATGTAGTAACTTAAATTCATGTAATAAATTGGGTTTTTTATGCCGTATGGCTTTTTCCCAAACAAGACTTTCAATTCAATTCCCAATCCTAAATCCTCAAAAAGAACTACGAGAATTCTCCGAACCGGCGAATTCTCGACGAAACATTTTGGTGCCTCCTGTGAGGATTGAGCCAGTTTATTCGTAGAATCACATCACACGATATATAGATCCCGTTACAACCCCTGATTTACAAGGGATAGGGTGGACAAACACGCTGCGTGTGTATGTTTGAGCTGAGTTCGATATAGCGCGGAACGCCGCCGCAGAAGTCAGTCTTCTATCGTATCGCTTTGAGTTCACATCAATTAAGCATTCTTGTGTCGTTTCAACTAAAGTTAACGCCTTGAAGTAATTTTCCTTTTCTTGCCGGTTATATTGCAGTAAAGTAATATAAAACAAAGGTGAAGTAAAGTGGTAAAGCAATCTAAAGCAAAGGTGAAGCAAAGTGGTAAAGTAATCTAAAGCAAAGGTGAAGCGAAGTGGCAAAGCAAAGCGGTAAAGTAATCTAAATTAAAGCGAAGCGGTAAGGTAATCTAAATTAAAACTAAAGCGAAGGTATAAAGTAATCAAAGGAAAAGAGTTAAAAGTAAAGTACAAAGAAAACATATTCAATTTGTGCATTGTGGGGAACGCCCAAATTGCGACGCCGTTGATTCATTTGCGCGAGCTCGGCTTCTTAGAACTGCGGCGCCGTTGATTCAGGATCGCACGGGCTCGGCTCCTGGAATAGAAGCGCCGCTGGTTTGGGATGCAGTACGCGTGCTCGGCTTCCGGGAAGTGCGACGCCGTAAATTCAGTGCGCGTGCTCGGCTTCCCAGAATTGAGTGACGCCACTGTGTAGGTACAGTCTAACGCGAAAGGGTCACAATATCAATTGAATATTTTAGATAATTTAGTTTTCTTGACGGTTGCATTTTGTATTATTTCCCGGGTTCGTCATGGCAAGCAACCCTATGGCAATCGCGCGAAGACGATCGTTATTAAAGGGACGAATTACGTCATTAAGGACAGTTTTGTCAAAGGGAAAAATCGATAGGTCAAATGCGCTTTTACGCCTTGAGCGTCTTACATTTCGGGAATATGAATCTCTTACCGAGGAACTCGCCGCGGAGGACGAGGGGAGCGTGGAATTAACCCACGTGCAATCTATCGAAGACAGTTTTTATGAAATAGCAACAATGGTTAGAAGTATGCCTAATGCCAGTGGTTTGGTTGACAGTAGTAGTACAAGTTTCAGTATTCCTCATGGGAATTCAACTTTTGTCGAAAGGCAACGATTGGTGAAGCTTCCGATAGCTAGCCTCCCTAGATTCAATGGCAACCACGAACGGTGGCTTTCTTTCAAAAATATGTTTTTATCCATGATAGACACGCGTACCGATGTTGACGATGTAAATAAGTTTTTGTACTTAAGAGATTGCTTAGATGGCCCGGCGTTCAACAAACTTTCACTCTATAACGCCAGTGCCGAGAATTACAAAAAGGCATGGGATGTATTGGTAAATGAATACGAGAAGCAGCGAATTCTCATGGCTAAACATTATGACGGGATTATTGATATTCCAACGCTGAATACCGCGACTGCCGATGGTTTAACGAAAATAATAGATGATGCTCGCCAACATCTCGGCATGCTCGAATCGCTCAAAATCAAACCCGATGACGGTTTAATCGTCCGATTGCTTGAACGAAAACTTCCCATTGATGTTCGAACAAAGTGGGAGGAAGGTCTTAATTTTGATGTTTTCCCAAGCTTAAATCAATTCTGCAAATTCATAAGTGGAACCGCGTTCAGACTCAGTATATTAAAAGGCAACATGGTAAACAGTGAAGGAGCGTGCGGCAAGCGTCGGTATGACCAGAGATCAAACTTGTCAAAAGTTCGTAAGGTCGATTCGGGGGTGCGATCACTCGTTACTTTTACTCAAAGCACTTGCGCTTATTGCAATAAGGATCATCCGATATATAGGTGCGCGGCATTTGAAAACCTCACGGTTAAGAATCGATGGAACGCGGTAAAAACAAAGGGGTTATGTAAAAATTGCCTGCGTTTGCATAGTGGGTCCTGCACAAGCTCGCATTGCAAGCGTTGCGATCGCTATCATAACACACTCTTGCATTCAACATCAGGACATAACTCGGGGCCAAGGCAGAATTCAAACGCGGCTTCAACCGAAGTAACCAAGAAGGAATCAATGCAGGAAACCCCTTCGATGTGATTAAACGGGCAACACTTAAGTTTAGCTTCGCGTTCGCCACGGGCTCAATTAATGATGAGTGCTATAATACAGGTCAGAAACATCGATGGTCAATTTATACAGGCACGAGCTTTACTAGACACTTGTGCGACAGCTAATTTTATTACTGAAAATTTTGTACGACAGTTGAGGCTTCCAACGCGTCCATGTTCCATTCCTGTCGGTGCAATTAACGAAATGCATACTGTGGCCAAAGCCAATTTAGTTATTCACTTTCGCTCAATAAACGGTACATTCCAAAAAACTTCAAATTTCCTGACAGTGCCAAAGATCGCCGAACTAGTACCGGATGAAGTTTTCCCTCGAGATGTAATTAAGATTCCCTCAAACATACAATTGGCAGATCCTTTTTTCCATTTGCCGCGACCCGTGAATGTTTTGATCGGTGCCGGTGTAACGTTGTCACTTCTCAGTATAGGCCAATTGAATTTAGCAGGCGAAAATGGAGATTTATTTCTTCAAAAAACTCAACTCGGTTGGGTAATCGGGGGCGGAATAAATAAGGAAAAACAGGGCTCGGTAGTTTCTTGCAATCTACTGGAACTTACAAGACAATTAAATAAATTTTGGGAAATCGAGGATATAAATTCAAGCTCATCAGGATCGTTCGAGGAGATCCAATGTGAAAATCATTACACCAACCACACCAAGCGTAACTCGGATGGTCGTTATGTCGTACGTTTACCATTTCGGCATGAAATTCCAGAATTCGGTGATTCCCGATCCCAAGCATTGCGACGTCTTAATTCACTTCAAAAAAGATTAAAATCCGATCCGGAACTAAAACTTGCATACGAAGAGGTAATGCAAGAATACATCAGTCTAGGTCATATGTCCCCTGTCAATGAGGACTCTACTAATGGTTATTACATGCCTCATCATGCGGTAACAAAGGCAGCTAGTAACACTACCAAAGTACGAGTGGTGTTTGACGCATCAGCAAAGACAAGTAAAGATCTTTCTCTTAATGAAACTTTAATGGTCGGTCCGACAATACAAGCCAAGCTGTTCAATCATTTAATACGTTTTCGCAATTACACATACGTCATCACTGCTGACATTGCCAAAATGTACCGGCAAATTCTTATCCACCCCGACGACAGGCGGTTTCAACGTTTGCTTTGGTATCAGGGGGAAGAGGTGAAGTCTTTTCAACTTAACACGGTGACCTTCGGAGTGTCCTCAGCTCCTTATCTGGCAATTCGCACGATTCAACAGCTCGCGAACGATGAAACCGAAAATTTTCCTCGCGCAGCACAAATTTTGAAAAACGATTTGTACGTTGATGATTTACTGACGGGTGCCGACTCGATTCAGGAAGTGTTGGAAATTCGTGATGAAATAATTGCGCTTTTGAATCACGGGGGGTTTGATATTCGTCAGTGGGCATCTAATCATCATAACGCGCTAAATAATATCGAAGAAAAAATGGTAGATTTGGATTGCGTGGTCGAAAGAAATGCGGTCTTAAAGACTCTAGGCATCGTGTGGAATTCTCAACAAGATAAGCTTTTATATACTGTAAATCCAATCAACTCGTCTACTAAAATCACCAAACGTTTTATTTTGGCCGAAATTGCAAAAATTTTTGACTCATTAGGTTTGCTCGGGCCAGTTGTTTTATACGCAAAAATAATAATACAAGAATGTTGGAAGAATGGATTAAATTGGGATGAATCCGTAACGCAGGAATTACATGGCAAATGGGTTATGTTCGCGAATCAGCTTCCGATCATTTGTAATCTATCAGTAGAGCGACGACTAATGCTCAACCACCCAACGCATGTGGAGCTGCACGGTTTTTGCGACGCGAGTAAGGCTGGATATGGCGCTTGCATATACGTCCGATCAAGCGATGTCCAGGGTCATGTGTTAATTCAACTCGCTTGCGCGAAATCACGAGTTACTCCTTTAAAGGATATTACTATTCCTCGACTTGAATTGTGTGGAGCACATTTGCTCACACGGCTTTACAAAGAAATAAGGGTCTCATTCAACCAGTCAATCGATCGCATCATTTTTTGGTCAGATTCCACTATAGTATTGCAATGGCTTAAAAAGTCGCCTCAAACTCTCAAAATATTTGAAGCAAATCGCGTCACCGAGATACAAGCTCTTGAAAATCTAGTCGAATGGCGTCACGTCCGAACCGCTGACAATCCTGCCGACGCATTATCACGTGGTCAACTACCTTCCGAATTTTTACAAAATCAGTTATGGTTCCAGGGCCCTTCCTGGCTTCGACAGTCTCCAGACTTATGGCCGGCACAAGTTGTTCCAACCGTATCAGATTTGCCGGGATTACGAAAGAATATATGCCTCGCCTTAGAGATCAATTGCGATATTTTCACACGATTTTCTTCATATTCAACTCTTTTAAACTCAATTGCTTATTGTTTGCGAGTTAATCGATCAAATCCATACAAACAAAACAAGAACATTAATGCACAAGAAAGAATCGAAACGGAGACAAGAGTTCTCCGACTTATTCAATCAACTCAATATAGTGACGAAATCAAACGCATATTGGATACCGGTACAGCAAAAAACACTAGATTGGCCGCACTCAATCCTTTCGTCGACGAGAACGGATTACTTCGCGTAGGCGGTCGGCTGCGCAATGCTAAAATTCATACCGATCAGAAATTCCCAATTCTTTTGCCATCTCATCATCACGTGACTGATCTAATAATACGAGAAACTCATTTAAATTCATATCATTCCGGAATCCAAAGTACGTTGTATACGGTCCGACATCGTTTTTGGATATTGGATGGAAAAAATCAGGTCCGAAAGATAGTACGGCGGTGTATTACTTGTGTTCGGCATCGGCCCAGACCAATTCAAAGTAAAATGGGAAATTTACCCAAGGCACGCGTTGGTCAAGCGTTTCCTTTTGAGCATGCAGGAGTGGATTTTTTCGGCCCTATTTTCATAAAGGAGAAAAAATATAGAAATCATACGCGAATAAAGGCATACGGCTGCGTTTTCATTTGCATGGCAACTAAGGCGGTACACATCGAGATCGTAAGCGACTTAACCACTGACGGGTTTTTGGGCGCTCTTCGACGGTTTATCGGCCGCCGGTCTCGGCCATCGAATATTTACTCAGACAACGGAACGAATTTTGTCGGAGCAAACAACCAAATCCGCGAATTATACGCTTTGCTCGATTCAAAGAAGTTCCGAGACAGCGTGGAGAATTTTGCTTCACGAGAAGGCATAAGTTGGCATTTCAACCCGCCGCTCTCTCCTCATTTTGGGGGTATATGGGAGGCGGCAGTCAAATCATTCAAGCATCATTTTAAACGTGTTATAGGTGAACGGCTTCTTACATTCGAGGAAATAAATACTTTCGCAATCGAGATAGAGGCAATCTTGAATTCTCGTCCGATATGTTCGATTTCCACAGATCCCAATGATCCGGTGGCATTGACACCCGCACACTTACTAATTGGGCGCCCGCTAACAATGCTGCCCGAAGATAATTTACTTCCCGTTGCAGATAACCGATTATCAATTTGGAGATTTATTTCTAAGGCTCGTCAACATTTTTGGCAGAGATGGCATCTGGAATACCTTACCGAGCTCCAGAAACGACAAAAATGGCACAGCAGCAACAGCACTCTTCTACCAGACACTGTTGTTTTGATCATCGAGAAAACCGTCCCGTGTATGCAGTGGAGGCTTGGAGTTGTCATCAAGGTGCATCCTGGAGATGATGGAGTTACTCGTGTGGCTACTGTCAAAACAGCTCAAGGAAACTTCAAACGTAATGTGACGCAGTTATGCCCATTACCAATCGCGAGCGAATAAGTCAGAATAAGAAAAGAGTAATATAGGAATCTAGATGTACAAATAATTTCAATCAATTGTAGTCATAGATTTATTTTGCTCAAATACTTTCGCAACGTGGGGAGAATGTTCCGTCGAATAGGGTATTATACATTGTTTTTCGTAGAATCTTGTAACAATATTGAAGGCCCCATTAATTCTTATGTAGTGAACAAGCCTGTTCCATCGGGTATTGTATTGTCTGTTGTTTTTCATGGAAGCTTGTATCAGTATTGTAAATCCTGTTAATTCTTGTGTATTGAACGATCCGTTAAATCTTCTATATATAAATATCATATACTCTCGACAGTCAGTCGTCGTTGGTTAGTGGTAACAGTCAGTCGTATTCAGTCACTTGGCAGAATCAGTCGAATATACATCATTATCATTAGTGTGAAGTGCAGTAATCGATTGTGCCTTCAATCATTTCAGAGAATGTTGACAGTGATGCAAGTGTAAGTTCAAACCAGCTCAATGCTGACGAAGTACCAGCTCAATGCTGACGAAGTACCAGCTCGATGTTGACGAAGTACCAGCGCAATGCTGACGATAATCATACATGCATGTATATCAGCACAATGCTGATGATAACGAATACAATCATTCAATAATCAATCATTCAATAATCAATCATTCAATAATCAAACATTCAATCAATCAATCATTCTTACATTCACATAAACTGGCTCACTCCTCTGTAATCATATCATAACATATTAATGTAGTAACTTAAATTCATGTAATAAATTGGGTTTTTTATGCCGTATGGCTTTTTCCCAAACAAGACTTTCAATTCAATTCCCAATCCTAAATCCTCAAAAAGAACTACGAGAATTCTCCGAACCGGCGAATTCTCGACGAAACAACAAGCTATTGTGAATTAAAATAAATAAGGTTGCCAGACTAACGAATATTCTAAAATGTACATTTTTTAAAAGATCTTTATTTGCCCTTTTTCAGGGAAAAAAAATTACAGTTGATTCGTTTAATAATAATACGAATGCGATTTTTTTTATCTTCACGACGAGTATACTCGACATTATGCGAAAAATTTTCATTTCGCTCTGACGAGTATACTCGACATAAACAGTTAAAGGGTTAAACAAAGGTGGAATAAAACTGATCAAACGGAAGCTAGATTTCTTCATAACAATGATGAATGGCTAAAAAATACTGTTGAGATTCCAAAAATAAATTCTCTAATTTTTATATTTATTTAGGATGTGGGTAAGGACTTAGATTTAGGTAGAAAATAAGCCTAAACAGATGAGCACTTAATGCGTAGGTTTTTCCCAAGGAAAATTATTTCATTGCAACCAATAAAGTTTGTTTTTGGGACATGTGGCCTGCAGACTGCAGACAGTCCCTTATTGCTACGTGGGATATAGTTTTTAGTGAAAATTTTAGTTAGTCTAACGACAGCTATTGTAAAGCAAAGATCGGTTCTTCCTTCGTGAATAAAATCAAGCTAAAAGTATTTTTCTTTGAGTTTTAATTTTATACGCAACCTATTCCCATTTCCAACAAATACTTTCGAAATACCGAGAGCGCAGCCTAAAAATTCGGGCCATTTAATGAGCTGAGCGAAAGAAGTAAGAGAAGGAAAATTGAAACCTTACGTATTACAGCGGATAATGATGTGTTGATATATGCTGCACAAACAAAATTACAAACACCTGGAAAAAAAGATGCTTCAAGTATACTTAAGCAGATTATGCATTCCCCAACGAGAGCTACAAAGTTGAAAAAAGCATACAAAACAGTACAAGATGACAAAGAAAAACAGCTAACACCTTTATTGGCACTTTCTGTATTCGTAGACGCTGACCTCACTCGACGACAATATGAAATAATAAGAAGTGCAAGTAAAAACTTGTATCCTAGTTACAGTATCTGTTGTGGTCAGGAAATAAATTTTCCTGCCACTTCTTTTTTACGGCGCTTATAGACGCATGAAATCGACGCTCGCCTAAATTAGGCTTAAAATTCACGGCGGCTCTGGTGGGCTCCGTAAGAACGTACCGTTCCTTGAGTCCCGAAAAGGGAAAAGAAAACAGAAAAGCAAAAAGTAACAAATAAAAAAGAAAAACGAAAAAACAAAAAACCGGAAGAGGAGGAGAACCCCGTGAAGTTCGCGAGTGGGCAGGCACTATAAAACACAGCATCAGACTTACATAGAAGAAAAAATGAAATTCGTTCTTGGGTCTGAGTTGCGAAAAGAATATGTCACTAGGAAAAAGGAAGAAATCCGAAAAAGAAAAATATATTTGCTAAAGTCAGTTGTGAAGACGTAGCAATGACAGAAGCGTCATATGAAATTGCTTTAACATTGGCGAAAATAAAGAAACCTTTTCTGACGCAGAAGAAATTGTTAAGCCTTGTCTCCAAATATTTGCACGCCATCTTAATAACAAAAGTATTGAAAGGAAAGCAGACGAAATTGCTATATCAAAGCAGACAGTTATGAGGCGTATCGAGGAACTCTCTCAAGATGTATATCAGCAGTTGGAAGACCTTGCACATTCTTGTACTTTCTTCTTTCTAGCTTTGGATGAATCAACGGACGTAACTGATGTTGCACAGTTAACCATTTTTATAAGAGGAATTGATGATAATTTTTATATTTTTGAAGAACTTGCCAGTTTGGAGTCATTGCATGTGTTGCATAGCGATACATATCCATAAATATCGATTATATTCAAATTGTAACGATGGGTACCGCTATGCAACCAAACCCCTTTAGCCGGCAGCCGGGTAGACAAAACCCAACACAGACGGCGAATCGGATTTCGGTTCGCCCGTGCAAAAATGCGCTGAGCCAGCGGCGTCACCGCTCGGCTCGTGGGAAACGCACGTGCAGCGCGGCTGGGAAAATGCACCCTCAGCGCAATTCCTAAAGCGGCCGGCCGCGAACTTTACTTTTGATCAGAAAAGAAAAGTTCAGTTGCTGTTGCGCCACGGAAGAGTGTTAATTATTAAAATTATAAACAAGTTGTTATTAATTTGTCTAGAGTCGCGCTTGACCCAAGAGTCAAGATTTTTCCGGAAAGAAAACGAGCAGGCACCGTCCGTGGCCTAGGTTAAATTTTAATAACAACCCGTGTGTTCCGGTGAATATTATATTGTATATTGTGTTTCGTAGAATCTTATATCCATATTGTATGTTCCGTTAAATCTTACATATTGTACGTTCCGTTAAATATTATATATTCTCAGGAGTCAGTCGGGGTTAGTTGTGACAGTCAGTCGCTTTTGGTTGGTCGTCACATGCTGTCGGGTTCTGATCGTATCAGGGAGTCGGAGTTAGTTATTAGAGTCAGTCGGTTGTGTATTGTTATCATTAATGTGGAGTGCAGTGATAATTCAATCAATCGATAATTCATTCATTCAATCAAACATTCATTCATTCATTCAATCGATAATTCATTCATTCAATCGAACATTCATTCATTCAATCAATCGATAATTCATTCATTCAATCAAACATTCAATCAATCGATAATTCATTCATTCAATCAATCGATAATTCATTCACTCAATCAAACATTCATTCATTCAATCAATCAATCATTCCAGCGAAATGCTGACGAAGGGCGGCTCTGAGCTGTAGCGACGCGCTAATACGCGTTCGTATATTCAGAATTCCCGGTAGTGACGCCAAGCGGGCGTCGTACCGTCGTTCGGCGACTCACACATGAGTTGCACACATTCATTTAAACTGGCTCATTCCTCTACAATCATGTAACAATGTATTAATGTATTAATTCAAATTCACATAATAAAATTGGGTTTTTTATGCCGTCTGGCTTTTTCCCAAACAAGAGTTTTCATTTTTCTACCCAATCCTAATTCCTCAAAGAATTACGAGAATTCGCCAAATCATATCAACTTCACTTCCAATGTAAATCAATTTTCAAAGTCAAAAAAAACATAAAGATAACCACACACTTTTCCATAATTTTTTTAAGTCTGGATTATCAACAAATAGACAAACCATAGTTTCCTAATTTCAAAGTCACTTTTTTTAAGTCTGGATTATCAACAAATAGACAAACCATAGTTTCCTAATTTCAAAGTCACTTTTTTTTAAGTCTGGATTATCAACAAATAGACAAACCATAGTTTCCTAATTTTCAAAGTCACGAACAACCTTATCATCAACCAAATTGTGAATAGTAGTTTTCGCGTGCCAGATCCCCCATAGGTTTTCGTGTGTGTGAACTAGAACCCCGGTGTCAAAAACCCCCAGTGAGTGTGCCAGAACCCCCATAGGTTTTCGTGTGAGCATTGTGCCAGAACCCCCATAGGTTTTCGTGTGAGCATTGTGCCAGAACCCCCATATTTCTACTACTCTGGTCAAACGACCATCGTCGCAAAAACTTATCACCGACTACATGGTAAATAAATCAACTCTAATATATTCAAGTAATGAAAGCGATTACGAACCAGTTCATCACAAGAATATGCGCGTTTTGGACTACGTCGAATTATATTGAATTATATACATTTCGAAAATGTATCCATGTAAATAAGAAATTAAATTTTTTTTAAATGTTTTCATGTATAGTTTAATTATTTATTTTGTTTGGAAAGCACTTTCTCGCTATTTGTTGGCAATGCTGTTGGGCATGAATATACACTTTGCGCCCTCTGCATTTTTGACTTTTGAAGTTCTGTCATTTTGTTACATTGTCTAACTTTTGTTCACGTGTTTGGATAGTGTTGTGTACCGAAATTCCGGTACATAGCATAACATCCCGGCCAAAACACGATCAGCCGAACCCAGATAGCGCAAAAGTACTTAAGTACTTTACAAAGATACTTAAGTGCATGCGCCTAGCAAGCACTTTACGCCCGCTAGAGTCAGATGGCATTATTACCGGCGGCAAAAGCGAGCGCATCGACCCAAGCTCACGCTGGGGTGACCGCCCGCGCGTGCATCGACCTAAGTAATTTATGATGACACAAAACATGTGCATCACACAAGTGGCGACGCGCACGTTATCGGCAATTGGAACATTGGAAAGTTCCAATAACTGATCGAGGGGATATAAGTACTCGATCAGTAAAAGCCGGGCGCGGTCTGAGAGTGAGAGTCTTATAGTCGAAGCCGTAACGCGGAGTCTAAAATCGCGAGTCGAACAAGAGTTAAGTTAAGAAAAAGTCGCAGTAAAATCTTAAGTCAGAATCGGGTCGAAAAGTTAAGCCGAAGCCGAAGAATCAAAGGCAAGCCGCGGTCGTTGTACTAATAAAGGGAGTCGCGAGGTCGTTCTGGAAAAAGTGTTAAGGCTAAGTAAAATAGAAGTATAGACTGGTTAAGTGCAGTGTAAAACAGCGATAAACAAATAAACGGTATAATACCAAGTGCAGTTTATCTCGCGTCTATACACCCAAAGGGAGTAAAGCGCTACCGCTGCTCCCCAACGTCTACCGAAGGAGTTAAGCATTTCTGCTGCTCCTGCAGTCCGTGTCCGGAAGGAACCCCATTGATCACTCACAACAAAGATCTATCCCCCAACTACCGGGAATAGATCCGGATAATAAGTCCCCGCAGGGACGTACATAACAATAGGAATAATAAATCCGTTTTTCTGTTCTGTACAAAACTAAATAAGTTTGTTTTGTTTTGTTGCCCCTGCTAAGACTATTTCGTAAAGGTGTGACATATTTTCTAAGTGAGATTTTTTTTATGCACTTCCTCTCCACCGCATAAAAAAAAAATGTCTATAATATGTTGTGAACAATTATTTATTATAGCTATTTATGAAGTTTCTAAATTTTTTTTTGTGCGGTCCCTATCTACCGCACAAAAACATGTTTGACTATATTATCGATTACTGACATATTTTGATTCATAATATTTAGTTA
The DNA here is from genome assembly GCA_963920795.1 of Eutolmus rufibarbis. Classification (NCBI taxonomy): domain Eukaryota; kingdom Metazoa; phylum Arthropoda; class Insecta; order Diptera; family Asilidae; genus Eutolmus; species Eutolmus rufibarbis. The sequence goes on from OY987207.1 coordinate 29,515,189, forward strand.
AAAAAAAAATTTTCTTTATATTAATTCATGTGATTTATGATTTACTTTAGTTAACGAATGCAGTAAAATGTGGAAAAACTCAAGGGTGTAGTCTAGTTGGTAACTTTCAAAAAATCTATTTTTTTTTTTTTTTTTGTATATATCTAAGAATATTGTATAAAATTTTTATGAAGATCCGAGCAGTATCGAAACGTTAATATCATGGCTAAAGGTACAGGTAGGAATCCGAATAGAAGCAAGAAACGGAAATTAAAAAAACTTTAAACGGGTTTTTCGCAAAACAACGTTTTTTCGGACGCCCCTCAGGATTTCTCCGGAACCCGTAGGTCCATCCTTCTGAAATTGTAACCACATCTTCTACACGTAAGTACTCACAAAATGGACTATTATCATGTTAAAATTTTAATATTTACTATATTACTCTACAAAAAACCGAAAAAAAACACTTTTTTCATTGTTTTTGGTTTTTGTTAAATAAAATTAACAAAATTTGTTAAAAATTAATATCCATAGATGATTTTGTAGCCATTGTCATACCGAATCTAAAACACTTCGGTTTTTCAGTTTCAGATAAGATGTTGCCGAGATATCGTGGGGGAGCCGACATGCCTCCAACTTATGGCGTTACGTTCAACTACGGATTTTGTATAAAACAATTGAAAAATATGAATGAAGAAAATTTTTTTTTGGTATTTTAAGACTTGATTTATCATACCTAACAATTTTTTTTATCCATATCTTCCATAGCATGCTCAAAGAAAATTCCCGAAAATAGCCTATTTTTTTAGCCTTCGAACTAGCCTACACCTTTAAGGCAAGAATTTAAAAAGCAACTTACCAAGGCAGGAGATGGAAAATCTGGCGACGCAGCTCCAGAAGAACTGAATTCATCTTAGCCATATTTTCAAAGCTTGCTCTTTTTAAAAGATCAATTCACGCCACGAGAAAGTAGTGGCAATTTATCAAATGAGGCTGATTTATTGATAAGTATTAACAATACTACAGAGGACTGTTTAGATTTAGATCAAGAAATCATAACTGAGTCTAACACCGAATCGCCTGATTTGACTAGGTCAACTCCATCGACATCTTCAAGGTGTAAAAGACGAGTTACGCCAAACATTGCCATTGGCCGGGCTCTGCTTCAAATTGAGTAAGATTTTCAGCGCATTTGACCGAGGGCCACTTTCCCTTTGATTTGTGCGGGGTTCTTTGAATTTAAAAAGCAAAAGCAAGAATATGATAAAAATGATGAAGACGTATGTTTCTTTAATTCTATGTTGCCACAAGTAAAAAAGTTGTCTCCTAAGAAAACATTTTTTTTCAGAATGAGATCGCAACAGTTATTGTACGATTTTGCATTTGGAGAAAGTCACACTCAGGAACAACCCGTTAGTACAAGCAACGCGGAAACAAGTTTTACACTATTAAAAGAAACCACCTCAATGAGGACTATGGTAACTTCACAAGAAGGGTCAAGAGTACGCAAATGAATTATCGCCCACCTACTACCAGCTCACATGATCAGTTACCACCAATATCATTTACTTCACAAACTCAGCCATCAAACTCACATCGGGAATGAAAAGTGCAGTTCTAGTGTTTTTGTTTTGTTTATTAAGTTTTATAGTAAAGAATGAATAAATGCTAATTTTTTTAAAAAGAATTTTTTATTTACAATAATTGAAAGCTTACCTTATTGTTAGATAATACAAGTCTTTCCTCTGGACAAATTGGATTGAGATGAAAATTTTGATGAGTTTTAAGATTTCAGTTTTACAGTCGTTAGCGTGGGACTATAGTTGAATGTTTCATGTATCATTCTCATAAAGTCATAAAATTGTTCTGGATAAAGTTGAAGTTTTTTGTATAAATTATAGATATATTTTAATTATATATATATAGGGCTTATCAGTAGTTTATGCTGATGGGGCTCTTATTTCTACCAGCCAACATTTTAACTCTAATATGATTGATCATGTCTGAACATGTGCTGAAATGCGTAGGTGTCTTTGTTTATGTTATGTGGGGCTTATCAGTAGTTTATGCTGACGGGACTCTTATATCTATGTGGATTGCGGGTAAGCGTGGAGTTGACTCATGCGATATAGGACAAAGGTCTTTTGACTCCGTGGAGGACTCGCTGCTGCCTCGCTTCAAGGCTATCTTTTTGGATTTTCAACCCAGGATTTTTGCTGCACGGGCCTTACTCGCGGACGAGGACGGCTTGGTGAGCGGCCTTTCCGGCTGGGTGCCCCCTAGCTGGGTTTTTTTTTTGTTGAAGAAGTTTTGCTGCGGGACATTGAGGCCCCTTTTCCATTAGATTAGGAATGAAACTTTTAGAGTTCGATTGATCTGTATCTAATAAATTATATTTAAAATTCATTATCAGTTGATCTGAAGCTTTTGGCATGTTAAGTTAAGTTACTGAAAAATTCAGAAGTGAAATAATGTGGATGTGTTATTCACCTGAATTGTTCCCCGAGGCCTATGGTGATTTAAATAGTGCAATTAAACGTGTAGCATGTGAGTTTAGCGATTCTCAACGTGATGCTATATTTAATCTAAATAATGATGAGTGTTGGAATCAATATTATAAAGAAATAGCGGAACAATACCGCCGTGGACATATTATATGTGATATGTATTTAAGTGATAAAATCGATTTGGAACTGTTTTGTGACTTACTCTTGTGCGTTAAATTAGACTGTTATCTTTGGAGCTTGAGATATTTTCTTCCTGAGGACCTTAGTTTACAAAGATATAATATGCAGTTTTATAATAACGTTAATGATTTTATGAACTCCAACACGCATGATCATATGAATTGTGCCGGTTGTAATTGTGGAAAAGAGATTCGTGACTTTATATATTTCAGTATTCCTCCGAGTGATACAGAAGAAACGGAGATGGAAATCTAAGTTGGTTTTAAGTCTCGACTAAGTTAATATTGTTACGAAATTGGCCTTGTTAATTTACCTTGGCCTCAAAAACCTAAGCCCGAGAGGGAATCTTTAGCTTTAAATATTTTTTTTTTTTTTTTTACAAACGAACAAAAAAAAACTCCCAGGTTGCGCAGAAATCTGGCAACCGCGACAGCTGACTCCTTATACCGGCGACAGACGGTCGAGCTAAACAATCATTTGCCGAAAATGATCATTTCTATGACCTTGTGTCACCCTCCAAATGCTACTTAAGAGCCTTGAGTTTCATTTCGAAGCTCATTTCCTAAGTAGCTTGTAGGAACTTCATTTTCGGTAAATGAAGATGAGAGCACTGGAAATTTCCACGATTTCCAGCTGTGAGAGCTGTCATTGTCAAGTTTTACAGCTGTCAGAGCTCTATTTTATTAAAGATTGTCAAGTTCTGTTTGATTGCTGAGTTGTCATTTGCAAGGATGAGTGAAATGAAAAAGAGGAAGTGGTCTGAGAGGGAGGAAAGTGTCCTCCTAGATATATGGGGCACGAAAATTGAGGATTTAAGAAAGGCGAAAAGAAATTCGCACATATATGTGGCAATGGCAGAGGAGTTTAAAACTGTATACAACATAGCTGTAAGTCCAAAAGAAATTCAGCGTAAAATTAATAATTTGTCGCAAAAGTACAGGTACGTGTATATAATGTGGGTGTTATATTTATAACGCATAAGTTTTTTTAGAAATGAAAAAAAACTTCTTGGAAAATCAGGTGGCAGCCCTTCAGAGTGGTCATTGTATGAGCGTGTACACCAAATAATTGGAAATTTTGCAGCTAATAATTACAATAATATGCACGAGACCATCTCATGCGATTTCATTACTTTTTGCATATTAAAATGTATTTTTACCAAACACCAGGAGTTCCTCTCTTTCAAATTCACCATAATTTTCACAAGAGTGCTAAGTTTTAGCAAATGCAGCATCATACGTTTTCTCTTCCTCAAAATAATATTTTGTAAAATATTCCTCCTCCTTCTAACCATTTTTAATACTAAATTAATAAGTCTCTTTTTATCCATTTTAACAATTACACTCCTTGACGTTAAAAGTCTGATTTGACAGTTCACAAAGCTACTTGGCGACTTGCCGTGTGTCACCCGGATTTCTTAAGTAGTATTTGACGCATAAGTATCATTTGGAAATGATCATTTAACTCGGCCGTGTGTCGCCGGTATTACCGAGTTCGTTTGGCCCATTTATTCCACTTCCCCTTCACTACAATCTCTCGCGCCTCACGTCCACTACGCTCGCACTAAGCCGACGCGAACTTTCCCCACGGAAGGACTCTCTAAGCGACGTGCGCTAGTTCAGGGACTGGAAGTCACGGGAAGCGAGCAGCTCGGTGACGTTTGTTTACTTTCTCTGTGGCTTGGCGTCGGTTTCGTGGGCTCCAACTGGGGGCAGTGCGCGATTCGGGTAAATTTCTAGTTAATTAATAACCGCGAGTGGTGTGAGCTAGTGCAGTGCTTAGTAAATAGTGCGAAGTGTTTTCTTTCGTTGCAGGTACGGCGGAGGAGGCTCCTCGGCGAGGTGCGGCGACGCAGGCTGATTGCCAGCGGGGAGGCAGGACGAGGGTCGCCGCGGGACACTGAGCTTTCCGGATTTTCAGGTAAGTCGTTCAATTTAAGTCCTGCGGCAAGGTGCGGAAAGATAGGGAAACCGCGTTCCAATACGGCTGGCCGGCCGGTGAGTTCCCGGTGAGTGTGTGTGTCTGTGGATGTGTTGCAGAGGGACTTGCTCGAGAAGCGAAAGGTTGCGGCAACCCGGTAATGTTGCGAAACAAAAGTGGCCGTGGGATGACAGGAGGCCCGATCGACGGGGCACCTTGTGCAACTGATCTACTAATCGGGGCCCTACGAAGGTCAAGCAGCTGATTTGGGTGCCGCCTCGCTGCGATTGATTAACTCCCTTCCTGGGATTCCGTGGGATCCGCCCACACGGAGCCGATCTCAGGGGTAATAGGGTCCCTTGCTCGGAAAATTCCTACAGGAAATTAGAATCGTCCGCGAGGGTCGTTTAACTAAAACGCACGCTCACCCTTTCACTAACTTTATTAATTCCGCCGCACAATTGCAAAACTAGGGCGCTTGGACTAATAACATTAATCAATTCTACAAAAGTGTTACCCTAATTTTACTAAAATTCTCTTTCTTTTATTCTATTTGCAGAATCGCCAATAAAAAAGAAGAACTCTGTCGCTCGTCAACTACTTTGTCCGCCGGTCACACCAAAGATGGCTCGGATCATCGACCTCGCTGCTTTTCCGGCCCTTCCCTGGCCCGCTGGTTCTGTCTCCGAGCACTAGGGGTTCGAAGTGCTAAATATTTCCCTGTAAGTGGTCTAATTAGATTCTTCGAATAAAGAAATTTTATTTAACCCTTTTTTATTTGTTAGCAGGAAGGCGGGGACTGCAACAATATATATTCAAAATATTGCACAGTAAATTGAGATAAATTACATGTGAAATAATATGGATGTGCTATGCAGCAGAATCTTGGCCGAAAGCGGTGGATTTGAAAAGTGCAATTAGACGTGTTCAAGCGCAGTTTGATTCATATGGACAAGATGTGATACTCTGCCAAAAAAAAAAGATATGAGTACCTTGGCGAACAATATTATAAGGACAAAGAAGAGCTATACCGACGGGGGTTTGTTTTATGTGAAAAATATTGTTGTGATGAACTAAAATTAGAAACTTTATGTGATTTATTAGTGTGCATAAAGTTGGATCGTTTTCTATGTGATTTGAAAGATTTTCTGCCTGAGAATCTTGTATTAAAATACAAAATGATATTTGATAATAGATCTGATGATTCTAAGAACTTTTAATGTGCATGATAGTATTAGTTGTACTGCTTGTGGTTTAGGTGATGAACTTCGCGATTTTGTATTTTTTGATATACCTCTTACCAGGAGTGAAAGAGGTGAAAAATAAACTAGGAGTGAAAGAGACAAAAGATCAAAAGCCAGTATAAAAAAAAAGAAGACGCGAGCAAGATTATACTCAGTTCCCCTGTGCCTTTGAAGTGATCAGTTTAAATAGAAGACTAAGAAATAAAAACAGTGAAAATGGCCCAACCACAGCAGAAGGTAAAACGTACCATCATTGAAGAAAAAGCAGCTCAACCAGCAAATAGCGGAGCATTAGAAGTGATCAACAATTGTGGATTTAATCCATTCATTAAAGTATCCGACATGCTGCAGCATACAGCTTATAAAATCCATGGAATCAAAAAAATTACGACAAAATATGGAGATCGAATCATAGTGCAGTTCCAGGATCAGCAAATGTTCCTGCCGGCTAGATATGGTAACTTACCAGACAGCACACTGGAGGAAATCAGATGTCAGGGCAACTTTTACGTGACAAACTTGGGTCCTCTTGGTGAATCATTTAACCTCATCTTTACACAGCATGACAACAACAACAACAACAGTATTGAATACTTGAATTCATTACCAAATTTTGAGCCCAACCATTATTATAATACTTATTAAAAAACAATAAAAATAATAAAATGTAGTATATATAAAAACAAAAACGTCTTTCATATTTCCCAATACTATTCCCCGGCCCTCCCCCAAGTTCTATAAATTGGATTATAATTTGTAATGCAAACAAAAGGTTAGTTTGCATAAAGTTCTGGTAATGAGCAGTTATAAAATTCTACCAAGCTGCTAGAGGAACACGGAGACAGAGGAAATAAGTTAAAAGAATTAAAGTACCAGATAAATTCTGCTACAGTTAAATCAGTTATCAAGCCGGAGCAAGCATCTGAAAGTAAAAATACTTCTTCTGTACGCTACCAAAAGATAAAAGATAATAATAATAAAAGGTAAGTATTTGAAAATCATCTTTCTATCCAGCCAACCAACTGAATATTTCAGATGAATATTAAGAAATTCCTTGACGATTACTCCAATATTCTGCTAGAGGAGCATAAGACTACAATAGAAAAACACTACAAATTTCTTCAGCAATATGAAAATGTGGGTAAAGTAAGATCTACATAAATATGGTGAACATTATACCACCTGCTCATGGTCGAAAGATAATGCAACCTCAGGACCAAATACTTGTGGATGCTATACGGTAGAGTGGTACAATGAAAAAATTCAGCACCTCATCAATTTTGATATAAGAAAAACAAAAAACAATTGCGCAGAATGCAGAAAAGGGTTCGATTTATTCTAACACCAAAAGTATACATTCTCCATGTATGGGACTTTGCCTACAGAGCCAGTCGTAAGGGAGAATGGCATATACATATATGCAATCGACAGGCTTCGATTTCAGCGGAGAATCTTCAATACAAGTAAAATCCTGGAACCAATAATGAAAGAAAACCACCGTGACAAAATAAATAAAACAAGATTTCAGAATATGAATGAATGAATATGGAAAATAAAACAATAGTTAATTTTTTTAAAAAGAAAAAATGTTCTTTTATTTTTATTAATTATATAATACATCGTTTGCATTTATCCAGGAGTTATGTTTCGAGGAAAATCCCAACCATTTAACATAAACTTTATTTCCGGCCTTTTTCAATACTTTTTCAACAAGGTAGACGTCTGGATGCTTGACTTTCACCAATTCCATTTCATAAAATCCACATCATCAAAGATAAAAATTGAATTTGGTTTTGTTTATGTTATGTGGTATGACTTGTTGTGGTTGGGGCCGAAAATCCTGAGGCAGAATTATTTCGCCTCCGCCTATGTGCGAGCGCCTGGCGGGCCCCCTTAATTTCGCCCAAAATCTGACGGCGCTCAGGCGCAAGTTGCCGCTGCCTAACGGCTCGGCTGGCTGGTCGCGCCGCCCATCGAGCGCTCGGAGGCCACAAATTGAAAATTGTAACTCAAGGAATTTCCAATTTGTGGCCGCCGAATGTTCTAGAGGCGCCCGCGGCCCGCTGGTCGAGTCCCCGGCAGCGGCATCAGCGAGGAAAGTGCCGAAGAAAAGAAAAAGAAACCGAAGTGCCGAAGTGTATTTAAGAAAATTCAGTTAAATGACATGTAATAAACTCAAAGAAGTGAACTTATGAAAGTCCTACCAAAATTAAATAAGTTACAAATTAACACAGTTTAAGCAAAATTCAATAAAAATTAAAAGTGAACGAAATCTAAGTAAATACAAGTACGTAAACTCAAAAATAAATTAAGGACCGTTAATTATAAGTGGAGAGAATTAGAGGGTGAAGTAGGTGAATCTAGTGGAGTTAAAAACAGTTGAATAAAATTAAGCAATAAATTAAGGACGGTTAAATATGATTTAATAAAATTAAAAAGTGAAGTAAATAAAGTTGAATCAAAATCAAATTAAATTATAAATAAATTAAAAACAGTTTGAATAAAATTGGATCAAGCTTAAAAGTGAATTAAATAAACTTGGATCAAAGTTAAATAAAATTCCAACTAATTGTAAGTGTAAAACAGTTTTAAAAAAAGTGAACTAAATAAAATTGAATCAAAATTTAAATAAAATTCCAACTAAATTAAAAACAGTTTAAATAACAATTTAATAAAAACTTAACGTGAACTAAATAAAATTAAATCAAAATTAAATAAAATCCCAAATAAACTACGAACAGTCTGAAGACAATTTGATGAAAACTTAAAAATCGGGTCACACCGGCACCACAACGTGTTCAGTAAAACCTGCTCATCCTCCTGATTCTGACACCGAAAGACCTTCAACAAGTGTCAGTAATATAAAGTCAGACTGCGAAGAAATGGCTACAGTTGCGACGTTTATTGAAATTGAATCAACCATAAAACTAAACAGAGATCCAGCCTTATGGGAAATAAACGATTTAACGAGAGATATTATTGCAAGAGATGGTTTCGAACAAAACAAATCCTGTGATTTCACAAAAAGTGCGAGAATGTATTCCGATCATCGCCGTTATTTACCAAAAAATATATTTTACAGAAAAATGAAGTTAAAGAAAGGAATTGGCTCGTCTATTCGGAAAGCAAAGGCTCCGTATTCTGTGGACCCTGTTTAGCCTTTGGATCTATTGAGAACAGGACACAGTTTGACGAGGAAGGATTCAATGATTGGAAGAATGCAGAAGTTCGAGTAGCTCAACACGAAAACTCTCTAAATCATAAATCCTGCATTCTCGCTTTAAGAGCTAGGGGTATGATTCACGGCAATATCCAATCTTCCTTAACTACCCAACTTAAAAAAAGATATGCGTGACTTGGGGCGATTAGGCTCAGGTGATAGACCGATAAGGCAATTTAATTGCGAGTGGTTCGAGACGAATCAAAGCAGTACGGAGAGGGAAGAAAGGATAGGAATAAAAAGAAATAACTTACCGCTGAATTAAATTAAAATTATCGTCAGGATGGAAGGACAGTTTGTCAAGTACAGTCCACGCAATGAACGCAATCACACCCCGGCCCTGTACATAATTAATCTTATATTCTTCTTATATTCAAAGTTTTTTTGCAATAAAAGAAGAAACCACATTAATATTATTAGGTTTTTGGGGTAAACATTGATTTGAATTTATTTTTGAAGGTTATTTGCGAAAACGTGTTTTGGGGCATGTTGTCTCAGGTCGACGGGGGCTGGTAGTCACATGTGACAACCAACCCCATGCATGTCTGCTGCCTTAAATTTTTTGGCTGTTTGGGGTTTTGCTATATAAATGCATTTTTTTTTCAGAGCTAGTACAATGCCAAGGCGTCACAAAAGAAAGTCAACTCGTGGACTTGTTTTACCAGCAGTAATGCTGCGTGCTGCAAGAGAAGTGAGAATGTATGGGAAATCAATAATATCTGTTGCAAAGGATTATGGAATCAATTATCGCACGTTAACTAGGTATTGTAAAAAATGTACTACTGAAGAGATAAACAACGCGGCCGTATCAACACCTACTACGAAAATAGGCTACCAAAGGAATCGACAGATTTTTACCGACGAACAGGCAAAGGAATAAGAAAAATACATACTTCAGGCTTCAAGTATTTATTTTGGATTGGCTCCCAAGAATATCCGCAAAGTTGCGTTCGAGCTTGCTGTTTTCAATAATATAAAGGTTCCACAGATTTGGGAATCAAACAAATTAGCAGGCGCCGATTGGTTTACATCTTTATGAAGAGACATCCTGATCTGTCCATTAGAACGCCTGAAGCCACCAGTTTGGCTCGGGCCACTAGTTTCAATCCACATAATGTCGGATCTTTTTTTGACAACCTTGAGTCAGTAATGAAACGCCATAGTTTCCAATCTCATGATATATGGAACATGGACGAAACTAGGGTGACAACAGTGCAAAAACCCAACAAAGTTGTTGCTAGAAAAGGATTTAAGCAAGTCGGTGCTATTACCTCAGCCGAGAGAGGAACACTAGTTACACTAGCTGCTACTGTTCCGGGAGGTGGGAATTCAGTTCCGCCTTTCTTCGTTTTCCCCCGGGTGCATTTTAAAGACCATTTTATTAGAGATGGGCCAATCGGCTGCAAAGGAGGAAGTAATCCTTCAGGTTGGATGACGTTGGATGACAGAAGAGCTATTTGTGGTTTTCCTGAAACATTTTCATAGTGTAGTGAGCACATATCATCTGAGTCACAAAACGACCAGATGTAAACAATAATATTGTACGTCACACGGAATCACTAAGTACGATGACTCTAAGGCACAGTGCAAGGTAACACGAAACCTACTGGGTGAATCACACCGTGCATTAGGTAATGAGTCAAGCGCATGCGGCACTTGTGCAGCGCAAGCTGGAAATACTTATGATCTCGTGTGACTCATAAATTAGAATTAGGTCAGATAGGTGTTAAGTGAATTATTGTTTGGGACTGCACATAAATTAGGTTAATGACTAACGTAAGAAAATCGAGTAGTGTAAGATTTTGTATATAAGGGACGATTGTTCCCAAATAAAGTACATTCTGTTCACGAAAGTCACCGCTGCCATTCGGCGGGTCTTCTCATTTTAGTAATATCGGCGTATCCCTCTGGTGACGCCATTGAACAGCGCGTATCCCTCTGGTGACGCGCTAATAGTTAGGCTTTCGATACTCTTCCAGGTGGCTCCCTCTCTCCTAGTCAACGACGAACATTACAATAGCCACGTGAAATCAAGTAAAGAAAAACCTTGTCTCCTGCTTTTAGACAATCACAGCTCTCATCTATCCATTGAAGGACTAAACTTTGCGAAAGAAAATGGCATAATAATGCTATCGTTCCCACCACACTGCACTCATCGCCTGTTCAATACGAACTTTTAGATTGCATCTTCAAAATTTATTTAAATGAGTTAAGGACAGAAATTGATACAGCAAATTTTATTTCATTTCAAGCAGATGAAACAACAGACGTTTCCTGCACGTCTCAAATGGTGATAATTTTGCGATTTGTGAAAAACAAATTGCCAGTAGAAAGATTTTTTTCATTTTTCGATCTGCACGATCTATTTATAACTTCATATGAAAAAAGTGGGGATTTACAATCAAGTTACCGCCATTTTGTGACATTCGACGGGTGATTGTTTTCGTGTGAAGAGGTGAGTGCAATTATTTTGTTTTTTCACTTATTTTTCTAAATACGTATAACACAATTTCATAGCAAGTGATTAGATAATATATATACGTAAATTAAGCATTCAAGTGCCATTCATTTTTTTGCCATTTGTAAGATTTATGGAGCGGTTTAGTTGATTGTCGTTTTTTTAGTACGGTGGACACAAGTGATATTGAAAAATCCTATTTTTCTCTTGTTGTAGTTCTATGATAAAGTGACAATGTTTCGAGCTTATAAAAATTTTCTCGGCCTGGAAGAAGCTGTTAACGCTATAGTGGAAGATGAGAGTGACAACGAGTATGATGTTGTCATTGTACCACCAGATCCAGGTGTCGTTACCGACGAAGAAGAAGGTGAAGATGATTTGCAGACATCAGATTTACCAAGAGATGTACCAGGAACGTTGGAGGTGATGCGTCGGCGCCATGATTCTTCTGAATGGGATGACAGTGATGACGAACCTTTGTCCAGCAAGAGGAGTCGTCAAGACTTACGTGACTCAGTGCCTAAGTGGAGACAATGTACGCCATCTTACTCAACTTCATCGCAACTACATGATAATACATGTTCGTCGCGAAAAACGCACGTAATAGATGAACTAAAAGACCTTTCGCCTAAAGACATTTTCGAAAAAATATTTGATGAAGAGGTTTTTGATCTGATTATACAAAATTCGTTACTTTATGCGGGACAAAATAATCGACATAGGTTTGAAATGGACAAAGATGATTTACGCCGATTTCTAGGAGTGCTAATGCTATCTGGGTATCATAAACTACCTAGAGAACGCCTGTACTAGAGCTATGACGAGGATCTTGGCGTACCACTTGTGGCAAACTGCATGTCCGAAACCAGTATTTGGAGATCAAAAGAAATCTACATTTAGTAGACAATAGTTTAGCTACTGCTTCGCAAGATAAAATGTTCAAGGTGAGGCCACTGTGTGATGTGCTGCTTAAGAAATTTTGCCAGTATGGCGTTTTTCACGAAGAGATACCCATCGACGAATCCATGATAAAATACTATGGCCACCATCCCTCAAAACAGTTCATAAGAGGCAAGCCTATCAGATTCGGGTACAAAAACTGGGTGGCTGCCAGTTCAGATGGATACTGCTACTCTTTCGATTTATACTGTGGAAAAACAAGTGAAAATACCAAAGAGCCTTTAGGTACTAGGGTTGTGAAACGACTATTAACAAAAATGCCGACGATACCAGAAGAGCACACTGTGTACTTTGACAACTTTTTTACCAGTTGCGATTTATTGAAATACTTGAAGGAAATGGGGTATAAAGCTTCTGGGACAATGCGTGAGAATCGGACGAAAAAGTTCCCTTTACGCCCTGTAAATAATATGAAAAAGTCCGCAAGAGCAGAGTATGACCATAGGTTTGATACCAATAATGAACTGCTGCTTGTAAGGTGGAAAGATAATAGTGTATGCACTATTGGTACAAATTTCGACACAGTTGAACCTATTGGCAAAGTAAAACGCTGGTGTTCACAGAGTAGACAAAAAGTGGATGTGAATATTCCACGCCTATTCCAGAACTATAATAGAGGGATGGGTGGTGTAGATGAGCTTGATGGTTCCATATCATTATATCGTGTGAGTATTCGAGGCAAAAAATGGTGGTGGTGTATTTTCACATACTTGCTTGATATGAGTATATCAAACGCTTGGCGCCTGCATACTTTGTGTGGTGGTGAGTACTTCCATCAATTGGCTTTTAGAAGACATATAGCGCGAAATTATCTTCAACTTTGTAGCACCAACAAAAGCCGCCCCTCTGGATCAACCATAGCGGGCCCAAGTCCAAGTAACAATGGCCATAACCCAGGAAAGCTACCTAAACAGTTACGGTGTGTTTTGTGCCATGCTCGCATAAAATGGCAGTGTGTACGGTGCCAGAAAACTCTGTGCATTGATAAAGATTGTTTTGGAAACTATCACTCCTAAGTGCCCACTGTACTAAATAAAGCACACCTTCAAAAACCAGTTGATATTATTTTTTTGTTATGTTTAACTACTAAATATATTTTTTATATGCCTATGTATCACATAAATAAAGATATCTAAAAATAAATACAAATGGGTTTCATTTGGGCGTAAATGGGTTAAGCAATTTGATTTGGGAAACAAATTAATCTCCCAAACGTATGACGGAGCTGCTGTCATGAGCGGCGCAAATGTGGGTGTCCAAACTTTAATAAGAAATATATATCCACATGCTCATTTTGTTCACTGCTATGCTCACCAATTTAATTTAGTTTTAAAGCAAGCTTCTTTTTCTATTAAAGAGGTACGAATTTTTTTTGCGAACATTTCTGCATTCTCGTCTTTTTTTTCATGCTCGCCGAAACGTAAAGATTTATTGCTTGAAATTTGTCAAAAAAAAAAGGTTTTCCTAGGACTATTGTAATAAGCCTGAAAGTAGGCATGCACTCATATCATAAATCATAAATCAATCACGAAAAGTGCTTAAACTTAAACAAGATACACTGACCGCACACAAAGTGCAACGCACAAATTCCCGGTACGGTCAGTGACACTTAGAGGTTTTTATGAGAAACGGATGAGTCAACGAGCAAAGTACTTACAGCTTGCCCGAGTTAAGTGCATTCGGTTTTGCCTGAGCAAGCACCAAAATGTAAACAAAGCAGCACGTGAAGTGCAAGCGGCGCGGGTTCGGCGCGGGTGCAAGCCTGGCACCTATGATCGATGAAATTGGGTCATCGATGACCGTAGCCAGAAACCCTCTTGGGACCTTTTGCAACGCTTGGCATTTCGCACCAATACAGAGCCGATCAGGAGTATAATCGTAGGGTAGGATTTTTGTATAAATAACCCTAAGAAACCAAATAAAGCATTCAGTCTAGAACTGAGTCTATTCCTACGTATCTCGGAGCCGAAGCTAGTTTAGCTGCTCTGGTGGAGTAATAGCCTTTGGCTGCTCCCAGGTTCATTTTCAGCAAATCCAATTAGCACTCTAGGAGCTACAGTCGGGAGACTGCCCCCCAACTTGGTTCCCTTCATCACCCCAACACTACACTATGGAAGTTCGATGGGATTTTCAATCGCGTGTAGTACAATCGGTTTTTGAATCCCAAGAAAATCTTGTGCATTGTTTCGAATTAATTCAATTTGAATCGTGGGATCCCATAACAATTCGGGAAGCTACCGGTCTTTTAAACTTGTTAAGGGACGATAATTTTAAATTTTTCTTAGAATTATTTAATAAAATTTTTTATCATGTAGACATTTTGTATAGCATTTTACAGTCGCGTAATACTAACAGTACTTTGGTTTTGGAAAGTGAAGAAATATTTTGTAAATCTATTAACGTTATTAGAAATAGCTTAGATTTGGCTGAATGTTCACAAATGGTAGATTCCACTCCGGCAAAAAAAATTCGTACTTCAATGCATGGCCTTCATTTGATAGGAAAAGAAATTTGCGACATAATTACTACACAGGTTCAAACAAGATTTGAGAATTTTGAACTCATATACCACTTGCCGTACTTTGGTGGAATCTATGCCTAATACAATAAGAGAATGTTTATTTAATAACAGTTAGACAACGTCTTATTAAATTTGCTGTTTTAAATACCGAACCCTTTTGTCAAATTTTTTTTACAAAATGTAGATTTTGAAAGTGGTCTTATTTTTTTGTCCACCAGAATTTGTTGTGAGAAACATTTATTTTTTACAGAAAACCTTTGAACTGTTGCAAAGTGTGTCGGAAATCAGCTACGAGACACTGGTACCAGTCACGAAGTTGGAGTTGGGAAAGGAGTACCAGGTCAAAGCTTTCAAATTATTAAAAACCCAATACGGACCTCGCGTCACAACACATTTTGTAAATAACACATATGTGTTCTTTGCCGCCTCGTTTTTCTGAAAAGATTAAAACCCAGAGGCAAATTGAGGATCTCAATCAGCATGCGGGATGTTATCTAACCTTCGATGGAAAAGATGAATCCAGAGGAGATTTCTTAAAAGTTAATTTTTCCAAACACGAATAAAAAACAAGGTCTTTTCTAAACCCAATTTTGTATCCGTCGCAATAAAGTTATTTTATATCAATTAATGCAATCCGTTTTTATTCCCTTAAAAAAATGCAATGAGATATAAGAGGACTGCGTAACAATAGGGCTAACTTGGAGATGCTTATTGCTAGATACAAGAGCTTCAAATCATCCTACTCCAAGAAACCCGCATATTCTTACACGAACGGATCCAGTGAGATTTAGCGCATATTCATTTTATGGGTACAACTCCCCCAGGGAAACGAGATATTTTCCCAATTTTACCGCCGTCCAAGACAAATGGCTCGACAGAGCCCCCTAAAACCAACCCACGGCGCGGCTGTCTCAAACAGCTCGAGGTACAGTTGCTCCAACGACCAAAACTAAATTTAACGCCACTTCGGCAGGAAAAATTCAGCTGTGGATTCTCCCCAAAACGGACCACAGAACAATTTTTCCCTCATTTCTCGGTCGCGGCGGTATGGAAGAATTGCATTCGTCAGGCGAATGAATGTTTGGGCCCGCTGCCTTAAGTTGCTACAGCCAGCGCTAGGAACGTGTGAGTGTGCAGAACCGGTTTGAGTCAGCGGCCGCGGCGGCCTCGAGTGACTCGAGGTAGCGTGGTGTCGAGAGTTACACTTCAGGATTTTAGGCTGGTCGGAGGCGGAAAAAACCGCACAAAAGGAAACGTTCTTTGTGCAAAATAGGGCAACCCTTTCCTGCATTCGTGCATTTAAGAGAAACTGAAACTCAAAAGGTGATAATAAAATATAATATAATTATATAGATATACTCCATGTGATCATCATTTCTTCAGTTTTATTTAAACAATATCAGTACTAAAGTTTTGTTTACGTTTACTTTCTGCCTATTATAGGACTGGAGGTAAAGAAATAAGATACCAGCAGTATAAAAAATTACCTCTCAATTTCACTATCATTCACTTACACAAGATGGCGGACGTAAAAGTGCCGCCGGACAGAGCAGCTGGCAAAAATTATAAGTGTCATCCGAAACAAAGAGTTGGTTTTGTAGTTTGCATAGTTTGCGAAGAAGTCTACCATATAAGTGACTTTAACAGATTAAAAAACACTAAATCTTTAAGTGATATATTTGTGATTTGCAATACCCACAGTAACCTAACCTCTCAATTAAAAGTCTCTGAACTAAATAGTGACGTGAAATTACTTATTGCTGAAGTCAAAGACAAAGCATTAGTTTTAGCACAAGAGAAACTTCACCAAGAAGTTAATCAAACACTATCGAATTCGAGGAACTATTCTCATGATACGACAACTTTGGAGGATGAAGATGCGGATGTCAAGGCCTATATAACTGAAAATATTTTATTGAGACAATTAAACGATGAATTAAAAAATAAAACTGAGTTACTCTATAATACTATTGAACTAATGAAAGAAAATAAAAAATCATATGCTGCAATTACGCAATCTAACCCAACTAAAAAAGACAAAATACCAGACATAAAAATTATTTCAAAGGTTGATACAGTAAATAAAGTAGATACGTTTAACTGTGTTACTGAAATTCTGGACAAGGAGATTAAAATACCCTCTAAAAATGTAGTTGATACCAATAAAAATGGTACAATAGTTAAGTGTGTAAATAGTAATGACGTGACAAAAACTAGTGAAATGCTGCAAAGAAAACTTGGCCAAGATTTTGAGGTTAAAATTCAACAGCCGAATAACCCGAAGCTTAAAATTATTGGTATTACCAATGATTTCAATGACTCTGAGCTGCAGAATGACATTAATTTTCGAAACTTTTGTGATACGGAAGAAAAATGTAAAGTGATTTATTCTTTTAAAAGTGCCAACAATACCAAGGGAGCTATAATTGAAGTACCGAAAGTTCTATATGAGTGCATTGTCAACAATAAGTATAGAATTTACGTTGGATACCATAGTTGCAGAGCCTACGATGACTTCAACATATCACTCTGTAATAAATGTGCAGGACATAATCACAAGGCAAGCAAATGTAAACATAATAAAGAAACATGTATATATTGCGCAGGTGAGCATTCTGCTAGTGCTTTTAAGATAACAGACGCTAGTCTTTATCGATGCGCTAACTGCAGGTATGCAAATGAAAATTATGGACATAATTATAATATAGCGCACATGGCATCCGATGTACAAAATTGCGAACTCCTCAAGAAGAAGATAAACAGCGCTATAGCGGACTCTGACTATTCAACTCCTCCTACTCTACCAAAGTATATCCGACCATATATGCCACCTACCTATACACGGAAAAAACAACGTGATCGACAGGTTTTCTCGCCTGAAGGAGGTCATTCATGGAGAGATAATGATGATAACAAATCACCAGTTCCACAACCATCCACCACCAAAACAAGACGACAAGCATCGCAAAATGTCACAAATAAGAAGTAATATTAATGAGTGTTAAATTTTTATATTTTATTTCTTATTTTTTTTATAAATTTTTTTGTGTTTAATTAATTTTATAAATGTTTTCTTAAATTTATTAATAAAATTGTTAAAAATGAATGATAATTTCAATCTATTAGATGAAATTGAAAATGAATTGATAAAAAAAGAAATAATAGTTGACTCTCTTGCTGCTCTTAAAAAAAGTATAATGACAAAAAACGATCTTATAATGCACGTTAATATAAGAAGTTTGAACAAAAATTTTAATTTTATTAGAAACATTTATTAACACTATTGAAAAGAAACCAAAAATAATTGTATGTTCGGAAACCTGGATACTTGATAAGCATGAATATTTTTCTTTATCTGGATATTCAATATATTACAATTTCGGTGATATAAATACAGCAGATGGAGTGGTAATGTATGTAGATGAATCTTTAATTACTAGCACTGAAGTTTTCTCAGTAGGCAAACTTAAAATTATAAATTGTACAATACAATTAAATAATAATGACTCCATTGAAGTATCAGCATTTTATAGATCACATGATCTATCCAAACCTACTTTCATTTTTGACTTCAAAGAATATCTCTTTTTTAAAAAACATGTTAAAAACCATTTATTAATAGGCGATTTTAATATTGACATACAAAAATTGGACAATAATTGTCAGGAATTTATTAATATATTGCAAGAAAATGGCTTTATTCCCGGTTTCCAAACAATCACCAGATCATCCACCGATGGTTCTGATACAGGTTTCTGTATTGATAATATATTTGTTAAAACTAACAAATTGCATACAAAAGCTATAAAACATGCTAATCTCTTTAACGACCACTTTCCTCTTTTTTTGACTCTAAGTAGTATTAAAACTAATGAAAATAGAAAAAAAACTTACTCAGTAATAGATTATAATAAACTTATTGAAAATGCTAAATTGCTGAATTGGCTAAGTGTGTTGTCTATACAGGATCCTAATGAAGCAACTGAAATATTAATCAAAAATATTCAATATTGTGCTACTGAATCCAAAATTTTGAAAAATATGAACGGAAGGAAAAATAAGACAGTTCCTAGAAATAAATGGATGACCAAAGAAATTCTCGACCTTTATCTACAAAAAGAAAGGATGTATAAAGCTCATAGAGCCAATCCTGGCAATATTACAATTAAAAAAGAATATATGGATTTTGTCAAATTCTTAAATCGTAAAATTAATATAGCCAAAAATAATTATGAGAAAAAACAAATAGGAAAAAAAAGTATAGAACCAAAAAAATTATGGACTTTCGTCAACTCAAAAATTGGAAAAACAAAAAAAAAGAACACTTTTATTAAATATTTAGTCAATGAATCTAATCAAAAAGTATATAAATCAGAAGAAATTTCTAATGTCATGAATAAATATTTTTGTGAAATTGGAGTAAAAATAGCTGATGAAATCCAGCAGCCTACTAACCCCCAAATTCCTGAAATATCTCCTAATCCTAAAACTATTTTTTTAAAACCAACAAATACCACTGAAGTAGCAAATGTCATCCGAAACTTAAAACCAAAGAATGGTGGAGTGGACTTAATCCATGCAAACACCCTAAAACATCTAACACAATTTATTGTCAAACCACTTGTTCACATTATTAATATTTGTATCTCTCATTCTATCTGGCCTTCTTCACTAAAAATTGCACAAATAACACCAATACATAAATCCAACAGTAAGTTTTCTCCTTCTAATTATAGACCTATATCCATTATCTCCAACATAGCCAAAGTATTAGAAAAAATTATCTATAACAGATTACTGGATTTCATTAGTTCTTGCAACATAATATCTAAAAAACATTTTGGTTTCCTAAAAAGAATTGGTACAAGAGATGCTTTAGAATTTCTAACTAATATTTTATATACTAATATAGACAAAAAACTTCCAATTGCTGTAACATTTATAGACACGGCTAAAGCTTTCGATACGGTTAACCATACCATTCTTCTTGAAAAGCTATATAAGTATGGAATAAGAGGAAATGCTCATAAACTATTAAGTAATTATTTGGACAATAGATTGCAATGCACAAAGGTAAATGAAGTCTACAGTAACTATTGTGTAGTTAAGACTGGTGTCCCTCAGCGAACCATACTTGGACCACTATTATTTATATTATATATAAATGATCTTCTTCAACTGATACCAAATGGTATGATTATTTCTTTTGCTGATGACACAGCTGTAGTATCTATTGGAAAAAATTGGACACTCGTACAAGATTTAATGAATTCAAATCTAAAAAAAAATTGCAGACTGGTTAGCGATAAGCAAACTGTCTTTAAATGTTGGCAAAACAACCACAATGACTTTTGGTAGCTACTGCAACAGTGTGCCTGATCGGTTTAATATTAAGATATGTGAACAAGATGTAAAGAGAGTTGAATCGTGCAAATACTTGGGAGTATTTCTTGACTATAGACTAAATTGGAAGGAACATATTACTCACATATTGAATAAAACTAAATAGGTATTTAATTTTTCTTTTTTCTAAATTAGCTCTCATTATGGAAATAGATACATTAAAAATGCTCTACTATGCTTTTTTTCATAATATAGCCACTTACGGAATAATAGCTTGGGGAGGTGCCTATAATAATAATATTCAATTACTTCACTCATTACAAAATAGAATACTTAAAATAATTTTTAAAGGGCAATTTATAAATCATAACTATCCTCTTAATATCAGACAAATTTTTGCTCTTGAATCAATTTCATTTCACTATCAGCAACTAACAACTCAGTATATAAATTCGAACAGTATAACTAGAAATAAAAATCTTATAATTCCCTCATGTTATGTACCAAAATCTCATCCAGATTTTGGAGAGCCCTTCAGAATTCAAGACGCAACAGGCTTGAAATTTGAAGCGGTTCAATAGAAATAAAAAGTCGCAAGATAAGGAATGCGACCCTCAAATTACGCTGCCCGCAAGCGCATCGACCCAAGCTCACGCTGGGGTGACCGCCCGCGCGTACGTCGACCTGAGTAATTTATGATGACACAAAACATGTGCATCACACAAGTGGCGACGCGCACGTTGTCGGCAATTGGAACATTGGAAAGTTCCAATAACCGATCGAGGGGATATAAGTACTCGATCAGTCGAAAGAAAAGCAGGAGTCGAACATGAGAGTCTAAAATCGGGGTCGAAAATAAGAGTCAAAAAGAGCAGTCGTAAGAGCTAAGAGCCGAGTGTGATTAAAGTAAATAAATGAACAGTTAACTAAAAGTGCAGTGTTTGAATCGTGCCCGTCAAGAGGAGCAAACGCATTCCTGCGGCTCCTCCACCTTTACCTCCAGAACAGCCCCGATCTCGAGAAGAAACAGCATTCGTGCTGCTTCCGAGATCTCCGAGTAAAGTTCCTCCAGGGCCAAACCCGGAGCAGTAAACACAAGAGATCTTACTCCCACCGAGTAAGATCTCAATTGTTATTGTACGCCACGAAGGATACGTAACACTCACGTCACAAAAATATTAGTAGTAAAAGCGGTTTCATACTTGCGATTTCACTTTTCAACTCTCTACCTCTAGAATATAAGCAATTACCAAACAGCAAATATATTAGAAAAAGAAAACTTAAGCAATGGATTCAAAGTAATGTATAGTATAAATGAATATAAAATATATTTAAGTCAAATATTTTTTTTTTTCCTCTAAAACTTATTTTTTTTTCACATACATATATATTTTTGTAAAATTTAGATATAAGTTTAGTTTTTAAGCGTATACCGGTCCTGCGCACAGTGTCTATGACACTCTGCAGGAATTTACTGCAGTTATATCTGTATATGTAAATTTATGCTGGTCAATAAATAATAATAAATAATAATTGTTAAATAAACTGAAAAGGAAGTGGATCAAAATTTTTTTTTTATGAAAACAAGAGTGTAAATAAAAATAAATAAACTGAAAAAGAAACAGAAAAAAACCTAGCATGGAACAGAAAGTGAAAATAAAATTTGAACGTAAAATAAACTGAAAGAAAAAGAGCTTTTTTTTGCAAAAAGCCGGCAACGCGCATAAATTAGCTGCTCGACTTTCCAAACAGTACAAGGCGCTCCGCCTTGTCACCCCACAGCAACTTCAGTTTCGCAACATCGCCGAGTCGTCGCAACATTTCTCTTCTGCACACGCAGTGGTTCTCGCTCGCGATACCACCTCACACACACGCACAAGAGTTTTTGCCGTCCGGCGAACCCCAACTACGGCCATATTGGGACGCGACTCTCCCAAATTCCATTGATGCGATTAAAGTTTGCGACGAGCAGTTTGACTAAAGAACAAATCAACTCACCTGAGCTACACAGCAAGCTAGGTGTACCTGTAAAAGTGAAGCACAGAATCACTCGGATTCGATTTATTTATTTTTCCCCGCGTACACTAAAGCCCATTTTCACGGCACTAAATAACAGCGGGCTCGACGACGCAATGTCACTGGTTACCGCCGCGCACTGCACAAGACAAAGTTCAGATTCAGACTAAACGCTCGAGGACGTCGAAATCAAATTGCCGTCACGGAACTGGGGAAATAAACAACATAAACAACGACCTGTTTGCTTCGCTTTGCAGTGCTCTCCAGTCCCACCTAGGGTTGCCAACCGTACTATAATATATAGTATTGTACTGTATTTCGGGTCTACGTACTATTTGAAGAAACACATAGTATGCAAAAATACTATATTTTCAACACCGAAATCTAACAAACACATCTTTTATTTTAAAAATTTATGAACGTGTCTTTTCATTTAATGACTATGAGACAAAATTAGAAGTTCTAAATTTAAAAGAAAAATTGAGTATCGACATGGATTGAACTTTACTCTGAAATAACACTATTAAATGAAATCTTTGCGAGAGTAAAAGATTGTAATGAGTTTACTGATAAAAGAACAGGCCAAAAATGGCAACATATTTTAAAAAATACTGAAAATAACTTACCAAATTTATTTAAAGTAATTTTATTCCTGCTCTCTATTCCCGCCACTTCGGCATTCACAGAAAGGATATTTTCGGTTATGAATTCGAAGTGGCGAGAAGAAAAAAACAGATGTAGTATCTCATTAATAAAAAATGAGCTTTTGATTTACATTAATTTAAAAATTGAATGTGATAGAGCATATGACACTTTTATTTTAGACAAAAAATTGTTAAAAAATGCAAGAAGTGCAAATAAATATAGTTTTTATAAAAACAAATAAGTAACAAATATATCTTCGTCTACTTTTTGCGTTTTCCATAAAATACTATTTTTTTTTAAGTGTACTATATTTTTTTATAGCTTCGTCTGAAAAATACTATATTTCCCTGAAGAAATGTTGGCAACCCTAGTCCCACCACACAAAGCAATCGCGCGTCGCTCAGAGAGTCGTGGGAAAACTTGCCGCTGACTCCCCAGATAGACAATGGAATCAGTTTTTCTGGAATCAGTTTTCTTCAATTTAGAATAGATGAAAAACTGATTCCGAGGACACAAAAGAATCAGAACTGCTTTAAAGCAAAATAAAACTGATGGAAAACTGATGAAAAAGTGATTCCTACCTTCAGCCGCATATTATTGGTCGACTCCATGGCCAATGAAAATAATCCATGCTGGGAATCAGTTTTGAATCGATTTTAAATCGATTCCCGGTTATTTTGCGATTTGTTTCTTGACATGTCTGCTATTTTGCTTATGTCAAACAGAGCCTGTTATGCCTGTGACACACATGTGGTATAGATACCATAGTACGCGGATGTACTACATGTGTGTCACTGAATACCACCTTAATACCAGCTGAGCAAGCTGGTATAAACGTAGTATCGAAACTAGGGTTTTTTTCATAGTATACAAGCATTTTAGTGACTACAGCGCCAATTTCCAGCAATGAGAAAAATGTTGAACTAGGGACTGTCTAGAGTCGACCTCTTGACATGACATTTGACAGCGTGGTTTTCATGATATCGCAGCAACAGTTTTTGTGTGCAATTTTCATAAAGTTAAAATTCATAGAGTTAATTGTTTAAGTGACAAGCTCACAACGCTCATTCACGGCTTGAGCTTTCAAGGAATGTGAGAATTGTGGTGTAAAGTTGAGATTGAGACTTGAAATTCTCGACTGGTGTTTTTTTTTATTCATTTTGATCTTATACCAGCGACACACCAATCGAAATTTAGAATTTCGAGTGTTCTCAATTTCAGAAATATATCATATTACCTCTGAATTCTTAAAAAAGTTTCAGGCGAATATTCTGTTAAAAAGAGATTTTGAAAAAATTTTACTTTAATTTCAAAGCAATACAATAATATTGTGAAATTGAGTACGCTCGAAATTCTAAATTTCAGTTAGTATGTCGCTAGTATTAGGCCTAAGGATTAAGGGCTATTTCAGCAATTTTACTTTTTTATTTTGGAGCAGTGTGGCTATCCGTCCTGGCGGGCCAGAAAATGGATAAATATGACAAAAATCTGCAGCTGGCCCCAAAAAAAAGAAAAGTATTGGGAAGGAACGAAATTTTACATGTAATTTGTTAAAAAATTGCAGAAATAGCAAATAGAATATAACCAAAAGAAAGTTTCACAATTTATCATTCGTCACGATGCAAATGTCAGTTCATACTAAATTGGTGTCTGTCACCGTGCATAGTATTGACAATACCATGGTATCCGAACCATGGTATCTATATCTATACTACATGTGTGTCACAGGCATTACTGTTTTATTTTTGTGCAAGTGCAACCCTTCCGCGTGTGAATTTTTGTTGTTATTTGTGCTATCTGTGGGGTAACATATTTTAGATGCCTTTAAATCTAAAAATAAATATAATGGAAGGTATGTATTTTTTGAGTAATAAATCCAACCCCTAGAAAAGATGCGGGGTTCGTCTAATCTGTGGCGACAGTAATATTTTTTAAACAAGAACATGTGAGGAATTTAGGGAAAGTAATAAATGCAGCCCCTAGAAAGGATGCGCGCCTCGCTTAACTGTGGCGACAGTAATAATTTTAGCAGATATCGTTAATTATATGTACATATGTACTAGCAGGACTATTGGTGCTCGGCTACGTTATCCTTCTTCATTCAGTTAATGAATTTGAAGGAGTGAACTACAAAGTAAATTTTTGTGATTTGGTGCAAAAGTGATATTTTGTGAAAAATACTATTTTGGTGATTTACAAACATTGTTGTTGTGGGTGATAATAAACTTTTTAAGAAACTTTTGTGATAAACCCTACATACGAGGTGCAACAAACTTTCTGTGGGCAAAAGAAGTCGAATAAGTAAGTAATTAATAAATCACATAAGTAATTCAGGTGTCGGGCATCAAATATATTATACCTTTCTTCTTTTGTTGGAGTGATATTTTTTGATCTTGAACTGTTTTGTGTTTTTGATTTCAGAATTCGCGGTGTCAGTTTAGATTATTATTAAAGAGAGAAAAACTTGAGTTACTAGGCAATGTAAAAACTTTTATTAAAATGTCAAACATATTTAGAAAGTCGGAAAAAATAGCGGGCATAAGCAAGCGACATTTCAGAAGACTCGTACAGCAGGAACTGTTAAATGAAAATCTTTTAACACCAAGCAGTGAAAATATAATTAGTGGTTCGGAAATACATAATTTAAACGTGGAAACAAATAATGAACAATGTGACGCACATTCGGTAGTAGAAAATGAACCTTGCGAAAGTTCAGATGTTCAAAATATTTCAGAAACCAATTTAAATGAACTTCTTTCTTCTTGGAGTATGGAATTCAATGTGAGCCATATGGCATTAAATGCACTTTTGAAAAAATTAAATCAATGTGGATTTGTTAATTGCAAAAATGCGAAAACACTCCTAAAAACTCCTAGGGGCGTCATTACACCGAAAATTGTAGATCCTGGTGAATATTTTCATTTTGGTCTGGAGGAAGATGTAAAAAAAGAAATTCGAAATAAAGAATCCATACCGAATCTCATTTTAGTTAATGTTGGTATTGACGGTCTACCTTTGTCAAAATCATCGGGTTTATGTTTGTGGCCAATTTTAGGGTTAATAACAAATGTAAAATACTCGAAAGTTTTCTTGATTGGTGCATATACCGGTAGGAAGAAACCTAGTAGTGGAAATGAGTTTTTAAAAGATTTCGCCGAAGAGTTAAAAAAACTTTCTGAACAGGGTATTACTATCGAAGACAAATTAATTCCGATAAAAGTAAATGCATTCTGTTGTGATTCTCCAGCCCGCGCATTTGTCACACAAACTAAAGGTCATACCGCACTTAAAGGGTGCTCTAAATGTTCACAAATAGGAGTTTATAAATTCAAAAAAGTAATATATTCTGTAAAAAAGGGAGTTGCTTATTTAGATGAAGATTATCCAAGTTTGAATAACAATTGTGCTCAAGAAAATGTTTTATATTCTGCTGGAATTAAGATGTTATCCCAATTTCCAGTGGAGCCCATGCATCTGCTTGATCTTGGTATTACAAAAAAAATATTAATTTGTATATTCAAAACTAAAAAGTAATACAGACATCGCGTCTCAGAGGCTAGTCAATTTTGTTGGACATATTCCAAATGAATTTTGCCGGAAACCTAGAACAGTCGATGAGCTGTTACTTTGGAAATCGAGTGAATTCCGCCAGTTTTCATTATATACGGGAATGGTCATATTAAAAGATTTGTTAGATGAAGATGCATACTATCACTTTCTCCTCTTATATTGTGCTTACAGACTACTTGCTTCCCCTAATGATAGCGCCAATAATGTTTTGGCTTGTTTTTTTGTATGATAAGCTGTATTGCCGGAGTTTATACCAATTTTCAAAGTCAAAAAACATAAAGATAACCACACACTTTTCCGTAATTTTTTAAGTCTGGATTATCAAAAATAGACAAAACATAGTTTCCTAATTTTCAAAGTCACGAACAACCTTATCATCAACCAAATTGTGAACTAGAACCCCGCGGCCTGATTCTGGTTGTCACCTCACTTTCCGTGACGTGACAGCTTATGGCTGAATTACCTGTTTTGTTTCTTATAAGAAAAATTCTTCGTTACTCAGCCATAAGCTGTCACGTCACGGAAAGTGGGGTGACAACCAGAATCAGGCCCCCGGTGTCAAAAACCTCGGTGAGTGCAATGCACCTAAATCAATTTTCAAAGTCAAAAAACATAAAGATAACCACCCACTTTTCCATAATTTTTTAAATCGGGGTTATCAAAAATAGACAAAACATAGTTTCCTAATTTTCAAAGTAAAGAACATAAAGATAACCGCAAACTTTTCCATAATTTTTTAAGTTTGGATTATCAAAAAATAGACAAATCATAGTTTCCTAGTTTTCAAAGTCACGAACAACCTTATCATCACCCAAATTGTGAATTATCAACATGCTCAACAAAAAACATTAAGCACCACTCAATCGCTTATCACAACAAAACCACAGCTCCCAAAACATCGCGCATTAATCATATTTAGAAAACCACATCCTTTCCAGGGCTTTTTAAAATTTAGTGCTGGTTTGCTCTGCCCCCCAAGAAAGTTCTTGTAATTTCGTGTGTGCGGAAAGTTTTATTAAAGTTAAATTCGTCAGGACGCTTTGGGAAAAGGTGAATTTGTTTTTAAATTTATATTGTGAAATAAGTGAAAATGTGTTATCGTAGAAATTAAAAATGGAAGAATGGTATGATGATGTGCAAGACCCACCAACCCCGCCATCATCAACATCATCATCATCATCCTCGGGTATATCATCATATTCTGGAGGCACCAATTATTTAGACTCTCCCGAACTTCGAAGGCTACTATTTAATGGCATAATTTCTTGGAAGGAGCTTCGAGCAAGGAATGAAGCTTTAGAAGATAATACTTCAGCTGCGCTACATTCGCCATTCGAGCTGAAATATCTTGCACTCAAAGCTTGGTTTAATTCACCCTACTGGAATGAAGACATCTATAAATATTACCGGGGTCAGACTGGTTGGGATAAATTCATATATAGGTCATCCCAATTACGCTATTGTTACTACACAGGATATGAAGGCGGCCCTGTCAATATTTCATTAGCAAACGCTTCCCGTAAATTATTAGCGCAGAAAAATAAAGCCATCCTTGCTGAAGCGCTAAATTTGAGAGAAATCGGTGAAAACACGCTGCTAAGCCAAATAAGAGAGAATTTGTTATTAGGTGAAATATTTAAAACATATACGGAAAAAGTACTCCCCCTAAATAATTACTCTCATAATTTAACAAACTGCGATAGATTTTGCAAATATTGCGTGGTCGAAATAAATGGCTTTGTTCGAGAGATTAAAGAAAATGAATATAAAAACTTTGAATATGATGCAAAACATGAGAAATTTATTGAAATTAAGGTAAGGCAATAAAATAAAATATTTTTTAATAGGGGGCTGTTGTAATATTTGAAGAATTTCAAGATGTTGTTATAAGGCAGTTTAAATAAAAACCCGCTATCGGTTTTAACACAATTTTATTTATTATTACCATTATGCATTATAGCTCGTTTACATATGTCTATAGCCAGGTATTTCTTCTTCTTTCCCTCCAATAAATGTTAGGTTGCAGTCTTCATCCATCTTGTACCCCTGGTTATTTATCTGCACATCTTCAACATATGCCTGTGATTCCAGAGGTTGTAGATTTTCGAAAAAGAATTTAATAAAGCACATATGCATTATTATAGCTGTTTTTTCCGCCTCCATTTCGATTATTTTTTGCACTATGGGGTTCGTAACTTTGTTAAGATACTCCTGCCTAAGGTTTTCACCATTCAAAATCGTGTTAAATTCTACTGTTTTAAACAGCCGTTCATTTAAGTTATTGATGTACTTAAACCGTGCAATAATTTTGACGCTTTCATCTTTCCTTTTTTCTTTCAGTAATTTTTTACAGGCCCCCTCAAACTTACCAAAGTATAGCTCTTCTAATAAATATTTTTGTGCCTTTAGTCCGAAAGGTAATTGATTATGTATTCCCAATAGCATTTCATCCCATGTAGGATTGAATTGTATCTTAAAGGTAAACTGCTCTATCATTTTCTTAGGGCTCGACACCTTCAAAGTAGGCTGCTCAGCTGTTTTCTCGGGGGCTGGTGGTGTGAGCTGTTGCTGTGTCGCTGTATTCTTGGTGTTTGGTGCCACGGTTTGTTGTTGTTGATCAGCCGGTTTCTCGGGCTTGATATTGGGGGGCTGTTCCTTTGGGGTTGTTGCCGCTGAAGAGGGCTCTGGTGTTTTCTTACAGTTTACATATTTTTGATGTCTTTTTAAGCCATCAGCCCTGGTAACAGATTTCTCACAATTAACACAAATAAAACTCTTCATACTGCTGCTGCTGCTGCTGTCACAGTTCTTAATCGTTTAACACCACCGTTTAAATGAGATATGTATGCGAGGGATGCCCCTTTTATACCCCAATATCCTTCTCCTGGAGGGTTTAAATTATAAACTGTGTGATATTTCGGCATAAAACTTTATTCAATAATATTTTGCATCTTTAATTGTTTTACGATTTTAAGAATTTGTCTGCCTGTTTTTCTAGCATATAAAAGTCGAAGCCTTTCTACGAGTATATTTGGGTTTATATATTTTAGGCTTAGATTTTCATTATCATCATCATCGCTAGCACTGTCATTCTCATCCTCTTTTTCTTTAATTTTTTCAGTTCGAGGCCTTTTCGCGAGTATATTTGGGGCTGCGTAATTTAGACTTTCATTGCTAACATCATCATCATAACTAATATTATCAATTTTCCTCTCTTTTTCTTTTATGTGCTCAAATAAAGCGCAGTCAAAATTCTTCTGATTGTTTGCGAGGGGAGATATTATTTCGGCTGTTTGATTTTCTTTCAACGACAGCATTTTATTCCTAATATCTACTGCTGATGCTGCTACAGAGGTGGGTTTTTCTTCTTCTTCATCTTCACGGCTGTTGTTTTTATGTATTTTACGTTTTTTATGCCTCGAGAGACTATCTCGGCGGCTAAATGTTTTGTTGCATTCCTCACAGGATGTGTGATTTTCTTTCAACGACAGCATTTTATTCCTAATATCTACTGCTGATGCTGCTACAGAGGTGGGTTTTTCTTCTTCTTCATCTTCGCGGCTGTTGTTTTTATGTATTTTACGTTTTTTATGCCTCGAGAGACTATCTCGGCGGCTAAATGTTTTGTTGCATTCCTCACATTCAAACATAATAATGCTAAAAGAACAATGGCTGTGGAGGGTATTTATATATATATATATATATATATGTATATATATAGCCCGAACAAAACCATCACCAACACCAACACAACATCAGCATAACACCAATTAACACCAATATAACACCAGTATAACACCAATATAACACCAATTTAACACCAATTAGCACCAATTTAACGCCAATTAACGCCAATATAACACCAATTAACACCGATATAACACCAACTAACAAATGGTCTGTTAAAGCAGTTCAGAGAGCAGTTAAAGCGGTTCAAAGACCTGTTAAAGCGGTTCAAAGACCTGTTAAAGGCTGTTCAAGGTCCTG
Source organism: Eutolmus rufibarbis (assembly GCA_963920795.1). NCBI lineage: Eukaryota > Metazoa > Arthropoda > Insecta > Diptera > Asilidae > Eutolmus > Eutolmus rufibarbis. Next base: position 29,545,739 of record OY987207.1, read on the forward strand.
TGGTCAGGGATCGTGTAGATATTTTTTTTGGTTACGCAAAATAAAACTTATTTAATTATTTTCTCTTAAGAGCGGAAATAAACCACATTTTTCATCAAAGGCTGTCGTGATACATGCCCATTCAAGATTTTAAAATCATGAACCAAATTTCAAGGATGCTTGATACATTTTCTAAAACATTTCACAATGAATTTCCTTTAGAATAAATGATAAAAGAACACAATTATCTTGATGCATTCATAGAGCAGCGAGGGGTTAAATAATTCGGCGTCTTGGAGATATTTTTCTTTAACAACGGCTGGTTTGCTGGAAAATTTATGTTTTTACGGTTGGTTTGTTGGAAAATTTATGTTTTTACGGTTGCTTTGGTAAGATTGATAACGCCGCTAAAGCAGGAGCTGGTAAGGGCGATAAACGCTGTTAAAGCAAGAGTCGTTAAGGGTGATTATGTTGTCCCGCGAAGAGATGCCATGCATGATAACAACACCTCCTACAGATTTTGAAAGACCGCTGGTTATTTCAGAGTCAGATTTTGGCAGAGAAAGTTCAATTTAAAATTATGGGTAAGTAAATATCAAACCTGTGCGGATCGGTGAATATTCTGCCTGAATAGGCTGTGTAAAGTTTGAAAACCTGGTACCGGGCAGAAAAGTGAAAAATTCGGTGTAAAATAATAGGTGTATAAAGTTTGAAAATTATAGAAAACCTGGTACCGGCCAGAAAAGTGAAAAATTAGGTGTAAATTCCAAACCTGTGCATGACCGCGACCAGAAAAGTGAAAAATTCGTTGTTTTTATCCTCAAATTACAGCCCCGGGGTTTTTAATCGTAAAAACCGTGCTAAAAACAATATCCGCGGATATCCACACCCCGGCTTGTAGTTCTAGGGCTAAATGAAAACGTTTTTAAATATTAAAAATAAAAGCAATATTGTATAAATAAAGAATTTTTCACTTTTCTGCCCGGTACTAAGCGGGGCTAAAAACAGTTCCTTGTTTTTATATAATTTTCAAAACTTTACACATGCTATTCAGGCAGAATATCCTCTGTCTACTAAAACCTAAATTCTAAAGGCTAAATGTGTTTTTCTTTCAGAAAACAGCCAATCCTCAGAGGAGCCTGCCGTGTTCAGGGTTATTCGGTCGCGGCTCCCGGCGCATTTAAGAGTAAGTATATGCGTTTTAAATACAAAAACATTGTATTAAATTATACAATATTTTCAGAATAAGCCCTTAACGGTGATGTGGGGAAGCCACGACAACCCACCCCGGGCTACCGAGATGACCCTCCTTTTTGAGGGGTATCTCAGGGGGGCCTGGTGGGTAGTATCACTGTCCCCTATAGGGGGCTTGTGCGACGATATGTCCGTCGTATGGGCTGTGAAGAGGCGGGATTAAAAGGTATTATTTTCTTGTAAAACTAATTAAATATAATTTTTATTTAATTCTTTTTCACAGACATCAAAAAAAAATGCGCGGGATACCCCAGAGCAGCCGCAGGCAGCAGCAGCAAACCGGGGGTACCAAACTCCGAGAATATAAGAACTGCAAAAAGTATGAAAAAATGTAATAAAATTCCCCCGATTATAACTTAAATAGATTCATTTCATAGTTAACTTCATTTTACAAATAAAAATATATGAACACAAGCAAAATTAATTGTTATGAAGATGTTTATCGAAATTTGATAATGAATAAATGTTTTCTTTACACTTCTTTTTTCATCGCATTTAACAAAAAGAAGGGGGTAGGTTTCTATGCGTACATTTTGTTGATGGCCTCTTAAGGTTTTATATAAAATATTTTTTTTGAATGTTCGCTAAATATATCGGAAAAAACATGATAAGTTGGTGTAAAATAGATAGCAATATCATATAAATACTCCGAGTGGCAAATTAGAATTTATAAGTGCTTAACAAAAAAGTTGAAAAAGTGAAAATTCGTTTCTCACTCGAGAGTCTGTACCCGTGCAAAGGTAATTTTGTATTTGGTTTTAACTGATTCGTTATATGAGTCGCTAAGAAACTATAAATGTAGAGCTTTCTGACCTAGAAGGGTGAGGCAGCGGTAAATCCTTTTAATTTAATTGAGAGAGAATATTATTTGTTTCATTACAATTTACTTAGAAAGAAAAATTGAAAAATTGAAAATTGTTCTCACTGCAATACCTTGCCTTAAAAGCATGGTTCAATTCAGAGTTTTGGGACGAAATTTATTTTAATGAATTTCGTTCTCAAACTCTGTGGGACCAGATGTTTTATAGGTTAAGACCGCAATTTATCGGGGATGTGCTATTTCAAAAGGTAATAGCCGTTAATGTTGCGATGGCGACCACCATGATGAAGCAGCTTGCGATTCTTCCACCTTTATTGAAGGTAGAGGTTCAAAAACTACCTAATAAATATCAAGAGGTATTTCAGAACGGAGTTCTGAAAGCGGAAAAGTTTAAATTAATCAATAATCATAGTGATAATAGAGCCATTAAGGAGTGGTCCAGAAAAAATTGACCCATTGATTTTTGTTTGTAGTAAAATAACTAATGACAATTTTGGAACAAAATTTATGTATTTTATTTCTGGTTACCTAAACTTACAAGTGCCATACTTCTTTCCTAGAAATTATTTATTTTGAAAGAATGTTTTGACTTTTTTATTCAACCCTTTCATTAGATTTAGAACAGTTATATTAGTAACATTTTTGTAGGCTCTTTTCCATTTATTTTTAAAATCCACCTCATTTTTAGCAAATTTCTTAGTTTTCCTTAGCTCCTTTTTCATTAATGCCCAATATCTCTCTACTGGACGAAGTTCGGGGCAGTTTGCTGGATTGGCTTCCCTTGGCACGATATTAACTTGATTAGTTCTGTACCATTCCATAGTTGCATTTGCATAATGACTTGTGGCCAAATCTGGCCAGAAAATAACAGACCCTTCATGTTGCTGGATAAAAGGTAGAAGGCGTTTTTGAAGGCACTCATTGATGTATATATTTGAGTTTATTGTCCCTTTAACAATAAATTCACTGCTTCGAAGACCACAAGAACAAATCGCCTGCCAAATCATGTACTTCTTCGGAAATTTTGTCATTCCTTTTGTTGAAATATCTTTGTGTACACTGCTCCGACTTTTTGCAGTAAAGTATTCGTCGCCTGGTATCTGGGAAAAGTCTGCCTTGCAGTAGGTTTCATCATCCATTACGACACAATCGTATTGCGTCAAGTAATTTTCGTAAAGTTTTCTCGCTCTTCTTCTTGCAGTTTTCTCTTCTTCTTCCTTCCTCAGGGGCACTTTTTGTACCTTGTAGCTCCTTAATCCACAAATTTTTTTATACCTGTGCACGGTAGACTTTGATGTACCTGCCAATGTCGCCATATCTCACTCCGAAGTTCGTGGTTTCCGAGAAAAAGTACTCTTCATCTTTTTGATGATGTCTGGACAGGAAGGCCCTGGTTTTCTACCTGACCCTCGCTTCCTTTCTATTGATATGCCTTGCCTGTACTTGGTAATTGTCCTTTTTACCGTTGAATAACTTGTATTCAAGGATTTTGCAATTTTTAAAAATGAAATTGTGGGATTTTCCAAGTATTTGGACAAAATCGCTTTACGTACTAACTCTTCGCTTTTAGACATTTTAACTCTTTGGCTTGTAACACACGAATGGTTCATATGTACTCAAACTTCAGTATTTATAGAATTTGTTGGCAAAAAAATTCAGACCAAAAATGTTATACTTTTACAGTTATAACAAAAACTAAATGGGTCAATTTTTTCTGGACCACTCCTTACTAGAAGAAGTGATTTAATGTTTGACAACGATGATGAATTACACGGATATATACATTACATTACATATGAGGATTTCCATAGAGTTAAGAATTTTATATATATACAGCATAGATTTATTATAGAAAATTAATTTAAGATTTTTAATGTATTCATTATTTCTAATAAATATATATACTTGAAGTAAACGATTTTTACCCACATTTTTTCACACATGGAACTAATTTTGTCGAGCACTTTTTTCATTGAAGAGGGATTTATATGGAACACTAGATTTCTGTGGTTGCTCATTTTTTTTTTTTACGTCTTTGGAACATACTAACTTCACACTTAAAGATTTCATTTTATATGTTAATTCTTTAAATTTTTCAGTTGATGAATTTAACAAGTTTTTTCTATCATCTTTTGAACTCATCTTTCTAAGAACACTAATGATCGTGAGATTAACTGAACCGAACTGAGCTGAACAAAGCTAAAAATGTGCTGATCACTTCTAGATTGATCAGTTTTTAGATTACAAATTAAAATAAACATTTCTTTGAATATACGCAAAGGTTTCATGATCATTCATGATTAATTTCGAGTTAGGATTTCGTTGATCACTTCTAGATTGTGTGGTTTTAGATTACAAATTAAAAAAGTAAACATTGGCTATAGCATACATTGGCATATAGCTATGGAGAAATAACTAGAAACACACGTATGATACTTAATTGAGTTCAAAATTCGTAATGTTTTTGGTTTCATATGCGAGTTACGTCCATAGCTCTGGCGCCACTTAGACAAAACAATAACCTAAATGGTTATCAAGTTCATTTTGTATAAGAAATCAAATTAAACCAACGGAATCCACTTTTAGTCACATCTCGAAACATTAACTTCATGAAAATGTCACGTAGCGATCAGATAACCGTACGTACAGATGTTTCCTTCCCTTTGTCTGAGCTCAATGATCATATATCATGTAAAAACATGTTAAAACAAGCAGGCTAGGTGTAGTTTTTAATAATGGAAACTTCAGGGAGCTTTCAGCTCAGTCCAATCCTAAGATTCGGATAGTTCGGAAGTAAAATAAATAAATTTATTTTAACTAACCTAACTTGAGTATTTATTTCCTAAGAAGTAAACCAAAATATATGTGGAGGCTTAAAGTCCCCATGTTATTTGCGCGGAAAGAAGTTAAAGCAACATTCTCTTACTTATATTGCATGAATATAATGACATAATGCTACCGGTATATAAATTTCGGTGGACAACTAATTAGAAACACTTGTTTTAGATGAGACAAAAATTTGTTTATTTTAATATTTGGTAGGAAAACCTTTTCTTTATTGAAAGTATAAGTCGCCTACAGCTTTCCACAGGTATACTTTCTCAGGCTAATTTAATTGCAACATAAAGTTCATCAAAATTTTTCAAGTTTTTGAAGAAAACTGAATTTTTTACGTTGTCCCCCACAGTAACCTTAACAGGGGTGATAGAAATTGGAGGGTAGTTGTTTTGCAGTCAAACCACTTCTTTCACTTTAAGGTTTATAATTTTTCATTTATTTTACACTTAACTTTTTCTCTAACTATATTCATATCATTGTGTTTGTGGAAATATTCGTCAACATTTCCACTATCTCTAATGCTATATAAATACCATACAAGCCATTGTTGGGAAAGAGAAATATTCCACGTATAAAAATAGCGATTACTTCTGCTATCTCTAATATGAAACAAATGAAACATCGTTCGTGTCCTTTTGTTTTTGAGAGATTCGACTTCCTCCTGATTGTATTTCAATTTTCTAGACGTACTCGTGAAACTGATATTGCCGCTGTTGCTGCTGTTGCCATTAATACTGCTGCCACAGGTGAAACTGTTGTGAAATAGTAAATTGCCCAAGGGATCGTAAATCACTCCTTCTTTTTCGAGCCAGAAATGTAGTTTTTAGATGTTTCTTTTTATAGGTTACACTTCCCCATTTTAGTTGCACACCTTGTTCTTTTAGTAACTCATATCCTATCAGAGCCGCACCTATGTACAGGCAATAATAACAAGAGATGTATTTAATAAATCATGGAAAATAATATTGAACACTCACTGAATGAATAATAATCTTCTCCGATCAAATTCATTTTGTTAAATTCGCCTGCAATAATTTCACAAATTCTGCCTGGTTTAACATGATTTTCTTTTATAGTTTCCATAATGCGGCCCGGTTCTTTAAAATATTAACTCAAACTGTATATAGAACCGATAATTACCCTGGTCAAAGTATTATCACCTATGTCAAAGTTTGTCCCCCAAATTTGGTGGGTAAATGGTTGTGGTTTTTGAATGTTTCACAACATGAACAGATATTTCTACCTCAAAGACGATTTTTTATGTAGCTATAGCTGAAAATTCTTGAGGATTATTTTTCAACGCACGATAAATTGTCCGTTGGGGTTTGTGGGCTTTTAAAATTTTATTATTTTTCAGGGACAATTCTTATCAGCACAGCTGTTCATTCAAACCAGCCCCAGAATCAGCGGCCGGACAAAATTTACGCGAAACGCCATGCAAGAATAATGAAGTTCTTATCAATCATATTCATCTACACTCATTCAGCACAGCGAGCGAGCGATCGACCAAAAGCTTTGGCTTTGGCCACCATGCTATTTCGATCCATCTACCCTCAGCACAGCCGAAAGAAAATTAAATTCTATTTTTAGATCGCTCTCTCCATCGATCATTCCGCCACATGTATACTCAAATTAAATAGCGACGACCAAAACCCTTGATAGCCCCGTGGCAAGCATACAGGCCTCTCAAGCCATAGATCCACGGTTCAAATTTTGAGCCACGCAGCCTGCTTTTTAATTCATTAAATTTCCAGCGTTACAAAATTCTCGCGACAGATGGCGCTATCCATCGATCCACAACGTCTGGCCATTCGGCCGAGGCCCCAACAGCTGCGCTGATAAGAAAAAGACAGAGAGAGAAAGACAGAGAAAGAAAGAGACAGAGAGAGGCAGACAGACAGAGACAGAGATAGAGATGTCTGGCGGATCGGTATCAGAATCGGCTTCGGGTATGGGGATCGGTATCAGAATCGGCTTCGGGTATGGGGATCGGTATCAGAATCGGCTATGACCAAACATGAATCCTATCAATCAATCAATATCGATAATAACATAAACAACATTCCCAACCAACCAACCTGGCAGCGGGATGGGAATCCCCTATGACGTCACTATTTCCAATACTCACCTGAGCATCCCTGCTGTAATAAAGATGACACCCTAGAGATAACAAAGATAACAAATATAACACCTGGCGCCTAAAAACCACAAACTACTGATAAGAAAACCACAAAAACAAACAAAACTTTATTGTCTGTGACGTCACAGACTGTCGGGCCAAATCGACCTAATACCTACTTAATTCCATTGTTACATCTATTCAATTAAAAACCAAACATAAATGAAACAACGAAATCATCTCCAGCAATTGTGACGCTTTCATAAACCATGGCTGACAATGCATACAATCCTCCTAAAAAAGCGAAAACAGTCGCTGAACAAGAAACTGGTACGAGTAAGTTTTCAATAGTTTCAAAATGAATTATCTTTTTAAACTAGATATACTTTCTTTTAAGCCCTAGGAGAATGTAGCCAAGATATTTTTGGAGACTGTCCCAGCGACGAAAATGTGGACCCACAAACTACACCCATTCCTGTAAAACATTCCTCAAGCTACAAGAAAACTGCAATTCAACCTGAAGGTTTTTAATAAATATTATGTATAATATTGAAATAAAATTTAATTAATTTCAGGAGTAGCTCGATTGGCTTTGATACCCCGAGGAGACTCACAAGGATTTACAGGACTTCTTGGCGATACAAGTTGTAAGTTCTCATAGTTCCAAAACGCTAAAATTTGAAATATTCTATTCTATTATTAGTTGCATACATATACTTACATTTCGTATATTCTAGCTCTTTATGTATTAGAAAAAGACGTGGAAACAATAACTGTGTACGACAGCGGAGAAAGGAGTGAAGTAGATACCACATCGAAAAGTGTAGTTGAAGACGTCTCCAACATTATTTCGGAAGAGATTCTGCCGCAACTCCACGCTCCCAACCCTACAGAGCACAATGTAGAAGAAATTTATCCCCAAGAGCTGCAATCGTCAAAAAAGGGTTGTGGTATGCAGTGCTGCTGTTGCCAAAGAAGTAAAATCAAAATTTTTTGGAAAACTAAGTTTAATCATAATTAATTGAATTCTATTTTTCCTGCAGTGCAAAAATTGGAAAAGATGGTCGCACAGCAATCCGTTTTGTTGAAACGGCTGTGCAATTTTTTCTTACCGGAAAAAAAAGACTCCCCAAACCTTCCATTTGCATTACCAGCTAAAAATGAAGAGTGCTTGGATGAAATCGAAAACTTTTTAAAAACTGCAGAGAATAGGAAAGAATTTGTAAGGTGTATGTAACTTATGAAATTTATAACTATTAACACTATTTTATTCCTTCAGAAGCAGTGGATTTTTATGCGAAAAGGAAACAAGGGGGTAAAAAGCTTCCTACCCCTTTTAGTAGAAGAAACTGTAGGAAAGGACTTCAATTTCCACGGAAAGAAAAATAAAAAAAAAATTTTCAAAATACAAAAATCTCAATGAATGTATGTTTAGTAAGTATTTAAAAAAAAAACAGTACCTAATAGCGTTTATACAATTTTAATTATTTCCTTATCTCTTTAGAATGTTTCGGCCTAGGATGGAAGGAGTATGAAATCCAAATGGAAGCCGCACTAAGGACCTTAAAACTTAAAATAAACAAGCAAAACTGGGCAATGAAGAATAAAAAATAGATACTATAGCATAAAATAATATTTTTATCTTAAATTACTTTATAACTGTTTCGTTTTCTTTTTCTATTTTAATTTGTGTTATTTTATAGTTACTATGTAAGTGGAAAAATTAGAATTTTAATATTATTTTATTTTGTTATTTTAATATTATTTTATTTTATTTTTCAAAAATTATAAAAATTATAATAACAAAAAATGATTTTTTACTTTTAATGATTTGTTTTAAATTGTTCAAATGAATGTTCTGGAGAGTCTCTCAGGAAGTAGTTTGGTAATCATATTATAATTTTTAGAAAGCTCGTGAATTCTATAAAATCAGTTATGTATACAATAATACTAGTAAATCGTGATCTGTTTCACCTTCAAAAGTGAAATGCGTCGCAATTGAATATTAAATAAATGATTTTATAGAACTGTAAGTCCACAAGCTTTCTAAAAAGCACAATTAATTTATTAAGCAATTCCCACAATCAATTGTGAACTGATACCCAGAATCAGTTATAAATTGATTCCAGGAATCACTTTTGCAACTGATTTTTAATCGATTTCAGGCGAGATATTTCCATACAGAGGAATCGAAGACTAACTGATTCCAAGAAACAATTCTAAATCGGTTCCAGAATCACTTTGGGAACTAATTCTCTCCCAAATATTTCCATACGGAGGAATCGAAGAATAATCGATTCTATTCTGATTCCTGGAATCAATTTTTCATTGGCTGGCCAATCACAGCTCTTAAAAAGCGAACATTCCCCATACAAAATAATCACTTTTCCATCAGAAAAGAATCGATTCTTCAATACCCGGGAATCAGTTCCACATCGATTCTAAATCGATTCTTGTCTATCTGGGCAGTTTCGCAACATCGCCGAGTCGTCGCAACATTTCTCTTCTGCACACGCAGTGGTTCTCGCTCGCGATACCACCTCACACACACGCACAAGAGTTTTTGCCGTCCGGCGAACCCTAACTACGGCCATATTGGGACGCGACTCTCCCAAATTCCATTGATGCGATTAAAGTTTGCGACGAGCAGTTTGACTAAAGAACAAATCAACTCACCTGAGCTACACAGCAAGCTAGGTGTACCTGTAAAAGTGAAGCACAGAATCACTCGGATTCGATTTATTTATTTTTCCCCGCGTACACTAAAGCCCATTTGCACGACACTAAATAACAGCGGGCTCGACGACGCAATGACACTGGTTACCGCCGCGCACTGCACAAGACAAAGTTCAGATTCAGACTAAACGCTCGAGGACGTCGAAATCAAATTGCCGTCGCGGAACTGGGGAAATAAACAACATAAACAACGACCTGTTTGCTTCGCTTTGCAGTGCTCTCCAGTCCCACCACACAAAGCAATCGCGCGTCGCTCAGAGAGTCGTGGGAACTTGCCGCTGACTCAGTGTGTGTGTGCCGCGTCATCAAGGCGCTCAGGATTGTGGCGAAGGGGAAGGAAGTTAAGTGGGCCGAACAAACTCTGCAGCAGCCAGTGGTTACGAGGTTGCCAGATTGCCTCACCTCGAAAATTTGTTTGCATATACAGTGGTGGACAAATAAATAAAGCCACCGCACTCTATTGCCTTTTTCACCAAATTTTACCACATTAACTAATGTAACGGTACTTTTTATTGCTGTCAGTTGATTGCTTACATTCTACTTATTAGAATTGATGCGTTTTTAGACTGATTAATACATTGTCGTAAAAGTGTTTTCAGAAAAATCTGAAAAGTTCATATTTTACTTGGACAAAAAAATAGAGACTGTTTGAAATCGGTTGCGATTTTTGATTTATGTGATATTTTTTTCATTGTTTTCGGTAAGTAAGTGATAATTCTCAAAGAAATCATTATGCTAATGTACAAAATCGACAACAATAGTACATGAAAACATGGGAAGAGGCAAACATTGCACACCAAATTAGCGGGCATCGATCGTAGAGCTCAGCAGATCAGGAAAATCACAACGGCAAATTACACATCAATTAAACTGCTCCAAAAAGATGGTGGAGAATGCCTTAGAGCATTTTCGGAAAAATCAGACCATTGACAATGTCGCTAGGAAAGATTACAAGCGCAAAACATCAGTGCGCACCGATCGAAAAATCATAAGGATGTCCAAATCAGACCCGATTGTCTTCACGTGATATAAATCGTGCAATTTCGGATGAAACTGAAGTGCCAATATCAGATCGCACTGTTAGACGTCGATTGGTTGAAGCTGGCTTACATGGACGAGTCGCGCGAAAGCGCCCATTAACAACAGCACACCAACGGAAAAAGCGAGTAGAGTTTGCACGCTCCCATGCGAGCTGGACAGCGAACCAATGGAAATTTGTACTATGGAGTGATGAGTGTAAGATCGACAGAATGGCCCCCAGCGCAAAACGCTATGTTCGACGACCAAAAGGTGAAGAATTCAATCTCAGATACACTTCGCATGTTGTAAAACATGGTGGTGGTAATATCAAAGTCTGGGGATGTTTTTCATGGAATGGTGTTGGGCCAATTTACCGCATACATGAAACTTTGACGGCTCCTTTATATGTTGAAATTCTGAAAGATGTGATGTTGCCGTGGGCTGAGGAAAATATGTCAGTAATCTGGAAATTTCAACAAGATAACGATCCAAAGCACACGGCCAACATCACAAAACAATTTTTGCATCAAAATCACATCAACGTTCTCGAATAGGCAGCGAGTAGTGCTGATCTTATCCGATTGAGCACTTGTGGAGGGACGTCAAAGTTGCGGTAAGTCAAGAAAAATGCACGAATTTGGACGAACTTTTTGAAAGTCAAAAAGCGTTGGTATGCCATTCCAGTTGACCGATGCCGACGTTTGATTGAGTCTATGCGGCGTCGATGCCACGAAGTTTTGAAGCAACGTGGTTTTCCAACCAAGTACTAAGACTAAGTTATCATAAAAACCGAAATTCTGTGAATTTGGGATATTTTTTCGACTGGCTCTAATTATATGTCCAAGCCAAATTTGTTACTATTAATTCTTTTTTAATTTAGTAAATGAACTCTTATATACTTTTGGAAAAATATAATAAATATATGAAAAAGATATTATTTCAATTTTGTTATGAAATATACTTGAAATGCAGCGAAAACAAAAATATGCGATTGTGGCTCTATTTATTTGTCCACCACTGTAAATATAAATAAAACTTGCCCAGTCGCAGCAGCCACCAGAACCAGCTGCAGGCATCAGCAGCAAGACGCCCAGCGAAAAGAAATTTTGTAAAATTTTGTTATAAAACAAAAACACAAAAAAAAAGAAAAACAAATTCAATACGGCAAATATATGGAACTAAAATAACCTTTTTTTTTCTCTTCATTCCCTCTCCTTGTTTTCAGCCGTTTTTTTGTAGTTTTTTTCCAGGGACCCCCACATAATTGGGCCAAGGGAAGATCAAAGGGTTGGGGCACAGGCCAGAGGGAGGTTCCGTAAGAATTGCATGAAAACGCGCGGAAAACCGAAAGTAAATTTTGTGAAAAAGACATTCTTGATAGACTTTTGGTGTGAAGAGTGAAAACCACAAATTTCGCGTGATTACCTTGCTACTGTTATGATTGATTCATGCCCTCTTATAGACAATGCAAATGAAATTAATCGACGTTTCATATTAGCGATGAAACTTATTGGTGTAGGATTATGTGGTGCTGCAAAATTGTGCCTTCATGGATTTACCACGACCAATGTTTCACAGTTTTTATGGTCATGTGGTAAAACAAATCAGCAAAAACTGTTTGTGATGTTTTTCTAACGAAGGCTGCAAAAGAAGAAGTAGAGGAAACTTCTAAAAACTTAAACTCAAATGCTGTTCCTGAAATCTGTCTGGAGATGGAAGCTGGAAGAAGAGAGGATTTAAATCCTTATTTGGCATTTCATTCCTCATTGCATATCATACTGGCAAGATTGTGGACGTCATTATTAAATCTAGTTTTTGTAAATCCTGCGCACAAATGAATCCAATGAAAAATACAATAGAATACGATAATTGGCTGGCGAAATATCAAGAAGTGTGTTCTATTATACCTTGGACACACTATCCGTAATTTTGACGGCACCCATCATAATGACATCGAAAAAGTGTCATAATGATGGTTCCAAAATTACGGCAAAGGACCATCATTTCACGCAAATTACGGATTAGCGCCATCTGCGCTCGAGTAGCTAACAAGCTCTTTGAAAGTTTTTTAAGGACGTTTCCGTCAAATTGTTACTGACAGAAAGATTTTGTCATTTTCTGTTTACGATTGGACGAGATTGGACTGTGAACGATGGAAAGGAAAAGAAAGCAATTGTGGTCAAAAGAGGCGGTTGGGGTTTTGCTGGAGATTTGGCCAAAGTATTCCCAGCAACTGCGAGGGAATATAAAAAATCGTGTAATTTACACGTATATGGCCAACGAATTGAGTAAGTAGAATTTTAATAAAAGGAACAAGTCATGGTAAAATTCATTATTTTATAGGTAAGCGGGATGTTCTTATGTCGGCGCGAGAAGTGAAAGTGAAAATAAATAATATGACACAAAAATATAGGTTGAACTAATTAAAATTTTTTGTAAATAATATGACACAAAAATATAGGTTGAACTAATTAAAATTTTTTGCTAAATACTTTACAAAAATATCTTTAGGGAAGAGAAGAAGAGAATGGGAACGGGGTCAATTCCATCTGAATGGGTTTATTATAATGACGTACACCAAATAATTGGGGCCTATGCATGCAACTCTTCCATTGCGGAAGATAGCTTGGTATGTTTAAAAAGATTTTATGAAATGCTGAGTATGTATTTATTCCTTTATTATTTTTAGCAATGTGATACACTAGTTGAAATGCCAACAACACCCTCATTGCATGCTGCACATTTCGACTTCGATGAATATTCTTCCGTGAATCAATCCGCGGAGAACAGGACATCTACATCAATGTCAGCACCTGAAGAGTATTCATCGTCGTCAGCTCCAACGGAATTCTCATCGACACCAGGACCATCGTCTATAGCAACGCCTGTAAGAGTTAATAAAAATATTAAATTTCAAACAGAACTCCTTAAAGAAATAAAAACAAGTAATGCGAATTTTTTAAAAGAAATTGCCGAGAGCACAGATAATGTAACATTCCTTTGATGAGGCTGCTCCCTTCTTTGATGTGCTTCCAACCTTTGCATTTCTTCTACCCATTTCTTGTTTATATGGTCATTATGCATGTTAAAAAAATTGTGTAAAACACAACATGCCTTTATTATTAAAGTAGCATTGTTCATTTCTACTTCTAATCCTTTGCCAAGTTTTCGAAATCTAGCCTTCACATGCCCGAAGGCATTTTCGACAACTCGACGTGCAGACGACAATTTTTTATTAAAATATTTATGCTTTTCATTCATATTGTCAGCAAAAGGAAAGGGTTTCATCAATATGTTACTCAAACTAAACCCCGAGTCGCCTATTAACAAAACTGGCACATTTACGGTACCAAAAGTTTTCGCATTGTTTTTAAAAATGGTATTGGTTTTATGGAGTTTGTAAATATTAGACGTTTCAAATACGTAAGAATCTCTTACTCGCCCCGGCATTCCAACATTTATGTATGTAAAGCAATATCTACACACAAGCCAAATTATTCAAACAAGTCTTTATTATTGAAAAATATACCTGAAGTCTACAATGGCCAAAAGTAAGATGGAATGCCATCCTTTGAAATTGTAATAATCATAGGAATTTTCTTTTGGTGGGGCTACGGCAATGTGGCAACCATCTGCAAAAATAGAGTTTAAGTACAGCACGTTTACAACAGTTTTAAAATATTTAATAAATTTACCTATTGCTCCGCAGCATTGGGGAAATCCCAATGATCTAAAACCGGCCTCAGATGCTTGGAGTTTATTGGAGTCCAAATTATCGTAATAATTCAAATAATCTTTACGCAGAACTTCCCATACTGCATAGCAGAAATCTCGAACAATTTCGCCAACGGTTGTTCGACCAACTGCAAATAAATTGGCGATGCTGCGATATTCAGCCGACGAGGCAAGGGCATATAGAGCAATCCCAATTTTTTTTTCTAGCGGAATGGCTTTTCTAAAAGTAGTATCCATTCTACTCAAGCATTTCAGACGCTCACAAAGAATTTTAAATGTTTCTGGTGTACATCTAAAATCATCTTTGAATTTTTGGGGACCATTCAAAAGACGATCCTCCCAAAACGTACTATTCCTGTGCTAAAAAATCAAAATATTGAGTGAAATATTCCTATGAATATATATGAAAACTTACCAAACACCAAATTGTTCTATTTAGAGATTGTTTCTGGAGAAGAACACTTATAAATAAGTTTCGTCTACGCAAAAACCAAAGAGAATTCGTGAGGTGCCGCCGCCTCTTCTCTAATAATCTGTTTTTTAAAATTTTTTGTTGTTGAAATGACATATTATAGGACATAAGCATATAGCTTAAAACATCACAATCGCTTTGGTCCATTTTGAATACAAAGAACTCTGTTTTTTAACACTTATTTGCAAAAACTATCAAAACACGAAAAACTGTTTACCGAAAACTCTGTTTATGACAACACAGGGAGAATTGTCATCCAAAATTACGTTTACCTAGTGTGTCATACCGTCATTTTGATTTTTAATACAATGACGGCTACCGTCATAATTACGGGTAATGTGTCCTGGGTATTAATCATTACACTATGTCGGGTAAAATGGAGGTCAATGGGATAACAGAAATGTTCCTAAGATCTAAGTCAATATACAAAACAAAATATGTAAATTATATTGGTGATAGCGATACTAAAACGTTTAAAAGTATTTGCGATGCAAAGCCCTATGGGGATGTTCCAATTATAAAAAAATAATGCATTAACCACGTTCAAAAAAGAATGGGTAGTCGACTCAAGGCTATCAAAAAAAAACCTGAAAAAAATGTGAAAAGCTTGGGGGGGAAGGGTCGATTGACTGATAAAGCCATCCGACGTCACACCAACAACATCGACGATATGTATAATGGGATTTGGCAAACTCTATACCACAAAGCATCATCGTCAGAACGAAGACGACACTGGAGATGCTGACGAAGAAATATCATATGGCCCGGTGCTCGATAGTTTAATGTAAGTTGTTACGGATGGAAGGAGGAAGGAGAGAGCGGCGGAAAACGTTTTTTGCATTCAGCTGTTGTCCGGCCAGAGAGGGGAACTAGTTGTCTAGTGTTGTCCCCAGCATTATAAGATTGATTCTGCAGTTGATCTCATTCCAGAACCGTCTGAGCGGAAAAGGACGTCCAAGGGTCGAGCCTCGGGTGGGAGGCGGAAGCACGAACTGGTGGATACTGGTACTCGCCCAATGGGGGGGGGGGGGGGGGGGGGGTACATCGTCGCGGTTACTTGCCCGAGGGAGGGAGACGCTGTATTCAGATGAGGGGATCACATAAGTTGGTCGTTGCAAATACTACCAGTTGAAGAGGTCACATAAGTCAGTTGCTGCAAATACTACCAGATGGCGGAGTCACATAAGTCGGTTGCTGCACACACTCACCGGACGATGAAGGCGTATAAGTTATTGGCTACAAATGCTCACCGGGCGAAGGGGCCACTTACGAGCTACGTATATCTACTTACCTTACAGATTGTTAAGATTGCTGTACGCCGTCCCAGGCGAGTCGACATCCTGTGTAACCCGTCTTTGTTTTAGCAGGGAGCCCGTCGGGGAGGAGCACTTAGTAGATCGCGGTAGTCGTTGCACAATTTTTTTTACAGATTTGCCTAGTCCCAGTCTCCTCAAGAGGAACTTGACGCGGCCTTATACCACTAATTCTCCTCGAACTTCATGGATCGGAGATCGACCCCACCACATCATCACTCCGCGAACAATGGGGAAAAGAGAGCCTCCGCATCCCGAGTTCCGTCCTTTTGGGGCCAGACACCACTTCAAGTTAACCGGATCCAAAAAAAAAAAAAAAAAAAGCTGGATGGAAAAGGGCATGAAGCCCCGACAGATAAACCAACATGGCACTAATTAATACTGCGGACAACGCCGGATATAAGAGTGATCTGTCAAAAACGACGCACGGAGCTCGGTAGGTGAAGCGGGTGGCTCTCGTTAGCTCAGTCGGGGTTGAGAGTTCAGATAAGGAGGCAGCAGTGTCAGTGAGTCGGTGGTAAAAGGAAAAGTGATTCAAAGCAAAAAGGAAGGAGGAAAAAAAAGGAAAAGGAGGCGACACGGACGATCCCGAGAATCGAGAATTAATTTTGGCGGAGCCTAGCTAAGGAGGCCGTGCAGCAGCCGCCGGGAGGAAAACAAGCCCGTAAACTCGGCGGATGGCGAGGAGGACCGCGGATCCCGCCGCGAGGACCGCGTGGGAAAGAAAGGCGACGAGGAAGCCGGGACTGGACCGCGGAGCGAGTTAAGTGCAATCGAAATTTATTTTATATAAGTGCGAATTCCCCGGGCCTTCTTCCATATTTTCTTTGTGTGTTCTTTTCTTTTTTTTCTAACCCGAAGGGGACGCGGAGTCGACTCGCCCTGTTCGGCTACCCGGGAGAGGGGACCAAGGGCAGAGCCCTGGCGGCAGATTGTGATTCTTAAATATATAGGAGTACATTTCAGCTAGTGCGTTATATTTTTTTTTTTTGTTCCCCGCTCGCCCTCATTGTCCTGGTAGAAGGTTCTCGGTGAGCCCGAAAATAAAACCGAGTGGCGCCCAACAACGAGTTCGCTTCGGTTCCAGCTCGTTTTTCCGCTATTGGATCCCGCCCGTCTCCCCGCTAGCTGGGGAGGTCCCGCTGCGCGTTGAGTGGGTAACAAAGTATTAATGTAACGAACGCAACCATCGACCGTGATTTAGTCCCGGAGGTTGGGACCACTGCACCGTAAAAGCAACGCGCGCAACTTCACTCATCACCCCTCTTTTTCCTCCGACGTTCTCGAGGCAGGACGCATCTGACCACTCGCGCTGTAAATTGAAATCGTAATCGGAATAAATTTCTGTAATCTCCAGCAAACGTTTTTCATTTCTTACAATAATATTTTACAAAGTACATAACGTTATGTCAAGAAAAACGCTACGAAAATTTTAAACGCGTTTTTCTCGAAACGACTTTTTTTGAACTTCTGACAACGATTTCAGGAAAACTTATAGGCCGATTTTCAACTTTTTTTATCTGAAATATTTGTAATCACAGTAGCTATCGTTAAGCGTATCCGTTTTTGAAAATTGCAATAATTGCTTTTTTTTTAACGATAGCTACATTCATATAGATAATGCTTATCTTTTTCTTTTCAGATAACTCTACATCGAGATATCGTTGCCATGATGGAGTGGTCTTTAATTTTTTTGCTATTAATTAAGGGCCGATATTGTTGTAAATTATTAATATTTTTAAATAAAAATTTATATGAAACAAGTTGAATGTATACTTAATAAAATAATACTAATCTTTATCTTGGTAGAAATAACTATCACAATGATTGCTTCTTTCATTATATTTCAATTTTAGATACAATTAAAAGTCTTATGTCAGATAAAACTTTCTACCAATTATTACACGAGATAAAAGAAAATCAAACGAATACGTTTCAGGACTATAACGATGGCGAAATTTTTAAAATTCAAATTATTTCAATAACAGTGAAAAGAGAATCGAACTTCTTATATTTCAAGATGCGTTTGAATATTGTAATCCTTTAGGGTCATCAAAAAAAAAGCATAAACTTTTAGGTGTTTATATGATGATTGGAAATATTCCTACAAAATATAGATCGCTTGTTCAAAATATCCACTTAGTATTGCTTTGCAAAGAATCATATATTAAAGAATTTGGAATAAAAAAATATTGGAGCCACTTAATGATTTAGTGACATTAGAGAATCATGGCATTGATATTTGCAATCCTGAAAATATTTCAAAATAACTATGTATTTACGGGAGTTTATTTGCTATTAGGTCGTTCCACATGAAATGTCAAATTTTTGCTAATCAAAGTTTGAACGTGATTGCGAAAGGTCGTTGTCAATCCACTCCCGAATTTTTTTCTTAGAATTTTAAGAGGTATCCTTCACAAACATATTCGAAAATATTAGCCCGTTTTGTTTATTAATTTTTTTTTTACACACCCATAACCAGATGGTGTCAACACGTGAATTAAGGATAGTTTTTTTGTATGAGTTCAAGCTGGGCCATAACACTTCGGAGGCTGCAAGAAACATTAACATCGCATTCGAAGGAATGTCCGTAAACGACAGGCAAGTTCGTTTCTGCTTTCAAGGATTTCGTTCTGGGAATTTTAATCTCGAAAATAAGCCTCAAGGAAGACCCAAGAACATTATTGACAGAAATGAATTAAGGGCGAGGGTGGAATCCAACTCGAGTACAACGATCCGAAAACTTGCAAGTGACCTAAATGTTACAAGAAATTTGAAAACAATAGGAAAAATAAACAAAATGGATAAATGGGTGCCACACGAATTAACGGAATTTCAGATGAGAGATCGCATGATGAAGTGTTCTTCACAAAGCTTCAATTACAGTTCAAAAATTAACCTCATTAAAATACGAAATATTGCCACATCCGCCATATTCCCCCGACGGATTACAATTTTTTCAGTAATTACGAATCACTCATAAGAGGAAAACACATACAGAAACCAAAACGATGTCGAAATTGACTTCAAAAATGTCATAAGCAGTAAAAATGAAGATTTTTACAAAAAAGGCATTTTTGATTTACCGAAGCGTTGGGAAAAGACTATAAATTGTAATGGAACTTATTTTGATTAAATAAAATATATTAATTTGTAAAATATTGTTCTTTTTAATCTAACCTTAAAATCGGAGATTTGATGTGGAACAACCTAATATTATTGGAGATAACCTGGGAAGCCATCAGATTGGTGGTTTTAGCGAACATTTTTCCAAGTCCGAAAATGTATGCAGATTTTATGTTTTTAATAGCAAGCCATTAAAGGAGGGAAATGTTAGCGTTTGTGAAGAAGGTAGTAAGCAGTCATATGAATCCAATTCCACTGAATCTCTTTTCTTGGGACGAGCTATAAAAGGAGTCAAGTTTTCATCTTTCTTGAATAATTTGAAATAGGACTTCCTCCATGTATTGCGTATGATTTATTTGAAGGGATAGTTCCCTATGATTTATTGGATGTTTTAAAATATTTTGTCACAAAAGATATGTATTCTATTTATTACATTAATGTAAAATTGCGTCATTTAAAAAAACGATTCAAGCTTGCATTATCTTTCCCAAAAATTGACTTAAAAATGAACAAGATCCCAGGAACATCAAAAGAAGTACAACATATATTATTTCTTATGCAAAGAAAAACGGAAGATGAAAACCGTAAATTTAGAGTTGAGTGGACCGAGACTTTTGCGTTTACGGACGGCGAATACCTAAAAAGTTGTTTTATAAGTGTATCCGAAGAGCTATTTCAGGATTTCAAGAACAAAACAGATATTCTATTAGGTGTACAAATAAGTTTCCGCCGTTTAACGAAAGATGTCCTCACTAAGAGGTTACGTCAAAATTGTCAGATGTAACATGTGATATCGTGAGTTTGGACATCTAGTAACAACATACACTTAGAGTATTAGTGACTCTTTATCCGTATCACATATTTCTTTTTGTGCAAAAATGTCAAGTTTTGTACCGAATAAGCGTCATTTGCGGCACCGAATAAGCGTCATTTATTATGAGTTGCTTAAACCGGGCGAAACCATCACTGGAGCTCTCTATCGAACACAGTTAATGAGATTGAGCCGAGCACTCAAGGAAAAACGCGCCCATTACTACTCTAAACATGACAAGATTATTCTCCTACATGATAATGCTCGTCCGCATGTTGCGGTGCCGGTCAAGAATTATTTAGAAACACTTAATTGGGAAGTGCTACCTCACCCGCCTTATTCACCAGACATTGCCCCGTCTGATTATCATCTATTCCGGTCGATGGCACATGGCCTGTCTGAGCAGTACTTTACATCATATGAAGATACTAAAAATTGGATCGATTCGTGGATAGCTACAAAAGATGAAGAGTTCTTTCGACGTGGTATTCGAATGCTGCCAGAAAGATGGGAAAAAGTAGTGGCTAATGATGGACAATACTTTGAATAAAACATAATGTACTGTTCTTTCAGAATAAACCTCTATTTTTTTGTAAAAAACGGCGGAAACTTATTTGTACACCTAATAAAATAATTAAAGAGTTATCATTGTCAGCCAAAACGATAAAAGATAGAACAATTAAAATGTCTTCGAATATAACCGTCCAGCAAATCGAAGATCTGAAAATGGTTTCGACTTTATCAATAGCAGTTGACGAGTCTTGTGACATAAATGATACAGCGCAAGTTTCGCTTTTCGTAAGATTTATTTCTCATACAGGTCCTAAAGAAGAACTTTTAGGATTATTGTCACTTAAAGGTCAAACGCGTGGAGAGGATGTCGCGAATGCTGTAATTGACTGTATGGATAAACATCATATTCTTCTCGATAAAATTGTGTCGATTTCAACAGACGGGGCTAAAAGTATGACCGATATAAGAAAAGCGTTGTTGCTATTCTGAAAGAAAAAATTAATCACGAGATACTTGCTTCCCATTGCATTATTCATCAAGAAGCGCTTTGTGCGCAAACATTCCCAGATGAAATTTGTAAAGTAATGGAATTGGTGATTACAATTATCAACTCCATTTTAGCTAAAGCTCTTAATCATCGCCAATTCAAAGAATTTTTAGTTGAAATGGAGTGAGTACGCTGATCTTCTGCTTCAGAACAAGATACGTTCGTTGTCAAGAGGTAACGTTTTAAAACGTTTCGCATCCCTTTTACCAGAAATCAAAGCATTTCTACTTGAGGAGGGTGTTCACTATCCAGAACTAACAGACGATAAGTGGATCTGAAAACTTTTATCAGCTAACTAAATCAGCTTAATCATAAACTTCAAGGGAAGGGGAACACAATTTTTTCGATGTTAGAAGAAATCGTTTCATTCGAAAATAAATTATCCCTTTTTGCACAAGATTTTGAAATAGAAACATTGTTTCACTTTCCGAGCCTGATGAAGCATCGCCAAGAAAATAATTCCTCTATTGACAAATACTATTTTAAAACAACCATTTTAAATATGAGGGAAGCGTTGCTCAGGAGGTTTCAAGATTTTAAAAACAGCAAAGCGACCTTAGCATTCGTCAAAAACCCTCTTAATGCTATACGATACCAGATTTGAAATTTTCTCCTTTTGGCATTGACGTTGGTAGCTTTGAAATACAATTGCTGGATTTGAAAAACAAGGAAATACGGAGCTCTAAATTTGAACGTCTTTGCGTTGATTTGGAAATATTAGAGAATAACAAATGTGAACTAAATTCTCAACACAAGTGGTCTGCTTTGAAAGACCTGGAAAAGGAAGACATGATCATGTTCAACGCCTGGAATAGTACTCTACGGACGCTTATGATCAGCTGAAAAAACTCGCGTTTGCTGTTCTTTCCCTTTTCGGCTCAAAGTATTCATGCGAACAATCTTTTTCAAGTATGAATCTTATTAAAAGCAAACTGAGGAGTTGTCTCATTGATGAGAACCTGGAAATGTGCTTAAAATTAAAAACAACAACCTACAAACCGGACTTGAACAAACCCTCAAAGGAGATGCAAGAACATTCTTCGCATTAAGTAGTGTTGTTATGAATACTTTACTATCAAATTATTTGTTATCAATGAATAAAGTCCGTATTAAGTATGAAATCAAGGTTTATTCAGTGTACCCATAATTTAATGAATGTCTAAAATTATGATAAATATTTACTACATTTACAAACAGATTTGCCTCTCAATTTTTTTTTTAATCGTTTTAATTTGCATATTTGCCTTTTTGGCTAATAAGTTTGCCGACCACTGAACTAAAGGACTCGAAGTAGTAAATTGAAATCATAGTGCACACTGTGTTTTAATTTCTACGATTCACCCGAAGTGCGAAGATGCATCGGAATGCAGGCCTCGCAGTAGCGAATTCCGCCCAAAGGTAAGTGGCCGTGCCCTTTTTTGTCGTCTAACGGCCGGTTGAAATATTTCGCAAGTATTGGGTTCCGCGGCGATCGCAGGTCCCGCGAGCAGTTACCCAGCGACGATCTGCATAAAGCCTTTGTATAAAGTTGCCCTGCAACTTGCTGCACTTGCACAGCAACACTTTCGGCCTGCAACATTCTCACTCACCATCGGGAGAAAGAGTTTACAGCCATATCGGGGGGAATTCTACCGCGGCCATATTGTGTTGCCATTTTAAGCAATTGCAATTTTTTCCCGATAATTCGCCTAGTTGCGATAAAATCGAAGACAAAAAAATAAATACAAACTTACCTGCGGCAGCGGAAGCAGCTAGTCGTGCGTTCCGCCACGTCTAGAGTCCTGCAGCTGCACCGTCGCGTCGGCCCCTCCCGTCATAATTCTTAAAAAGAAAAGACACTCGATCACTTATAATTCTGTTTACCGGCATAATTAATTTGCACCGCATCACACTTCACTGAATAAATTTGCACTCTACAATTCGCGCAACGCACTCATTTTCGGGCAGACATTTCGGACAGCACAACCAGACCGAAGCTGCCGCAGACAAGTCTCGAGATAAATTAAACAACAAGTCGCTCGCTTCGCCGTGCTTCGGGGACACACACATCCACTGAGGACGTCGCGAAGGAGAAACATAACTGGGTTCGGCTTCGTGTCAGCGGGCCAGGCAGCGATTGCGATGTTTCCAAACTCCCTGGCGGCAAGAGGATTTTGAGGAATATTTTCAATAACGAAAGTTGTTAAAAGACCTCCTCGCGGACCGAATTTGCTCGACCAATCGTTACCGCGAATGTCAATTCGGTCGAAAACGATTAAGCATTAAACAAGGATAGTAGGTAAATATTTTTTTAAACTTTATATGATTATAATACGAGTACCATGAATTTCAGATACACTGCGGGACACTTGATTACCCTCACTTGAAATTTCCACATAAGTCATAATGCTGTAGAACTATTTCTTGGAAACAATTATCACAGCATTTCATACCTCGTTTTACATGCTACATGATAGACGGAAATAAAAAATTAAAAAACAGAAGTGGAAATTCCCATTTTCAATTTTCGGGCCATTTAAAAAGGCACACTTGATTACTCTCATTTGCAAAAAAAGTTTGATAAAGTTCCGATTAGGGGGCACCCCTGAAGGGGGTGAAACTTTGGGCATTTGTTGACCTTGGTCAGACATGAAGAAACCCCGAAGGATTTCTGGCGCAGATGCACCATAAATTTTTTATGGAGGTTTAAAGTTATAATCATTTTTAGACATTGTTGGAATATAAGGGGGGGGCAAAATAAATGAATACGTTTGATACTTTTTAAGAATTATATATGTTATTTATAGAAAAATCAGTAGGCATTTTGTATAAGGAAAATTTGAAGTCAGTAGGCATTTTGTATAAGGAAAATCTGCAGTCAGTAGGCATTTTGTATAAGGAAAATCTACTGTGAAATGTGAAGTGAAATTAAGTGAAATTTATGGTGCATTTCCGCCAAAAAACCCTTGGGGAAATTTCATCACTAATTGAGGTGAATTCGTAAAAAAATTTTTGGTGAAAATCGGGGGTGCCCCCTAATCGGAACCATATCCAAAAAGTTGAATAACACAAAGACTTGTAATTTTTTTAATAGCTTTATTTTATGTCAATACTTTTTAGGTCCTCCGTTTTTACGTACAACTTCTATTTTTTAAATAATTATACAAATTTTTAAATAATCCAAAGAGATTTCTTCAAAACCTTCTTTTATGACTGCGATAATACTTTCTCTGTTTTGAAACTGCTTCCTTCTGCGTGGTTAAGTTCTTATTTAAGTTATGTACATTTATTTGAAATGTCTGCTTCATTTCTTTTATCGATCTAATAACTCTGAACCTGTTTTTATAATCGAGATCAGGATTATTTTCGTCTTCCGAGGTATTTATATGTACATATATGCTTCAATTGCTCGTCGGCTTTTCCTAACTCTCATCGATTGTTGTTGTTGTATACTTTATAGCCTCATCTTGAAATTCCCCCGATTATTACAATCGTACCCTATTATTATTTTAATGTCTCAGTTCCCAAAACATTGTTTGTGAATTATTGAATTGCTTTAAAATTTATTGTCTGCATATCCAAAAAAAAGAAAAGAAAACGCTCGGCGCTCACGGGAGCCTTATATAACAGAAATGTGAAGGCCGAAAAATTATCGAATTTTTTCTTTATTTTTTAATGAAAAGCGGGTTTGTTAATCGGTTCGGAAAAAAATGCTGGAGTATGCGGATAAGATGGAGTATGCAGATAAAATGCAGATTTTTCTCCCGTGATGACGTCATCATCTTATGATGTCATTATTGTTTCTTTCTATTTTATCCTTATTAACAGATTAAAATAATAAATATATATATACATGCATTCAGGCGAATGTAAAATTTAAAATAAAAATTCACAACAATTAATCTATCTAAAGAATTAGTTTGTTTAAAATATAAGTATGAAATATATTATATGTCTATGTATGTATTGGCCAAAAAGCCGCGTTCACAAGTGTCAATAAACGTCAATAAGGAAAATTCATCGATTTATATAAATCATCATCGGATGATGAAAACGCTGTAAATCGAAGGTACGTAATTGCCTGTAAAATTTGGGTCGAATCCAGTTTTTTACAGTACAGTATTAAGATATATATCGAGCTGTAATAATCAAAATTTTATCTGTACTACTCTCGCTTTTGCAATGTTTATGTGTTTGTTATCAACGTTTTTCGCGCGTTGTTGTCAACCATTTTTGTCTGATAAAAAACAAACAAAATACATTGTGCTTGTTTTTATTCACAGACGAGACGTTTTTGGAGAACGAGTTTTGGAGACCCCGAGAGCAAAGCAACCAGAAATTTCGGAGCATCGGCCAAAAATCTTAGAATTGAATTATTCTGTTATTCTTTGAGATGAGAGAAGTAATTGAGTACGCGGAGGCTGAGAAGGCTGAGGATGCTGATTTGGAGGCAGCGGACGTGTCGGAGTTCGAGCCAGACGAGGCAGAGGATGTGTCGAAGGAGTCAGAGTTCGAGCTAGACAAGGGGGCTGGGGAATCGGGCTATGGGTGCGAGGACGAAGATTTCTTAAAAGGGTAACAGGAGAATCTAATTCTAACTTCATCGCCAAAGAGCTGCAGAGACTAGTCTTGTGTGGATTCCGATTAAGACACCTCTGTTGAAAGTATTTTTTGTTTTTGTAATTGGCAGTGTGGCGACACCAGCGACATCGATAACTAATTTTTCAAATTTCAATTATTTATCTAACTAGGATATTAAGTATTTTCACTTAATTCTTATTATTAAAACTGTTTTTCAATTCAACTACTTAAAAATAAAAGTACTTTGTTTCACTCACTGTAAAGTGTGAAAACTAGATATGGATGGAAAATTGTGTTTTGATCAGGGGAGTTAGGAAAAAAATAAAAGTGAGTTGTGTGAAAAATATTCAACTGAAAAGATGTAAAAAGATTTATTATGAATATTGAAAACAAAAATCAAGAATCAAAATTAATAATTATAAATAAATGAATAATTAAATTTTTAATAAATAAAAAATAAATAAAAAGAAAAAGTTTTAAATATGGAATATAGACATCCATAGCAGTAATTGTAAGTAATGTTTTTGGCAACATTACTCAATTGTTTATGCTTTGTTTAAAGGATGAGTTTGTGGCAACGCCAACAACGATGCATCATCTGGCAACGCCTACGTCTTCAGATGATGTAGAGCGCGAACAACTTCAGACTGTAGAGAGAAGTGTCAGGTCTCCTTCTTCTCACGCCATCTTCAAAAGCGAGCTGACGCCGTTTTTGTACCAGCAGAGAATTTTAATAAATTGTTTAATTTTAACCGGCTGTTTCCCTTACTAACTCCCAAAAGTTTACAGTTGGAACAATGTGCTTGTTATTGAGCTTTTTGAAAATTAAAGTCACAAACCAGTGTTATTACACTAATGCATATTGAATTTTCACAGAGGACAACAACGATGCTATTCATTAGAAGAAACGGCTGATCGTGGAGCAACTGGAGAGCTCCAAACGTACGGCATCGCAAGAAGGTTCAACCACGATCAATCTGCAATCAAAGCGACCGAAGACGATCTCCGAATCTTCAGAGTCTGGAGAACGTTCCATGTCCATCGCCCCGACTTTTAAGCTCGACTGGAAAATGGAAATGAAGATGCTTACGAAGCATTTCAGATATGAAAAGTACCAATCATTTTGGTATTAATTTGACTTTGAAAGTCAAAAACTGTCTATCTAAGAATTGCGAAATGTTTTTTTAAGCTTGTTTATGAGTATTGTGAGATTTGATGACTGTCGTCTTCCAATGAAATCGTTATTGAACATCGCTTATCTTGCAAGTAGTAAATGTTAATATTGAATTATCTTTATACATAAGTGCAATGACGTCGTGAATTTCTATTTTAAAACCTGATGTTTTCGCAAACTTTGGAATTTTGTCAAATCAATTTTAACTTTACTAGTCTTTACGAAGTTGGACTCTTAACTTAGAAGCAATCTTTCGGAATGTGCAACTCGAAAACACAATGTTAGCTTACACTGTGAATATGCTGCGAGTGGTTCTTGCTCTGAAATGTGTCATCGTACTTGATGCAGAAAAAAGAATCTCATTCGATCGAGTTATTAACGAATGCATATGATATTCCTGTCATCGTTAAAATTATTACACGATTAACGACTATTTCACAAGTAGCGGCGAAACGAACTGTTTTCTTTATTAAAAACTGACTGATTGATTGATTGTAATCTTAACTTGATAGTAGTTTAAAAACTTATTTTACCGTAAGAAACGTGACTATCAAGATTGTTTGTTAAACATGATGACATTTTTGCATCAAAAGATGTTATTAATAAAATAGAATAAAAAATAAATTTCTTCAACATAAAAACACAGTTTTTCGTACTCATCTGAGCTCTTTTTGCTTGAACATAAAATTAGTTTTTTATATTAGATTACATACAGGTTTTTTTCCATTAATCACTGCGCTTTTTTTCTTGAACATGAAATAACACTTTTCTATACTCATCGCAGCCCTTTTTTCATTAACATAAAATATTACAGTTTATCGTACTATAATCACAGCGCTTCTTTTCTTGAACATAAAAGTTTTTTTTACTCATCACAGCGCTTTTTCCAAAAAATTTTTTCTTGCTCACAGTTATACTAATTTTATTACATTACTACTAGTCATTATTGCAATATAAAAATAGATATTTTAATATTTTTCGCAAATTAGCCACTGCTAACGACGGGTATGTGAAGGGACGGTTGCTGAATTTCAGCTTCAAGCGGTGCATTGGCAACGTTTTGCTGCTGATTGTGAGCACTGTTGCCTCTTCCTCTATACCTTGGGTAAGCCATATAACGTGCACCGTGCATCACAACCCGTGCAAAAGTCTCTTCTTCTTGTCTTTGTGCAAATGAAACTCCTGTAAAATATTAATAAGAAATAATCTAAAATAGTGTAAATACTAGAACAACGTAGATCGTTTTAAAAGTGTTAATTCTACCTTGATGTTGTCTCTGCCGTTGCTGCTGACGATATTGATTCTGCGGAGGAGGACGCTGAATACGACGTGGCTGGTTTTGCTGCTGCCGTTGCACATTATACAAAAAATCTTTAAAGAAATTGCTCATCTGTTGTTGACACTCATGTAGCAATTGTTGCGTGGTTTCTTCCAGAGCATAGAAGAAATCCTCCCGCTGTTGTGCCATATACATTTCTAGTTGATGCTGTATGTTTCCCTAAGCGGGGTATGTATGGGGAGGTTTTTTTGACCAACGAGTAGTCATTGTATGTTACATTGAAGGTTTGATGAAAATATGTTGGGTCGAACGGCCTAGTTAAGACGCTAAAGTAGTTTATAGGAAAACAAAAATAAAATTGTTAACAGCAGGATTTTTAGAGGATATCGTTGCGGTTGCGACGAGTATTGAGGAAATATGTTGCGGCGAGTGTTTTGTTTAAGATATGAATCCGTAGCAGTTTATGGGAGTCAAAAACGGAAAAGTTCCCACTAAAAGTTTTCGTTTTAAGTGATTTTTGTTCAGAAAGTTTATTCCGGTTTTTAACTTGTTAGTAATAAGTGTTGGAAGTTTATTTAATTTTTAACTTGTGAAAAAGTGAGGGGTGAGTGCATCAGTATAAGTATAATTTATTTATTTTGAGTTTTTTAATAATTTATATAAAAATTTAACATTAAAGATGTTTTTGGGGTAACGACAGCGACGAAATATACTCAGCTACATCGGAGTCGTCGGAGTGGGTTTTTGAGATCATACCATATCAGAGGCGGTCGTTAGAAGAGGATTTGTTTAAGGGTCTAACTTAATGGTGAATATTTTACATGTTAGCGAGAAGGACTAAGAGAGAGGTCCCATTTAAGCTTTATTCTGCATTTTCTCTTCAATATCTTGCTTTAAAAACGTGGTTCAATTCCCCGTTTTGGGACAGCGTAATATTCCAGAAATTATGATCCCAAACATTGTGGGATCAATATTTCTTTTTATTTACACCGCAATTTTCTTTTGGAGTTATCAGACTGAGCGCAGCAACCGTCAACGTCGGTATAGCAAATGAAATTAGGAGACAATTAAGGAGTTTGTCATCCTCGCTGTTTGGGGAGGTTTCGAACTGCCAGTCGAACTACAAAACGAATTTTCTGCGGGAGTCTTAACTATTCAGGACATTGAATTGCAGAACAACCCACAGCGACGTGTAAAAATGGAGGACTCCGTGGAGCTCTTGTTCGAGAACTATGCATCGGAGAAACATGGGTTTGAACACTTTCTCTACCCTGAAGACCAACATAGGATGGAAGATTGTATATCGGAAAAAACACGGTTTATATTTAAGGAATAATTTAAGAATAATTTAGGTATCATATTCATGTTAAAGTTAATAATAATATAGCCTTTATACAAAATTTGTAAAACTTGCAAAATAAAAGAAAATATATTTAGTATAAAATTATATTGAGTTTTTATATACAATATTCGCCTTGAACAACACACCGAACATTTTCCCCTTCACATTATTCTAGCCTCACACAATTACTTTTTAAAAGTAGGATTTTTTTTACCGCTTTTCTCATTCTGAAGAGATTGATAGGAAACACTTGATTTCTCCGGCTGTTCTTTTTTTATTAAAACCAGGGTATATTGACTTTAATGTGATCGGTGTATAATTTTTCGATTTCGCACGATTTTTCGAACTACCACTTTCCAGCAAATATTTTCTATCCGTTGAGCTGATTTTAATATTCGAGAGCCTTTACTGATCGCGATACCGAAGCGAACTGGGCCCACAAAACTTATTAATCATTTACCGATTGCTAAAAAGAAAAGAGAATCGTAAACATAAACAGTTTCTAACTTAAATCATCTATTGATTGCTAAAAAGAAAAGAGAATCGTATATAATGAAAAATTTGCTTAAGCGGCACTATTGGGTCTTTGACAATATTTCTGATTTTAGTTTGACAATGTTGTGAAATTCTTGCATTTTCGCCTTTTTATATTTAGAATTCGTTAATTTCAAAAAATTTCTCATGTTTTGCATCATATTCAAAGTTTTTATATTCATTTTCTTTAATCTGTCGAACAAAACCATTTACATATTTCGATCGTTCAATATCTACAAAATTTTTCACACTTTGCTAAATTATGAGAGTAATTTTTTAAGGGGAGTACTTTTTCCGTAGAAGTTTTAAATATTTCACTTAATAACATATTCTCTCTTATTTGGCACTGTTTTTTGAACTGCTTTAGCAGGTCTTAGAACTGCTTTAACAACTCACTGAACTGCTTTAACAGCTCATTGAACTGTTTTAACTGTTTTTTATTAATGTTGCGTTGGCGTTAATTGGTGTTGCTGTTGTTATTGTATTGGTGTTAATTGGTGTTATGTCTGTGTTAATTGGTGTTGCGTTGGTACTGATCGACAGAAGTGTGTTATTGGTGTTATTGATCGACAGAAGATTTAGGTATAAAAAGTGCAGCACAAGCATACATATCTAAATTTAGCCGGAGGTGTTAAACGAACAACAGCAGCAGCAGCAGCATGAAGAGTTTCATTTGTGCATATTATGAGAAATCTTTTACAAGAGTTGATGGTTTAAAAAGACATCAAAAATATAGTTGTAAGAAAATGCCCGAACACTCTTCAGCAACAATCCTGGATGCACAGCCCTGTTTTAATACTCCAGATCTAAAGAAGGTGGTATTATAACAGAGCAACTACAACAACAACTCGCAGCATCAAACTCCAAGAAAACAACAGAACAGCAACAACAATAAACCTTAGCACCAAACACCGAGAATACAGCAACACAACAACCCACACCATCAGGCCCTGAGAAAACAGCAGAGCAACTTACTTTGAAGGCGTCGAGTCCTAAGAAAATGACAGAGCAGTTTACCTTTAAAGTAGTATACACCCGCGGTCATAAAAACCGCACCACTTGAAATTCATATGAAAAAATTGAATAAAAAGTTACCTACTTTTCCGAATGGAATGATTCTTTGCCATAATAATCAATAGTAACTCATAAACAGTTTGGTAGAATTTCATTTGCCTACTGCCTTTTTTTTGGGAGAAATAAATTAAAACAGTTAAATTATTGATTTTCATACTTTATTATTATTTACTTGTTTATTACATTAATTATGAAGTTTGTGGATAATTTGGTATATTTTTATTTACACATAGCTTACACATAACTTACATTGTATGTACAGTGTTCAGTACCGCGTAGCCCCTCCTTTGGCTGCAATAACCGCTTCGATCCTAGAAGGCATTGGGTCCGCCAATATTCCAGTGATGTCATCTGTTATTTCGTTCTTCCACACAAGATCCAGTACTTCATTCAGCTTTCTTTTGTTCTCCGGTTTATGATCTGCTACTTTCCGTTTCATCACGTGCCACAGATGATCAATTGGATTCAAATCGGGCGAATTCGCTTGCCAGTCTAGTCTCTGAATTCCAAGATCAGAAAATGTTTTCTGGAGCTGAAAAAAACATAAGAGGATAAATAAGTTTTTTATTAATTGTTTATGAAATAGACATTTGGCAGTTCATGTGCCATACTATCCTTACCGATTTGGCGCGATGGCAAGGCGCCGAATCATCTTGGAAAATTACTTGGTCAGTAAACGAAAGGTGCTCTTCAATGGCTGGTACCAAAAATTCGTTTATGACTTGCCCATACTTCTGAGCATTCATTGTTCCATCAACGAAGTGCAAAGGACCTAGGGTGTAGAAAGAAAAGCATCCCCAGACCATTTGACTTTGAGGAAACTTCATTGTTTTAATCGTGCACTCTTCCTCAAATCTTTCTCCTGCTGAACGTCGCACGTATGATAAGTTGTCTGCGCACAACAAGTTGAATTTGCTTTCATCGGACCAAATCACACGTCACCAATCTTCCTTCGTCCAATTTTCGTACTTCTTCGCCCTTGCTAGACAAGCCGCCTTCATTTTCTTTGTCAACATGGGTTTTTTCGCTGGTCATCTTCCATAAAGTTCTACCTGTCGTAACCTTCTACGGATTGTTTCGGCACTAAGGTCGACTTGATGATAGTCCCTCAGCTCTGCCCTCATACAGGCAGCGGTTTTAAAGCGATCCTTCAAAGACATCCGTCGTAAGGCCTTGTCCGTCTTTGAATTTGTCTTGCGTTTTCTTCCAGATCTTTCGTCCTTTCTAGAGGGTCCACATTCTCCTTTTTCTTCATTCAGTGAACGATAGTTGAATGACTGCACCCTATTGTAGCCGCTATCTGACGATACGACAGGCCTTGGTCTCCCAATGTAAAAATTTTCACTTTTTCCTCTCGGGACCACTGCCTGTATTTTCCGGCCATTTCACTATTTTCACTCTATCTTATCACCACTTAACTTAAACTGAATATCCTTTCACCGAAAGAGTTGCTTTTATACCCCCTTAGAACAAGTCAAATAATTGCATCCCTCCCCCTACCCTACCTCCTTCAATTATGTGCATTATTGAAACTACCTGGGTGGTGCGGTTTTTATGACCGCAGGTGTAAATATAGGGATTATGGCTCACTTCATTTTTTGGTTT
This sequence comes from Eutolmus rufibarbis, assembly GCA_963920795.1. Classification (NCBI taxonomy): domain Eukaryota; kingdom Metazoa; phylum Arthropoda; class Insecta; order Diptera; family Asilidae; genus Eutolmus; species Eutolmus rufibarbis. Next base: position 29,578,590 of record OY987207.1, read on the forward strand.
TTTGAACCGTGAGCGAGAATTCTCAGTGCGGAAGCGAGTGAGCCAGAATCCCCATTGAGTGAAAAGTGGAGGTTTGTGGAACCGAGTGAGCCAGAATCCCCATTGAGTAAAAAGTTGAGGTTTGCAGAAGCGAGTGAGCCAGAATCCTCATTGAGTGAGAAAAAAATGCTTTCTTTGCTAGTACTTAATGGGTAATTGGTAAGTACTTAATGAGAATTTGTAAGAAATTTAAATACAAAATTCAATCAGTGGAGTTTTTAGAGGATATTGCTGCGGTGAGTGTTGTGATTAAGGAATTTAAAGATTTTATTTATTTTTATTTATTTTATTATTTATTATCATAACATTTTTGCAGTTTACAGAGTAGATGTTAAGTTTAAGAGTTTAGAATGTCTTAATTTATTCTATACAGCTTAAAATATATTGTTTTAGGAAAATAATATTTTGTTGAATTTTAATAATATAATATGTGGAGGAAAAAATTTACAAAAAAAAACCACATGAGGAAGGAATTTAAAGATATGCTAGCTGTGGTGAGTGTCTTATTTAAGATATGAAGCTAAAGCATTTCATGGGAAAGCAAAAGCTAAAATGTTTCCCATTAAAAGTTTTCGTTTTAAGCGAATTTGTGAAACGAGTTTAATTCAGTTTGGTGTGGCTAGAAGTAAAAATCGAAATAATTTCTTGTAGTATTTACATTCATTTACTATTAAAAATGAAAAGTTTCATTTGCATAAAGTGTGAAAAGTGTTTTGCTCAGTTGAATACATTAAAACGACATATGCGACAGGCGCATGCTGATGGTGAACTTTGTGAAATATGTGGTGAATTGTTTAAATCCATGAATAGTTTAAAAGACCATAAGATATGTATTTAAACATAATGAAGATTGTGTTGATATGAATATCACATCGAAAGATGAAACGGAGGCAAGATCATCGAAAATAGATGAGTTAAAAAGTTCTAATAACGAAGAAAGTGATGTTATGAATATTTCGTTGATAGATGAGTTAAAAACTTCTAATAATAAAGAAAGTGATGTTATGGATATTTCGTTGAAAGATTTAAGAGATGCAGGACCGTCTAGAAGTGAAAACGATTCGATGAAATACTGTGAAGCTTGCAAGTTGCAAATTCATTTTAAAGATTGGAAATATCACCTTCGTACAAACAAACATAAGAGAAATGTAGAAGAACCCATAGATATTAATGTGAAAAGTGTAAAATGTGCTTTTGATGAAAGACTTGAGACATTTGTTATCTATAATGAAGATGAAGCGTTACTAGATGCAACTAAATTTTTGATTTAAATAAAATTTTGTTTTTCACTTTACTAGAAAAGATGCTTGAAAAACATAATTGCTACAAATATAACTTGGAGTTATTTGGAGAATATGTTAAAATGCCCCCTAAGGAAGAGGAAGAAGAAAAAGATTTATTAGTTTCCATAAAATCATTCGCAACTAAAATGTGTGTAATTTTAAATAAAAATGATCTGAACGAAGCATTTAAGGAAGCGGTTGCAAAAATATTAACGAAAATGGATGAATTCCAAGAAAGGATAGTGGATGGGCGCTTATTCGAATTTTATATGTTGAGGTTAATATTAACCAGTATAAACCTATTAAAAGCGCACAGTATATTCCTCTTCCACAAGATATTATACGTAAACATGCTTGTGTTAATATTAAGAATTCTGATATTTACTGTTTTAAATGGTCCATCATATCAGCTTTAACTCCGATGGAAAAAAATAGCGATCGCCCCTCATCATACAGAATAAATGATATTTCAGCCTCAACTATTTCTTTAATGAATGGAGTTGTACTTAATTTTAATCAGTTAGAGTTTCCATTACAACTATCAGATATTCAACGATTTGAAGAGTTAAATCCATTTATTAGCATAAATGTGTTTGGATACGAAAAAAATGGAAGTTGCTCACATGCTATCACAGTTCTTGATTGTTCTTATCAAAATGACACTCTTAAAAGCGGACCCGTAGATATAAGGTTGGAAGTCAAGACGGCTAAAAACATTCGTGCCAACACCGCAGCCTACTGTTTGCTACTTCATGATCGAGTAGTTGAATACATTCCGTTAACAAGTGAAGTGCGAAAAATTATCTGAAATAAAATGTGTGTGATTGTTGATGTGCAAGGTTTCAAAGATGACAACAATAAATTCATAGTGAAATAAATGGCCCTACTAACGAACGAAAATCAGATTCAACACTTTGTGTTTCAACCAACATATAAACTTCAGTTATTATCAACAACAAAAATTAATGAAGTGAGTTGGTTGGAGCGTAACCATCGCGGACTTTCTTGGCACTCTGGTTTTATTCCATATTACAAACTAAAAACTTCAATTATGCCGATGTTGATTGACGCAAACATTTAAGTGAAAGGAAGGGAAAAATAACATTGGTTGAAGGAAACATTTGGTCAGGACTTAACCGTACACAACATGGAGGAAGAGTTACAGTGTCCAAAACTATCATTTTTAAGATATCAAAAGCTTGTGCTTTAGAAAATGTTTTTGTGTTAGCAAAATTTATGCAAAACCAATAAGGGAGAAAAAATTCAAGAAAAATGTGTTTTTAGGGTTCCGTACCTCGAAAAAAAAAAAACGGAACCCTTATAGGATCACTTTGTTGTCCGTCCGTCTGTCTGTCTGTCAAGACCCTTTTTCTGAGGAACGCGTGGAGGTATCAAGCTGGAATTTATATCAAATACTCAGGTCTACTGTCCCTTGGAGCTGTGAAAAAATCAAACTTCTAAGCCAACGCAATCAAAAGATACAGCCGTTTATGACGCAAATTTCCGCAAACTTTCGATACTCGCAAGGGAATCAAAACCTACAGGGTACTTCCCGTGAACTCAGAATCTTGAAATTTGGTACGAAGCAACGTCTTATAGCACAGATAAAGGAAAAATTGCGAAAACCGTAAATTTTTAGTTACATCATATAATAAAAATATTTTTAATAATTTTAAACTTACTACCCCTTTCCTCATGAATGCGTAGAGGTATTAAATTGAATTTCATATCAAATACTCAGGTCTATAATACCTTTAAGCTGTAAAAAAGCAAACTTCTATGTCAACGCAATCAAAAGAAACAGCAATTTAAGCCGCATATTTTCAAACTCGCAACTACTCGCAAGGGAATCAAAACCTAAAGGGTACTTCCAGTCGACCTAGAATCTTGAAATTTGGCATGAAGCAATGTTTTGTATCACATATAAAGGAAAAATTCCGAAAACCTTAAATTTTTAGGTACATTACATATTTTTTTATAATTCAAATTTAATACGGAACCCTCAAGGCGTGAGTTCTACTCGCACTTGTCCATCTTTTTTATTTTCTTTTTCCTTAAGGGGGCGATCGCTTTCAAAAGTAAACAAAAATCGATTTTTTTTTTTTACATAAAAGTGTTCCTTAACATTATAGAAATCATCTCCCAAAGCCGTTTTGAAAAATTAGGATGGCTGATTTATGGTAATAAAATCAAATAAATTATTTATACACGGTTTTACAAGTAAAAATTATTGTAAAAAAACTTTAAACGCGATTTTCTCAAAACTACTTTTTTTTAACTCGTACAGAACATATCTCAAGTTCTACTCAATGGAATTAAAAAAAATCAAAGAGCATATGATTCGTTGACATAAATACTAGGTACTAAACCTATAAAAATGCATAAAAGTACCCCTTGTTTTTTTTTATAGAGGTAGTTTTCCGCAAAAACATGGCCGATTTTTTATGTTTTTCGAAAAACAGTGATAAAACAATTTTAAAAAATTAAATACTCAATTTTTTTAGGTTTAGTACCTAGGAAAAAGCTTAAAGAACAGATCCCATTTTGAATTTTTCATTTATCTTTTCCCGGAAGTCCCAAATGATGCGTACCAGCTAAAACGAGACTTTTGCAAGACATCCTCTGCCGCTGCCAAAACTTACTAAAAATACAAAAAAAAAATATTGTTGTATTCTTCAATATTCAAAGAATGGTGTCCAAAACGAATTTTTGAAATAAATATAATAGTTTTTTCAAAAAAAAATCTTGAAAATGTGCTTTTTTTCCCAGTTATGAAAGCGATTGCCCCCTTAATTCACAACTCAGTATAAAAATTAGGTATTGCTATAGCTTTTGAAAAGATAAAATTATATGAATTTGTGGATGTTACGAGAAAACCTCCCTCGTTCAGCTTTGCTATTGTGTTGGTTGATATACTATTGTACCGTTGTGGTAGAAACATCTGGGTTTCCTCCAGTTCCAAAACAATCCGCTCACCAAATCTTGTGCAAACCTTTCCACAACTTAAAATAGCGTAAGCTTTTAAAGGCTCCATTTTCTTCACTTTAAGAAGAGGCTTGTAATTGCAGGCGTTCAATTCCTCCAAGGAGATTTAAATTTGATGTTGACTCCATTTGGTGGTGCTATATAATTTGAAGTGTTAACCGTTGTAATATTTGAGAAAAACTAAGCTCAGAAAGTGTGCTATTGTGTACTTATACACACAGTAAAAAAAAGTGTAGCATTACATAAGAATTAGTCACGATTTTTACACAAAAATTATGTATTTTTAAGAAATTTCCATATAAAAAAGGTTATTTTTTCTTCTTTTTAAGTAAAATTCCACAATAATATGTAAATCATTAAATTTGACTAAATACTATGTACAATTTTCATTTTAAATATGTAAAAAGACATTGATTTAATGCAAAGTAGTATTACATAAAAAATATTCACAATTTTTACATAATAACAATGGTTTTTTTCTGGAATTTCCATAAAAGAATTGTAAATTGTGATTCTCTTTATGTAAAGATCAATTAAGTACAGTGAATTATTGATTTTTATTCGGTGTTAGGGAAATATTCCCTTCGATTTATTTAAAAATGTACGTTTTTTATACATCGTCAGCAAAATTTATAAGTAATCTGTGTAACTTTCCATATTTTGTGTGCACTGACAACACTAAAACTCACGCCATACTAAAGAAATTCGAGGAAATGCGAACGTCAGTTGTCATCCCTCCTTGCTTGCGCCTCTTGTTTATGCATGCGCACTTGCAGGCTCATTTACATTTCAACTTGTGTGCAGGGAAGTGAAGTTTTTTTGCGGTGACAAGGATTAATTATTTCAAGTATTTAAACGTGATTTGGATTTTGACTTTTGTGCAGTGCCGGTAAGTTTTATGTTATATGTAATTTAGCTTTGTAATTCCATCAATTACACGGGAATGTGAAAATGTTTTGGACCATCAATGCTTCGCGAACTTGTAAATTTCCGAAGCAAGCTTTTCGTAGGTTGAAAAATAATTCTGAAAAAATTTGTCCTCGTTTGATTTCGATACTCTGTCGAATATAGGAAGAGTATGCCTTCAAAATTGGAAGTTCTCGAAGCATTAAAAGGGTCCTAAAAATTATCACAATACAGTATGTACAGTGTAAACTCTATACAGCGAAACTTAAGGGACTGAGTATTGTATTGCCAACCAACCAAAGTCAAGTAATCTCTACGTTTTAAGGAATTTTTCGTTAAATAGGATTTCGTTATATGAAGTTTACACTGTATTTACATTTACATATTCTAAACATTGAAATCATATTATTAAAAATTTTTCAGAAAACTACCAGAAATAATAAAAATGCATTTCATAAAGATTTGGGATAGCACAGGGACTGTAAAAAGAATTGTTAAAATAGAAGAGGACCTCACAATTGCAAAAGTGCTAGCCGAAGGTATTAGAAACAGGGCAAATTTAAGAAATAAAAGTCTTCAATAACTCTTATTGAGCAAACTGCCAAATAAAACTGAATATGTGCATATATCTGCTTCTTTGTTTGTTTGTTTCGCATAGAAAGCTATAAACACTTCATTGATTGCTTCGATATAGGTGTCGTTGGAAAACTAACGGCGTCTACAGTGTTTATAGAGGATAATATTGTGGAAATCGAACAATAACGTCAAACTTTATTTGAATTAAGATTGTCTTTTTTTTTTTTTTTTTTTTTGAGGAATAGCTGCGCCTGGGAAATGCTGGGTACGGGATAGCTAGTGAAAACTAAAATCGAATTTAAATCTTATTATATAAATGAACAGTGCAAAAATAAGAGTTATTCTCTGATTTAGTACATAAAAAATGTGCGTTAATAACCGTTTTGTTACGACTTTTATCATATAACATAATTATTTAGGTCCTTGATTTAAAATAATTATGTTTATTATTTTTAGCTAAAACAAAAAATATAATTGGCGATCAAATCAGTTTAATTGACGGAACGTTAGTTGAGGATGCAGAAACTCTGCAGCACTTTTGTCAGGAGACACTTGTAATAAAAAGTTCTGTTACAGAACACCAGCCTTCTGAACAAGAACAACAGTCTGGAAATACTGAAAGTATATCTTTGGGATCCATTATAAGCTTTAATGAGGTGGAGGCCATAAACATATGTGAAGACGAATTTAAAATTCCGTTTGACAATCTTCCTGTAATAATATGCGATAAAATTTTTTCTGGCGGGAAGTTGGAAAAAAAAGAATACAGCCTCTTTGTGTCTGCACTTACCACTGAAATTTTTAAAGTATATGCAAACACATCCAGGCGGCTTCTTCGAGAAATAACAAACACGATTTGTGTAAAATATAAGAAAAGTTTTGCTGATATTGATGATGATACAGGCAAACTTATTGGAGATGGGAACATTACGTTGCTTAAGAGAGTAGAAGAACATTGTAAGTACTTAAAGAGAAAAAATAATCCTGCTGATCTGACTGGCTTCAGGCCAAAACGTTGTAGAAAACTTCCAGATGTACCCTCTGAAGCTGCTTCGAAAGCCGATGAGCAACGTCTCTGGCTTAATGCTGAAATATGTAAAGCTAACAGGGATGAGGAAAAACTAATACAAATTTTCAAAGCTACATTTCCAGCACAACGAGTGTATATAAACAGTGAAAGAATAAAGTCTATAAGCGATATATTAGTATCGTGGCCAATTCTGTTTGAGAAAAAATTTCTGCTTTTACATTTTGAACTTCTCTTTCAAATTGACCTATTGAATAATGTCAGAGGAAATTTGAGTAAGGAGGCTGCAAACATTAAGAAACTTTCCAAGACTGTCGGTCAAACTCAGAATGACTGTTATCATTCTATATTTAGCTGTCTTACAGAATATTTTAAAGAAGATGAGGATAATATAATCAAATATTTCGATGTAAGTTTTTTATATATATATGTACACATATTTTTTTACTTAAGTGCTGATCTTTTTAAAAGGAATACTGTACGAAAACTGAAATGAAGAAAGCTGTGGGTGATAAGCCTTTTCCAGTGATTTTATGCTTGGGTGGATCCAAATCATCATACAGCGTTCGCTACTATCTACATGCAGAAGGAGAACTAGTAACTGACTGCGACAACTTTGAAGAAGCTTTTGCGTGCTTATTCGCAATTTATTTTAACATAAATATTTGTTATCCAAAAACAGCTTGTTCAACCTTAGAATTTCTTCAAATTTTGGTATGTAAAATTATATTGTCTCAAAGTAATGTAGGAAAAACCTCGAGGGCGAAAACAAATTCCGTTCTTAATAGAGTTATTACAGCATTAAATAAAATCAAACAATAATTATGGATAATTTAAAACTTTGCCATAATTGCAATACAGCTATTCAAAGTACCTTTTATTTGAAGCATTTATATCAACATAAAGATATACCTAATGAATCGCTTGAAAAGCGATTCAGTTTTTAATGAATTAGCATATTTTCATGTTGTGTCCGAATTACCCCCTTGTTTGGCCCATGATATTTTCGAAGGTGTTATCCAGTATGACCTTCCACTTCTATTACATAAACTGTTTAACCAGCTTAAATGGGTTACAGAAAGCCAGTTAAAGTATCTTTACTCTAAAGTCGATATAGACAATGTGAACCAAAGCTACAATTCTGAGCTTTGCTTAAAAAGTGGAAAATTATACGGAAGTGCAATGCAAATCAGGTTTGCTCTACAATATCTACCATACGTTTTGCAAGAATTTGTGCAAGATGTAGATGAGCCTTTTTGGAAAATGGTTTTGCTTTTAAATCATATCGTTAATATTGTCCTAGCTCCTAGAGTCTCTATCAATCAGACTGTTTACTTAGAGGATTTGATCCAAGATTATATGTCTTTACGTTTAGAACAATTTCCTATGCACAGTTTAAAGCCGAAACACCATTACATGCTACATTATGCAAAATTGACAAGACTGTTCGGACCTCTGATAGGAACGTGGACATTGAGATTTGAGTCTAAACATGGTTATTTCAAAAAAATTTTAAAGAAGTGTCCAAATTTTAAAAATCCTATTAAATTACTTGCTAATAAACATCAACTTTTGCAAGCTTATTACAATTGTGGCAAATTTTCATATGATCTACCAATTGCAAATGATTGCGCACCCATAAATCACTTGACCGAAAGTATCTTTACTTACGTAAAAAATAACGTTAGAAACTTTAGACAATTTTCGGTATCAACTAAAGTTGAAATTAATGGTATTTATTACTATAAGGACTTAATAGTTTTTTGCTCCAAAATAAAAGAAGATACTTATGTAGCATTAAGAATTAAAAAAATTTTGTTGTTGTTAGAAAAACCTGAAGTAATATTTGTAGGCGAAAAAATACTTCTTGAATACAACAGTATTTTTGGTCTTATGTTTGAAAAAAACACAAATTATAATCTTTATCATATCTCATATGAAGATATACTGGATTACTATCCTTTAAAAATACATCAAAAACAAAACGAAAGCTGCGTAATTTTACATCACTCTTTATTTGAGGACTTTAGGTCCTAAAAACTTAATGGTAATTTTTGCTATAATTTAATATTATTATCCCTGGGTTAAAAATATTATTATTTTTCTTTCTTTCGCGGTAATGAAACAAAGGATTTTCATTAATTTATATTACAAAAAGGAAATAAATGTTTATATTATCAACATACAACAATTGGTTTTCATTTCACACATTTTTACAAAGAAATATAAAATATATTATCGACAAATATAATAATACGAATCTTATGAATTTCTATGTAAGTCATGTTTCTCTATAAATAATATCTACATACATTTCTAAATTTGATTGAGAGAAAACTTTTTCAATAAATTATTTAAGTAGAATCAGAATCTGTAGTATTTTAGTTATTGTTACTACTACATAAGCATGGCGTATAAGACACAATGCGATTTAAATAAAAATATACGTGACATACATATATATATATAAGCTGCGTCTTTTTCAGATTCGCACCTGGATCAAATTTAGCAGGAAATTTTGCAATGAATTCAGATTTATGGAGAGTTACCCATATCAAACATTTTTATTTTGTTAAAATAAAATCGAATTGCTTTGATTTAGACCCACTTTGCTTCAAAAAATTAATCCAAAAATTTGCTTGGTTTAAGATTGGATTAACAAAAATCAAAGCAATTTGATGGGGTTTTCACAAATTTTAAAATTTTTATACACAAGTCGGCTTATACAATACTTTTCCTAACTAACCTGATCCGGATCCGATTGTGAAAAAAAAACACAGCTAATGTGTCAAAACATACATTTTATCTGTGTAAATATTTCCATAAGCATTGTGAAATTATTTACACAAAAATATGACACAAATATGTACATTTTATGCTTAAATACCTAAAATTGACAAAATTTACCTACATTTTATGGAATCAATATTTCCCCAATTTTTATGGAACCAATATTTCCCTAATTTTTATGGATCATGGAATTGCCTAAAATATGGGTAATTTTGCAGTTACCTAATGTTATGGAAATTTACATATTTATGGTGGCACAAGTTGTTGCCACAAATTTTAGGGAAATATTTTTTACTGTGCAGGTTTTTTATTTTATTTTTTTGTGCTAATCAACGAAAAAAAACAGAAAGGTAAGGAAACCACACTTTTTTAAGTTTGGATAATCAACAAAAAAAAATAAAAAAATGATTATAAGAAAACCACACTTTTCCGTAATTTTTAAGTTTGTTGATTATCCAACGAATAGACAAACCACAGTTTCCTAATGAAAGAATAACTGATTAAAACATTTTTGTTGTTTTATATTAATTAAAAAAAAATATACATATGTAATAGATATATTAGATACATCTACAAGATATATTAGATACATTATTCATTTCAAAATTGATTAATTCTATAGTGCCCCCAAGCGTAAGTATTTATTCCATCTGGAAGGATAAATTTCTTATCGTCAAAAGGACTGAGAGCAATTTTATTAATGTATTGGGTATATAAAGTATGTAATTTTGATCTAATTGTAAACATTCCTTCATATAATAATTTGTTTTTATATAAGAGTAGTTAGGATATGGAGGTTTTGGCTACACATTTTGCACATTTTCTATGGGGGTTCTGGCTACACATTATGTACATTTTCTAAAAATAGATTTGGTGTGAGCGAGGTTCGAGGGATTGATAAGAGGATTTTGTGTGAGTTTTGATAATTGGATTATGTGTACTATTTCCTGTTGCGGGATAAAAGATTTATATTAGAAGATGGTGTCATCACATATGCTTGGGGGCATTATAAAATAGATAATAATATGGAAATAGAAATATGAATAAAAAATAATAATACAACAAAAAATTATTTCTTATTTCGAATTATATTACAAATATATTTTATATTTCTCCGATGTCTTCGTCTTCAACTGGTTCTACTTTCACATTCATTGTTCTAAAACATTGTTTACGTCCTTCTCGAACCCACATTCGAACAGGTAGATTATATCGAGCCTCTTTTTTCTCCCAACGGACAATTTCATTCATATCATCCACTGATTTATGAAAAACTTCTCTATTTTCATAACATACATGAAATTCAAATTTGAGGTTCTTCCAATTACTAACTTTCCATAGATGATCAAACAGATCCATATTAAAATTTTTACTATTTTTCCACACCACAATACTCAAATGTGTTAACGAAAATGGTTGTAATACTTTTTTCTCCATTATGAAAAATTTTAATGTTTTTTCGAAGACAATTTACTTGAAAATGATTGTATGTGGAATTTTTCATGTGATAGAAACTGAATCAAATTTTTTGTTGTTGAGAGTTGATAACTTAACCGCACGTAAGTAAAAAAACAATATCTATGAGAACTAAATTTTAGTGATAGACACGGAAATTGAGGTTTTCTTCATGGATAACACGTTTATAAGCAGACCTTTATAAGCACCTAAACCTGTTTCAAAAATTTAATTTCATTTGGAAACAAAACCGCATTTTTTGTTGTTGAGGTATGATAATACCTAAATCCGTGGGAACAAAAAAAATTTATATGATTGAGGCTTCCTTCACTGATATCAAATACCTTTATAAGCGGAGTAGTCTCGTATCGAAAATTTAGTTTAGCTCCAACATTACTTCATCATGGCTTTGGAAAACGATTTCAAGATCCTAGAGGAATTAAATGGGTGTAATTATAAACCCATTTTAAAGGTCAAGGATATGGAGTTATTGAAATCATATTCGATACTGAGTTGCAACAGAGTCACAACAAAATATGGAAAACGGATTGTTCTGGAATTAATGGATCATCAGCTGTTTCTACCAGAAAAATTCAACAAAATAACAAAGAGGGTCTGGATCAAATTAACACAGGAGGATTCAACATAGCATACCAAGGAATATCGGAAAAGTCATTCAATTTAATATTCACAAAATCCACTCAAAACCCTAATTTTTATATAGACTTATAAAATATGTAATCCTAAAAATAATAAAAATAAATAATATTTGCATAAAGTTATCCAAGTTCATTACTAAGGGATCTTTCTGCTTTATCAAGTCGTTGAATTTTTTTTTCTTACCAATGGGGCGGTAAGAATTTTAATTTAATATTTCTTGTTAAGGAGCCAAGAATTGATCGATTTTTCTGTTGTTGATCAAGCGATTTTGCTGTTGAATATTCTCTTACTAAGGGGTCGGTAAGAATTTAATTTTTGTTGATCAAATCGGTGAATTTGTTTTTAGTAATGGGTCGACAAGAAATGAAATTTTATGATAAATGAAATCGGTAGAGTGATTGTCAGCAAGCTTTACCACAAAACGACGATTGCACAGTTTTATCGGTAAAAAATGGCTAAAAATGTCATTCTCATAGGTATAAATTGGAGTACTTTTGGAGTTTAAGAACAGTGTGTTCAGTAAAGTGAAACGGGTTTTGATAAAAAAGCAAGAAAAAGTAATGTCGAATATATGCGAATTTTGCAAAAGTAGTTTTACTACAAAGTGGTCGTTGAAACGACATATTTCTCAGAAGCACAAAAACAAAAGCTCTATGGAATGCGAATGTGCTATGTGTAAGAAAAAATTTAAAACACTAAGTGATCTTACCGAACATCTCAAGGAGCATGCCGCATCAACGTCATCAGAATCATCGTCATCATATATGTTATGTGAAAAGTGTAACATAAATATTGAAACGAGCAAATTTAAGTGGCATTTGCGAACAAATACACATAAAAAAAAATGCGCTTGAACCTACATCAAGAGCTAATATAAAACGCATTAAACAAGGGTTCCGTAATAGAATAGAGACATTTATAGTAGAAAATGACGATGAAAGTGTGTTAGATCCAAAAGAATTCTTAGAGAGCTGTAAAGCTCAAGTAGAAAATTTATTGAAAGACAGTTTGCTTCTTCATAGTGCAATAAAATTTAATTTGGAACTTTTTTGTGTATACATTAAACGCGTTAAAAAATCAGAAGAAGAAGAAGAAGAAGAGGAAATATCATCTGATATTAAATCATTCAACTCCAAAATGCAACCAGTGTACGCGAATTTTGAATTACCTCCCATATTAACCAATAAAATAGATGAAATTCTAAAGAAATCTGAAGAGTTCCAAGAGAAAGACAGCGGGTGGGCTCTTCTGAAAATAATTCATCTCGAAATCAATATAAATCAATTTAAACCCTTGAGAGGCTCACAATATCTTGAGTTACCCGAATTTATTAAAAATAAAAAGGCGTGCATCAACGTAAAGAATAATGACTGCTATTGCTTTAAATGGGCCGTAATATCTGCATTGTATCCAGCTGCTAGAAACCCAGACAAAACTAGCTCATATCCTATTGATGACATTACAACAGATAATATCACCTTGCCAAATAACTTCCAACTACAGTTCAGCGGTCTAAGATTCCCATTAGAACTTAAAGAAATTAAAAAGTTTGAAGAAATGAACCTCAATATAAGTATTAATGTATTTGGATACGAGGAGAATGGTAAAAACAACTGTACCGTTGTAGGACCTTTCTACTGCACAGCGATGGAAAAGGAACATCATATTAATCTACTTCTCTTGGAAAATATCGAAGTTTATCACTTTACATGGATTAAAAACATTTCCAGATTACTACGACAACAACTAACACACCATAAGTCACAAATTTTTTTATGTAATTCTTGTCTACAATATTTTTATGATCATAAAGCCTTTTTGATTCATAAAAACCTCTGCAAACAAATTGTTACGAAAATGCCCGAGCAAGAAAGAGCTTTTGTAAAATACGAGAAATATGAGAGACAAATTGATGTACCCTTTGTAATATATGCGGACTTTGAAAGTACCTTAAAGACGATTGACACCTGTACACCCAATCCAACAACATCATCCACATGTGATATCCAGGAACATGCACCAGCTGCTTTTGCATACTTCATCAAATGTTCCTTTGACGACAACTTAAACAAATTAAGGGAATATCAAGGAAAGGAAGCAGATATTGTATTCGTTCGCAAACTAGTTGATGATGTGACACAACTTTATCATAGATATCTTAATATCGTAAAACCAATGGATTCATTAACTCCTGCTGAATCCCTACGACAAAAAGATGATAATTTATGTCATATCTGTGAGCAAAAGTTGGATGGATTGCGAGTTGTTGACCACTATTATTTTACTGGTAAGTATAGAGGTCCTGCACATAGTGCATGTAATCTTAAGTACAAGACACCAACATTTTTCCCAGTACTACATATTTCATAACTTATTTGGGTATGATTCACATCTATTTATTAAGGCTTTAAATATAGTTCAAGGTGAAATAAGCATTATACCTTTAAATAAAGAACGTTATATTTCAATTTCAAAAAGAATTTATATTCAAAGAAATGAAAGTTTTGAAATACGATTCATAGATTCTTATAGGTTTATGCCCTCTAGTATAGAACATCTAGCAAATAATTTATCTGTTAAAGACTTCATATTAACAAAAAGAGCTTATACAAATAATAGGTTATTTCAATTAATAAGAAAAAAAGGTGTTTTTCCTTATGACTATTTTGATAACCTTGAAAAGTTAGGAGAAACATCATTACCCGCACAAGTATGCTTTAATAATAAATTCACTGATACAGCCTGCTCAGATGATGATTATACACACGCAAAAAATATTTGGGATGCATTCGAATGTAAACAGTTTGAAGATTATTTGAACGTATATTTACAATCAGATGTTTTTCTGCTATCAGACATGTTTGAAAATTTTAGGAAAATATGCAAAAATATTTATGTGCTTGATGCGTGTCATTATTATACAGCTCCTGGATTATTTTGGGACGCAATGCTTAAATATACTAAGATAAATTTAGAACTTTTAACTGACTCTAATATGTATAACTTTATAAATAAAGGAATCAGGGGCGGTCTTACACAATGTTCGCATAAACATTCTATTGCAAACAATAAATATACAGGCAATTTTGATCCAACACAACTCTCTACATATTTAATTTATCTTGATGCAAATAATTTGTATGGCTGGGCTATGTCTGGATTGTTACCCTATGGAGAATTTCAATGGTTAGACTCAAACGAAATTGATAAAATAGATATTATGAACGTTCCTGAAAGATCCCCAGTGGGATATATTCTTGAAGTAGATTTAGCTTACCCAAAAACACTGCATGATTTACATAATGACTTACCATTTTGCTCTTCAACCAAAAAAACTCCTTCCTCAAATTTCCCAAAATTGGTTGCTGATTTTGACTGCAAATTTAATTACATTATTCATTACAAAACATTGCAATATTTCAATTACAACGGAGAAATTTATTGTGAGGACTGTATAAATGTGTTAGACGCCGATATAATAAGGATAAACCATTTCGAGCATTTTACGACTTTAGGACAATATTTGGTATATTTTGCCCCGGAATGCTGCATTTGTAAAAATGTTGTTAATTTTATTTTTCAAGGGCAGATGCATCTCTAAATATAGCTAGTCAGATTTGTATCTCATAAGAATATCTGTGCAAGAAAACTTTTAAAATTGATCCTTTTAAAAAGTTGAATAAAGCTGATAAATTGATGATTCCTGTGTTTTTTAAAGAAATTATCCTCTAAAAGAGCTGGCAAACAATAACGTGAAATAGATTTCTTGAGGAAGAGAAATGATTTGCTAAAATATTCTATCATAATTTACCAACTCCGCATTTGTAACATTTGCTGAAAATTAGTATTGCAAAATTTACAAGACCAAGAAAATTTAATTGAATCAATTCTGAACCTCTAGAATAGAATCGATAAAATTGTGATTGATTGCGACAAATCTAAAACAAATAAATCCGGATTGCTTTTATAATATCAGAATTTCAAGATGCCGTTATAAGGTAACTTAAATAAAAACCGGCTATCCCAGCAGGAAAACTGGTAGTTGCTGAATATCGTAATGAACTACGTATTCCATGTATATGGTATCAGTTCCATAGTGCATTACATGGTAATGTAAGAGGTAATTTTTCCAGTTAAAATTGAACCCGAACAGCCTTGTAGCGGCGCTGTGAAATTATACTTAAGGCGCACTCCGATTTTCGAGACCGAGTCATCTGCGTAGTTTTCTTTGTCCTTTGCCGGCGTGTGATGCAACGCGCTAATCTAGTGCCAACTTTCGACGTGTAAAGTGTTTTTCAACTTAACGTACGAAATTGTGTTATTAATATTTGAAATTAATTATTTGAAATGGCACGTAATATTTTGGTAAGTATTATTGTTATCTTTTGTTCTATACATAATTACCTGAAAAATTTAATGTGTACTAATACCCGAAAATTTAAATTCTTCTCACTAAGCTTTTCAAATATTTTTTTAAAATGAATTTTTGAATCTTTTGAAATGTTAATATCCCCTTAACGTAACCGAAAATAAGAAAGATATGATAAAACGGATTTTTTTCCTCTAGTGAAGTTGAACAGTTATTTATTTCTTCTGTTTTGTGTATCTTTCGATTAGAAACTATGGAGGTGGCAAAATTTAAAAGAAATATTAAAGCCTTTGACGGTGATAGATATAGTGTTTGAAAGTTAAGGATTCGTTCATTATTGACTGAACTGGATGTAATCAGAGTGATTGATAATGAAGCTTCTGAAAATTTAAATAGAAAGTGGATAAAAGCTGAAGGTGTCGCAAAAAGTGTCATTGTTGAATATTTAAGTGATTCTTTTCTTGGTTTTGCTGACTCAGCTAGTACTGCGAAAGAAATTTTCCAAAAGTTAGACGCGATATATGAACGAAAAAGCCTCGCTACTCAATTGGCTTTGCGGAAAAGATTACTGGAATTAAAATTACAAGGGGATATGTCTTTGATGGAACATTTTAGAAGATTTGATGATCTAGTAACAGATTTATTAGTAGCAGGTGGAAAATTAGAAGAAGCTGATAAAGTATCTCATTTGTTATTGACACTTCCATCATCTTATAACGGTGTAATTACTGCAATAGAAACATTATCCGAAGATAATTTGAATTTGGCCTTTGTAAAAACAAGACTTTTAGACCATGAGACAAAAATAAAAGCTGATAATCGTGATACAAGTGCAAAAGTGCTAAATGATGAATATCAAGATCATACAGTGAAAAAGAATAACTTTAATAATCGAAAACAGTTTAAAAACAATCATCAAAAACATTATAAAGGCAAATCATTTAAACCATATAAAGGAAATTCAGCTAAAGTAAAATGTTATCACTGTGGTAGAAAAGGCCATGTGAAAAATGATTGCTATTATTACAAGAGGAGCAACCAACATCGAAACGCTGAGAACAATAAGACTGTCCAAAGTGCACAAATTGTTAAATCATCAAAAGAAAATATTTCAAGTTTTGCTTTCATGACTGAAGAGTATACATTACATAATCAAGATAATCATAATCGCAACCATATTCTGTTCATTCTGGATTCGGGAGCATCTGACCATTTAATCAACAGAGGACCTAGCTGAAGATTTCATCGAACTGGAAACACCAATTAAATTCTCGACTGCCAAGAAAGGAGAATTCATCACAGTAACCAAGAAAGGCTCATTGAACGTCATCAGTAACCTAGGTGTACAAGGAACCTTGGAAAATGTCTGCTATAGTTCAGACGTCCCCAGCAACTTACTATCAGTAAAGAGAATGCAGAAAGCTGGTATGGTAACTATTTTCCATCAAAAAGGGATTGAAGTAACTAGGCATAATAAGGTCATCATGACAGGTGAGTCTGTGAACAATTTGACTGGTGTTAAATTCATTAATAAACATGCTCAGATAAACATGGCTAATAATGAAAATTATGAGTTATGGCATCAACGTTTAGGCCATATTGGTAAAGCTAAGTCTTCACAATTAAAGAATAAAAGGATGATAGAAGATATAGGGCAAATTAAGAATGTTTCACCTAATGATAATTTATGTGAACCATGCATTGAGGGTAAATTGGCACGTTTGTCATTCAATAGAATTAAAGATAAAGGCCATATAAAACGACCATTATTTATAATTCATTCAGATGTTTGTGGACCTATCACTCCTTCTACGGTTAATGATAAAAACTATTTTGTTCTTTTTGTTGACCAATATACTCACTATTGTGTAACATATTTAACAGCATATAAATCTGAAGTTTTTACAGTTTTCCAAGATTTTGTAGCAAAAAGTGAGGCTCATTTCAATTTAAAAATAGTAAATCTTTATTGTGATAATGGTAGAGAGTATTTATCAAATGCGATGAAGGAATACTGTATTAATAAAGGCATTACTTATCACTTGACAGTTCCACATACCCCTCAATTAAATGGTGTCTCAGAGCGTATGGTTAGAACAATTACTGAAAAAGTTCATTATCCAAGTAATCATCCAATTTTTCGAGTGCTTGCTCTAGTGCAAGTTCTACTGATTGGATATTCTTTAATTCTTCGTACCGCTTTATAATATTTTATCCTTTAACTTTATTATGAGCTCGATTATATTTTCTTCGATGTTGATTTCTAATTCAGGTAAATTTATTACTTCAGATGGTGCCAACGTTTCCGTGATACGCAGTTGATCAGGCTGCGCTATTTCGGATTTGGCTTGTAACTTTTCATCTTCGGTCCGTGCTTTATTTCTTGTCGTTTGCGTCAATTTTAATTCTAGATAATGCATCGGGTCCAGAATTTTCTTTGCCTTTAATGGACTGGATTTCAAAATCCATGCCATGTGCTGACACACTTCATGTACTTGTTGAATTCTACTACGCAAGTCGGTTTCGTAACGGTTTTTTTGGTCTCAGGATTCATGATATCAACCATATTTCTTAAATGTATCATTGATATAATATGTATATAATATTTTTTTCTTTTTTCGTTCGGAACGTTCGAATTAGGATATTGGGAACAATTTAGTTTAGTTTATATTTAGTTTTGCAAAATTAATTTGTTTCCCTTTAACTAAATCGATTTTTTGCCTCCGTAAATCCCTACATACATATATTGTAAATGTCATCGAAATCGTTGGAGCCGTTTTCGAGAACTTAAACAAACAAATATACATACACGCATACAAATATTGCTAGTAAAGGATTTTATTTAAGTTTTGTTTTCCAGGTCAAGAGAATTAATACAAAATGTTCTCTCTTGTTCAATACGATAATTTGGAATACAATATCCTTCCTTCGAAGCGTGTAAAGGTGATCCAAGGACCTAATTGTATTGTGAAATACAGCAGTGGAGCCAACTACAATGCTGAATTAATTGAAACATCAGGTAATAATTAACTTTTTTAAAAATTGTCTTGTCATGTAATTGTAAAGTAAATGTTCTAGTACATCAATATAGAAGCCGTAACTCTAAAATTTAGCAAATAGTATTGAGTCGCGTGAGATTTTTATAACGTTTTTCATATAATTCTAAATCGTTTGTAGTGTTTTTATAAGAAAATCATTAATAATATATTTAAGAGATTATTATTTTCATTCACAAAAAAAAAAATATATATATATACATATATTGTAATTCAATAACGTTACTCCCAGATTCGACGAAAAACCTAAAGAATCTACAAAGTAAATTAGAAAATCCTGAACAGCATGTAAGGTCATCTACACCAAATACTTCATTGGAAGTACCATATGTGCGATTGTCTGATATATCTACACTAAATTTGACTTACAAATTAAATTCAACGAATGATGTATCCAATGGGTTAAAATTAAATGAAAATCAAGAACATCAAAATGATTGTGAACAAATAAATAACTTGAAACAAGAAAGATCAAACATTAATAATACCTTCACTCACCATGAAAGTGATACCACACACAACTCTGAAAATGATTCAAATTTAAATAATTTAAAAGAAGCAAGATCAAATATTAATAGTACTTTCATTTACCGTGAAAGTGTTGCTACGCATAATTCTGAAGATGATTCAAATTTAAATAATTTGAAACAAGCAAAATCAAATATTAATAATTTTTTCACTAACCATGAAAGTGATACTACTCAAAATTCTGAAGATGATTCAAATTTAAGTTATTTAAAACAAGCAAGATCAAATATTAATAGTACTTTCAATGATCATGAAAGTATTACTACACACTATTCTGAAGATGACTCAAGCTTTCGTCCTGAACAATCGACTAAGGATATTTTAAAAGAAACGTCAACTATAATTGAAGGTTCTTCAATGCAAGAAAAGTCATCCATTCTTGATGAAAGTTGTCCACTGAATATTCAAGAATTGGAAGTGCCAGTGAGGAATTCTAAGGATGGTAGATCAAAAAAACATTTTTGCCCCTTTTGCAAAACTTTGCAAACTGCACGACATCTTCTGCTGAAACATAAAACAGAAGAAGAAGTGAAAAAATTTATGTACTTGCCGCAGAAAAATATGGAACGAATGCAAATAATCAACGCTATTCGTAAAAGAGGTGATTTTATGCACAATACGAAACCAGAGTTAAATTCTGGCATCTTGATTGTTTCAAGGCAAAAACAGGCGAAGTCAAACAATGCAGCAGAAGATTATGTATGTTGCAAATCTTGCAATGGTTTTTTCGCTAAAACAACTATACGGTTTCACACTGCGAAGTGTGATAAAAGACGTAAGAAAGGAGAGAGAAACATTCTTTCATCAAGTCGACGTTTAACTGGTTACATTCACTCTGTTGCAAATGAAAATTTAAGGAGAGTTGTCTTCCCAGTATTAACAGATGATGATATAGTGAGGTCAATAAAATATGACGAATTGATCATAATGTATGGGAACAAACTGTGTGATAGATATACTCTGCGTCATCAGCATGATTATGTGAGAACACAGCTTCGTATGTTGGGTCGTGTCAAACTGGAGATGATGAAAATAGAAAATAGCATATATGAATTCAAAGATATATTTAAACCTCAATATTTTGATAAATGTATTGAATGTTTAAGAAAATTAGCTGAGTAGGATGGAAGCTCAGGAACATTTAAAGTACCATTTAATGCTCAATTTGTTTCGACATTAATGAAAAAATGTGCAAAGAAGCTTCGGACTGAAAGCATCAAATGTCAGGATCATGACAGAAAGCAAAGTGTTGATAACTTTTTATTATTATGGGAAGAAGAAATTCCAACCCTCATTAGCAAAAAAGCTCACAATGATCAAATGGATCAGCGACGAGGAAAAAAAGTAGCTTTACCCTCAAAAGAAGATATCAGTAGTGTGTATATGGGGCTTCTACCCCAGCCAGATATAGAAATGTATGGGGAACGAGAAAAAAAGATAAGCTTGTTTCATATAGAAGTCCTCCTCGAGGAGTGATTTTCTAACCCAAAAAAAGTGTGGTGATTTTCTAACCCAAATGACGATCGGCGAGGCGAGTTCTAAGTCGTGTTGATAAGAGTGTTTTGGGTGCGAGCCGGCGGTCAGTGTCCGAGGCGGTGATAAGCTGCTGGGTGTAGCATGGAAGCTAGAGAAGTTTTTTGTTTGTTGTTTGATGAATTGTTCCTTAGGTAAAATTTGTATCTGAATGAATGTGAAGGTCGTGCGGATGATAGTGACTTTGGAGATTGAGCTTTATTGTGGTAGGTTATGAGGATGCATGTTGCGGTGAGTATTTGATGGGAATTTGTAAGAAATTTAAAAACACAATATTCTAATTTGTAGCGGTGAGTTTTAGAGGATATTGCTGCGGTGAGTGTTGTGATTAAGGAATTTAAAAATATGCTGCCTGCGGTGAGTGTTTTGTTTAAGATATGAATCTGTAGTAGCTTATGGGGATCAAAAAAGCGAAAATGTTTCCACTAAAAGTTTTCGTTTTAAGTGATTTTGTTAAGAAAGTTCATTCGAGTTTTTAGCGTACAAGAGGCAAATAGTATGTATTTTGTGAGTTAAACATCGGGTTATAATGAAAGTATTATGTGAAGTGTGTGGGAAAGTTTTCCCAAGTTTATTCAACTTGAAGAAACATTTAAGAACTGTACATAAGTGTATGGACAATTCTTCCAAAGATGTGAAATTTAAGTGCTTATTTTGTAACAACATCTTTACTACATTAAAAAGTTTAAAAACTCATAATAGCAACGAGCACTCGTTACCTAATTATGGTGAGTTGGTTATGTGTTTATTTTAGAATAGTGATTAAATTAGTGTTTGTAAATTTTTAGATACCCCATCTTCTTCATCGATGACTCTTACATCTTCTCCACCGAAGTCAACCAAATCACCATATTCTTCATCGATGACGCTTACATCTTGTCCACCGAAGTCAACCAAATCATCATCATCTTCAGCACCAATGACTACCGAATCATCATCATCTTCAGCATCAATGACTACCGAATCATCTTCTCAATCGAAGACTGGCACATCACCAACCGAGGATGAGAAAAGGTTAGATACAATATTTTGCGAATATTGTCGAGTAAATATTATAAGAAAGCATTACTCGCATCACATTCGCACTAATAAACACAAAAGTAATCTATGCAAGATATAGAAGAAAATTTGAAATGTATTAGATCCGGATTTAATGAGCGGGTTGAGACATTTATAATTGAAAATAAAAGAGAAGATTTATTAATACCTCACGATTTTTTGGAAAACGTGAGGAATAAAATTGAACATTGTTTGAAAAATGCGCTTGAAAAGCATTTAACTGTTAAATTCAATTTAGAATTGTTTTGTGAGTATATTAAATTTACTCAAAAAAATAATCTTCAAGACGATGATGATGAGGAAACGATTATTGCATCCATCAAATCTTTTCAAACCGAAATGGAAATAATCAATAATAAATCCGAAATACCTATTATTTTGTGTGATATGTTTGAGAACATAATTGATAAAACAGAGACTTTCCAAGAAAGAGATAGTGGTTGGACTTTAACTAGAATAAATCATATAGAAATTAATATCAATCAATATAGGCCATTAGGAGGAGCACAATATTTACCATTACCAAAGTTTATTTCTAAGAAGAAAGCCTGTATTAATGTTATGAATAGTGATGAATTTTGTTTTAAGTGGGCTATAATATCAGCTCTACATCCAGTTGAAAAACATTCCGATAGAACTTCTTCTTATAATATCGGAACTATACAATCTAATTATATTAATTTACCTAATGGTATTCTTTTAAATTTTACAAACTTAAGTTTTCCTCTAAAAATTTGTGATATCCCCATTTTTGAATCTATGAACAATATTAGTATAAATGTGTTTGGTTTAGAAGAAAATCTCGACAAGTATAATATTGTGGGTCCATATTATTCCACAAAACAAGAAAAAGAAAAGCATATTAACTTGCTTTTACTTCAAGAACATGAAAGCATGCATTATGTTTGGATAAAAAATATTTCCAGACTAGTTCGAAAACAAATTACTTCACACCATTCTAACATTTTCTATGTAATTGTTGTTTATTACATTTTTATAGTGAAGGTGAGTTGGATACTCATAAAATTATATGTAAGAAGATAGTTACAAATATGCCTTTACCAGAACAATCTAAGTAGTTAGTATTTGGGGGTTCTAGATCAAATAATTCAATGGGGATTCTAGATCACATGGGGATTCTAGATCAAGTGGGGTTTCTAGATCACATGGGGATTCTAGATCAAGTGGGGTTTCTATATCACATGGGTGTTCTAGATCAAGAATTTTTTGTGAGTTATTGTGGGTTGATAAGACTTTTGTTTTTTGGGGGGGGGGGGTGATTTGTTGAGTGAATATGCAGCTGCAATATGTTGCGGTAATTTGTTAGATTATGATTTAAAGTGGGCGAATTTAGTGAGGCGTTTGAAATATGTTGTGGTGACCCGTTAGATTACGATTTTAATCATTGTTTTTAGAATTCTGTTATTGGTTTTGTTTAAAAAAAAAAAAAAAAAAAAAAAAAATTTCAGCGGTAAAATTGGATTTTGTTTAAAAAATTTTCGTCGATAGATAAAATTTTCAGCGGTAGATAAAATTTTCAGCGGTTAAAATTTGAGTATAAATCGAGCACCATGAAAATTTTTACGTTGATTTCGCTGTAAACCAAGGAGCAAATCTGTTATAATGGAGTTAATGTGTGAAATTTGTGGTAAACAGTTTTCATGTTTACGGAAATTGAATGAACACTTATTTGTTATCCATAAAAAAGCTGAAAAATCAAAGCTTGAAGTGAAGCTCAAGTGTTTGAAGTGTACCAAAGTCTTTAGAACTATTGAAGACTTAAAATATCATAATAAAATTGAGCATTCTATGAGGTCGATTAAATGTGAGTTTTTGTTTGGTTCTTAATCAACATCATCTAACAAGTGTTCTTATCGTTTTTAGTTAGATCATTAACGAATATTACAAAGAAGGGAGATACTGCTATATCTTCAGCGAATATTTCCAAGGACCTTAGAGACAATTTTGATGTAGGTGCTTCTACTTCATCAACATCTTCAACACCTACTGCTGAGAATTCTGGAGGAAATTTCATGACGGTTTCTTCTACTTCATTATCATCACCTATAGCATCTACATCAGAGACTACATCTTCTACTTCCAATTCAAGGTCAGAAACTATCTTTTGTGAACATTGTAATTTATGGGTAAAAAAGAAAGAGTTTAGTTATCACTTAAGGACTAATAGTCATAAGAGGAATGCCGCAGTACCTTACAATGAAACTCTCAAATGTGTCAAACAGAGCTTTGACGAGAGAGTAGAAACTTTCATATTGGAAAATCAAGATGAAGGAATTTTGTGTCCGAAGGAATTTTTCGAAAGATCTATAGATTGTGTTCAAATTTCTTTAGAGCATTCTCTAAAAAAACACTTGACATTGAAATTTAATCTGGAACTATTTTGTGAATTCGTTAAATTTTCCCATGCTGCTGATGGGGAAGACGAAGACATTATAGCATCAATTAAATCTTTCCAATCTGAAATGAAGGCCTTGCTCAATGTGCATGAAATTCCTTTAGTTTTATCTGAAATGGTTAAGAAAATTCTGAATAAAATGGAAGAGTTTCAAGAGAGGGATAGTGGTTGGGCACTATCAAGAATAATTCATTTAGAGATTAATGTTAATCAATATAGACCGTTGAAAGGTTCGCTACATTTACAACTACCGCGGGCACTTGAAAAAAGGAAAGCATGCATAAATATAAAAAACAATGATGACTACTGTTTTAAATGGTGTGTTATATCAGCACTTAATCCTGTTAAAAATAATAATACTAGAATGTTATCATACAATGTATCAAATATTCAATCAAGTGAAATAACTTTGTCTAATGGTATTACATTAAACTTTGGAGATTTATGCTTTCCTTTAAAATTACAAGATATTGCTAAATTTGAAATTCTTAATCCTAGTATAAGTATAAACGTTTTCGGAATAGATAGTGAATTTAATAATTATAATATTATAGGACCATTTCATTGTACAAAAACAGAAAAAGAAAATCATATTAATCTGCTTTTAGTACAAGAACATGAAAATTTCCACTATGTTTGGATAAAAAATGTTTCACGATTAGTTCGTTCACAAATTACTAATCATAAGAGTCAAATATTCATATGTAATTCATGCTTGTTCCATTTTCCTAGTAAAAAAGCTCTTGTTAATCATAAAGATATATGTAAAAAAATTGTGACAAAAATGCCAACTCCAGAAAAATCTAATTTGAAATTTGAACATTTTGAGCGAAAATTAGATATACCTTTTGTTGTATATGCTGATTTTGAAATCATATTAAGGGAGGTAAACACATGTATACCAAGCTCAGAACACTCTTTCACAGAAAATGTTCAGGAGCATATTCCATGTGCGTTTTCTTACTTTATTAAATGCTCCTATGATAATAATTTAAATAGGTTGAGGGAATACCAAGGTGAGGACGCAGGAAAAGTTTTTATACAAATCTTGGTTGAAGATATTAAAGAACTTTACTATAATCATATTGAAAAAAATAAAAAAATGAAACCGTTAACAGATTTAGAATGGTTTATTCAACATGAAGCTCCTGAATGTCATATTTGCGGATTGAGTTTAGATGACAATAGAGTTGCAGACCATTGTCATTTAACCGGTAATTATAGAGGACCTGCTCATAATGAATGTAATCTTAAATATAAAGTTCCACATTTTTTCTCAATTTTTTTTCATAATTTGACAGGCTATGATTCCTCACCTCTTTATAAAATCATTAAACATTATTGAAGGTTCTATTAACATTATTCCTTTGAATAAAGAAAAATATATTTCCATATCTAAAAGAATTTTTGTAAGAGAAAATGAAACAATTGAATTAAGATTTTTAGATTCTTTTAGATTTATGTCTGCAAGTTTAGACTGTATAGCTAATACTTTATCAAATGATGATTTCATTATAATTAAAGAAACATTCAATGATCCTGAACTCTTTGAGTTGATAAAAAGAAAGGGGGTATTTCCGTATGAATATTTGAATTGTTGGGAGCGTCTGGAGGAGACCAAGCTTCCACCACAAAACGAATTTTTCAGTAGATTAACAAATAAAAAATGTTCTGATGATGAATATCGTCACGCTGTTAAAGTTTGGGAAACATTTGAATGTGAAAATATTTCAGACTATCTGAAATTATATTTGAAAACAGATGTCCTACTACTTGCAGATATTTTCGAAAATTTTAGAAAATTGTGTAAAAAAATCTATGATTTAGATCCTTGTCATTATTATACTACTCCGGGATTTACTTGGAACGCCATGCTAAAATATACAAAAATTAATTTGGAATTGTTAACAGATGTACAAATGTATAATATTTTCATGAAAGGAATTAGAGGTGGTATAACACAATGTTCGCTTCGTCATTCTATTGCAAATAACAAATTTATGCGAAACTATGACTCTAATAAAGTTTCAAAATTTTTAATGTACCTTGATGTAAATAATTTATATGGATGGGCTATGTCGCAATATTTACCGTATGGAGGTTTTAGATGGTTACAGAGAAGTGAAATAGATAACATTGATGTCATGTCTACCTCAAGAAAATCTGAAATAGGATACATTTACGAAGTAGATCTTGAATATCCAGCATCTATTCATGATGAACATAATGATTTGCCGTTTTGTTCTGAGAATAAATCCATTCCACCTATGAAAACAAATAAGTTAATAGCTGACTTAAACAATAAAAAAAATTATCAAATACATTATATAAATCTTCAACAATGTTTAAAACATGGTCTAAAACTTATGCGCATTCACAGAGTTTTAGAATTTAAACAATCAGACTGGTTAAAGAAATATATTGATCTGAACACTTCCTACCGTGCAAAAGCAAAAAGTAATTTTGAGAAAGATTTCTATAAACTATTAAATAATGCAGTTTATGGGAAAACCATGGAAAATGTTGAGAAGAGAAAAGATGTAAAGATTGCTACGCAGTGGGAAAACCAGCACAAGACATTAGCATTGCGTGCACTTATATCAAAGCCTAATTTCCATAGTATATCTCAGTTCAACTCTAATATGGCTGCGGTACAATTAGATCGATTATGTGTAACTTTTGATAAACCTATTTATCTAGGATTTATAGTATTAGAATTAGCAAAATGGAAAATGTATGAATTTCATTATGACTACATGCGAAGCAAATATAAAAACAGTGTAAGATTGAACTATATGGATACCGATTCTTTTATATATACAATATACTCAAATGATGTATATAAAGATATATTAGATGATATCGAAACCAGATTTGATACTTCAGATTACTCTGAAAATAATTCTTTTAATATACCTTTGAAAAATAAAAAAATACCTGGATTGATGAAGGATGAAAATAATGGTAATATCATGTTAGAGTTTGTAGGATTAAGATCGAAAATGTATTCCTTTACTGTAGAAAATAACAAATGTACTAAAAAAGCTAAAGGTGTTAAGAAAAGTGCTATCGAAAAAATGAGTTTAGATAATTATAAGGATAGTCTTTATATGAAAAAATTGTTTTATGGAGGGATGTATGTAATAAGATCAAAATTACATAATTTATATACCCAATACATTAATAAAATTACTTTAAATCCTTTTGATGATAAAAGATTTATTTTATCAGATGGAATAAATACTTACGCTTGGGGACACTAAAGAATTAATCAATTTTTCTAATGAATAATGTATCTAATATATCTTGTAAATGTATCAAAAATCTATACAATATATCTTTTAAGTAATAAAAACATATACATTTTTTTAAATCTTTTGTTTCATTGGAGGGGTTTTCCTAATTTGTTGTTTATCAAAACTTCAAAAAAAATTACGGAAAAATGTGATTTCCTATTTTGTTGATAATCAAAACTTAAAACGGGAAAAATGTGGCTTCCATACCTATTTTTGTTGATTATCAAAACCTTTATAAGCAACCAATTTTACCTACTGAGCTTAGTTCTTTCTTCAGTACTACAACAGCTAACACTTGAAAATTAAAAATAGTAACCAAATGGATCCACCAACATCAAATTTAAGCGAGATATTCATCTCCTTGGAGGAATTGAACGCTTGCAACTTTAAGCCACTTCTTAAAGTGACGGACATGGAAAAAGGAAAATCTTACTCTATTTTAAGTTGTGCAAAGGTCTCCACAAGATATGGTTTGCGGATTATCTTGGAACTGGAGGACAACCAGATGTTTCTACCACAACGATATAATAGTATATCAACCAATACTATTGAAAAGCTGAACGAGGGAGGATTTCTCGTAACGTGTCAAGGGATATCTACAAATTCATATAACTTAGTCTT
Organism: Eutolmus rufibarbis; assembly: GCA_963920795.1. Lineage (NCBI taxonomy): Eukaryota > Metazoa > Arthropoda > Insecta > Diptera > Asilidae > Eutolmus > Eutolmus rufibarbis. The sequence continues at coordinate 29,607,189 of OY987207.1, forward strand.
TTCAAAAGCTACAACAACAACAACAATACCTAATTTTTATACAGAGTTGTGAATTAAAGAGAAAAAATAAAAAAAATAAAACATATATAATTTGTTGAATTTGTTCTGTTTTTATTTATAAAAATATTGGCTTTGCATAAATTTTGATAACACAAAAACATTTTCTAATGCACAAACTCCTTGATGGATTAAACAACGATGGGTATTAGGATGTTGATGTTTCAAAAAAGAAAGTTTCGGACATTGTAGATCCTCCTCCATGTTGTATACGACAAGTTCCTGATCGAATACTTCTTTTATCCATTTTTGTTTTTCCCTTCCCTTCACATAAATGTCTTCGCCCTCCAACAGTGGTGTAATTAAGCTGGTTAACTTATCATATGGAATAAAACTTGGAACTCTGGTTTTCCAGTTCGCCTCCGATATTTATTGTATTCCAGCATTCATGAGTTTTTTAATGTATCTCAAACCAGGGTTGTATTAACACTGATATAAGAAGCGTGTTTAGTACAAAAATATATTAGTTGCAACAAACCCTTAAAGGTTTCGACTTCAAAACGTGTAATCAGGCTTGTCGTCAAGATAACGTTTACTTTGAAACTGAAGTAATAATTTTCTATGTTAGGGAATATATATACATAATTACAACATAATGAAATTTGTAAAACAACAATCGGAATTACCTATATCAAATATTGATTTTAAAAGCGAAAACAGATTTAAAAAAAAGCATGGAACGCTCTTACCCAACAGTATACGAGCTATAATTGTGGGACCATCAAATTGTGGTAAAACAAATCTTATGAATGGTCTTATAGAACATCCAAATGGATTACGATTCGAGAATATTTATATATATTCAAAATCATTACATCAACCCAAGTACAAACATTTAGAAGAATTAATAAGACCGATATCAGGAATGGGTTATTACGCATTCTCCGACAACAACGATGTTATAGCACCAGAAAAAGCTAAACAAAATTCAATTTTCATTTTCGATGATGTTGCTTGCGATAAGCAAAATAATATTCGAGCGTACTTTTGCATGGGTCGGCATAATGATGTGGACAGCTTTTATCTTTGTCAAACATACACACGTATACCGAAACATTTAATACGTGATAATGCCAACCTTATTATTCTTTTTAAGCAAGATGAAATGAATCTTAAACATGTTTATGAAGATCACGTCAATACAGATATGCCCTTCAATATTTTTAAGCAGGCTTGCGCCGAGAGTTGGAAAGATAAATATGTCTTTCTAGTAATAGATAAGGATAATCCTATTAATAAAGGCCGTTACCGAAAAGGATTCGATACATTCATTTGTATATAAATGCAAGCAAGAGAACAGGTTAAAGCAGTTTAAGCAGTTCATGGATCAGTTAAAGCAGTTCATAGGCCAGTTAAAGCAGTTCATAGACCAGTTAAAAAGCGCTTAAAAATGCCGTATAAGACAAAAGGAGATAAGAAGCGTCGAGAAGACACTATCAGGAATATAGTGAAAATAAGAAATTCTTTAAAAAAAAATTTCAAATATTGAAAACAGGAAAATTTCAAACGAAATCTCAACTAGAAGAAACATTCAAACCTATAACAAAGCCACTTCATAAACTTGTCACAAAAGCTGAAAAAAAATCTATGATTGATATGAAAAATGAACCAAAAAGTGAATATGATGGACTAGATCAACTTAATAAAACATCTAAAACTCTTTTCCCGAAAGTAGAACATACCAGCACACCATTAGTGAAAAAACAACGCTCTTCCACATTTCAAGATGATGATGATGATGATGGTGATGATGCCTCTTTTATGTCAACATCATCGCCATCGCAAACATTAGCAGAAAAAGACTTAAGTTTTAAGGAAATGATAGTGGATAAATATATGAAATTATATTCTGAAAATAGCCCCACCATTGATAATACATATGGAGTATATTTTGATGGTGATCAGTGGAAGATAGGAAATACAGTTCTTGAAATCAAGAATGAGAATTTTGTAATTGATGGAAAAGAATACAAGATAACACTTGGTTTATGTGAATTGCTTTTTATGAAAAGACCCGCGGCAAGCTTTTATACTGAGGAAGACTTGGCAAATTATACAAATATTATTGTTAACTCTAACGCTCATAGACGAAATTATAATCCTAATAATCAAATCAGTGGAAATAGGGGATATAAATTTACAAATATTATAAGCAAAATGAATTTACATGAAGGCAGAGGTTTAATGCAACTGCCTAAAAGTAATATTGATTATATATATTGGAATGATCCTAATGAATTGGTAGAAAGATTGCAACTTTTAATCTCATCACAACAAGCAGGGCATAACAAACATAATAATGAGATCATAGCTATAATAGAAGAATTAAAAGAAGCTAACATTATTGAATAAATAGGATAGTTAAAGACTGATTCAGAAAAAACCCGACCACCTTTCCGCCCCCACTACTCAAGCCCAGGTAAACAAAATTCGGGAACGCAGGTAGCCTTGTAACTATAAAAGGGTGTGCACTTATATGTGCAAGTCATTAATTGCAAAGCTCTTGTGTAGTGAAGATGGATGCCAGCCAAGAAGAACGTCGACAATTAATTGTTTCCGCACATGTGGAAAATCCGAATATGTCGCAAAGGGACCTCGCAAAGAAGTTGAAAATTCCGAAGACGACCCTTCAAAATGTGCTCAGCAAATTCCAGGAATCTTGTAGTGTCCAGAGAAAGTCCGGGTCAGGAAGGAAATCTGGTTCGGCAGACCAAAAATTGGCCAAAGAAGTGGTAGCCAAATTTAAACAGAATCCCAACTTATCGTTGAGAGATGTGGCTGATAAGGTTGGAACATCATCTGCTACGGTCCATCGGATCAAAAGAAGAGAAGGCCTACGAAGTTTCCATGTTCAGAAAACACCGGACAGAACAGCAGAAAAAACACAAGTTGCAAAATCCAGGAGTCGACTTTTGTATGAAAATTTTCTAACGAAGTACGACTGCTGTATTATGGATGATGAAACTTACGTGAAAGCGGACTTCAACCAACTTCCAGGACAGGAATTTTATGTGGCAAAGAAGAGGGGTGACGCGGATCCCAAGTTTAAGAATCGTCAATGCACGAAATTTCCCGTTAAATATTTAGTTTGGCAGGCAATTTGTTCGTGTGGTCAGAAATCATCACCTTTCGTGACAACAGGCACAATGAACGCGGATATTTACGTCAAGGAGTGTCTTCAGAAGCGTCTTCTTCCGTTCATTAGAAAGCATGATAAGTCAGCTTTCTTTTGGCCGGATTTAGCAACTTGCCACTATAGTAGGAAAGCCAGAGATTTCTATGAGGCACAAACCATACCTATAGTACCAAAAGAAGCAAATCCTCCAAATTGTCCAGAACTTAGGCCAATCGAAAAATACTGGGCTAATATTAAGAGGAAACTAAAAAAAACGAAGAAACACACCTCTAACATCGACACATTTAAAAGACAGTACAAAAGAGCGTCCGATACGTTCAATACTGTTCATGTACAAAACTTAATGAAGAATGTAAAGCAAAAAGTTCGCCAATTTTATAGTACGTAATAATTGTTGCATATCGGTTGTAAATAATGTAGATGACTAAATAATAGACCAATCAGTATTATTTGATACAAAAAAGAAAAGGTTTTTCTAGTTGCTTTCATTATTAATAGGTGGTCGGTTTTTTTCTGAATCAGTCTTTACTTTTCTTCTATGCTTACAATAACAATGAGTGTTGACAAGTTTGGACGTTCGAGCGCGAAATTTTTAAAACATGATCTGCCAGGCCCACGCGGCGAGAGGGGTCCACCAGGAACTGATGGTGAAAGAGGTCCAACTGGTCTACCAGGAATAGGATTTGTCTTAACAACAAATGGGGATTATAACATACAATTTAAAAAAATTAAATATCTCGCGAATCCTATAGAAGATAAAGATGCTGCAAATAAAAGCTATGTTGATATCATCAGTAGATATCTTCAATCCGAAATTGTAAAAGCAAATGATGATCTAAGTGTTAAATTAGATAAAACAAAAGAAGAATTGGGAAATCATATAGAAAGAGCTATTGATGATATAATGAAATATATTGATCTGAATGTTAGTAATATTAATTTAACTTTAGAGAAGTTTATAGATGTAGAATCACTTACAATTAAAACTTCTGAGAGTGAACATAAGACTAATGAGTAAAAAAATTGTTGTCGATGAACTGCATAAGCCCGCTAGAAGGAATTTTAAAAGACGACGTGTAATTATTAAAGGGCTGGATGATCTATGGCAAGCTGATTTGGTAGAAATGGGGGTATATGCATCTCAGAATAATGGATACAACTTTCTACTAACTGTTATTGACACATTCTCTAAATATGCTTGGGCTATACCCGTTAAGAGAAAAACTGGCGCTGAAGTTACTCAGGCTATGAGAACGATATTAAAAGACGGAAGACATCCTCAAAACCTGCAAACAGACGATGGAAAGGAATTTTTTAATAAAAATTTTGCAGAGATTATGAAAAACTATAAAATCAGGCATTATTCCACGTATAGTTCTCTTAAGGCGTCAATAGTTGAACGATTTAACAGAACCTTAAAATCTATGATGTGGAAAGAATTTAGCATTAGAGGATCATATCGATGGATTGATATTGTAAAGAAACTAATTTCAAAATATAATATGACGAAACATCGTACTATAAAAATGCATCCTTGTGAGGTTAATAGTCGCAATCAACAACAAATTATTTCAACGGCATATAATCACATAAAAACTGCCCCGAAGCCGCGATATAAGATTGGAGATTTTGTTCGAATTAGTAAATACAAACATGTGTTTGAAAAGGGTTATACACCAAATTGGACATCTGAAATTTTTAAAATCAACAAAATTCAGCTAACAAATCCAGTTACATATCTCTTGGAAGATTATAAAGGTAATCCAATACAAGGCGGATTCTATGAACTCGAACTCCAAAAAAGTAAAAATCCTACTTTATTCTTAGTTGAAAAAATTGTAAAACGAAAAGATGATAAGGTATATGTTAAATGGTTAGGATTTGATTCAAAACACAATTCTTGGATTAATAAAAATGATGTATTATAAAATCACAACAGTAGCAAAAGAAAAACAAAAGAAAATTGAAGAACTTGGAGAAAAACATATGAAATAAACATAAAATTAAAAAAGTTTGCTAAGTTTTATTTTTCATTATTAAATCTAGTATTATATATTTGTTTCCGATGATATTCGTTCAATATTGGCTCTAGAATTTTGTCCAGCTCGTGGATTCTCTGATGGAAACGGTGTCTTTCAATAGCATACAAATACCATTCTCCCTTACGAGTAGCTCTATAAGCAAAGCCCCATCTAATCATGTAATGAATCTCTGGTGGTGTTGTTGTAAAATGTACTTTTTTTTTTTGGTGTCATTGCTGTTATTTGTTTCTCCCGCCTATTTCACCCAGCTTCCGCAGCAAGATAGACAACCTCTTTTCTTTAGGTTTTTGTAGAAATTCAGTAAATATAAGACTCTCTTTAAACATCTATCCACATCATGACATTCACATGTATCGGGACCTTCTGTTGAATCATCTTTAGACCATGGGCAGCTTGTGTAGTGTTCACCATATTTTGATTTCACTTTGTCTACATTTACAAATAATTTCAAAAAATCTAAATGTTCCTTTATTTCCTCTTTATGTTCATCACACATTATTTCAAAGCATTCACTTAAAAATTGTTCAATATTCATCTTTCTAGGTTGGTGGACGAATAATAACTGAGTTTAGTTTTTTATTTAAAATATATTCATTTGATATGTCTGTCTCATTTTACGTAGATCTAGTAAGTCTACATCGGTTTTATAGTTAGGATCATGTTGTTTTATTAGCTCAACCTTGCCATTACTTAAAATTCTTTCCGTTTCAAATTCATGATACTCATAACAAGATATTTTTAATGTGCGAGCTTCATAATTACTATCGTATGTACATCGAACTCTTATTGAAATATCATCATCAAATTCAAGCATGAAATGTCTATAAAAAATTTTATTGCTTTCAATATATCCAGCAATATCCAGCTCCTTTTTAATTAATTCTTGCCTAAATCCTTCGATGGCTTCCTCCACAGATACAAATTTCTTCTTAGGCTTTTCAGATTCAAAATCCCCGGGCGAGGTTGTTGTTCCTTCTGATGTTGGTGGTAATAATGGTGTTGATGATGCATTATTTATATCGCTCTTATTAGTATATGTTAGTAATCGAAAAGTTAAACCAACTTATACTTGATCATTATTTGGAAGATTTAATTTAAAATCTATGTTGCTTACACCATCATTCATAAGATTTATATCTAACGGTACTGGCTGCGCATCCGTATAGAATAACAAGAAGGTTAAGAATAAAATACTGTTTGAATGCATTTTAATTTACTGACTTATAGCTTGTGAATAGTCTGAACTCTTTAAAGAAACTAATGAATGTGTTCAGTTTCCGTAGAATTTATAGGCGTATGTTGTACTTGATCATCAAGTCTTACTTTCATTGGATGATTCCATTTCCAATCGTCCTCATCACCAAAGGGGCATTTGGGTGGAAAATGATTTGTTGACTTGTACCTTATTGTACCATTTTGTGATTCCCCTATTACTACGATTCTACCTCCTATAAAAATCACCTTTTATTTCTTTTTTATATTTTTTATATATAGTTTTATTTATTACCGCTAACTTCTATTTTGACATGTTGCCATGGTGTAAAATGAAATTTGTTATGAAGTAGGACAGCTGGAATACCCTCTCCGCTTCTCATTCTCAACACCTGATTTCTATGACCATTTTCTGGAGTCATATATACCTCAAGAAGCTTATTAGAGTCTACGATTACATTAACAATTTTAAAATTTTCCCACCCTCCCTCACAAGTGCAAAATATGGTTAAAGGTTTTATTGTCTCAGCCCAAAACATTGTTATCATGAAAACTTGAGTTGTACTGAGATTTTTTAATAAGTCATGCTTCTTTTATGTATCCCCGGTTTAAATTCTAAGAAAAAGAAATCGTTGCAGAGAAAAAAAATTTAACAATATTACGAAATTCACCAAGTTCAACAACTGATAATATTGCGATGTAATAATATACTGCTTACCCTCTCAAATGATTAGGTGTTAAATTTCACAATATGTATGTATATATTATCAAACTGAAATAATTCATGAGCAAACATGAATGATTCAGCCATTCAGAAGAGTAGCCGGAATATTTCCAAAAAACTCCAATAGTGCTGTCTAAACAAAAATTAATTATAAGTTAGAAATTGTTTATGTTTATGATTCTCTTTTTCTTTTTAAGCAATCAATAGATGATTAATAAGTTTTGTAGGATCAGTTCATTTTGGTATCGCGATCGGTAAAGGCTTTCGAATATAAAATGAGTTCAACGGATAGAAAATATTTGCTGGGAAGTGCTAATTCGAAGAATAGTGAAAAATCGAGAAATTATACGCCAATCACACTAAAGTCTATGTGTTCAAATTTTAATAAAAAAGAACAATCAGAGAAATCGAGTGTTTCCTATCAATCTCTTCAGAATGAGAAAAGTGGTGAACAAAATCCTGTTTTTAAAAAATAATTATAAAATGGAGTGGAAAGGTAAAGTGGAAAACAAACAGAATTATTTACTTTGATTAAACTTTATTTTTTCAAATAATCTATAAATTTGTATAAAAAGCAGGGTTAGAAGTAGCTTTTGAAAAATTTAGATTATAAGAGTTTGCAGTTGTTCCATAATATGTTACAAAGTATCCACCTTCGTTGAGTCTTTCAATCGTCTTGGCTGATATATTACAGAATCGTTCAGGAAGAAACATCTGATGTTCCTCTAGTTCCAACACAACTCGGTCACCGTATTTCGTCGAAACCTTTCCACATCCTAGAATAGCATAGGCCTTTAAGGGATCCATCTCCTTCGCTTTTAAAAGAGGTTTGTAGTTGCATCCATTCAATTCCTCTAGGGTTATAAATTCTTCGTTTAAATTGGCTGGATCCATTGTTAAAAGAATAATAATAATTATCCACCGATGTAATATTGACTATAATCACTAACTTGCTCTTTGAATTAAAACAGAATGGGCATAGAAATTTTACAACGCCTAATTTATACCAAAATTTTATCTAAATATGCCGGATAATAACTATTAGAAAACCCCAATATCCTCTGAAAAATATTTTTAAATTCCTTAATCACAACACTCACCGCAGCAATATCCTCTAAAACTCACCGCTACAAATTAGAATTTTGTGTTTTTAAATTTCTTACAAATTCCCATCAAATACTCACCGCAACATGCATCCTCATAACCTACCACAATAAAGCTCAATCTCCAAAGTCACTATCATCCGCACGACCTTCACATTCATTCAGATACAAATTTTACCTAAGGAACAATTCATCAAACAACAAACAAAAACAGAATCAGCGGTCGGTCAAAATTTACGCGAAACGCCATGCAAGAATAATAATGAAGTTCTTATCAATCATATTCATCTACACTCATTCAGCACAGCGAGCGAGCGATCGACCAAAAGCTTTGGCTTTGGCCACCATGCTATTTCGATCCATCTACCCTCAGCACAGCCGAAAAAAAATTAAATTCTATTTTTAGATCGCTCCCTCCATCGATCATTCTGCCACATGTATACTCAAATTAAATAACAACGACCAGAAGCTTTGATAGCCCTGTGGCTAGCATACATGCCTCTAAAGCCATAGATCCCCAGTTCAAATCCCCGGTGGGACAAACGCAATATTTGCTTTTTAATACATTAAATTTCCAGCTCTACCAAAGATGGCGCTATCGACCCACAACGTCTGCCCCAAGATCCAACAGCTGTAATGAGAGAGAGAGAGAGGCAGACAGACAGAGACAGAGATAGAGATGTCTGGCGGATCGGTATCAGAATCGGCTTCGGGTATAGGATACCAATATAATCAATCAATTACCCCTTCGAAACTAAAACCAGGCGGGGAATCCCTATGACGTCACTATTTCCAAAAACTCACCTGAGCATCCCTGCGGTAATAAAGATGACACCCTAGAGATAACAAAGATAACACCTGGCGCATAAAAACCACAAACTACTGATAAGAAAACCACAAAAACAAACAAAACTTTATTGTCTGTGACGTCACAGTCTGTCGGGCCAAACCGTCCTAATACCTACTTGAATTCATAGGGAGGTGCTTTATTTTGAGCTTTTTGGAGCTCAGTTGTTGGAGTTGGCTGTGCTGTGGAAGAAGAGGGAGTTGTGGGTTCTGATGTGGTGAATGTATTTTTTGGCATAGTTGGCGCAGTGGTAAGTAAAGGGGATGACGTAACACTGTCGTCGGCAAATGCTGTAACTTTGGAGCGACCTGGTTCCGGATTTGGAATGGTCGACCGTTTATTTCCTTTTCCAGGATTCTGAGGGACGTTTATAGGCGCCTGGGCGATAGGGATCTGTTGGGGAGCAGCATTGGACACTGAGGCAAAACTGGGGGAATTTTGAGCCAGATGCGTTTCATAGTAGGCCTTCCTGGCCTCGAACATTGAGCATTTCCGTTGCGTCTTAATTTTCAGGATTTCCTTATTTTTTTTGGAATTCTGGGCAGCTACGGTTGAACGACTCCTGGCCCTCCACACCACAGTTTACGCAGAACTTCCTGCTGCACCCACCGGACTCATGGGGTCCAGCGAGGCCACAGGTCCCACACACTGGGGTAGCCTGGCAGTGATTTTTTGCGTGGCCGAGCTTCTGGCAGGTATTACACCTTATAGGCGAGGGATAATACTCCTTCACCAGAACTCTGGACCACGCAGCCTGAATATCGTATGGGAGTTTGTAGGCGTTAAAGGTCAAAATAACCAGACCCATCGCGACCCGTGAACCACCATCACCAGGTCGAGTCATCTGGACTACGTCGTAGACTCCTTGGTCCCGGAGGCCGTCCAGAATCTCCGCCTGGTTCAGAGTGCGGAATTCTGGGGAGAAAACAGTGCCCTTTACACAGTTAAGCGTGGGGTGATATTTCACCGAAACTGGGACATTCTCTGTGGCTTTTGTTTGGAAAAATAATTCCGCTATCCTGGAGTTCTTTACGAGCAGGAGGAGAGATCCGTCTCGGAGAAAGCTGGCAGATTCGTGGCGGGTCGAGATAGTATCCACACCCTTCCGGATGAGGAACTGATTATAGTTCCGTAGGGGCTTCTCATCAGGGTTCGTGGTTTGAAATACGATGTATTTCGGGTGCTGCGACAATACATCGTGGGCTTTTAGGGGCGTCGGTAGGAGAGGGAAAGCCACACTGTTTGTGTTGGCCCGTCGTTTCTTCGTTTTTGCAGGTTGATCGTCATCGTCCTGAAGCAGGGCGAAAGTATTAGCGCCGGCTAAGCCAGACGCTATGGTGGATTGGGCTGCCCACTACGGGCCAAGGAGCTTTGCGACTTTTTGAAGCTAAAAAAAAAAAAAGACAAAAGCAATCCGCGGCTGAAAGAGAGGTTATGGAGCAAAAGTACGCGTCAGTCCGTAGGTCGGTCAGTCGTCAGGGGTAAAAGTCGGAATTTGTTAAGGGGGTCGGTTACTGGTCATGCTCCCCTTCAGGGGGGCAAAAGGAGCCCTTCCGGGCCTATATGGACTGGACAAACCTGATTACAGGAAAATTCCATGATGGAGGGGCACTGGGAGAGGGGTTATCTTTTTCAGGAATCAGGAATCTTGAGGCTTCTGTCTTGAAAATGATATCCGGGGTCTTCGTTTGTAGAAGTAGAGGTCCAAGGGGTAAATTTTTTTCCAAATATATTTATAAAAATCCAGAAACTCTATTCAGCAGCTCTTTTTCCAACTGTCTCGTCCAAGTGTCAAGTGACAACTGTGTAAGGAATGACAAAAAAAAAAGATCCCAAAACATTACACTCTACGCTTGTTTTTTCTTGTGAGCCAGAATCCCCAGTGAGTGAATTAGTACCATTGTGCTAGAATCCCCATACATTTTCTTGAACCATTGTGCCAGAACCTCTATATTTACACTACTTAGGAAGAAAACGTTAAATACTTACGAGACATTGCTTCGAGACTCGTGGTTTCGCCATTAATGCCAAGATGGCGGACAGATTTTTCTAGAACACGTAGAAAGGCGGAAGGGAAGTCAATTGAGAGATGACAAATTCAAACAGAGATGACAATATAAAAATACTAACAACAGAGAACATTAAGGAGAAACGCTTCGTATTGGAAGCATTACATATATACAAGGCTGGTAACACGATAAATAAGAAGTCGGGCACTGAAAGCATTAATGCTACGTATTGCTCTCTCTTGGACAAGTGCAAGGTATAGTGAGGGAGGGAGCGTCAAATAGCTCTCCGATATAACGCTTTTTAACAGTTTGACCAGTTAAACGTTTTTCAACAGACCAACAATCATAGATTATGTGTATTAATTTATTAAATTTCTGTTGGTCGGGTTTATTTATTAATTTGTGATTACGTTTAATAGTAGTTTTAATTATGTTTTTCGTATCCAGTATGTATTGACGGGTAAAATTTTGTAAGTATGTATATGGTAATTCAATTTATATTGTTATGTAATGGGAATCTCATTAGGCCCTGAGGATGGTGGGAAAATCCCACCGAAACGTTGGCGAAAAAATTTGACGCAAAAGAATAAAAATGACATTCACAGAATAACATTTTTTATTCAAATTCAATGACTTGACGAGCCTTATTCCGAACGGATTATATCATACAAAGGTCAATAATCAAAGAAGATGACAAATTCAGTTAATGTTAACAAATAGTGCAATTATTATTATTATGTATTTTTACGTTGAATTACGTATTATTACAATTAAGATAGGTATTATTGAAAATCTACTTTGCTTACAATCTCTCTATTGACTTATTTTTGGGAAAACCTATTCTATGGTGATATTTGTGGCTATCGTTTGCGTCTATTTCCTAATCGAGGGAAATTGCGAATAAAACGAGTAATCATAGCAACAATACGTAAGCTGTTCATTGGTAATATATTTAATTTTACATGATATACTATTTTGGGTTGATCACGACATAGAGTAATATATTTAACGCGTTTGACAAACAAAATAATCTAATTTCCAGTACGAATTATTCTATAAAACAATGTTTTTCGTTAACGCTTGCGAATCTTATACAACTTCGAGCATTGTTCAATAAATAATAGGACATAATCTCTCTTGACTATGCGCATTGTGTACGAAAATTGCATTGTTGCAAAATTGTTACATCTCCACATACAAAACTTAGTACAAAATATTGTTAGGTTCAGGTTAGGTTCCTATGTTTTATGTGCCCTCAACCTTCTCAAATGTTACATTTATCATTTCCAAATGTTTCAAAAGTCCGCTCTCAAAAATTAAGATGGCTAATGGCCGATTGAAAACTTGCATCGATGTAATGTTATGTATTAGTACTTGTTGACTTAAAATACGTAATAGAATAAAAAGGTATATTTTTATGAAAATTAGACCATCAGCCAATTTGTTTGTTACATTTCGGGACGACTAGCTTCGTAAAATTTGACAAAGTTTAGTGTACGTTTATTATATATAATACATACTTACCAACTTCGAAGAATTGATTTTTCACAGCACGCAATTTTTTGATTCACAATTACGATTTTGTCATTAACCATTTCTGCTTTTTTGTGCAGGTTCTCCGTGGTGTGAGGAATCGTTCATTCCAATTTTTTCATGCATTTATTATAGATTATTATTATTATTATTTTACTCCACGATAAAATTCGTAAATCGTGTTTGAGTTTCAGCCGTCATTGCTACGAGCCCTTTTTTTTTGCACGATACATTTCGTTAATCGTGTTTGAGTTTTAGTCGTCATCGGGATTACTTACCAACTTCGAAGAATTGATTTTTCACAGTACGCAATTTTTTGATTCACAATTACGATTTTGTCATTAACCATTTCTGCTTTTTTGTGCAGGTTCTCCGTGGTGTGAGGAATCGTTCATTCCAATTTTTTCATGCATTTATTATAGATTATTATTATTATTATTCTACTCCACGATAAAATTAGTAAATCGTGTTTGAGTTTAAGCCGTCATTGCTACGAGCTCTTTTTTCTCCACGATATAATTCGTTAATTGTGTTTGAGATTTGGCCGTCATTGTGACGAGCTTTTCTGCAGAAAAAAAGTTTTCTTCTGCAGTTATTGATAAATAAATAAATAAATTAATAAAGTTCTGTTCATCACTCATTGCGCCAAAATGACTCTTTTAGAAATGTTCAATTAATCTCAGGAAGATATGACTATTCTTCGGAATGGCAGAAAATTAGAAGATTCACATGTGCGGGTGTTTCTTACGATATTGAAAAATTGTGAAGAGTGTAATTACAGTCCCCAGTTGTTACAGTGGGATGCACTGCAATTAATAAATAAAGCACCAGTCGACGAAGAATTGATTGATATCATTTATCTGCTCGATCATTGGGTGTGTTGTTACTATGATGCAAGATCGTTGACTATTTATAATGCGCTTTATAGATCCCATTTAACGACCGAATTGAAAGAGGTCATTAAACGACTATATCCGCATCTTACAGAACAAAATGTTCATTTGCCTAGAGTACAATAACAACCCAACATGATAGATTGTGGTGTATACGCTATTGCGTTTGCTATTACGCGTCATTTTCATTTGAACCCGCAAGAGGTTCGTTAGGAGCATTCAATCAAGGCGTAAATATTTGATGCGCGTCTTCGAAACTGGTCTTCTATCTCAGTTTCTGCCAAATATTCGACATACAGAGCAATCCAGTTTGTCATTTCGCCAAACTATGGAAAGTGGTGTTGTACAAATAAGTACTACCATAAATTCTAAAGTAAACAATGGGAAACGTTGTACTAATCCTTTAATGTGTCAAAACACGTCAAAACGCTCAAAAATTCTAGCAAAAGGTGTAACATGGCAAGATATATCACGGTTGGAACCACAGTTTCTTTCAAATGCAGATGAGAACATTATTTCTGAAGGCAAATCGCTGGCTCACTATTACAAGGTTCTATGTTACAATTTTAGTACTTGTTGAGTTAAGAATGCTACTAGGTTCTATGTATGTGTCATTAGCTACATTTTGCGAAAACGAACCACAGATCGCAGCACTTTTACTACATAAAATATTCAATTTTACATAGTCTTATGTTGTTTTTCATTACAAAAAGTAATAACGAAGTTCTATGTTAAACATAGAACCATTCAATTTTGTTTTTTATTTATTTTCAACCTTGCCATTGGATCAAATCACAAATCACAATAAAGTCCCTTAGGGTGTTTGTTTAATTATATTCATGCCAACGATCATTTTTACCATTTAGTGTGACTTTTTTTGAAACGGCATTACTACTAAACCAAATGTTCTAATCTTTGTCATAAAGTTTATTTTTCGTAAATTAAACAAAGTCGTAAAGTTTATTTTAAAGTTATTGTAAAATCAATATCGACTTCATCGGATCGAAAAAGATCCGAGGACCTGATCAATATTGAAAATTTTGCAGAGCTTATGTTTCGCATATTTAAATCGCTATCTACTAACCCTGCGTCATGGGGGTTGGGTCTGTAGGACCCGTCACATTTTACTACGCTTGTAGTGTAACAATTTCGCGCCATTTTATATAGATATAGATATCTATGTTTTTATCCTTTTATATTTGATTTTTTGTTGTTGTTTACAATTGTAGTTGCTTGTACATAGTTCAATGTATTTTATTTGCATTTCTTGTAGTTACTTGGTAAAAAATGGATCGAGATGAGGCAGAACGACAGCGTATTCTTGCAATTTCAGTAGAAGAGAAAAATTTTGGTTGAAATTTGTTGTTCTTTTTAGTTCTATTAAATATGATTAAAACATAATATAATAAGAATATTTGTGATTCATTTGTTACATAAATACCTAAAAAACTAAACACGAATAAATATTAACTTTATTATTTATAAATTATTGGAATAATTTTGACATTAATATAAGGGTCTGTGAGACCTATCCCAACGTCCGTGTAACACTTTTCCACCCCCATGACGCCGGGTTAAGTAGGCTACAAATATTTTAAAAACAAATTGTGTAAAAGTACTAATTCTTCAAATAATTTTCCGATGAAATTAAATTTATGTGCTGCTCAAACTTTCAAAGCGACTGCTTTTTTCTGGTATTGTATCTCCCAGTTTCATTACAAAATGCACCATGAACTTATGATGCTGAAGTAGTGCTACTGTTCTACTCGAACTTATACATTCAGATGTTTGTGATCCAATGAGGAGGAAGTCTCTGAGCGGAGCTAAATATTTCATAACCTTCATTGATGACTACAGTCGTAAAATTGCTGTATATTTTATGAAGCAAAAGAGTGAAGCATTTGAGAAGTTCAGGATTTTTAGGAGTTTCGTGGAGAATCAAACTGGAAAAAATATTAAAGCAATCAGAACAGATAATGGTCCTGAGTTTTGTAATCACACCTTTGAAAATTTCTTGCAATCTCAGGGAATAAAACACGAAATCACGACTCCATACACACCTGAACAAAACGGACTTGCGGAAAGAGCCAATCGAACATTGGTCGAAATAGCCAGATGTATAAAAATTGAGGCTAATCTACCAAATTTCTTGTGGGCCGAGCTAGTATACACGGCGGCATTCATACGCAATAGATGTCCAACAAAATTAAATAAAGATGACACACCGGAAAAAATATGGAGCGGTAAAATCCCAACCATGGAGCATTTCCGACAGATCGGAACTATATGTTTTGTCTTGAACAAAAGGGGAAATTTAGGAAAGTTCGAACCAGAAAGTAATGAGCAAGTGCTAGTTGGATATTCCGAAGGAACAAATACATTCAGATTGTGGAAACCAGGAACCAAATCCGTAGTTAATAGCAGAGATGTAACTTTTACAGATAAACTGTATTCACAGAAAGAATGTGTTGAAGCGGCAAACCAACAGTACTATATCTTTCCAATCGAAAGGAACGAGGAAGACATGGAAAGCTCAGAAAAATCACAGGTTTTAGATGAAGAAAAACAAGTTGCGGACGCAAAGATGGGTTTCCTGGAAAACGAGGAGATAAACAACATCAGCGGAAGCGGATCGGAACTGGACCTTACAATTCTTTTGCCAGAATCACCAAATGTTAGCGCGAGTACCCCCAGGAATGTGCGGCAAATAGAAGGATTCGGAGACTCGGATGAGTGGTATGAGGCCATGCAGGCGGAATATAATTCACTAATTAAAAATAATACGTGGACGCTAGTTGAGATATCTTGTTGTTTCATCCCCCTAAAGTCGGGGGAAAAAATGGTTCCCTTGACGCTGTTGAGTGTTGGGTGCAAATTTACTTTCACCGGGATATTGGCTATGGTGTTTGCTTTTAAAAAGTAGTCTGCGACCCGGCTGTTGTCTACTAATAGGAGTAGCGATCCATCCCTTAGATAACTAGCTTGGGTGAATTTAGTGGACACGGCGTCCACTCCTTTACGAACCGCGAACTGGTTGTAGGTCTTGAGGGGTTTGTTTTCATCTAGGGCTTGTATTACGATGAATTTGCGATGGTCGTTTGCTGCCGTAATTGAAGGTATTTTGGTGGGCAAAACGGGAAAAAAATCAGTGGGGTCCGTTTTGGGCCTTTTGACACCTGTTTTGGTTTTTTTCGTCTGCGTGGAGTTTAGTATGCTGAAGCGGTTGGCGCTGGAAGCCCCAGACGCCATAGTGGCTGAGGTTGGCCGGGAGGCGGCCTTACTTTCGTTCGACGCCAATGATAAAAGGGAGAGGTTACCAGTTCACTAAGTTCCACTTAGATTTGTTCTTTACTCTAAAATTTGGTTCCCTTAACTCTCGAAACACTTATTTTAGTTTATTATTCGAATGGTCTCTCTCTTTGATTTTTCCTTTAAGTGTCAATCTGTTATTTATGTCAGTAGAGAAGGAGAATTTGATCCCCCGACAGGTTAACTTGAATGCCATGGACTCGGAAGTTATATAACCCGGTTTGTGTGTGGAGGGCCGAAAAATTATGCGTATGAGTATTTCCACGCAAAAGAAAATCGCCTTAAAACCGAGTGTAAAGTCAAAGGCATTCGTTTAAATTATGAAACATCAAAGATTGTGAATTTTGACGAGGTGAAAGACATGATTCTAAAACCCAATGAAAACGCCCACGTTTCAATTATTTCTCAAAATATACGCCGTACAGAAAATCATGAAGTTGTGACTGTTCCGGAGATGAAGAAATACAGAGTCACTGCTGAAAAAAGAAGATTTCTTGAAGATTATAGTTCTATACCCTACGGATTTAAAAGACAACTTTTATGTAGTAAGAGCTTATAGTATGTAAAACAGGATAAGATTTTAAAATAAAGAATATTTAAAATATTGTAAAACAGTTTTATTTATTTATTACCATCTGTACATTATACCACGCTGACGGTCCTACAGAGGCTGCCCCCTAATGACCCATACAACTGCGGTCAGCGGGGAATCCATGACCGTGTAGGAAATCCTACACATGAACTCCGAAAGCGGCCCGTGGTACAGGGTGGTCATTTGGGAGCCAGGGGCGGGGAGCACCTCGAACTCCCCGTGTAAAACTACGCACGGCGCTGTCTGAAAATATAAAGTACTTTAGGAAAAATTTAATAATAAATAATAAAACTTACAAAGCAAATATAAAATTGTGGGCTTCGTTGTGGTTCTCGGTGGTCCCTTGCTGCGTTTCTTTCTCCACAACGAAGATTTTGTATCTTACCGGTGCGCTGATATTTTTCGCAAATGTACCGACAACTGGTACACGGCACACCGGTAAGAATACTTATTTCCCTATACGAAAGCTTTCCATATTCTCGAAGCTCCACTACACGTTTTCTTGTGACGCGAATGTTGTCTCGGCATTGTTATTTACTTTTCAATCCCTAAACTGAAAATAAATAAATGAATAGTTCCGTCAGATGACGTAAGTTTCACAAAGTGAGCTAGATCGGTTTCGCACTTGACGTTTTTTTTAGGTATCTTGCGATTTTTACCCTATTCATAGAAATTATTACTTTGGCGAAAACAAATAGAAAAAGAAAACTTGTCACACTTTGAAAGCTGTCAATATCTATTGATTAAATCACCTAAATTAAAATTTACAGAATATGCTCACCAAATTAAATTGTTAGAAACGGAATTCGATCGAAGATTTTCTGATTTTAAAAATTGTGAATTACAATTTCGTCTTTTTACTTCACCTCTATCTATCGATATTGAAATTGTTGATGAAAACTTACAAATGGAATTAATTGAAATCCAATGTGATTCTTTGCTGAAGCAAAAATGTATGGAAGTTGGAATTCCAAATTTTTAAACATATTTATCTGTAGATCGGTTTCCTAAAATGTTATCCTTTGTTACGCGTATAATGGCTATGTTCGGAAGCACTTATTTATGCGAGCAACTGTTTTCTTTAATGAAATATAACAAAAATTCAGAAAAATCGAGATTAACCGATCAACATTTATCATCAATTTTAAAAATTGCATCAGCTCAATATATTCAACCAACTTTTGATGAATTGCTTTGTGAAAAACGATGTCAAATATCTTCTAAAAAGTAATATTATGGTGTATTTTTTATTATAACTTTTACTTTTGTTTTTTATAAAAAATGTAAAATATTTATAGTTGAAGTTCAAAAATTAACATGAAATATAAAACGACTATGTATGTATAATATTATAATATACAATACATTGAGCTTGACATTGAGGCTAATAAATACATAATACATAATATAATCATTCTAAAAATCGTATTTTATTAATTTTTTGAACATTGAAAACATGCGGCCCCCAACTTAGTGCAAAATAGGTCTTGTGGTCCGTAATATCATATGAGTTTGACATGCCTGCTGTAGACTGTATACAAATAAACAAATAAACAAAAATCTGTGAGAAAAGGAAAAAGAAGGGAAAAAATCACCTGGGAGTGTTGTAAAAAAAAAAATTAAGAAGAGAAGTAACTCTGGCTCTGGTTTTTTTTTTTGTTATCAAGAATTGAATGAACGAAGAAATTAAAAATTTATAAATATATATATATATCAATTTTGTAAAATCATGACGGCGCCCAACGGCTTATATTATTTGTAAAAGAAAATGTATTTTTTTTTGAAAAAAAAAAAAATATAATGCAGGTATGATACTTTAATTTAAATCTTTTCTTGGTACCACCCATTCCTCACACTTTTCAGCCAGGTTGAGTTCGTTAATTTAGCTTTTCATTCTTGTATATTGGGACCTCCCAATAAAATATTGGGCCAGGGGAGGTCATATGGGCGGTTGGGGAATAGGCCATAAGGAGGGTTGTTCTGTCATCTAGAACCCCCCGCCGGCGAGTCATTCACGGGCAGTGGCAGAGGTTCTGTCCGCCATGCCCTCTTTCCCCGTACCTTTTTCGTTTCCGTCCGCGCGAGAATTTTTTAGTTATGGGGAATTCGTTCTGGTGGCGAAGTGTGGCCTTCGGCAATACCCCCTCACACTACCGCAACGCTAGCCTGCCAGCTCGCGCAGCCACAAACCACCAGACGAGGTGCTTTAGCCGGGCCCTCGAGAGCCACCCCTCATAACACAATAAAATTTTACCACTTCAAGGATTCAATAAAATCAAACAAAATTTTTCTTATGGCGACACTGAAATAGGGAACATATGAAAATTTCACAAAGTCATTTGCAGAGAAAGAAATTTAACACATCTGCAAGACAGTACAGGTTCAGCTATCAGAGTGGACGGACGTCTGCGGTTCCTGACTTTTGTTTTGATTTTTCCCAGTATACTGGTTGTTTATAGCGGCGATTTTTGGACAATTTTTTCGGACTTTGGTGTGCTTTCCCCTCGCCCGGAGTGTTTTTTCATCCGGGAGTGTGCTCCTGCGGGAGATTTATTGTGCCGCGGCTGCTCGGAGCCCGCGGTTGTAAGCTGAGCTACACGTGGTTTTAGCTGTCACTGACAGCTCAGGAAGCGCGTACCTACAGGGCTACTAATCCTTACTTTCGACGCATATAAAATCCCACCGTACGTCAAAGGGCCATGGGTGAACTATCAAGTCAAGGAGTACTTCCCACTACCAATGAAATGCAAACAGTGCCAAAAACTAGGGCACACGGCCAAGTGGTGCAAGGAAACAACGGAGACATGTGAGTAATATAAGAATACCTAATACCTACTCATGGGGATCGTGTGGCAAGCCAGCCCCCCATACACAAGACGAATGCCGAGGAAAATACTGCGTAAATTGTCAAACTGACACACATGGATCCACTAGTCGAGACTGCCCCGAATTCTTAAAGGCCAAAGAAATCCTCAAAATAAGAACCCAGAAAAAATGCAGTATGTACGAAGCCCGCAAAGAGTACTACGCCATCTATAAGCAACAGACCGGACCTTCTTACACAGCAGTGACAACAAACGCCCCCAAGGAAAATCAGCCCAAAACGTCCACACCGGCCAGCACCAATACACCAACCGCAACCAACGTCCTATAGTTTAATTTTGTATTTTATGTATTGTATAATAATGAATTTTAGGATGCGCCATATGGGCTCCGTTCCCGAGAGCGCTAGTTTTATAAGTAGGTTAAGAATTCATTCTTGTCCTATTTTTTAATAAATAAATAAATAACAATAAAAAAGTGCGATTAAAAATCGAAAATATTTGCTATTTAAGAAGTTATAGCGATTTGACCATTTTTGATTTTCGCGGCCAATTAATGTCGGTCTTTACGCACTATCGCTGTCGAAAGAGTGGTAAGAGGGCGGGGGTAGTGTTTCTTGCGTCGCTCGTTGTGTACGATAGTATGTGTTTGCATATTACAGAGGAATAACGTGTTTCATACTTTTTTTTTCGCTGTATCAACCTGTACAAAATGGCTTCGAGAAGTTGTAAACGAGACGCTGACTCGTTTTGCTATATTTGCGGCGAATTTATTAAAGTGAGAGAGAAAAAGTATGATTTAAGTACAAATTTAAAGATTTGCGAGGCATATCAAGCTTACTTCCATCTACCTGTTAAAAATCAAGACAAAAAATGGGCTCCACATGTGTCATGTAACTCTTGCTGGGCCGTACCGAGAAGCCGTTTTGCTGTTCTAACCGTCGCGTCGTGTCGAGAAGCGTCACTGTTGCTGTGATCCCCGTGCTGGCACAACATCGAAATATTATTGTCATTTTTCAGTTTTAATGTGTCATTTGTAAACAGAATCGTTTTTAACTAATTTTTTTTATTTGCAAGGTTTTTGTGGATATGTAAGTGTAAATTTGTGTTAGATAAGAGTAAAATAGTGTTGTTTTAAGATTAGTGAATTATTTGATAAGAATTTTTGCGAAATTACGCAAAATTTGCGGGAATATGTAACATTTATGTCATACAGTGGATTTGGCGGTTTTATGCCTAAAGTCAATTGAAGCATTGAAAGATAAATATGGTAATTTCTAAAAAAAAAAAAAATACATACCTACGCCGGCGACATTCGTAACATGTTTAATATATTTTTTACAATAACAGAAACAAAATGTTCGCTAGAAAGTATCCTGGGACAGTACTCCAAAAATAATCGTGAACTGAATCTGTCTTCACTTTAGTTGCAATCCAGAGGCAGTTTTTAAGTCAGGAGCACAATAACAAAATATAAAAAGAGCTCTTCTGCCAATCACATAAAATAATTAATTATTTTTTCAATCACAAAATTCCGGTCACAAACTAAATTTCGGTTAAAAACAGTTCACGTGTGCCACTAGCGAAACTTTTTGCGAATTTTTCCATCACCAGCGGGTTTTTCAAAGTTTCGTCTTCTGCTATAAACTCACTTTTTTCTCGAGAAAATTGTCATAAAAGTAAACAAACAAATTTGTAAAAAAAAATAAATAAATAAATACACTCAACCGCGCTGGTTACATGACACATGGTACTCAACATTCTGGACGGTGAGTTTTATTTTCTTTTTTTTTTATTGTATTAACTATTTTATAATAACATTAATTAGGTTATAATACGTTACGTTTTATTGTAGTCTGGTACCGAGATGAAAAAAGAGCAATGAAGTTTGCAGTGCCGAGAATTTGGAGGGAACCCAGTGATCATCACACAGACTGTTATTTTTACATTGTGAATCCAGTCAAAGGTACAAATTCAAAGAAAACATCTTATCCTGATCTACCATCGACATCCGCTCCAATACCACATACAGAAAAAAATCCTGTACCTGCTCCGCCTGTGTTGGAAAATCAACTACTCTTTCAAGTCAGCCATCAATCACGGAGTTCATCTGTATCCGTACATTTCGAATTCGTTCTTGAATCTGAACCAAAAATGCCACACCTCATCAACTCTGAAGATCTCAATGACTTAATAAGAGACTTAAATCTACCAAAAAGTAAAGCAGAGTTATTAGCATCACGGTTAAAACAATGAAATTTACTTAATTCTGATGTTCGAATATCCCATCAAAGAAAACGTCATGAAGAATTTTCTTGTTTCTTCAGTAAGGAAGATGGACTCTGTTTTTGAAAGGTTTATTTGAAGAAATTGGTATTCCATGTCATACAACTGAATGGCGCCTTTTTATTGACAGCTCAACAAAAAGTCTAAAAGCTGTTCTACTACACAATGGGAACAAATTTCCATCTATTCCATTGGCACATTCCGTACATCTCAAAGAAAATGAGGACAGTATTAAAATGCTATTAACTGCAATTAAATATATGCAATACAAGCTTGAAGTTATTGGAGACTTCAAGATGGTGTGTTTTTTGACTGGAATGCAAGGTGGATATACTAAATACTCCTGTTATCTTTGCCTGTGGGACAGTAGAAATGATGGCTTACTACCGCCAAAAACATTGGCCTGTACGTACTGAGTACGAAGTGGGAAAATGCAATTTTAATGGGAAGCAATTGTCAATCATATTAATGCCGCCATTGCATATTAAATTGGGTCTTATTAAACAATTTGTAAAGCTCTTAATCATGAGTCCGAAGCTTTCAAATATTTGAAGAGTTTTTTTCCAAAGCTTTCAGAGGCGAAAATTAAAGCTGGATTCTTTGTAGGCCCTCAAATAAAAAAAATTATGGATTGTGATACTTTCCCCGAGTTACTTAGCAATGAGGAGAAAAAAGCCTGGAACAGTTTTAAGGCAGTAGTTCATGGTTTTCTTGGAAACCATAGAGCTGAAAATTATGACGAGCTGATCACTGACATGATTACGAATTTTTGCTTCATCGGATGCAGAATGTCTCTAAAGATGCACATGTTACATTCTCATTTGGATAAATTTAAAGATAATATGGGAGCTTATTCGGAAGAACAAGGGGAACGCTTCCATCGAGATATAATGGAATTTGAGAGACGTTACCAAGGCCAGTATACTGCATAAACAGATACTTATTAATTTTAATATTGACAAATTGGATACCAACAATAAACAAAAAATTTCTGGAAAATATTAGCTGAACATGGACAGATATAACAGATTGATAGAAAGCACCACTACACTAAGTAAGTGTCTAATAGAGTCAAATAATGGATGTACATACAAGAACTACATGCAAGTGAAAGAATGTAACACCATAATGTATCATCCAGAAAGTGAGATTGACTTTTGCAGTGCTCTAATGGATTGTGATGTACCTATAAGAAAATGGAGTTGTTTCAATTCAACAACAATTGTCGATTGTAATAGTTGTTTCAATCATTCTTTCAAAATACTACAAAAGTGCCAATTTGAAATTAAAGTTGATGACATCCTACAAACAACTCTCTTGATTCATCCCTACCGTCTGTTTGTGTTGTTGTTTACAGTCTTCCTTTGTATTCCTCTAATTTCATTGATTTGGAAAAACAAAAAGAAAATGTGGATAAAGTCAAATTAAAATATGTTGTTGTGTTAATACTAATAAGCATTTTCAAATCAATATCTGAATTTGTAGTCTTACTGACTGAAAATTTAAACTTAATTTGATTGTGAATAGATTCATCCAGTACTAATCGTGGGAATGGGAATCAGTCCTCTTCCAACCCATCTCAAGGGAATGCCTGCATCACGAAGAAAAAATTAGGAGTAGTTGGAGCAGCAACAGCTGTAGTGGGTACAGGAGCATATTTATTTTTTCGTAGCCTGTAATATTCCCACAAAAATTTTTCAACATTTTTATTTAACTGGAATATGTTTTAATTATTTTATACACTATTTGTATTATTAAGAAAGCATGATGGGGGACTATATTTGGGGGTTAATAAGAGAAACTTCTACTGAACATGACAGGAAAAGTAAAACTGTTAATTTTTAAACATTTGGACTCTATTTTAAAACTTCTATTGTAAGAATGAATCATAAATGGATGTTCGCTATCTTTTAATAAATCATCTCTATGTCCATTTGTTATGTATTTTCATTGATTTGAATTTTTCCATTTTTTACACATAAAAGCAAATTCAGAACTACTTTTTGTTCTTATTCTTATTTCTAGGTATAAACACTGAGAGAAATAATTTGCTGAAATCAAGAATAGTAGTTCCTCACTTGCATAAAAATTCGATATTTCTTGAAACAAGCCATTTTTTCTTAAAAGAAGGAAAAGTGTCTCAATTTTAAATAAACTTCTCTCATTAAAAGATCCATAGTAGCGATAAAATCAAGGAAATTGATCTTCAAACAAGAACTTAATAATTCCTTATATTAACACACAATTTCGGTTCAATCAAGAATAAAGTTCTTTTTACATGAACAATTTTCCTTAATTTGAAAGATTGAGAATTTTCTTGCCTTAATATACAAAGCTCTTAAATGAAGTCCATTTTTTTTCTAATTTTAAGAACCTAGGTGCGCTTAATTTATTCAAATTATTTTTTTCTTTGGCCAAGAACTTTGGTTTCTAAAATCAAGAGAAATTTGGTAAAAGTAAGTTATTAAAAACTAAAAACACAAAAAACCTCATTTCTCTTCATATAAGGAAAAACATCAGTTTATCTGTACAATGAAGAAATAATTCTCTTGCTTTACAGAATAACAATGAAATGAAGAGAAAGTTCTCTTGTTTTTAGCGAAAATATACCACTCTAACGAAAATTCACTGATTTCTAAGGAAATTTGATGAAATTGTGCCGTTAAGCTGGGGACGCTCAATTTCTCGGCATACGTGTGGTGTTCTTTGCGCAGTGAGGACGTGATATAATCGAGGTAAATAAATATGTTGAACGCGTATATCTGCGAAAATAATTTGAGTGACGTAGAAGTTGTTTTACTAAACACTTTTGAGGACGAGCTGGAAAGTCTTTTAAAATCATGGGAGTTGCAAAGGTTGTTACCTAAATTAAAAGGTAAGTACAATACATAATTATTTTATAGAATTTCTTTAAATAAGTACTTTTGCATCACTTAAGAGAGGGGCGCAGTACTTTTTTATTATTATTTATCTGTTACGGATGAGCATTACCATCTCAAATGATATTTTATGAAAAGAAAAAAAAATTTGCACCCATTTCTTCCTAAAAATTTCAATCCTTGGCAGAGCCCTAGGCGAAATTAACAGAAAGTAAAAAAAATCGACCAAGTGCAGACAGATTCGCGCACCGAGGGCACAAAATTCTACTTAAATAAAGCCGAGTGAAGCAATTACGGTTATTTTTCTTACCAAAAATATAGCAGATATTTTTTCTAATTTTTTTTAAATATATTAATGCCAATAGACTATAACATAAACCTGGAGTCACTAAAATATCTAACCGAGCTCGATTTGGACAGAATATTTTCATTAAATGAGGAAATAGGGGAAAAGGTGATATTTCGAGCAAAATTAGTTAAGTGGCGTAAGGAAAGTAAGATGATGTTACTCGTTCGATATATGTATGTAAATGTTATCTAATTAAAGGGATATGATGTTGCCGTTCCAACAATTTCAACCACATTAAGTAACTCATCATCCATTAATGAGTGGTTTGAAAGCATGCGATCTTCAACGAGCAGTGAAACGCATACAAATTCAAATACTGATTCTTCCTTTGTAAGTGTAAAAACAAATTAACAAATTTCGTATTGTTTTAATTATTTTATGGGCATATCGAATTTTCAGCAGAGCTGTTTATGGAATTAAAATATTGAATTGATTTGGTTTTTGATCACCAAGTGGCAACAGCGGAACCGAATTGATCAAATCTCATTCCGACGCTGTCAAAAAGGTTTATTTTTCACTAATTAGTTTTCACTCTAAAACCATTTCTAAATACATATTCCTAAAAAATTAATTCCGTCAACATCTCGAGTTTTTTGAGTAGTCAAAAGAGAACTTTTTATAAAGCTTCAAGTTTAATCGTACTTACTCTTACCTATATTTATATTCAGATTTGTTAAACAAAACTCGTAGATAATTACAAATATTTCTTCATATATTTTTCTCTTATAGTGTCTTTCTGCCTTCTTAAATTCCTCTAATAAAAACTTATTACAACACAAACAACTAAATACAAGGACAAGGAAAATACTTTGCGAAGTTATCGTAAAGGAATTTTTGAATCAAAATAAATATATGTCTTCTTCCGAGCTTCATAGAATCAGCGAGGATATCGTAAAGCTTTTTCCCTCCGAACAAAAAGTAAGGAAAATACGATCGTTACTTTCCGGCAGCAGAACCTGTTGTACTGTACCTATGTTAAAAGAAATGTAGTTTCATACTTAATTTGACACGAACATCTTTGATTAACTTTTAATTTCAAATTTTAATTCAATCTAATAAAAATTCTTACGTTTTTCGATGAAATCGACAAATTCTACTTAACTTATTTTTTCAATTTCAATTTTAAATTAAGTCTGAAAATGCCGGTTTAGGCTATTGTTTTTTTTAATACATGAACTTAAAATTTATATTGACAGAATACTTATTTCAACACGGATGAAAAGAAACCAAAAGGAATGCTATACAATAAATTTAGGAACTGTTCCTCCCATTTACGTAAAGTTGGGCTTTTTATGGGAAGAAACAAAGTTAAAAAGCCTTCCAATCAATCTACAGATTCTGTTAATTCATCATGCGGTATGATGTGTAGCCTTAATTAGGTTTTCCTACATTGATTCATAACGTTAATTCACAGATATTCATGAAAGCTCTTTAGATGAAAATTCTTCAATGGAAGATATGTCATTTGAATTCGAAAATGAAAAGAAATGGCTACAAACAAGAAAAGAGCCTTGGGAAACTGTAGAAATGAAATGGAAAAGTACTGTCAAGGGTCGACGAACGCAACATCTAAATAGCAACGAAAATACACTTTCCAATATAATGAATGATTGGCCGTTACTGAAAAACTCTAAGGGATACAGATTGGTAATTAAATGCAATAAAGTATACAATCCTTCCTTCTACAAAATTTGAAAAGTCAGTTGTTGTAATTATAAATTTATTTTTTCTTACAACAATATTTCTTCACAATATAAATATTATTTAAATTCGAGAAGTGAAAATGCATTATCAAAGATAGTTTTAAAGTACCATAAATGCGGGTTACTTTAGCCCTAGAGGGTTACTTTGTCTCAATTTGAAATTGTCTTGAATCTTTATTTTTTTCAGCTAATTAGAACTTGAATTAACGAATAAGCATCTTAAAGTTAAATAGAATTTAAGACGAAATCTTAGAAAATTTCGGTTTTATAAGAAAGAAATATCAGAAGAATCAAAATTGAGACAAAGTAACCCTCCAGGGCCAAAGCAACCCGCATTTACGGTAGTTTAATTTCTTCGCTGCTCCTTTGGTTTCTTCGGCTAGTATTCTCAATTCATAGTAATTTTATATTTTACGTAATACATAATTTTGATAAACTTTTGAATTTTTCATTATAGATTGAAATTGACTTTGATGAAATTTACCCCGGAAAATCATCTCTCCTCTTCATTAAATGGGAAACATTTATTTCTAAATTAAATATCATTTGCAAAACATCTTTAAAAGATAAAAATTGCGTGAAGGTTTTTCAGGACTTAGTTTTAAACCTAACTCCAGAAAAAAGTAAGTACTATAAATTTTACATTTATGCAACCTTTAATTTTATATCAAATTTTATTGCAGATTACAGAGATCATACGTACTTGTGTCTTCTACATGCAGTTTTATTGCCTTCTTGTCGGTTGAAAGTGAAAGGTACTAAAATCATTAATAAGTCAACAATAGCTGATTCCCAAAGGGCAATGTGCCTGTCGATTTCAAGTCTTGTTGAACTGGAAACGAAATTGATGGAAATTAAGTCAAGGTGCATAAATTTTGGTCTTACGTTGCAGCCACTGATTGTTATAGTAGGTGATTATAATCAGTTCGCTGTTGTCTATGACGACATATATTACAAATGTGATTCCTTCTTATTAGCTCTAGATATATGCTTTAAATTGATATTCGTTTTAAATTTAAAATATCCTAAAGAATGTGCAAAAGTATGGGAATTCGTGCAAACTTACTTTTATGACATTAAATCAACGGAGAACGTACATCCAGACACTTCAAGATTAATTTCTGATTTACTTGTAGTGAAAGAAAACTAATCATATTGATGTTTATCTGTCAAATTAATTTTTCGGTTCTTTATTTAGATAATCAGGGGCTATACATATATCAAATTGAATTAAACACTTTAGTGGCTTTCTAAAAGTCGGTTTACAACTGGGAGGCATTTTATATTTTAACAGAATCAATTTTATACCTATGTATATAAATAATGAACGCAGTTTCTTTCAGAAATTATAAAAATTTAATTTGAAATAATAAAATATATTTGGTTGCTTTCTTAATGCTCTACATATGTTGCACAAATTTTCATCGTTAGAATTACGAATCATTTCTGTATAAATTAAATTTTATTTTACTGTGCCAATTCTGTTTGAAGTAACTTTGAAATACGCATTCAATCAAATAAATGATAAAATGTATTATAAATGTTTTATGTGTAAAAAGAAATTCGATAGAATTGAAGTATTATGTACTCATTATAAATACTTTCATATGCTTAATTCAACTTCTTTGTACATATGCAAGCAAGATAATTGCAATCAATCTTTTACAATTTTAAACAGTTTAAAAAAACATTTGAAAAATCATAAAAAGCAAGGCGATATTTGCATGGAGAACAACATTATCAGTAAAACGTTAATTAAAGAAAATCAACAACAACCTCTTAATCCTAAAACTGAACATTTCTTCAATGATATTCAGCAAGAAACTAGTTTTAAAGAAAAAATACTAAAGCAGAAAGAAACAATATTTAATGAGTCTCTACGTTTTATTTGTAAACTTTCAAGTCACAGTAAACTTAGTTCCGATATAATTGAAATGATTATTTCGGATCTTACAGACAATATTTTTAAGGCTATTTTTGACACTCTGGAAGATATTATTCTTCCAGAAATTTCTTTTATTAGGCAGTCTGAGGTTAAAAGCATCTTTCAGTTTTGTTCCGATCCATTTCAAAAAGTAAAAAGTCGATATTTATTATCAAAATACTTAGAAGAAAATGGTTTAAGCATTCCACCAAAAAAATTTGTCATAGAGAACAAGGTGGGCCAAGTGGTCTTAAATGGAAAACATTCTTTCGAAGAAATTATTAGTGATGGTATTGTAATGCCCATTAAATTTCAGATACGGAAATTTTTCGAGAAGCCAGGTCTTCTTAAAGATACTCTCGATAATCAAAAAACTTTAAATTCATTGCACAATATCTCGGTGTGTAATTTCATACAAGGAGAATTATGGAAAAATAAGCTTAAATTAGTTAACAAGGACTTTGTTATTCCTTTCTTTTTATTTTACGATGATTTTGAAACAGGAAATCCTTTAGGCAGCAATGCCGGCAAGCAATCGATAGGAGCTTTTTATTATAGTTTTCCTACTTTACGAGAAAATTGCGATTCATTAGAGAATATATTCATTGCAATGCTAATAAAATCCAAATACTTCAAAGAACATGGGTTTAGCACAGTTGCTGCAAATTTGGTTGATATTATAAAGAGTTTGGAGGAAGATGGTTTGCAAATTCAAACCAATGAAGGAATATTTCATGTTTATTTTGTTCTAGGAATAATAATAGGCGACAACTTAGGTTTAAATTCACTTCTGGGGTTTTCAAAATCATTTTCTCATAATTATTTTTGTAGATTTTGTAAAATAAAGAAACAAGACAGCCAAAAGGAAATATTATGTGAGTAGATAAGCTATGAGAGTTCTGGCGCAAAATCCCATAAGGTTTATACAGGGGGTCAAAATTCACATTTGCCGCCATCTTGGATTTTGAAAGCTCATCGTCTACGTCTAGGAGCAGTTTTAGGGGTGTGACGTCACGAAAGCTCTCTTGTGCGTGTGTCTAGGGTGTAATATAGTGGGGTTGGTTGGAGTATAGGATGTAATATAGTGGGGGTTGGTTGGAGTCTAGGATGTAATATAGTGGTATTGGTTGGAGCCTAGGACCAAGTTGGATGTGTGGGTTGGGGTCTAGAGTCAAGCTCATGAAGCAAGTTTCTGTCTAGGGTGTAATATAGTGGGGGATTGGTTGGAGTATAGGATGTAATAGAGTGGGGGTTGGTTGGTGTCTTGGATAGCAACTCCAAACAATTTTTGAGCTCGTATTTCAGATCAGGAAAACTTTATCTGCATAAGGTATTCTTGGAAGTTTATGCTGACGAGGCTCTTATCTGTATCGACCAACATTTTAACTCTAGCATGATTGAGCATGCCCGAACATGTTGTGAAATGCGTAGGGGTTTTGTTTATGTTATGTGGAAATGCGTAGGGGCTTTGTTTTTGCTATGTAGGGCTTTAGTTTA
Source organism: Eutolmus rufibarbis (assembly GCA_963920795.1). Lineage (NCBI taxonomy): Eukaryota > Metazoa > Arthropoda > Insecta > Diptera > Asilidae > Eutolmus > Eutolmus rufibarbis. Next base: position 29,638,106 of record OY987207.1, read on the forward strand.
CATGATCGTATTTCCTAGAATTGATTCTGGATTTATATTGGGTGGGCTTATTTGATGAGTATAAATAGTTGATATTAAATAAATTTTCCTCAGCAGAAGAGTACTCTATTATTCTGTTAGAAGAGCATAAGGATAGAATAGAAAAAGGCTACAAATTTCTTTATCAATATGAAAATGTGGGTAAAGTAAGATCTAAATATGGTGAACATTATACCAGCTGCTCATGGTCGAAAGATGATGCAATCGCAGGACCAGATACTTGTGGATGTCATACTGCAGAGCAACACAATCATGAAATTGAGTATCTCATCAATTTTTATATGAGAATCACAAGAAACAGCTGTGGAGAATGCAGAAAAGGGTTCGATTTATTCTAACACCAAAAGTATACCTTCTCCATGTGTGGAACTTTGTCTATAGAGATAGTCGTAAGGATGAATGGCATATACCATATGCGCAATCGACAGGCTTCGATTTTAACAGAGAATCTTGAATACAAGTCAAATACTGGAACCAATATTGGATCAAAACCATCGCAACAAAATATATATAAAACAATTGTTAATTTTTTTAAAAAATGTTCTTTTATTTATTTATATTAATTATAATACATCGTTTGCATTTATCCAGGAGCTATGTTTCGAGGAAAATCCCAACCATTTAACATAAACTTCATTTCTAGAGCTTTTTGGATGTTTTTCCGTGATTAATTATCTTGTATCCCAATTTATCTATCAACATAGTTTTAGTCAGCATTTGTTTCAGGTTCGCCAAGGTTTGTGATGTGTTTCCATTCGGGGTTAAAATAAATCCAATTCCTGTAGGTTCATCAGCAGCATCGACTTTCCAGCAGGGCCAGGTGGACCAGGAGGGGCTTCCGCTTACTACTTCTTATTGATCAACCAAACATGTCAACGCTCATTTTCGAAAATGTGATATTTATACAATTATATTGGCTTCCTTCAACTCCACAATAATTGATATTATTTCATTATCATGACTATTATTTCCAGCTTGTTGTGATGCTATTAGTATACGAAGTCGGTCCACTAACTTATTGGGATCATCCCAATAGACATACTTAATGTTTTCCTTTGGAATCCTCATTATACCCGTTCCTCTATGAGGTATAGGTGTGTGAATCAACTTCTTTATTATGTTTCTATATTTATAGGTATTTGTTCCTCTTATTTGTTTATTTTCATTAAAATCACGTCTGTGTGCGCATGTATCGTTTAAAATCGATTGATAATTGGTCAAGTCTTCTCTATTGTAACCAGTGGGACGTTTCATAAAAATCAGTTCAGATAACCCTTTGGTTATCTTGTATGGCCTATCTCCAATAACGAGATTTTCATCCTCTACTTTCAATGTTGAATTGCCAATCCTCAATCCATCGCTGCTGCTATAATGCACACCGTAAGTTTTATCAACTTCCTCATTTCCACGACTAACTAATTGTTTATATTTATTCAATATCTGGTCAGGTGAACTTTGCTCTTTTAATGTAGATGAATGTATTGGTGTAGTAAACACTTCATTTCCGCTATCGCTCTCAACATCATCATCTTTTTCCTCCTCCTCCTCCTCACCATGGTCATCATCATCCTCTAATGCTGGTATAGGGGTACTAGTAGATTCCATCTTTAAATATTTTCGTGCTAGGTGAGTGTATATATCGTCACTTCTTTGGCTTTTCTCTTGGTTAGGTTCTAACTTAATTTCTTCTTTAGGCTCAAGCTTAACTGATGATGTTAGCTCTTTAAGTGTGTTGGTAATTGGCTTAAATGTTTCCTCCAACCGAGCCTCTGCCGCGATTTTACCAGTTTTGAATGCTTTGTATTTTTTTCGTATAGCATTGCTTGTCTTTATGATATCTTTCAACAGCTTTTCATCCATTTTACTCTTCAGTTTAGAGCTATATAGGTAGACAGATAACTATACAGGCTTGTAAGCAGCTATTGAACATATAACTATATCAATATGAGTACTCCCACCGACTGATGATGGTAATTGAATTTCTCTTTCTTTTATAGGCTTATGAAGGAAGTCTTCAATATCAAAATTTATAGAAAACTTTGAATTTTTCAATTTAGGAATCAAGTAATTTTCACTTTATGAATGCGATGATACTGTTCTATACTATTCCCTCATTAGTTTAGTAGGCCTGAATCTTTGATGTAGTTTAACAATTATATTTATAGTTTTAAAACCGTACCAGCTGACCAGCTATAACAGGCTGGTATACCAGCTAACAGCCTGTTATAGCTGGTATAGCTGGACAGGATAACCATAAAGCAATTGATAGTTTTGCCTAAATATTTTAGCAGGCAAAGCAAAATTATTTTATTTTTTAAGAGGTTCTCAATACGCGAAAAGTATAACTACTCACAGGCACTAATATAGTAAGTGCAAAGTATCGCAGAATTGCTATTTAATGACTTAAAGATACAATTTTTCCAGGCATGTTTATTATCTTAACTGCTTAGCTTTTGTTACCCATGTGTACCTGTAAAAAAAAAAATGAAGTGATTTAAATCAACGAGGGCTAGTTTAGCTAGAAGAAAGAAAATGCCGATTCTCGGGGGTACACTCAATTTCTTATCAATATGACTACTCCCACCGACTGATGATGGTAATTGAATTTCTCTTTCTTTTATAGGCTTATGAAGGAAGTCTTCAATATCAAAATTTATAGAAAACTTTGAATTTTTCAATTTAGGAATCAAGTAATTTTCACTTTATGAATGCGATGATACTGTTCTATACTATTCCCTCATTAGTTTAGTAGGCCTGAATCTTTGATGTAGTTTAACAATTATATTTATAGTTTTAAAACCGTACCAGCTGACCAGCTATAACAGGCTGGTATACCAGCTAACAGCCTGTTATAGCTGGTATAGGTATACCAGCTAACAGCCTGTTATAGCTATATTCCCTATATAATGGGAGGTCTTTATGGAGGTCGTGAATTTCTCGAGGATACTCTAAATCGACTTCCAGAATATAACCGATGGGTGAATCATCGGCTACATTTTCGACTCTAAAGCTATCAACATTTTCCATCCACTTGAAGCCACTGTGGGGTAGAAGTTGAGACATTGCCCAGCCGTATTGATTATTAATATCATAATACATGAGAAATTTTGATGAGCTAGATGGATCATAATCAGGCATGTACTTATTATTAGCCTTTGAATATCGTTTAGAGCACTGGCTAAGACCTCCTCGAATGCCTAGCTCTATAAATAAGAGCATATTCACATCAGTCAATAGCTCCAGGGTAACGCCTGTATGCTTAAGCATTGCGTCCCAAGTATACCCTGGAAGCGTATAATAGTGAGCCGGATCTAATTCATCGGTTCTGTGGGAGCTTGCACGGAATTGTTCAAAAACATCCGCCAAGAGTAAGACATCTGTCTTCAAATATAAATCTGAGTATTCACCCAGATTTTGAACGTTGAATTCTTTCCAAACGTTGCAGGCATGCACATAATCTTCTTGGCTAATGTTGGAATCATTTAATTTGTTATAAAATTGGGAGATATCGGGAAGTTTGGTATCTAGGAACTTTGATGTTTCATTAAAATAATCATAGGGATATACACCTTTACGTGTCAACAGATTAAACTGGGATTGTGTTACATTTGGGAATTGGGACTTTAGAATGGGGAAATGTGTAAGATTGGAGGCAAGAGTATCGAGGCTACTTGCCATGAATCTAAAGGAATCAATGAAACGGAATTTAATTGGATATTCATCCAAATGTTTAGTGAAGGAGATATACCGCTCTTTATTGATCGGGAGGAGATCAATGCGGCCTTGGAGATCGGAAGCTATATTTTTAATAATAAAATGGGAATCGTAACCGCTAAGGTTATGGAAAATTATGGGAACAGTGTGACTATCCTGAAAATTGATATTACATCCCTCATGTGCTGGGCCTCTGTACTTACCTGTTAGATGGCAGTGATCGCGCACCTTTTTATCATCTGATGTGAACGGCTTCTCACATATATGACAGAGTGTGGCGGCCTGGAAAAGCTCCATTTGCTCAGCAGTCATCTGATCCATGGGTAGAGGGCACAGAAAAACTGATTCCAAGTTCTCGGCAAACTGATTTAACTCGCGCACGAACCACTCGATGCAATCCTCACCACGATAGGATTTGAAAATTGATAACGTGGGGTCATACGAACATTTAACATAGTAAGCTAAACTACATGGAACATGCGTTTGGTACTTATTTCTATCCCTACATTCTACTAACAAACATTCTAAATCCGCGTAAATAACAAACGGAGCTTCTACCTTATTTCTAAAGTTCTTAAATCTAAGCTCTTTCTGCTCCTCTGTCGGTAGCCGGATTTTACACTCGTTGAGCTTTCGGCAGTCCTCTGTGTGCCTCTCTAACGCAGCGGGCGAATAAAAGTAGTGAAGACACCGGTCACAGAAGAATTTTTGGTGGGCGTTTCTCGACAGCTGTGATGAAAGGAGCCTGGAGAGGTTCTTGACCCAAACGAAATGATATCTGATGGGCTCATCGTCGTCGTTTTCCTCCTCCTCGCTATCCTCATCGTAATAAATATTCTGTATCATTAACAGATTGATGTGCCTATCCTTCTTTTCTTTGGTTAAGTAGGTTGGTAGAACATTAAAATGCTCTCGGATGTTTTTCCCCACCTTCTTCAAGATATAAACGTTGATGGAGATGTTATTCTGCCTCTCAAACCTGGGGATCTGTTTTAACGTCATTGGGAATGTTATACCATCCAGATTCAAGCCTGTGGAATAGTTGGGGTATGAGGATGTTCTATCGGGGTGATGTAACCGATCAACTGGATGCAAAGCTGAAACCACTGCCCATCCAAAACACGCATCATCGTCATTTCGAACGTTGATGCAGGCCTCCTTAAGTTTAATTTGTTTTGGTAGCTCGATATAGGAAGATCCCAGCTGTGGCGTAAATTTGTTGATGTTAATGGCCAAGTTAACGATGGCCGACAACGCCCAACCACTATCTTTTTCTTGAAATTCCTCCAACTTTTTCAAGATTTTATCTTGGATGTTTTCTTTAAACCAAACATTAATATCGGTGTTCCTATATATTGGAGCGTTCTTTGTGTTCATGTACTTGAACTCGAACACCTCCTCATCCCCTCTTATAATTTTAAATTCCCCGCAAAACACCGCGTTAACCTTGAGCGCGGCTTCCTTTTTGAGGGCGTTATTTATGCGACGACGGAAAAGTCCAGTGCAGTCGTTCAGGAACTCCTTTGGTTCCCTATGTGTCAAATTTACTATAACCCCTGTTCTCATCCTATAATATAAATGAAAAATACCCAAATAATGCCGTGACGTTATTATTATTATACTTAAACATATTTTAAAATTCCACTTACCGATCACAAAAAGCTGATTGTACATCTTCCCATTTAACTCGGGTCGAAGTCCAGTTAGCTCGTCTTGAGAGGCCCGCACCTGCCACTAACCTTAATTTTTTCAGTTGAGCTCGATAGCCTTGAACAAGATTAATACCGTTGGTGAAATTTTGCTTTTCACCAACAGTTTTTGCTCTTTTCAGAGCTTGCCGAAGAGCTCTTAAATGGCTGGAGCACTCTTTTATGTTCTGCTCCACTAACTGTATATCATTTTGAGCACTCACAAATGCTAACTTAGCACTTTGTACTAATTGTTTCATTTGAGCCATTTTGACTGTGTTATTTTCACCCTTTACAAACTGATACTTTTTCACTATGTCCTTTGGCTTTACACCTCACAAATATTTCACTATGTCCTTTGACTTTACACTGCACAAATACTTAGATAAAATTTATGTAACTGAACTGAATTGAACTCAACACTGGGTAAACACAGAATAAGGAAAATTTGCGTAATCTCCGCTATTTATACTCAGCGGATAAATCCAGAATCAATTCTAGGAAATAAGACCACCCACGTAATATAAACAAAGCCGCCTGCGCATTTAGCAACATGTTGAAACATGCTAGAGTTTAAACGTTGGTCGGGAGAGATAAGTGCCTTAGTCAGCATAAACTACTGATAATTTCCACATAACATAAACAAAGCTCCCACATAACATAAACAAAGCTCCTACGCATTTCCACATAACATAAACAAAGCCCCTACGCATTTCACAACATGTTGAAACATGCTAGAGTTTAAACGTTGGTCGGGAGAGATAAGTGCCTTAGTCAGCATAAACTACTGATAATTTCCACATAACATAAACAAAGCTACAACATAGCATAAACAAAGCTCTCACATAGCATAAACAAAGACCCTACGCATTTCACAACATGTTCGGGCATGATCAATCATGCTAGAGTTGAAATGTTGGCCGGGAGAGATAAGTGCCTTAGTCAGCATAAACTACTGATAATTTCCACATAACATAAACAAAGCTCCCACATAGCATAAACAAAGCTCTCACATAGCATAAACAAAGACCCTACGCATTTCCGCATAACATAAACAAATCCCTACGCATTTCACAACATGTTCGGGCATGCTCAATCATGCTAGAGTTAAAATGTTGGTCGGTACAGATAAAAGCCTCGTCAGCATAAACTTCCAAGAATACCTTATGCTGATAAAGTTTTCCTGATCTGAAATACGAGCTCAAAAATTGTTTGGCGTTGCTATCCAAGACACCAACCAACCCCCCACTATATTACATCCTATACTCCAACCAATCCCCCACTATATTACACCCTAGACAGAAACTTGCTTCATGAGCTTGACTCTAGACCCCAACCCACACATCCAACTTGGCCCTAGGCTCCAACCAATACCACTATATTACATCCTAGACTCCAACCAACCCCACTATATTACATCCTATACTCCAACCAACCCCCCACTATATTACATCCTATACTCCAACCAACCCCCTATATTACACCCTAGACACACGCACAAGAGAGCTTTCGTGACGTCACACCCCTAAAACTGCTCCTAGACGTAGATGACGAGCTTTTGATACCATTTTATGTGAATTTTGACCCCCCTTTAAAAATACACGTAAAAATGGCGCCGAACCGGCATAGCTTATCTACTAGCGTTGACATGTTTGGTTGATCAATAAGAAGTAGTAAGCGGAAGCCCCTCCTGGTCCACCTGGCCCTGCTGGAAAGTCGATGCTGCTGATGAACCTACAGGAATTGGATTTATTTTAACCCCGAATGGAAACACATCACAAACCTTGGCGAACCTGAAACAAATGCTGACTAAAACTATGTTGATAGATAAATTGGGATACAAGATAATTAATCACGGAAAAACATCCAAAAAGCTCTAGAAATAAAGTTTATGTTAAATGGTTGGGATTTTCCTCGAAACATAGCTCCTGGATAAATGCAAACGATGTATTATAATTAATATAAATAAATAAAAGAACATTTTTTAAAAAAATTAACAATTGTTTTATATATATTTTGTTGCGATGGTTTTGATCCAATATTGGTTCCAGTATTTGGCTTGTATTCAAGATTCTCTGTTAAAATCGAAGCCTGTCGATTGCGCATATGGTATATGCCATTCATCCTTACGACTATCTCTATAGACAAAGTTCCACACATGGAGAAGGTATACTTTTGGTGTTAGAATAAATCGAACCCTTTTCTGCATTCTCCACAGCTGTTTCTTGTGATTCTCATATAAAAATTGATGAGATACTCAATTTCTTGATTGTGTTGCTCTGCAGTATGACATCCACAAGTATCTGGTCCTGCGATTGCATCATCTTTCGACCATGAGCAGCTGGTATAATGTTCACCATATTTAGATCTTACTTTACCCACATTTTCATATTGATAAAGAAATTTGTAGCCTTTTTCTATTCTATCCTTATGCTCTTCTAACAGAATAATAGAGTACTCTTCTGCTGAGGAAAATTTATTTAATATCCACTATTTATACTCATCAAATAAGCCCACCCAATATAAATCCAGAATCAATTCTAGGAAATACGATCATGTAAACTAAAGCCCTACATAGCAAAAACAAAGCCCCTACGCATTTCCACATAACATAAACAAAGCCCCTACGCATTTCACAACATGTTCGGGCATGCTCAATCATGCTAGAGTTAAAATGTTGGTCGGTACAGATAAGAGCCTCGTCAGCATAAACTTCCAAGAATACCTTATGCAGATAAAGTTTTCCTGATGTGAAATACGAGCTCAAAAATTGTTTGGAGTTGCTATCCAAGACACCAACCAACCCCCACTCTATTACATCCTATACTCCAACCAATCCCCCACTATATTACGCCCTAGACAGAAACTTGCTTCATGAGCTTGACTCTAGACCCCAACCCACACATCCAACTTGGTCCTAGGCTCCAACCAATACCACTATATTACATCCTAGACTCCAACCAACCCCCACTATATTACATCCTATACTCCAACCAACCCCACTATATTACACCCTAGACACACGCACAAGAGAGCTTTCGTGACGTCACACCCCTAAAACTGCTCCTAGACGTAGACGATGAGCTTTCAAAATCCAAGATGGCGGCAAATGTGAATTTTGACCCCCTGTATAAACCTTATGGGATTTTGCGCCAGAACTCTCATAGCTTATCTACTTATGTGAACCATCACATGTTGAAAAAAGAAATATAATTACTTATGAACAAGATTGTAATGGTGAGTTTGCTGAAACTGGCATAAAAAGTGCTTCTAACTTAAATGAAATCAAAACTTTTCATGTAACTGAAAATTTCTCAGTAGATATAATGCACGACATTGCAGAAGGTTTGGTCAAATATGGGTTAACTGCCAGTTTAAATTACTTTATTTTTGTGAAAAGATATTTTTCTTTAAATATCCTCAATCAAAGAATTTGCAGCTTCGATTATGGAAAAATAGAATTGTGGAATAAACCACCTGAAATCAAACAAATTCATTTAAAAAATTCAAGACTATCAATGTCTGCTCGTGAATATCTTTGTTTTATTAAATTTTTTACGTTGTTTGTAGGAGACCTAGTGCCCAAAAACGATAAAGCATGGAAGTATATTCATGTTCTACAAGAACTAACAGAAATATCTTTGATTACTTCTTTCGATGAGAAGACCATATCCCTTTTAGAGGGTCTTATTACGGAGCATAATTCTCTTTACATATCAGTATTTCAAGAAAAACTAAAACCGAAACATCATATTGTATCGCATTATCCTACCATTATCAGACAGTCGGGACCCTTAAAACACTTATGGGCTATGCGATTCGAATCAAAGCATAGAGAGTTGAAGTATTACTCTAATACAACAACGTCGAGAATAAATTTACCTCTGTCCATAGCAAAAAAATATTCCACAAAATTTGCTTACTCCATTTTAACTAATGATGAAACGAAAAATATTAAGGAAGGAAAGAGGGTTCAAATTAAAATAGAAGAAGAAAGCTACTTTCATAAAATAGATTGGTCTAAATTAACAAGTGATTTGAAATGTTTTGAAAATATATTTTATAAGCAAACTGAGTTTAAAATAGGATACTTTTTTGTTCAAAACCAAGTACTGTTTAAAATTGAAAATATAATACTGTGCGATGAAAGCATTTATTTGATTGGAAAACAACAAATAACGAAATACGATCAACATTTAAGGGCTCACATAATGACGGAGATCATTGGTGAGGAACATATGTGCGTTACATTAAATGCCTGTAAAATTAAGCCTTTCCAGAGTCATAGTACTAGTGGAGGTCTTCTAGCTATAAGAGAAAATGTGAAATTTATAAATTTAATGTAGAAATAAAGAATTTATATAAACATTAATTAATCAGTCTTTAAATTAAATCAGAAAGAAAAGTATGCTTGGCTAGAGGAAAGAGTTCTTGATTCAAGAATATAATACACGGAAAAATAAGAGCAAAGCCCTCGTTCTGTGAAACATTCGTTACTTTGAAGAGGATATTTCACTTATTTGTAGAACTTATCACTCATTTCAAGAAACTTTCAGTCAAAATTTTAAAATTTTCTACTCAATTCAAGAGACTTTTTCTTGAAATTCCGACAGATTTAGGAAAATTTCGATTATTCCTAAAGTCATTTCCTTATTTAAAGCAACCATCGTACAAGTACATTTCTTGTTTATTGAAAACTTTGGTATTTTTAAGAAATTATTTCAGGTTTTTGTAAAAGTTTCCACTCAGTTTAAGAAAATTTCTTTTAAAATCAAGAAAGGCTTTTGAAAATTTCGGTTTTTTTAGAGTATTTCGTTAGTTTCAACAACTCACTAACTTTTAGATAAAGAAAATATTTCTTGAAGCAAGAGTTTACAAGAAAGAAATTATTAATGAATCTACGGTTGAATCAAGGGCCATTTCAATTGGATGAAAATCATTGCCCAAAATGCATTGATTCAAGAGAGTTTTGCTTTATTTTAGAAACTTTTTCTTTCAGTGAAAGCAATAAAAATAAGGTATGTATAACTCGTGCGCAAAAATGCTGTAGACCGGTGTAAAATACATTACCGAAATTTGCAGCAATGTATTCAACAGGGCTTAATATTAAAGCGAGTGCATAGAGTATTAAAATTTAAACAATCCAAATGGCTACAAACATATATAAATAAAAATATATACTATCGAACAATAGCCAAAAATGTTTTTGAAAAGAACATTTTTAAGCTGCTTAATAATGCAGTGTTTGATAAGACAATGGAAAATGTGGATAAAAGCAAAGATGTTAGACTTGCTACGAGTTGGAGGAGTACTGGAAAATATTTGGGGGCTCGAGCTCTTGCAAAACTTAATTTTCATAGCTGCACTTATTTTACAAAAGATTTTGTAGCTATACAACTTAATCGTATTAAAACTTTCTATAATAAACCCCTCTATATAGGCTTTTGCGTTTTAGAACTTTCATAATGGAAAATGTACAATTTCCATTATGAATATATTAAACGAAAATATAACAATAATGCTACATTAAATTATATGGATACTGACTCTTTTATTTACACAACATATACAGATGATTTTTATAAAGATATTTCAGATAACATTGATGAGCACTTTGACACGTCTGAATATGAGCATAACAATTCCTATCAAATACCTTTAAAGAATAAAAAAAGTTGTTGGTTTAATGAAAGATGAGGCCAATGGAAAAATTGTAAAAAAATTCATTGGCCTCAGAGCAAAAATGTATTCAATCGACATTGATAATGAAGATTTAATAAAATAAAAAAAAAGCAAAAGGTGTGAAAAACACTTTCCTAGATGGTATAGGAGTAGTTAGAATATGGGGGTTCTGGCTACACATTTTGCACATTTTCTAAAAATATATTTGGTGTGAGCGAGGGCCGAGGGATTGATAAGAGGATTTTGTGTGAGAGACCGAGCGATTGACAAGAAGAATGAAATTTTGTTTTCATAAATGGATTATGTGTACTATTGCGGGGTTAATGAACCTGGTTGGAAGAATTCATAGTAGCCATCATCTTGAAAATTACGACTGAATGAACTTGGAAGTGTATATAAACGTATTCTGTCTTAAGATAAAAATCCGTTTAACCAGCATTGTTTATTTTAGTATCATATTTCAGCTTGTGGATGAATTTATCAAGTGTTTTTTAATCACAAGTTCTTTAAAATGTTTAGAGAAACAATTGATGGATTCAAAGTTAAGCTAAAGAATTAAGCTCTCAATATTACTCCATAATAAAGTCATGAGACCCAGAAACGTTAAAGCAGGTTGGCGACATAATCAGCAATCCTGCAGAGTCTCGGATTCAAGACAAAAGCAGATCCGGTGCTGAAGGAAATGACGTTGGCTGATCGCAAGCCCTCACAGTTGTTGCGAGAAATGAGGAATTTGGCTTCTGGTCCTTTTTAGACGAAATTTTACATCAAATTTAGCTTGACTGCATGCCGCTTGACATTAGACCATTTTTGGCGGCTAGTCACAATGATGATTTAAACACACTGGCAGGAGTGGCCAATAATAAATCGCCACTTTTCCAAAATTTTTGTTTATCTTTTGTAGGCTAAGTACTTATCGGACCACCCTCGTACTGGTGAATGGGATCATGCGGAAAAACAATATTTACATATTATTCGGGAAAATTTGCCTCGCGCTCTGCGTCAATTGGAAATTCCTCAGGATAAAGTGATATTCCACAAGACGGAGACCCTAAATATACTGCAAAAAATGTTAAAGATTGGCTTCAAAAGCAAAAATTTTCCACAATGCCATGGCCTGCACAAAGTCCTGACATGAATCCCATAGAAGATTTATGGGCGTATGTAAAAAAAACAGCTTGCAAATTATGCTGAGCCGCCTACAGGCATAAATGATCTATGGGATCGTGTCCAGAATATTTGTAGTATTCCTGCCAGCAACGTAGAAAATCTTTGCTGCAGTATGGTCACAAGAGTGGATCAACTTCACAAAGTCGAAGGCTCTTGGACTTCTTACTGATTTATTTGAAAAAAAAATCGTTCTATATCGAAGTGCAAAACTGTAACAATGGACATAATTAAGTTTAAATAGGCATAAGATATTATTAAAAACTTTTATTTATTTATTTTTTCTTCGTGTGTAAGAGCAAATGGAATTTATATACATAGATAATTTCGTTTCAATTGAGTTTTCATTTCTTTCTCCCTAGAATGCTTAACTTAAAAGATGGAATTCCTTGTTACAGCTTTGCTCTTCACTATATACATATGCACTTGATTGATGTTGTATTCAAAAACTAGTCCAAATAAATTGCAAAGGACCAAACTGAATAAAAAAAAATACCTCATATATAGAAATCGGTTTTTTTTTTTTCAGTTATTCAATGTTTACATACCGACATAAAAAATGGCGCACCCTGTATATACAAGTTCAGTGTCAAACATTCGAGCGACCGTATTCCAAGCGACGTAGGCGATCTGTCGGAAATATTCTTTGTGTTAATTGCCCTTTATACGGAAACAAATGCAAATCATTCTTCAAAATGTAAAGTGGTTCCACTGACGCCAAAATGCTGAGCGCGGTGACGATACGACACTTCTGGGTTCTGAGCAACATTCTCTCTGACCGCTTCAATCAGTTCATTGGATCGTCTTGATCGTCGATGAACGGCAAGATGACGATCTGCTTGGAGAACCCAAAAGACTGGTTCAAACATACCAGTAACATTCAGCGTTACCTGAATTCGACTTGGTAGAGGAGTCTAGGAAGGACACCATTCGAAGTTCTCACCGGAGTCAAAATGAGATCCACAGAGGACCCCAAGTTAAGCACAATTATCTCTGCAGAGATCATCCGAACTTTCGAAGAAGATCGAGATGAAATTCGGAAAGCGGCTAAACAAAAAATCCTCAAAGTACAGCAGGAAAATTACAGAAGCAAAAATCGAAAAAGAAGACAAGCAAAAACCTACAAGGTTGACGATGAAGTGGCTATAGCCCGAACCCAGTTTGGTCCCATCCAAAAAATCCTACCTAAATTCATTGGCCCGTATAAAATAATTAAAGTTTTCCCCCACGATAGGTACGAAGTCCAAAAGGTTGGGGCCCACGAAGGTTCCAGTCGCACAACCACTAGCGCCGACCATATGAAGCCTTGGGCAGCGCTACCAGATACCCTTAACGATGACGAAAAAGGAATCGATGACGATGTAAAAGACTGTGACAACCCGGATACGACAACCCAGATGTGACAACCCACATATGACGATCTGTATTTCAAACCACCAACTACAATAGCTGTGTTCTTTTCATCGGGTTCCAGTTCTGGGTCTGGGTTATGTGAAAAGAACGATCCGGGTTAACGATTCCTTTGTGATTTAGAAGTTGGTATACCTGCCTGTCTGACAAGTGACATTTTAATTTTTGCGAAGCGCCCAGTTGTTTGTTTTAAAAGTAAAAGTGAATAATTTGGATAATAGGTTTACTCAATATTTGATAGTACATATTAATTACCGGATTTGACTTTATTCTGTACTGGACATTTTACGAATTGTGATTGTGACATAAGATGAACCAAAAAAATGCAAGGTAAGTCTTAAGTGATGATAAAAATATTTTTACCTCGGCAAAAAAATAGAGCGCCTTTTACCGCCTATGGCTCGGGTGGTAATTTTATACCCGGTCGAGAATATGGAAGAATAGCCGTGTTCTTTTCACATCGGATCTAGGTCCAGGTTTTGCAGGGAATTTTGGATCAGTAGGCATTTTGTAAAGGGAACAAATATTTTATATATATAAATTTATATATATATATATGTGGGAGCTCGAGTCAGGCGAGTAGCCCCTGCAATGAAAAAATGTCTCTTTAGTCGAAAAAACAGCAATATCCGCAGATAACTTACCGTTGTCCTGCTAACTCACTCAATCGATGGGCAGTTGCAACGAACCCGCCGGCTAAGTCGCAAGTTACGCAGAAAAAAGTCACGCTGTTAATCTGGAGTTAAGCCGTGTGTACTTAACCGCTATGGATATTGCCCGCTACGCTGTTTCCGAGTGCTGTGATGTGCTATGTGAAGAAATTAATAAAGTAAACGCTGTGACTCACGGAACTATTTAACTAACTGAACTATTTAACTAAATGAACTAATTTGAATTAAAGCATAAATTAATCTAAGTGCACCCAAAGGCTTTTTATTCCCTACCTGGCTCATTTCCCACATATATATACATATATGTAAAATATATAACACAAAGAAATGTTTTTAAAAATATTCAACTTATTAGGCTTCCAGCGTTATAAATATAGAGGACATTCTAATCCTGTCCCAGGATGAAAAAAAATGATTCAACAATTAGGATAATGGGGACTCCTCGCAAAAGAGGGTGTTCTTAATTGCCCTAATTGCGGAACTCCTATGAAGTTGGTGAAGGACGCGGAAAAACAAGACAACTTCTCATGGGCTTGCTGGAAAAAAGTTACGAAAGGGAAGCAGAAGGCTGTGAAGTGTAATACTAAACAGTCCCTGCGGAAAAATACCTTTTTTGCGAAATCCAAACTAACTTTCAAACAGGTATATGTGCTACATATAATTTTTCATATTGTACAAAAGTACTATTCAATTTAGGTCCTTATATTCTGCAACCTGTGGGCTTACAACACGGAAATTCAGGCAATTCAAGCCCAAGCCAGAATTTCCAAAACAACAGCTGTGGATTGGAACTCCTTTTGTTACGAAGTCGTGATTGATTTCGGGTTAAAGCGGGAAAAACCCATTGGTATGAATATTCATAAAATTACATTAGCATTAACACATATTACTTAAAATTTAGGAGGTGAAAACTTAACTGTAGAAATTGACGAATCGAAATTTGGCAAGAGAAAGTACCACAGGGGCCACCACGTGGAAGGTTCAGTTAACTCAAAGATCCGGTAACGGGAGCACATAGCAATACCATCGAAGGTGTCTGGCGACATGCCAAAGGAAAATTGCCCGAGTACAATCGGAGGAAGTCCTTGTTCGCTGGATATCTTGCTAAATTTCTATTCCTCCATTTCTGTAAGGTCAGGAAGTTAGATCCTACTTTGGAGTTTTTGAAAGCTGCAGGACGACTATATAACCCTTATCGAGAGGGAGAATCATCCACAGCTCAGGAGGTAAAACTGATGTTATTAATAAAAACACAATAATACAATTTTTTTTTCCAACAGGAAAACGAACAGCTCTATCGAGGTCAAGTAGGTGAAGGTTCAACAGCTGAAGTTGTAAGAGCATTTAATTAATTATAAAAAACTTTTAATAACTATTATATTAACAGGGAAACCAGAGACCAGAAGAAGAAGAGCCCAACGAAACAGATGTAAGATTTTTTGAATTAATAGAATTTTAATTCCACAACATTGTATTATTCACAGATAAGCGACCTTTTCCAGTGAGAGGTGTGTGTTTTTCCCGGGGATTAGGTCTCCTGGCGATACCCCGTAAACAAAAACGAATGGTCTGGCTACCTCCTGGGTCATTTGGAAACGTCATGAATATTTCAAAAGGATAAAAAATTTGAAGGTATGTAAAACTATAAATAATTTTTACTCTTTAAGCATTTGGTAGCCCTGAGAAAGGCTGTTTTTTTTAAAACGTGTCTGTTCTTCGTCCACTCATCTTTCGCAATTCTTTTGCCGTGGAACCGCCAATCGCCATTGCAATACAAAATTTTTTTTTCATTGATGTAACTGTAATACCTCTCTCTGGCTGCAGGATTTTCACGGAGCCATCGAAAAATATCTGATATTTTTCTAATATCACTCTGTTTGAGTGGGCTCCACTGCACTAGCCTTAGCAGTTCATCTTCGCTAATGCCATTGACGAAGGCAAACGTTACAACCAGCAGTCTGGTTTGGTAAGTGCCTTCGCCAAAAAAAGCATTAACGATGAAATCAGGCACATCCTCGAAAGAAACAACATCCTTTTTTCCTAAAAGCAGTCTCCTAGCGTTTAATATGTTTACTGCAATTCTTTGTCTCGAAACACTATCCATAATTTTTGGAAAATATCGACAGCACGTGTATTGTCCACTAAATAAAAACAACCAGTGAGCACATTTATTCCAAGAAATATTTTACCGTTAGCGAATCTTGTACTGCAAAAGACACATTGATGCAACAAAAATGAACGAAATGCAGAAATAAATTTTAATGGAAATTTATTATTGCTTATTATTAATTTTATTTGATAAATACATAAATATTTACATTTAGATATTCTAAAATTAATTAATTTACTTATTAATTCACGTCCATATAGGCATGTTGATGATTGGCTTATCGAATCTACCCAAAGTAAGCTGGGCAACTGAAGAAAGCAAAAAACCATTTCGACAGTAGTCAAGTGACAGTTGTGAAGTGATCAGTGGACATGGTGGTAAGTATAAAGAAAATAACTAAGTTTTTATCTTTTTTAGGGCCATAAACGGAAAAGTGGAGCGAAGAATAGATAAAAAGTGTTGTGATTTGTGTACGGAAGCCACTAAAAGTGAAGTTTTACGGAAAAAAGCGGATAAATGTGGAAAATTTTTTTCTGTCAAAAAAAAATTTTAAAGTTAAATTTCTCGGAAAGTATAGCTTTGAAGGTCTACAAAAGAAATTGAAAAATTTGTTAAGGGCATATAAAGCTGCCAAAGATGGGAATTCCTTAACCGGCAACGCGTCCATCATAGTTCCCTTCGCGGTTGAACTTGAAGAAATTTTTGGCAACCAGCCCAATATTTCTAATGATGTGACGCTCAATTTAAGAGGCCGACCAATTGCTCCGTTGGAAGTAACTTCGATTACTCCAAGCTTAACAGAAGCAACTCCTTCCTCTTCGAGTTCCGCAGAACCTATTTTGCTTCCGCTGCCAACTTCTTCATCCCCGGTATCACCACATTCACCATCCCCATCTACATCCCAACCTTACCTTTCACCTACCACATCAACACCGACTCCTTAGCGGCGGCCGAGACAGGGTAAGTCTAGGTTCCTCTTTTGCATCTTTCCGCGGCCCCCTTTCCCCAGTACCCGCAGCTAAGGGCTGCAGAGTGCGAACCGGGAAAAGGCATTCGAACATAATCCTCAGAGTCGGCCTTGCCTGGGGGTCATCGATCGCGCCCGAGGTCATTGCCCTCGTCAGCTGGGCACCAAGCCAGCCTTCCCCTGCAGATTCGCGCGCCTCCTCGTTGAACCGCACCGCACTCACACCACGCGCGAACCGGGTCACGCACACCGGCAACAGGCACGAGAGCCTACGCGGCCATCTTTGGACGGCAAACCGAGTCACTCAATTCTCCCAAGAAAATAATTAATAATAATAATCACCTGAGTCTGCTCGTGAAGTCCCTCGGAGGGCCCCCAGCAGCTTCCGTTCCCGTGGGGCCAGCAGCCCTGCACTGACATCCCGCGCACCCACTCACTAGAACTTCGCCGAACACTTTTCGTACGCGCGAGTTATATACACAGCTGTACCCATGAAAGATGGGCTTACGATATTCGGGCGGTTTCCCCTCCCCGCTTATCGTAAGAAAAAAAAAGTAATCCGGCCGCTTTCGACTGCGCTGAGGCAGCTCAGGCCTGCCCAGCGGCTGGTAGAAATTACCGCCGGACTTCGCCGAATTTTTATAGACTCCCTCTCAACCTCGATCGTCGGCAAGGCGAAGTAGGCGACGTCTTTTAAATCGCGTAACGTAAATTGAAAGATTGTAAATTGCGTAGCATCAATTTATCGGATTTGAATTTCGTAACAATACATTATTTATTATGAAAATAATAGCATGCTCAAGAAAAAAACGACTGAGCGTCGTACTTTCTTGCGCCAATTGAGCGAAGAACTTGCGAAACCGGTGATTGAGAGTCGCTCTTTGAACATTCAAATCACGCGACATCAATCGGCTTTTACTTCTGCCATTAGAAACTGAAACTCGCGATAGTTCTGGGCGAAGACCAGTTACCGGCTCATGCCATATTTGTTATAAGTTAACCATTAAAAGGCGCAGGAAAACTCGCAAAAGTTGCAAAAATTGCAGGAAACCTGGGTGCGATGAGCACTCAGTGACTCAAATTGCATGTACAGATTGCGAAAAATGAATAAATTATTATTGTATTCATCCCATAAATTATTATATTTGTTTATTTATAAACCTATATGAACATTTATTAACATTAACTTTGATTTACAGGTGAATATATCAAATTTTTCTCTAGTGGGTAACCGGGTACCCTGGTTGCACCCTGGGACTACCCGTACTTCGAGGTCATTTGGAGGTAATATTATGGTCTGGGGCTGTAGGATGGGCACAAAATTGAGTAAACTTCATCGAATTACTAACCGAATGACAGCTGATGATTCAACTTCAAACTTCAACTTCAAACTTCAACTTCAAACTTCAATTTCAAACTTCAACTTCAAACTTCAACTACAACAACTTGGGCTCCTTGAAACATCTTTGGCTGAGAGTATAAACATTTTTGAGGCTGACAAGAACAGGATCATTTTTCAACACGATAATGATCCCAAACATAGAGCCCGCAAAACCAAACAATGGCTGCGAGAAAATAATTTTAAGGTTCTTGTCTAGCCACCTCAGTCTCCATACCTTAATATTATTGAACACGTTAATAGAATATACTCCATTCAGTTCGCCGTGTTTTTTTTCCTTTTTGCTCGTCCTCATTAACCCTGCTCGAAGCTTCTCGGTGAGCCAAAAACCGAGTGGCGCCCAACTTTATATTACAGTTCGTTCCCGGTACGTGCGTACACCGGGATTGCGTCGGTCGCTCCAGGATCGGACATCCCGCGAATTCTGCCCGTCTACAAAGCTGGCTGGGGGAATTTCCCGCTGCGCATTGAGTGGGAAACAAAATGGTACTCAGAAAATGCGATTTATTAGCATTTGAAGCAGAAATTAATTTGGTTTCTTTGAATCTGTTTTTTACTTTCCACACCTTAAAGAAGGAAAATAATGAAAAAGGTTTTTTATTTCGTACAATCAAAAAAAAAAAAAAAAAAAAAAAAAATTACCTACATAGTCCCCGACCACGGGTCCAATGAACTACTTTAACAGTTGTATCAAGCTGCTTTAATAGGTATATAAAACTGCTTTAACAGGTATATAAACTGCTTTAACAGGTATGTATATATGTAAAACTGCTTTAACAGGTATATAAACTGCTTTAACAGGTATATATACGGGTATATGAACTGTTTTAACAGGTTATTTGTTAATTGGTGTCAGCTGGTGCCGCGCAGGTGTTAATTAGAGTTACGCTGGTGTAAACTTGGTGTTACGATGATAGTGTTGCTTGGTGTTAACTGGTGTTACGCTTAAAATGTCAAATTTTGTTTTTGTTCTTTGCAGAAACTGCTGGGACTGCAACAATATTAAGCACAGCCGAGGTAGGTTGTATTACGTGTGTAATATTATGTAATAATGTTCGAGAGGTGGGAGGAGGTCGTAAACAGCAACGGCGAATACATTATTGATCAATTTATTGTTATAACTATTGATTTTTGTTTAAATAAAAGTCTTTGATAAAAACGCTACGAACTTGTTCCCCAACCCAATATTATGCATATAAATAACAATGCAATTCTGTTGAGAATTGGCTGACTAATCGGAACGTTTGGTTTCATCTTGTTATGTACCAAAATCTCATCCAGATTTTGGAGAACCCTTCAGAATTCAAGACACAACAGGCTTGAAATCTGAAGCGGTTCAATAGAATTAGAAAATCGCAGAAAAAACAATGCGACCCCTCGAATTACGCTGCGTCGACCACCCGCGAGCGCATCGACCCAAGCTCACGCTGGGTTGACCGCCCGCGCGTGCGTCGACCGGGGTAATTTATGCTGACACAAAACATGTGCACCGCACAAGTGGCGACGCGCACGTTGTCAGCAATTGGAACATTGGAAAGTTCCAATAACCGATCGAGGGGGTATAAGTACTCGATAAGAATAAGTCGAGTCGGAGTCGAAAAGAGGAGTCTAACAGTGGGAGTCAGAGATCGGAGTCGAACGTAGGAGTCGACAGCCGACGAGCGGAGTCTAATAGTGAAATCGAACAGTAATAGTAAAAAGCCGGAGTCGAGGCAGGAGTCTAAAGTCAGAGTCGGAGAAAGGGAGTCGCGAGTTCGGGTCATAAAATAAGTTAGCTAAGTAGCTAAGTACCGAGTGTAAAATAAAGTAAATAAATGGACAACTAGTTTAAAGTGCAGTGTTTGAATTGTGCACGCCAAAAGGAGCACACGCAGCCCTGCGGCTCCTCCCCCTTTACCTCGACAGCGGCCCCGATCTCGGGAAGTAAAAGCATTCGTGCTGCTTCCGAGATCCACGACCTGAGTACCTCCAGGGCCAGAGCCGCCACCCAGGGAACGTAACAATCTCTATGGTGCAGGCTCATTTAGTTCTCCTACCCAATATTGTCTTCACTTCAATTGAGAATAAATAGAAAAAATTAGTATTAAAAAGCAAACAAGCCTGTTTTTGGAAAAGTAACACATATATTAAGCACAGCCGAGGCAGCTTGCATTATATGTATAATTAGGAAGAGACGTAGACTCGACCTTAAAATAAATAAATAAATATTACACATTCTTCGGTTCAATGCCAGAGCCAATCCTTCACTTTAAAAACAGACCGTAAGGTTAAAAGGAAAACCAGTAATACATATCCTGGCGATGCAATTAGAAATAATTTAGAGCAAGCGTCACCGAAAGAAAATTTCCAATGTTTCCACCGTAATATTGATATTTTTCACCTATATTTTTCAGCCGATAAGAAAAATATAACTTTTTGATATTGCACAATATCAACCTTTAGAAAAAATGTGATATTAACAGTGAAAAATATTAATTTAATATTATTAAATGCAAAACGTAGTTTGATATTTTGCCTCTCTTTTCATCTCTTTCCGGATCAAAGGATGCTTCCACGATACAGTTAATTAAAGTTTTCCTGTGCAGCTCCTCTAACTTTTTTTGGCAATCATAAAATTTTAGAATCGACTGACCTGCGCTACTTGAAGTAAGAATATCTAAAAGACTCTGAAAATGTTTAAATAGGAGAAATTTGCTTTGTACTGGAAATAATATGCATACAAGTGAGTCTAATGATTTTTTCGATTTAGGCGTAAACGATTGTTCATTCATCCAGTCTAGAATTCTCGAGTTTTGAGAACTTATGGTGGTGAGATCTTGTTGTGGAAACTGAAATTTTAATAGCATTAATTAAATACAGTTGTGGGGTCTTCTACCTTTCAATTTTTGAAAAATAATTTTTTTTCAAACATTTATTTTTTTATAGAAGGTGAAATCACAAGACTGGATCTGTTTAATATAATAAATAAAGGAATAAAAGAAGATTTAAAAAATATATATCTAATGATAGAAGAATTTATGTCTAAAACACATAAATGTAAATATGTATTATCAGATGACGAGCAAACGAAAATAGCGAAATTGATATCCGAGATGAAAAAGAGATGGAAAGATAGTAATCGGACAGAGGAAAATTTTAAGAGGAAAAATCAAGATTGGCTTTTAAAATCATTTTTTTTACACAAACCAGAGGAAAAAAAATCTGATATAAAGCAGTCTACCCCAGGTCGGCCAGAAGTGAGTTTTTCAGAGTCTTCTGATCGCAGTAAACGAAGAAAAACAGAAAATCTACGAGCCACAGTCTCAACAGACGAACTTCTGTATTCTGCAAAAAGTAAATTACGGGCTGAACGTAAAACTGAGGTAGTCCTACAAAAGCTAAAAAATATAGAAAAAGTTTAGAGTCCGCGAGTAATACAAATATTCCTTTCACAAGCGACAAAAGCTTATCATTATTTATTGAACTCGGTTTATCACAAAGTAAATATCAGCAGCTGCGTAACGCTCATTTGGAAAATAAATCAAACATGTTGCCATCATATAAAAAGTGACAAAAGTCTAAATTACAATGTTATCCGGCTTCGGGACTCTCTTTTACTGTGGATAAAGCTGAAGTAAAATTACAACCTCTATTAGATCATACACTAGAACGTATTCTTTCAATTCAAATGGAAGTCATGAAAACTTTATCAGAGGATAAACTCAAAAATTTAACTTTGTTTTGTAAGTGGGGCTGCGATGGTAGTTCGCGACACGCTGAATATAAACAAAAGCTTGACGAAAATAGTAATATGTAGTGATGAAAGTATTTTTTTTACGTCTACAGTTCCATTACAACTTTTTCATACTAATACTTTGACAAAAGAAACTACTATTGTCTGGAAAAATCCAAGAACGTCATCAACAAGATATTGTCGGCCTATTCAAATTTAGTGTGCTAAAGAATCAGTAGATTTAACACAAAGGGGCAGATAATGGCAGCTCATAACACTCCTCGGTCTTATTGGGTAAAAAGAGAAGATGGAGCAGAAATAAGACGAAATTCATCGGTAATGAGGCCAAGAATACAATAAGAGCAATGCTGTACACCTCTTGGTCATTTGAGCTTAATAAGTTTATATTTGTAGTAGATTGCACACATAAATAGATAGAAGAAGATAATGTTACTGAAGTATTGCAGTGTAGGAAATAATCAACAAAGTACATAAGTAAATTTGAATTCAGAAAGGTGGAGGTGAAGGATAGTTAATCAAGAGGATTTGATAATAGATACTGAAAATACAACATACTGAAAGTGTAGAAATTATATATATAATAGTAGATAATTAACAATGTAATTAATTGTGGATTTATAAAAGGGGGAGATGAATTATAGTGAAGTAAAGGGATGGGTGTCGCAGTTTGGAGACTGGCGTGGGAGTGTTCGAATGCACCCACTGCGTTGGTGAATTGGGTGCTTGCTGAGCCAGAGCCAGAGGAGTCAGTCTAGAACGAGCAGTCTTAAAAGGAGTTGAATAAAGACAGTGTAAAAGCGATTGGTCATTTTTATTTGCCCTAAAGCCAATATTATACAGTGTTAATTATTTAAATCGCGCGCGCACACAACGGAGTCGACAGCGGTGGCGTAGTGGGGACATCGTGCCACGACAGCGTCATGTCGTTTACTGTCACGGTATTCGAGTCAATTTTACTTCCAAGCCGCGCCAATAGATGTTTCACATCAATAAGAAAAAACGGAAAGTTAGTAAACGGAAAATCAAAATACTATAAAGAAAGCTAAAGGACCAAAAAGCTACGTAGTAAAAAATAAAATCACATTTGACGGATGCAAACCAAAATACTCAGGTCTATCCTAGGTGCCCCAAGATACGTCAACAATGCTATCATCTAACGGAATACAAACATCAACCCGGTGGCTGTAGAAGCAAAGAAAATATGCATCAACTACACCAGCAGGTTGCGCAAGCACCCGAACCCATATACGAAAAACATTTTCAAAGCAAAAAAATTCCATCGGCTCAAAAGAAGTAACCCACTTTAAATAGCCCCATCAGCTTTACTGGGAAGACTATAAATCGCTACAATCAATAACAGCCTTCAGTCACAACCCGATCACCAAAGCATACCACGGACCGTAAAAGCACGTTAAACATGGGAACCACCAACTCGAAAGTCGACAATACTGGTGAAATAGTTAACACCATCATAATCAATCCAGAAGACATCAAATCCGAGAACATTGAACTAATACTGATAATCCTAACAATCGAGGTGGGACTATTATTAATTTACCAACTCTACAAGGACTACCGGAGAGGCCTCAAAAAGAGATATGCCAACAACAGTCAACCTTAGGAATCATCCATATTAGCCTCAACCTCCCAGCTGTGGAGTGATGAACCGAGACATTATAGCTGCCTGGAACTGGACTCCAGCAGTATAAAAAACATCAACCTTAGGCTAAGATTTGAAAAAATACATGTTAGAACTACTACCTAGTTGATCCACGTAACCACAAACCTAATAGTTAAAATAAAAAAATTTAAAAAAAACATTTGAGGACTATTTAAAAAGTTTGTTTGAGAATAAAGAAATGATAACGAACGGTTTGTGAAGCCTAACTCAGAGAAAACGCTAACCTGAGGACATTTCAGCATTATGGATGTTGACTAAAAAGTGATCAATTACATAAACAAATGTTTGTATTAATTGTTTAAACATTATTTTCCATTTAAATGATCTCTTAAATCTAAATAATTATAGAAAACAGCCATATTTCACAACATAATGCAACAAATAATATTATTACGTTTATAACACACATGCACACAAGTACCCTCTCTTTTACATACATTCTTTGTATCTTTCTCTCTCACACGTGTACACATGTGACGTCACAATAAAAAATGGTGGATTTTGCAGGATTTTTTACTGTGTATTTTAAAGGAGTAAATGCGCTAGAACGCCCATACCTTATCTACTGTTGCCGACCCGATTTTTTCCCCTATTGGGGAGTATGAGATATACATATACTCTACTTTCAACTGGTACAATAAAAGCACTACGACAAAATAATTTTCTCCAAATTAAATTTTACGACTATTCCGTCTTCTGACTGGTCACAGACTTACTACAGAATCGGGATGTAAGTTTGTTATTTATATGATAATAATTAGCTTGGTAAAAACCTCTTCTGAATTCTTACTGTTAATAATTCAAAAAATTGACATTATGTAATTAGATTCAACACCTGAAAATGGGAACGGATCCAATCACAGAGGAACAGCTTCAACTTGGCGACAAGAACGAAAAAATAAAATAAATAACAAAATGTTCCTATAAATTTTTGCAATCACGACTTCGCTCATATTTTTAGGTGGAAAACTATATATGTACATATATGTAAACTTAAGTAGCCACAACTTTTTTCCATATATAAAAATATAATTACGAACTGTTGTATACACTTCCTTAGCAATTTAAATACATATTTAATCTCCTTTTGTGTCTAAAGCTCAGATAATAAAATTTAACAGTTTTACTTTTATCCTAAGATTCATAATAATTAAGATTTTCGATATAATATTCATTTACATATTATGTTAATATGTATAATAGCATTCAAATCGAATAAGCAGATTTTGAGTTTATCGCGTTAATAGAAATCGAGTGTCGTTTATGTGCATACACTGAGAAGTAACACCCGAACATTTTGATAATGAAATTAAGAGTAATATTTTTCGTAATGCTTGAAGAATTGGTACAAATTACATACATCGACAATCGACAAATCGTTTCAACTTAGCTTTACAAAATCATTTCAAATTCAAATTTTCTTACTTTGTATTCAATATTCTTACGTGTAATTTTAATAATCTTTTATATTTTTATGCTTACAAGTCAATTAATTGAAATTGGTTGACAAAACTAGTATTCAGACCTTCTGTTTTAATTGTACGTATTATATATTTTATAATTATTTTATATTAGATCATATTTTGGTTAGGTGTTTTAAAACAATAATTACAATAAATATAATAAAAGCTTAATTATTTTTTCATTTGGTCAATTTTCAATTTCTAAGTTAATACTTCACAAATTCATTTCTTACTATTTTCTAAATGATATGTATATGACAATAATTTAAATTAAACAAATTAGTTTTATGTAAAAATATGTTATTTTTCTTCACGTACGCAATAATTTAAATATTCTTATATTTTTTAAGATAGTTTTTGTCTCTCTTTTTTCTATTTATTTTTCATTTGTTTTTTTTTATTTATTTGTTTTATTTTTTTTTTTATTCTTTTTATAATTTTTTATTTTTTATTTTTTTATTCTTTTATTTTTTTATTTTTTTATTTTTTATTTATTTTTTATTATTTTTTTTTTATTTATTTTTTTTAATATAGTTTCAGTATTTTCACTAACACGATTCAAATATTTGTTTGTGAAGATTATGAGGCTGATGGTCTATTGTTGCTGCAGGCGTTGAATTCTAGATGACGTTGTCCAAGGTATTGACGGAAATTTTTGTATGATGATCCCATTTGCTTGCACAATCAAAAGACGGTTGAATTTGAGATAAAGTAGACTTGGGGTCAAATTCAGAATATTATGTTAAATTGCTCTCCTATGAAGATTTCAAATATTATTCAGGATTCATTGCTTTTTCTGCTAATGATGTAATTAAGCTTTCTTGTCGACATCCATTTGAATTTGAACATTTATTATGCTGTTCCGCTTTTTTTACCGGAATTTCGTTAAACTAACATTTTTGTATTATACTTTCACATGTACATCAAAGATTGTCTTTTCTACTATTTTCCTATTAAAAATGTTTAATGTTTTTTTTTGGTTCGGTTGCTCGAATAAGGTAGAATTTGTTTACCAAACGATTAAAAGGAGAAGATGGAGAAAAAATTTCTATTGCCACTTTGGTTCAACCATTGGAAATCTGTCCCAGTGATGAATAAAGAAGTCATAGCCAAGGTGAATATGAACTCGGGATCCGCAGTTTTACTAACTGAGCTTTGCTAATGGTGGCATATTATTGTGAGTTTATAAAACGAAGCATCTAGACTATAATTTTTACTAGACGCGTTATCAAGAACGCTGATCCAATCTAGTTATCTTTTCGTACTAATGCAATTCAGCACAGCCTTTAAGTTTCACAATCTTCAGTGGAATAATTACTCTTCTTCCTTCGTTATGTTAACGGGTTAAAAATCATTTCCGAATACACCATTGATTGTCTATTGCGAAGAATTGATTCTTCTGATATCATTATTTCACTAAATATTAAGAGTCAGTTATATTCAAACATACTGCATTATTGCACTATTATGGTATTCGTGAAAGTTCTCGTCAATGTCACACATTTGCAGAAATTTGAAAAAAAAAACACATATAACATTACTAATTTTCACTTTTATCGAATGTTAATAAAAAATTCCCTTTGGTTCCTTTTGAAGTTTAATAAAATATATTTATTGTCGCGAACAGTTCTTGATGAAT
Source organism: Eutolmus rufibarbis (assembly GCA_963920795.1). NCBI lineage: Eukaryota > Metazoa > Arthropoda > Insecta > Diptera > Asilidae > Eutolmus > Eutolmus rufibarbis. The sequence continues at coordinate 29,665,469 of OY987207.1, forward strand.
ACGCAGGTAAAGAAGTAAACAAAACAGTCTATATATGGTGAAAAAATTGATAGATATTTTATTATATCACTTAGTCAATGTAGTTTGTTTAATTTACCTAAAAGTATCGGAAATACATTTAACCACTTCTTTGATGAGTATTTTATATAAAAAAAAAAAAAAAAAAAAAAAAAAAAGGTTTAAAGTTTATATTATATTATCCGACGGCGCAAAACGTAAAAAATTGATGTTGAGATTTTATATTTTTTTACAATAGATTTCTTGTTCACTGATTTTATGATTTCTCTAGATAATTAAAGTAATCATTGTCTTATGTTTTCCTGAGATTAAGATTATAGTCACGATGTCTTTGCAATATTGTCTTAATTTGATCGATTTGTCGAGCTGCTATCGCTGCCGTTGAAGTTGATTGAATTTGCATTGTCGGCTACTTTGAAGGTAATATTATGGTTTCTTGAATCCCTGATGAACTTGAAGACTGCATTCTGGTCACAGCATATAAAAGTTGATGCAAAAGTACAATGTCCAAAAATTGATACAAGTAGCTGCCTCGTTCGGTTCCAACGAACTAAATATTATTTCACTCAACACAGCAGACTTATATTCATTTTTAAAATATTGTTAACAACTTAAACATAATGTTATAATTTGTTTACAGAATTTGTATTTTGACTTGGAATTAAAATCGACTTATTATATTTATAAACAGAACATTTAATTTATAATTAAGAATTACATTTCTTTACTATATTTATATAATAAATAAATTATATTTATATTATAAATTTATATAAATTAACTAAATTTAAATGTATAACATTTATATTCATATGATATAACGAGTAACTCAAAATTGCTAATTTGATTCGACAATTTTCTTCAGCAACAATTAAATCCCAGAATAAAATCACGATTTTGCCAAAACATTTACTAAAATTTGAATGAATTAAAGATAACATGCGCTCTTTTTTAGTCCTCCTGCGCAAAATCAAAAAGAAGATATTGTGCTTAATTCATGCATTAAGGAGTGTATATTAAGAATCCACAAATCTTGATAACAAAGGCTTTCAATTTTATACATATGTTTGCGCCATTTATTTTGTAGGAAATCGTGTCATTTGTAATTTAATCGAGACAGCTTTCTTTTATGACAAGGGATTTTATTTCATTAAATTTTGGTATTTCCTAGGATAAACAATTTGTAATCAAAATAATGAGAATATTAAATAAAATTGATTTAAAAAAATAATAATAGATTTACTTTTTTAATAAAAAATATTTCCCATTTCCCCATAGGAAACCTCTACCACATACATATATGTACATAGATACATGCTTATATTGAACCGGAAAATTAAAACGAAGTAACTAATAACTAATACCTATAATAAATAAATTACAACCGAAAACAACCAATCTGTGACGCTTACCATTGATGATTGAACGAATCGTTTAAATACTCTTGTGATTTGGTTTTTGTACACCATGTAAAATAAAAAATACTTTACTAAATTTTATCCATGGATGCATGTATGTGGACCAGTGATCTTTACCCCTAATCATTATATATGTACATAAACAAAGACGGATCCGAAATTGCTCTACTCTTGACAGCCGCCGAAGACGCCAGATCGCACTATAATATTCTTTCAAATAAAATAGATTCGTTAAGTAGTTTTCTTTAATTTCTTTCTTCATCATTTACTGAGAATCCTACATTATATCAACATAAACATAAACCATATCAGACAAAATGTAAAACATGTACATATTTATTTGTTATTTTTTCGCATCATTGGGCACACAACATGCAACTACAGGACATTCAGCTTGAGGCCCGGATATGCAAAAGGACGGCGGTGGATTGGAACTCCTTCTGCTTTGAAGTTGCAATTGACTTTTGCATGAGACAGAAAAAAGCCATTGGTATATAACATTATATTAACATTTAAATTTTATATTAACATTTAAATTTTCTAATTTAGGTGGTCCCAACATGACCGTCGAAATTGATGAATCGAAATTTGGCAAGAGGAAGTATCATCGGGGCCACCACGTGGAAGGGCAATGGGTTTTTGGTGGTGTATGCCGAGAGACCGGAGAAATGTTTCTGGTGCCCGTTGAGCGTCGTGATGCAGGAACGTTGATTCCACTTATTATAGAGTGGATTGCACCGGGCAGTACAATTATCAGCGATTGCTGGAAAGCGTACGCCGGTGTGGATGAGATGTACCATCACTTGACAGTTAACCATTCGGTTAACTTCAAAGATCCGCTAACGGGCGCGCATAGTAACACCATCGAAGGTCTCTGGCGACACGCAAAAACAATATTGCCCGAGTACAACCGGAGGAAGTCCCTATTTATTGGGTATCTTGCTAAATTTATGTTTCTTAATTTTTGTCGGTCCCAAAAGTTGGATCCAACTTTGGTATTTTTGAAAGCAGCAGGATTGTTATACAATCCATACCAAGGAGGAGAAACATCCGAGGTAAGAATTTTGTGATAATTTTTCCAACAATAATACTTATAGTTATTATATCTACAGGAAAATGAAGATCTTCAGGGAGCGCAAAGTGAATAGTCCCCCGACGAAAATGTAGGCTTTTTTTAAATAATTGCATTTTAAATTACTAACATTAAATTTTTCACAGGAATACGACGTGTACCAGTGAATTTTTTGGATTAGGGCTGGCGGAGCTGGGTAAGTGCAATTTAAGAAAGAAAAAATGCCAATTTAAAATCATTTCTAATCAATATGAACTAAAACATTCGATATTTTGTACCGACAAGTCCGCAGCCGAACGCTCCGTAAAATCCGCTAAAATAATCTTTGTAAATTCCATTGTAGCATTCCTAGTTAAAGTGTGAAATAAAATAGTCTTTGTAAATTCAATTGTGTCTTTCCTTGCTAAAGTGCTCTGGGGTTTTTCAATCTCCCCACACGCGCGACCATTTAGGCCCACAGCTTCCGCTTGCAGCCAAGGACCGCGCGGTACGCAAAGTGCTCCCGCGGCGTGCCCGCCAGAACCGCCAAAGTACTCAAAAGGGTGTACCGGCCGGTACATCCAAAGACGTTTTAAATTTGCAGTGTTCTGATTGGTTCAACAATATTGAAATCTCCAATTTGACAATAATTGTCATTAATGTCATATTTGTTGATTCATTAACGTTACTTTTTCCCAACTAATTTGTGAGAAAAGTAATTTTAGCTTTAAAAATGTCTTCAAATGAAACAGAGACTGACAGTGAGCCGAAAAAGAAGAGAATGTGTAATCCCTCAAAGTATAAAAGAAATGTTATAAAATATTCTAAGGTTAAAGGACAGGCATATACTAATAATCGAGGAAAACAAATAGCTCTGAGATCTACCGGTGAAAATTGCAGGCAAGTTTTCCACAAGCCTTTATTCAGTTTACGTTTTTTATCGGGGCCTATGTATATATACCTAATATACCGTATATTTATTGCAGATGTAAGAAGAAATGTTTTGCGAATTTTCACCAAGATTATATGAACTTTTGCATTTCAAAAATTAACTTTTTTTCAACAAAAGATGACCAGGATATATTTCTTCAATCACTTATTCAAAAGTCACATATAAAACAGAGGCGTCCTCGAAAAGAAAATGGTATACAGAGGCAAAGTGCTTTTCAGTTCCATGTTTTAAAACAAACTAATAAAGTTAAAGTCTACAAGAAAACATTTATCAGCCTATATGGAGTTGCTGAAGCCAGAGTTTGCAGGCTTTGTGATTTGCTTAGTGAAGGAGAGTCCTAGAGATAACAGAGGATGTTACCCGAAAGCAAATACAGTGCCTCCTGAAATATGCCAAAAAATACACGAACACATCCTCTGCTTTCCTAGGAAAAAGACACATTACGCAGGAAAAGACATTGAATATCTTGATGCACGATTGGATGTCAAAAAAATGCATTCAATGTTTAAGGAAAAATATCCAGATGTCTATAATATAAAGTACAAATTTTATTTACAATACTTCAATGAAAACTTTTCCCTTAGATTTGGTCGACCCCAAGTCGACACATGTATAACTTGCGAAGAACTATTAACAAAAATAAAACAATCAAACTTATCAGAAAATGCAAAACGTTCGTCAATCGCTCATTTAATGATTCATAAAAGACGTGCCAAGAAGTTTTACAACGAAATTTCATCAATTCAAGATCTTTGCAGGGAACGAGATGATGTTGCAGCTATAAAATTCAATTTTATGCAAAATCTATAATACCATTGCCACACATTGCCATACAAAACATTTTTTATTTACGGCAATTATGGGTTCACTGTTTTGGTATTAAGGATTTAAAAACAGACAAATCGACATTTTACATGTATCACGAAGGCATTGATAAAAAGGAAGCCCCATTACGGCGAAGCCACATTTGTGTAATGCCTACGGCGGGGCAAGGCCCCCTGGCAATCGGCCGATGGCTCGAGCCATATCAATTATGTAGTAGACTGCGGTAGTAGGTAGATAGATAATATACATTTGTGTAAACAAATTATTATCTATCGAGCAAGCAATCATAGCAGCGGCACTTAGCGGATGTAGATTTGGAGTGTAGTGTAGTGTATTGTAATTTTCCAGTACTTGAGGTGGTGCTTGAGGTAGGTATAAAAGGGGATGTTAGAAGAATAGATATTCAGTGTTATGTCTAACTTGTTAAGATACGTGTTAAAGCGTAAAGCAGAAAATGTCGGACTCCGAGGAGAAAACGCAAGTGGTGGAAGTGTTGGAGAAGGAAGTTCCAGCCATGGAGAAGATGAAATTGATAATAATTCAACAGATATTGGAAGTGGTGATGAAAGTGAAAGAGTGGCCCAAAGAGAAGATAGCTATGCAAATTGGTCAAGCGATGACGAGTGTATTCGCCAGTTTCATAGAACTATTGGAGAACATCCACATTTCTATGTCATTATCGATGCCGAACGATATGCTAATAGACTATTCGAAAAATTTAAAGGAACAGCTATCTATTATAGTGGAGTCGTTAAGCCTAATACAGTTGAAGAACTTACGGACTATGTTGATAGATTATCTGCGCGAGGAAGAAACTCAATCTTCAAACTCGCAGTTGAACACGATGACCACATCCACATCTTGCACGATTGTGCCTTCTCAAATGGACAATGCAGGTGCTTCGGACTCATTCTTAAGCGAAGAAGTACTTCAACGAATGAGATTAAAGACCTTACAAAAGAAGCAATCAGCAACATCATCAGTTATCACTTACAGAACGGGAGAAGACTCTTATACAACCAAATCGGAACCGGTGCCCAACGCAGATTTCCTCATCGACCTGAAGTTATACGAGTTGAAGGGAATCCCCCCAGAAGTATTGGGGACGAAGGATATGTGGAGACATGCACGAGTGAGCATGAAGTTCTATGGTCGACATCTGCAAGAAGGACAACTTTTCAAATACTTCCAGAGGACACCCTCTTTAGCGGAAAATCTAATGACAGCGAATCAGACAGTGAAGAACATATACCAAAACGAAGGAGAACCAACTGCTCCAAGTACCAAAAAAATATTGAAGCGGAAGCACAAGCAATCACCGAAGCCTTATTAAAAATCGTTGCTGCACCAATAACAGACGGAACTAGAAAATCAGCTTGGGTTCAGGAAAGATATAGGTATTATTGGGATTACAATAACTCTGTTAAATTGGCTAAAAATAACTTAAAGATTCGATTTTCTAATATGACTTTGAAACAATATATTCAGTTTTACAATAACTTGGAAGAACACGGTATAAAACCAGTATGGAAAGCGACAAGTCACAGTACATTTAATGACTATTATTTCAATATTGAACAAAGCAAATATCAAGCTTTACGTTTGTTAGCGTGGCAGTTTTATCCAGAATCAATTGATCTTAATACTTTTGAATTTATTGATGACATTTCCTATAAAAAAGATGTTGCTTTATATATTAAAGATTTGTGTGAACTAATTGATAAAAAAACCGGTAAAATTAATACGCATTATTATACGTCTGCAACATGTTCTGGTAAAAGTTTTTGGTTTAGATTAATTTCGGACTTTCTATTAGTAACTGATAATATGTCAAATTTTAATAAGAATTCACAATTTCCTTTACAAATGTGTGTAGATGTTAGAATGATTTTTTGGAATGAACCAAATGCAGAACCATCATCTTATGAAGATCTTAAAAAAATTTTAGGAGGAGAAGAGTACAGCGCAAATATAAAAAATCGAGACCACGCGGTGATCGAACGTACTCCAATTGTTATCACTGCTAATCATAAAATATTTCCTAATCAGGAAGTTTGGAATTGTCGTATCAGGTACTTTAATTGGCAACAAGCACCGTTTCTAAAAGATAACGAAAATAAATATTTACACCCATTGACATTTATAGATATCATTAAGTGGGCTGAAAATGTACTTGAGGAAGAATTTATATAAATAACTGAAATAAAGATAATTGTACAGTATGTCTCGGTCTTTGAATTTTCCTGGTCACAAGTATTTAGGTCCCGGTAATCCACTAGATAATCAAGATCCTATTGACGAAGACGATAGAATTGCATTAAAGCACGATATCGCGTATGATCACGCCAAGACAAAGGAAGACGTAGATACATATTGCTGACAAACAGGCTATTGGAGAATTTTGGACTGACTTCACTTCTAATTACAATTGGCACTCATTAGTTGGAGCAGCTGGTTTGGGAACTAAACACTTGGCAGAGAAACTTACTGATAAGGTTTTTTATCCAAATATAGGTAAATTATGGGCAAAGATTATAAAAGAGCTTCTAATTGGTGGCGTTATAAATATAAATCCACAGATAAAAGGAAAAACAACGAAGCAGAAGAATCAAACAAGAAACAAAAAATTACATCACATTTTCCACAGAAACAAAAAGAGCACGTAGGTGTAGATCATCGTATATCAAATACAAATTCTATTCGTAAACCAGAATCTAAAGGATCGCAAACTTCAAATCCTGCAGGACCAAATTTTATCGCACTATCAACAGAATCATCTATGGAATCTAATGTTCAACAAGATGTCGCTATGGATGAAGGTAATGCAAGTGCCTCTGCTGGTGGGTCTTCTCGCGTACCTAGGTCATTATCTGCACAAAACAATGCTGGAGGTGCAAGTAATGCAGCAGGAATACGAGGAACTGCCATATTGCCCGCCGGACTTGGAAATGGTGATCACATATGGACAAGAACATACAAGAAACAGTATCACATGCGTATTACTTCAACTAAACATGAGTGTAAAAAAGATATTAATAGCTTGTGGATTCGGTATCCTGTTCATGATTTACCAGTCAATATGCTTGGTTTTTATATGAGTAAAACTGAAATACATCAAGCTATGAGTACACCATACGCAAAGGTTGTTCATTGTAAAGCTAGAGTATATAATCAAACAGCAAGACTTCCGTTTTATACAAATCAATCAACTAGTAATATTGGCAATAACAATGTTGGAGTCTTTATTACATCTTATAATAACATGCGTGGTGATAGAATTGGACGTTTACCAAATCAATCAATATTAATCGAAGAACGTTTTTGGGGTGATAATCCACATGAGAAAATAAAAAATACAGATTGGAGTACTGAATTCGGAAATTCACCAGCTTGGTTACAACAAAGGAATTTAGATAATAGATTTGAACATAACCGGTTTGTTCAATGTTGTTGCATTATATTAAAAATAATATTGGGCCACATATTAGGTATTTATATCTATTTTCTGACGGCTGCCCCGGTCAAAATAAAAATAATACATTATTGAGATTCATGTTGGCTTTGACTCACTCTAAACGATTTGAAAAAGTTTATCAGTATTTTCCCATACGTGGTCATTGATTTTTACCAAATGACCGTGATTTTGGAGTCATAAAAAGAATGTTCGTAAGCATGATGGTATCTACGTCCCAGGAGAATACATTGGTTTGGTTTCGAACTCCAGTTCAACATTTACAGTCATAGAGCTAAAAACTGAAGGTGTTGGAATATAAGAAATGGTGGCCAAATTTATAGAAAAAAACATGTTTGTCAACTGAATCTTATGGAAAAAGTCCCAAAAGAACAAAAAAATCATTCGCGCCTTCGACATACGTGAATTTGTAAAAGTTGTAGATTCAGATTCTGTTACAACTGCAATCATCATCATCAAGTAGATGGAGTAGGAGCAACAGTATCATTGGGTGGCCGCGTAGTACTTACACAATTAAAATTCACGTTTTATCATTCAGACCCCAGCGTAGAACTGGTGTTGGATTGATCCTTGAACCGCTTTAAGAGGCCATAAAACTCTGTTCCAACCCCAAGCGGTGTACAGTCCATGCATTTTCAAGATCTTCACGGGCTTTTACCCAGCTCATCATTAAACTATTATACATTGAGGATTAACATGATTTTTAACTGTTTTAACAGGTCTTTGAACTGCTGTGACAGGTCACTGAACTGTTTTAACAGCCCTCTGAACTGCTTTAACAGGTCTTTGAACTGTTTTAACAGGCCTCTGAACTGCTTACTGTTTTAAGAGGCCTCTGAACTATAAATATGTTTGGTCAAATAGCAGGTTGTTATTGAATAAAGTTTTATTCCAAGATATCGTACAGTTTACATTTTACTTCATATCTAATTTTCCTTAGGGGAGAAGGCGCATTTTGAAAGTACTTATTTATATCAGCGCCTGTTTTTACATGAAGATATGTGTTTATCATTAGCATATCTTCACTATTTTGGGGTATTATTATACTCCGACAATGTTTGAAGGCCTTTATATCTCGCACCGGTGTATTCCATAGATGATGATGATGACTGATAACTTCAATTGTCGGATCATAAACCACATCGCTCAATTCAATCCAAAAGTGAATTGGTGCTGTTACTTTATCTTTATATAATAGTTTACCACATCTAAGTTCAGCACCTACATTGTTTAAATGCTCAAAAGCTAGTAAACTTGCGGGTAGACAAACGCCGTACATGTTCCTTTTAATAAACTCTTGAGAAATTATTTTACAGATCTCTTTACACAGCCGGTGTTTGTCTTTTAATTTTATATTCTGGGGCATTTTCTTATCGTTTGAGTTCACGGAGGCTGTCATTTTTACTTTGATGGTAAATCCGTATATTGTATATCTTAAAAATTTCCTGCTTCAAATTAAGCTGTTAACTAGAAATAATGTATTTTTATCTAGATTTCCTGACTCAGGCTCTTTAGTATTTCTGATCTTAAATCCGTCCGTGCTGTACAAACGTTCTATATTGAATGAGGCAAGTCAAACTGAATGTTTTTATTTATATATATATATGTCAAAAGTGAGTAAAATTTCTTGATGTTATTTGAAAATTACAAGATGTTCACTACTGTCAATGAAACATATTCGAAAACATGTGGGAACCTCTGCGGTTCATTCTTACCCAATAGAGACTGTAGTTCAGCTAGGTCACCGTCAGGGGCAGCAGTAGCTAACTGACAACAAATTAACAGAAACCTGTTAAAGCAGTTTATATGCCTGTTAAAGCAGTTTATATACCTGTTAAAGCAGTTTATATACCTGTTAAAGCAGTTTTATATACCTGTTAGAGCAGTTTTATATACCTGTTAAAGCAGTTTATATACCTGTTAATTAAACAATATACATATATTTTTTAAAGATCTAGCTAAAAAAGGCCCCTAAAATACCGGCCCTCGGTTCTTTCATAAGAGGCTCGTTAACTACCTGTCAGGCTTGTACAATACTTCGAGATATTTCTCAGTCATAATTTTTGAGGTTCTAAGACACCATTGAAAGCAATAAAAATCCTAGAGGGTCCTAACCCCCTAAGAAAGAAAATTAAGAAGGCATATTAATTTCTGCTCCGATTTCAGATAAATCACATTTTCAAATTCCTCAGCTACATTTTCCATTTTTGTCTTTCAGTAAGGAAAAAATTCATCAAACTAACATGATTTTATACCTGCTAATTTTTCGACTAAAAAGCGGTATTATGTAGGTCAGGACCGCTTGATACATTTTCTAAAATATTTCATAATAATAAAAACGAAAAGAACATAACTATCTTGTTGTATTAATAAAGTTGCGTTTCAGGGTGAAGACTATGGAGTCTATACAATCTTTCATATACTTTAGGCACGAGATATTTTTATTTAAGTCCGGATGGCTGCTGAAAAAATATGTATGTATACATATTCCAGAAAATGTGAAGCCTGTTAGACCTGATAACTTTATTAAAGCAAGAACTGGTAAGATTGATAACACCGTTAATGTAAGAGCTGACCGTTGCGATAACGTCTTAGCAAATTTTTAGGGGTTGACCGACGAAAAATTCATTTCACATTCAGAAATCAGTGTCCGTGGAGTAAAAACGTGCAGAGTGAGGCAGGCAGGTAATTATTGTGTTGTGTGTGAAAATTCGTGTGAAGTTCTTTAACAAATCCGAAAAATTAATCACCCAGAATGTTTGTAGAAAAGGCCCCGTCCTCCCTCCTATTTGAACCGTTCAGAGCACAAATTGATTAACTCCACAAAATCGAAAACGGTGAAAAGTGACAAAATAACTTTTTGCTATTATTTGAAAATATATATAAAGTTCTGCGGTCTGTAATATTGTAGGTATATATTCGTTTTCACTAAATTTTTGTAAAAAGTGGCTCAGAAATATCAAATACATTATTTTGGTAGTTACATTTCTAATTTTCTACGATGACAGATGAATAATTATTTGCTATTTGTGTATGTTCACATCAATTGCGTATAAAAGCACCTTGATTTTAAAAATTTCAAGAAAACGGAGTTAATCAATTTTTGTTCACTGAAGGGTTTATTTCAATGAAACTTTGTATGAGGAGGACGGGGCCTTTTTTTTACCGATAACCTGAAGGTTAATTTTTTTTTGATAAGGTTCCTGTTACGTGAATAACTGTCATTCAGATTTGGACCAATATGATTTACATATGGAAAATACTTACTTAAATATCCAAAAAAAAAATTTAACCTTCAGACTGTTTGTAGAAAAGACCCTGTCCTCCTCATACAAAGATTGTTGAAATAGGAGGAGGAGAAAGGTCTTAATTTGTTTCAAAACAGTTATAATAAAATAAAGGTTATATATACAGTGGCGGAAAGATAAATAGCACAAATATGGAAATTTTAACAAAATTTAAAAATTGCATGTATGCTGGCAGTACTGATCTAACTTTTAGCACTTTTAAGACGACAGAGGTACCACTAGTATGTAACGGTATTATTATTCAAATTGACGCCATCTTGTCGGCAGCAGGTTAATTTGAAAAGAAGTACTTCAAATTTGGGAGGAAAAATAAATAGCACATTGCTATATTTTGTTTGCTTTCTTAAGAATACTTTGTTAATACTAGTAAGTTTATCATTAATTATTTAAAAGAAATGAAATTGAGGTTTTTCTGTTAGATTTTAATTATGGGAAGAGGCCGTCATTGCACTCCTGGAAAAAGAGAAGCCATTTTCAAATTATTTAAGAATGGTAAAAAAAATTACTGAAATTGCTGAGGTTTTGGACTGCTCGCGAAAAATGGTTTATAATGCCATTAAACAGGTGTCGCAATGTGACACATTTGAGGAAAAACCAAGAAAGCAACGCAACAGAAAAACCACGAAAGCCATGGATCGAGCAATGGTGAGAGCAAGCCGAAGGGATCCTTTCAAATGTTCTGAAGTTCTTAAGGAAGAAATTAGGACAGAATATGGTGTAGATATTACTTCAAGACTTGTACGCTATCGTTTATGTGAAGCAGGTTTAAATGGGTGCATTGCAAGAAAAAAGCCACTTGTTTCAAAAAAAAATTTGAAAAAACGATTAGAATTTGCAACGGACCACATAAGCAAGCCACTGTCATTTTGGAAAAATGTCCTTTGGAGTGACGAATCGAAATTTAATAGATTCGGCTCCGATGGCAAAGTCTACGTACGTCGTCCTAAAGGACAAGAATTTAATCCAAGATACACCATTAAGACTATAAAACACGGCGGTGGAAATATTATGGTGTGGGCAGCATTTTCCTGGCATGGCGTAGGCCCTATTGTAAAAATATCAGGAAGGATGGATCAGCATCAGTATAGGGATATCCTACAAAATTATATGGAACCATTTGCCTTTGAAAATTTACCCGTTACGTGGAAATTTGTCCATGACAATGATCCAAAGCATACTTCACGTTCAGTAAAGTCTTGGCTTGTAGAAAAATCTATCGATGTGTTGACTTGGCCCCCACAAAGTCCGGATCTGAATCCCATCGAAAACGTTTGGAACGATGTGGATAAGCTAATTCGGCAAAGAAAAAATGGGAATTTAGATGAATTATGGCGAAGCATTCAAGAGGCGTGGTACTCGATCTCAATTCAACGTTGTCAACAACTCGTAGAAAGTATGCAACGCAGATGCAGTGCTGTTATAAGCAATAAAGGGTACCCTACTAAATACTAAGTTAATAAATTTGTAAAATTCTGCCATGAAATGGTTTTAAGTTATTAAAATAATTAAAAAAATCTAATTGTGCTATTTATATTTCCAAGCCATTTAGGACGTTATTGCCAATTGTAATGGTATTTGAACTTATAATAATTTCAAATAATAACAAAATTGTTGAATTAACTTCTCAAGATAATAAACAATTTCTTTCCTACGTTTTTTAGAAATTATATTATATATATTCTTCCTCTGCGATCTTCAAAACTTCAGCTTGGTAGATGTGCTATTTATCTTTCCGCCACTGTATATATTACCTATTTCAGCAAAAATGGAGAATATCGACAACTGTATAAGGGACCTGTTGAGGCGCACACTGCCTGCGAATCTGGTTGTAAGTTTTATATTTTTTGTATTATTATTCAATTTAAAATACTGTATATTTCCAGTCGCTGCCGCACATTGTTTTGCACGGCGAGTTCAAGGTGCTCCCGCCACCCTCCCCAGTAATGGTAACCCTCTATGAGGGATTACTTTTAGGCGTTACGAGTAGGGTGTCGTACACTCTCGAGGACTGTCCACAGACCGTTATTGTGTGGGTCATAAGGGAGGCACCCTGAAGAGTAAGGTGGTCCTTATTCCTAGGAAAATATTTGAGTATTTTTTTTTTTTTTTTTGTATTTTTAAATGACGTTTAGAGGTCGCCACCAATGTTTGAATTTTAAAACTCAAAAATCTGTAATAATTTTTTCATAGTACATACTTTCTTTATTAAAATTCTTAAAATTTGTGAGATTATTAAGCAAGAACATTCTGGTAAATTTTCATAAAAATATTAAAATTGGTAGTCAGGAGAACTTGTGTTTGCATCATTTCTTTAGCATATAAGTTTATCTTAATGTATATTCACTATACTATAATGGCCCCACAGAAGCGTTTCATTTGAATTTGGTACTAAATATCTCTTATCATCGTGAGGACTTAGTGCGATTTTTGTCTGAGTGATGGTGCTAACCTAATGTTTTTGGGCTCTGAAAACTTTTTCTTCAATGAGTGAAACCATGAAAATCGTGGGCGAGCGAGGGATATTTTTATCAATTATTACGAATCTACAAAATGTTTAGCTAATAAACCCGGTAAAATACAGTTTTTTGTTATTGAACAATATTTATTTAACATATTTTATATACATTTTCTTTTAAATCCGTAAGGTATAGAACTATTATCTTCGAAAAATCTTCTTTTTTCAGCAGTGACGCTGTATTTCTTCATCTCAGGAACAGTCACAACCTCGTGAATTTCTGTACGGCGTATATTTTGAGAAATGATGGAGATGTGATCGTTTTCTCTGGGATTTAAAATCATGTCAACTATTACATTAAAATTCACAAGCTTTGATGTTTCATAGTTTAAACGAATACCCTTGACCTTGCACTCGGTTTTAAGGCGTTGTTCTTTTGCATGAAAATATTCATACGCGTAATTTTTTGGCCCTCCACACACAAATTGTGTTATATAACTTCCACACCCATAGCATTCAAGTTCATCAGTCATATCACCAACGAATTCTCCTGTTGGTGGGTCATATTCTCCTTCTCTGCTAACATAAATAACAGAATCGGTGTCATAATATAAAACTCGATCACCAAGTTGCTCTAAGTAGCTGTATAACTTAAGCCTGGCCTGGGTAGTAGTATAGGAAGCAATACAGACGTTAACGGTGGATAAAGATTCAGCGGCTTCTTCTTTGTAACACCAATTTACGATTATTGTTTCCTCATTGACGGGTAGTATATGTTGCACTTCCACTGCCGAATTTGTTAATAAACTATATAACTCGCCAGGGTTATTTATTATGCTTGTTTTCGGCTGATTTTCACGTTGCCCAAATTTTCCCCAGAAGGAATTCAATATTAACTTTGCTAGAGATCTTAAACCGGGATTATTTATAATTTCAGAGAATTCGAGCTTTATCCCTTCATTTTTCAGAAAGTCTTCTATGTATTTGAGTTTCTGTTCTTCGTATTGACATTTACTAGGCCATCCAGATGCTTGCTGCTTCATTTTGATAAATTTATTCATCATAGAGGTGAACAAACCGCCTGAACGCGTTAGTTTTTCATATTGTTCGATTTTATAGCTCCAGATCTCGTACACCTCCAATAGTTTATACCCTCTACTTAAACTAGCCTTAACTTCATCAATCACCCATGTTCCTATTAATGCTCTTTCTTCATCTGTATGTGGACATTCTTCACAGGAGTTCTTCTCTTCACTACATGTGCGGCATAATGAAAACATTAACTTCTTGTTTTGCTTGATAGGAAGAACTGGATGGTATAGGTCTTTTGGTGGTAAAATTTTACATTTGATTAATCCTTCTGTTTTTTCCAAATCCACCTTTGGGCAGTCATTATTTCCAATATGTAGTTTAGGGTGACCAACAGGAAATTTGCCATTTTTGCAAACCCATGGATACAGCGAGCACACATCGATATATTTAATTTTCTCCCCGGACTGACACTCATAATACTTGTAAGTATTTCCCGTCCGTCCACCATAAAAAGCATCGCGAGGTTTTAGTGGTATGTTTACCAACAAGGGATGATCTTTTAAATATCGCATGTCTTTATTCTTCTCCAGCTGTCTGCGAAAATCACACTCCCACATTTCTATTACTTCATATCCATAAGAACGTAACCGCTCGGTTTTTGCTACAGTAGCTTCATAACTCCTGTTTAAAGTATCATTGAGGTCATCATACAGTGGAGCATCGCGATTATATGTTAAGCATGTAGGATGTCCATGATAATAGCAGCCGTGGAATTCGAAAATTTAATTTGTCTCTGGACAATATCCATCTACTTTTACACCATTTATTACGACCTCTCTTTGTTTAACAGCATGCAGGATATTAATTTTCCACTGATCTTCTTCCCATATCAACCATTGTATTGCTATTTTTGATTGGTTGTCAGCATTTCGATACCCATTTCTAGGGATAATACCAATTGTATCTTTCTTGAGAAAATTACGTCGATATACAAGGTTGCACGCGGACGCTATCGTTGTTGCCTCCAAAAACGGCTCAACATTACATTCGTCGAGGAACAATTTTCTAAATTTTAAACTTGCTTCGGTCAAAATTTGCACGTCGTTGACACAATATTCAACAATATCACGCTGCATATTGAATTCATCATTTTTATGTTCCTCATACCATTTGAGAAATACATCTCGTTCTTCTGTTTTCATCGTATCAGGGCCATAATATTCTATAGCAGGTAGAGAGCCAATATAATTTTCATTTTCAACAGTATTAAAGAGATACGGAAAATAGCCCTTCTTTAATATAGATGATAACTCAAAGGCCTTTGGTAGTTTCGCTAGAGGCATCGGAAAATAATTTAGTGAATCTAAAAATTTGACGTTATCCAACTGCATTAATAGAATTTTCGTTCCACGCATAATTAATTCTGGTTTTAAATCGGTATTTTGTAAAATATAATTCAATATAAATTGATGATCAAATGTCTGGCCGTTATGAGCGATTACGATTACATTTTTAAAGTCTTTTCTTACTCTTAAAATATGTTGCATAAACTGCCTTATAACATCTTCTTTTTTGATTGTAACCCTAAATTTACATTTTTGACAGAAGTGCAGAGTATTATCGTTTAAACATTGATGACATCTTTGCTGGAAAACACATAAATTTGGCTCGTGTTGTTTTATTTCTCCGAGCACTTTTTCTCCAACAGCTTTTTCTTGCCGAGTTTCCAGATCGAAGAATATATATAAAACATCATTAAGTTTTGGCTTCCTCTTATCAGGTTGAATAAAACATACGTGACCTTGCGGCACATGTTTGTCACATATCTTACAAAAGTATTCTCCACAGATATGTGTTTTGTCTGCTTTGTATGTTTTTAAACAATCCATACTGAATCCAAAATGCTTTTATTTCGGCTGAATTGAGTTAAGGTGCTTGTACCTTTACTCAGAGTGCGTGATAGCGGTGCAATGTACCACTTCACAAAAGAATTCCCAATGACTATGAGTTGAACGAATGCACTGAAGATGTGGTTAGCTTCAGCTTAGGGTGGCTGCCGAACCTGAAAATTAATAAATTAATACACACCGGCGTTGTTAAGTTAACAGACTGACTCTTTATTTCTCGTGCTGGTATTTAAATATACATCACAATGCTGATCTAAATTAGTTATCGCTTAATAATTACTTACGAATTATTTTTGCAATCGCACGTGACAAATTCTTGGCTCGCACGGGCGAAAGGTGCTAACCATGCCGAAAGTGCATGGAGCGACGACCTGTAACTGGGCGCGCGTCGAGGTCGCGAGAGTGGTATCAGGTTGCCTCAAGAATTTGTCGCGTATGATTGCTGACAATTAAATTTACAAAATTAGGTCATTAGCTTGTTTACATCATTTGTTGGACTTATTTCCGCTAATGTTTTTTATGCTTAGGCTTAACTTATGTTAGATTAACATTCTCCCCCGCGTTGAATGGATATTCAACTATAGTAATATTAGGCGTCGAATTGGATGTTGAAGGCTGATTGTGCTGGATTGTGTTGTTGCCGTGGCGCTGGTGCTGGTTTCCATACCCTTCGTACTGGGCAAATCGTGGTTTGGTGTTTCCATAGTAGAGCCGCTCCTATCACAGCTATTAGTACGAGGCTGACGTATCCTATTGAGAACTGGTGTATGTCATGTGCAGGCAGCTTCACTGGCGTACTTGTGTGCATTTTTAGCTGTTGCACCTCCTGTTTTATGATGTCTATTTCCGCTGCGTATGATTGGTATTGCGCGGTGTGATTAGGGGCGAACTCTGACCTATTTGCGATGTTTATGTCTGTGAGATTGCTCAGTGGGATGTAGGAAGTTCTCATCACAGATGGATAGGTGTTGTGTCCTTGTATAGTTACCAAGGGTTGTCGAATGAGACAACGATCGCGAATTTTTAGGATCCCCGTTCCCTGTATTACATGCTGAGTGATTTTATCGCCGCATACTACATTTATAGTCGTCTCGTTGGTTAGTACGTATATCCACTCATTCGAGGTGTATAGCTGGATCCAGTGGGGCCCATCTTCTACTCTGATAATCTGGCAAGTAGGTGACGGAGGTGCATGATTCATGTAACTGACCTCGCATTCGCTAACTGAAGATCCCCTTCTATAGACGGGGTGATTTTGGTTGCAGAGGTGCTTGCCTTCTTCGATGATGATACATGCTTGCAGTTCTTGCTCTGTCATTGGATAATATTGGTCTCGATGTAAGTTGATAATTAAGAAGGGGGATGATGGTTTAATTGCCATGAAACTATTGTTGACTCTTACTGGGACAGGGGTGACCTTGAATAGTTCGAATTCTTCCGATGATAGCAGAGGGATGACCAATTTGAAAATTGCGTATCTGGTTGTAATTCTTCCCTGAACCCTGATTAATGAATAATATTTAATAGGCTCATCTCGTTGTAGCGGTAGTTGCAGAGATGACGGAAGATGAGTTTTGATTTTTATAAGCTCCTCCTTTAGTTGTTGTGGAGCGACAAGTAGTGGGCTAATCCTTCCGTGCTGAATGTCGGCAATTACATCCAGAATTGAGTTCTGAATTCGAAGGAAATTGGTTGCCGTGAGAATTACTGATAGGGTAGCCGTGACAAATGTTTGCGCAAGTTTTTCTTGGTAGAGTTCTACCATTATGCCATTTATTTGTCTCGTTACTTGCTCGATGTTGATCTGTAGCGAATGGAACTGATGGCTTATTGCCTCTTCTTCTCTTTTCATGATGTTTAAAGTGGCGTCTAGAACCGATGTTTGATTTTTCATCAGTTCCAAAGTATAGTCCTCATTACCTTTGATGTTGGCTATTGTTTGGGTCATCTTTTCGGCGTATTCTGAGTCTAGGACCCCAAACAGAGCGTTTGCGACGTTCCCAATGAAGTTGAAGGCGCCTCTCTTCCTTCGCCTTTGGTTGTTAGTCGATGATGATAGTAGCATGTTGTTTGTGGTTAATTCAGACAGCAGGTGTTCTAGATGGCTGACAATCCCTCTGCAGGCCTGATTATCGTCGATTTTTTTGCACAGCGTTCTGAGGGCCATAGTGTAATTTTGTAAACATTCGTACTCCTTCCAATAAGGTGCCAAGTCATAGTATACTACCAAATCCCATTCGTTTGAAATGATATTTGCAGCTCCTAAATTCTCAAAATAGATTCCCGGTTGATGGCTGAATGGTGTTATTTCGATAGCTGAGGCTTTTGCTACTGGTAGAACTAAACATGCGAGTAGTAGTGACACTATGGCAGATCCTAGTGACAGTCTTGGTCTTTTTCTAGGGCTGTGCTCATAGCTGCTGCTGGCGTGTTGGTCAGTATTCGTTGTGTTGTCGACCCTTTCGGATGATTCATTGTCTGAAGGTTCCGGGACCACAGGAAGTGGTGCAAGCTTATGAATTGGTCGACGACTAACTCCATTTGCTGTTCGTACATCAACTACACGGACTAAGTCATCTTCTCCTTTAATGACGTTGATTATCCGACCAAGCAGCCACTTTAATGGTGGTACGTTGTCCTCCTTTATCAGTACCATGGTGCCTGGTATAACATTTTCTTGTCGTTGCTTCCATTTGTAACGATGCTGTAACTGATTCAAGTAATCTGTGCTCCAACGTTTCCAGAACTCATTTTTAATATGTGAGACCAGTCTCCAGCGGGTGATGAGACTGCCTCTTGCGGGCTCAGCATTGGGATCAACTGTGCTCGTTAGTGGCTCTCCGATTAGAAAATGCCCCGGAGTTAGCGCTGTTAAATCGTTTGGATCTGAAGACATTGGAGTGATGGGTCGTGAATTGAGTATCGCTTCTATTTCCACAACTGCTGTTTCGAGTTCTTCGTAAGTTAGCGACGCTGATCCGAGAGTGCGCTGTAACAGATGCTTAGCTGCCTTGACTGCAGCTTCCCATAGTCCCCCAAAATGCGGGGCTCGTGGCGGTATGAAGCGAAAATCAATGCCCCTTGCGCTGCATGTTTCTTTGATTTTATATTGGGATTCCTCTGACGCTAACATCTCTCTTACTTCATTTAAGATGTTTTTTGCTCCTACGAAGTTTGTTGCGTTGTCGCAATAGATCGTCTTGCAATGTCCTCGCCGTGCTGTGAAGCGTCTTAAAGCTCCGAGGAAACCCTGAGTGGATAAATCGCTCACTACCTCCAAATGTGTAGCCTTTGTTGGAAAACAGCAGAATACTGCAATATATGATTTCTGGGGTTTCTTTCCGCGGATCTTGAAATGAGTCCAGATAGGTCCACAGAAATCAACTCCAGCATTTACAAATGGTCTTGCGGGCTGAACTCTGTCGGCTGGCAGATTACCCATCATTTGTGTTAATAGCTTTGGCCGTGCTCTTGTACATTGTATGCAATGCTGCACTACCGATCGAGCTAACGTTTTTCCTTTTATAGGCCATACTGTCTGGCGAGCTATTGCCAATAGCGTTTGTGGACCGACATGCTTGTTTTCCTTATGCAGGTCACTTAATAAACATTTGGTTAGAGGATGGGAGCATGGCAGAAGTGCTGGATGTTTGGCTTCATGTGGTAGCTTAGATGCTTCAAGCCGGCCGCCAACTCTAATCACCTTATCGCTGTCGATAAATGGCGCCAAGCTGCTAAGCTTGCTGTCCTTGGACACTTCCCCATTTCGTTGTAATTGTGTTAAGTCGTCTTTGAATTCTTCTTGCTGCATTAGCCTAATGATTGTTACTTGAGCCTCGCTTAATTCGTATACGTTTACAACGAGCGTATCTGGAACGCGTTGACTCTGTTTTCTGGAGCCCTTGATGAAACGTAGCGCATAGGCTATGATGCGCTGCATCTTGCGGAATGAATTTCTGTGGTCTATGCCTTCCAAGAGCATTTTACCTGCTGCAGCGATTGAAGCGACCGTTACGGGTTTTTGCCTCCTTTCGAGATCATTTTCGATATTTTTCCTTGTATATGCTGGTGGCCATAGGTCTTCTGAGCCATGCAAAAAGGTGGGTCCATATAGCCACAGATTACATGTGCCTAGTTTCTCGGGCATTATTCCTCGTGACAGTACGTCGGCTGGGTTCTCCTTGGATCGAACATGTCTCCATTGTTCAGGGATGGACAATTGCTGAATTGAGGAGATGCGGTTCGCCACGAATGTTTGATATGACGAGGATGGTGCATTTATCCATGCCAGGACTATTTCAGAGTCTGTCCATAGGAAAATTGGAGAATTTTTTATGTCTAAATCCTTCTTGAGACGATGCGCAAGTTCTGCCGCTAGTTTCGCTGCGCATAATTCCAATCGCGGCAGAGTGGTTTGCTTAATGGGAGCTACTCTGGATTTCGCGCACAGTAAGCGTACTGCAATCATGTTGTTCCTGTCGATTGATCTCACATAAGCCGCGGCTCCATATGCCTTTTCTGAGGCATCTGCGAATACATGTATTTGAATTAGCTTCGGGATTTTGTGAGCTAATACATGCCTTGGTATTTTTACGTCGTTTAATGCCCTTAATCCTTCGCGAAAATTCAGCCAAAAGGAATGCAACTCTTGTGGCAGAGCTGCATCCCAGTCACATTTTAGCATCCATAATTTTTGCAAGAAGATTTTTGCTGTGACCACAACTGGGCCTATAATCCCAAGTGGATCGAAAAGTTGGGCTATCTCTGAGTAGGCTGTGCGCTTTGTTACTCGATGACTGAAGTTGCCTGCTGCTCTTATGCATAAATCATCACTTTTAGGCCTCCATATTAGTCCCATGGTTTTGATATGTTCTTCTGATTTGCTGCAAAAGTCCACTTGTAACTCTTGATCTTCCCTTGGAATATTCTTCAACAAACTGTGGTGATTAGCACACCACTTCCTTAGTTTGAGTCCGGCAGATTGTAGTAAAGATTGCAGTTGAGATTGTTTTTCTATTGCTACGCTCAGATTGTCTGCCCCAGTGAGGACGTCGTCTACGTAAAAATCTTTGTTAAGTACTTCCGTCCCCAGCGGGTATTGATCAGCCTGTGTTTCCGCTAACATTTTGAGACATCTAGTTGCTAGATATGGAGCGCTTGTAGTTCCATAAGTTACTGTGCAGAGCTCATAGCAACGCAATCGATCGCTAGGATTGTTTCGCCACCAGATGAGTTGATATTTTCTATCGTCCTGATGAATTTCTATCTGCCGGTA
This sequence comes from Eutolmus rufibarbis, assembly GCA_963920795.1. Classification (NCBI taxonomy): domain Eukaryota; kingdom Metazoa; phylum Arthropoda; class Insecta; order Diptera; family Asilidae; genus Eutolmus; species Eutolmus rufibarbis. Next base: position 29,687,182 of record OY987207.1, read on the forward strand.
CATCTTTTCGATGTCCGCAGTGAAAACGAACCTAGGCAGGCGAAATCGTAATAAGATTGAGAACACATCATCTTGTATAGTGGGTCCAGTAGCCAGCAAGTCATTTAAGGATATATTGCTGGAGGTTTTGGCTGATGCATCAAATACTACGCGTAATTTTGTAGTTGTACTTTCAGGCTTACTGACGCAGTGATGTGGCAGAAAACTATACGGTGCCTGCACTTCATTAAAATTGATTTCTCTCATGTGTCCCAATCTAATATATTCTTCCATGAAGCTGATGTATTGATTCCTTAGATCTTCTCGTGTGCTTAATTTCCGTTCAATAGCCATTAAGCGCTGATATGCAATCTTTTTTGACTCTCCTAATTTGTTAGGGTCATCCTTAAATGGAAGTCTTACTACAAACCGTCCAGTATCTGTTCTTCGGGTGGTTTGAACAAAATGCTCTTCGCATCGTCTTTCAGCAGTTGTAAACGCCCTTGATGGTGCTTCTGCATCATCTAGCGCCCAAAATTTCTCAATTTGCAATCTGAAATCTTCATCTTCAGAGCATATTCCACAACTTGCTTGCAACTGTTGTGTCTGGTGAACTGTTCCTGCTGCTGTCCACCCAAAGACGGTGTTTTGCAAAACTGGTAATGAATCTCCCAGTTTTATTTGGCCTACCGAAAGAGTTGAATAGTATAGGCCTGCTCCAATCAATAAATCAATATTATCTGGCTGATTAAACCGCGGATCTGCTAATTGTATATTAGCCGGTAATTGCCATGTCGAGATATCTATTGCCTGGGAAGGTTGTGGAGAAATGATGCGAGGCAGCACATGAGCCTCCAGTCTGGTACGGAAACCATTGATCCGGGACTCTAACAATATGTTTACCCGCTTCTGAGCCCTGTGTTTTCCTGAGCCAATGCCTTCTATATTTAGGATTTCGGGAGTTCCCGTTAGTCCAAGTTTCTTGACTAACCTTTCGCTTATGAAATTTAACTGTGAACCACAGTCTAAAATGGCTCTGCATTCAATGCTAGTCCCATGATTGTTGATTACTCTTACGCACGCTGTGCTCAGTAAGACGTAATTTCTAGTTGCTGATGCCTTCGTGGTAAGTGAAATGGCTTGATCTTTTTTGCGGTCCGTTGATGCTTCCGGACCTTGTGATTGTGTTGATTTTGGTTCTGGGGGTTGCACTTGGCTACGAGGTGTAGTTTCGATGTGTAATAGCGTGTTATGCCTTTTTCCGCATTTAGAGCAGCCTCTGGATGTGCAATTGTTCAGGTTGTGGCCCATTTTCAGGCAATTGAAACAGGCATTAGTATTCTTGACTAATGACACTCGTTTAGCTGGAGACAGCTGTAGTAATTTTTTGCAAGCGAATAGTGGATGATTGCCCTTGCATGATGGACATCCTGAATTGACTGTGCTTGCTAACGCCCGTTGTGTAGGCAATCTTTTGTTATCGACCTTGTTGCCGAGCGCCTCTAATGATTGGAATCGATTCTCTAGAAATTCTAGACATTCGTTGAGGGACTGTAATGATCGAGGCTGACTAAGAGATTGTTCCCATAAGGTGTGGGTAGCTCTATCCAATTTTCTTATCAAGATGTGAAGAATAATTGGGTCCCAATTTGTAATATCAATCCCAAGATTGCTTAGTGCGAGTAAACATTCTTGGGTGGTATCGTGGAGCATCTTTATGGCTGCTGCGCTTTCTGTTGTCACTGCTGGCTGTGCTAACAATTTATTTAGCAGTGCAGTAACTAGTAATCGCTTGTTTTCGTAGCGATCACAAATCAACTTCCATGCCGTGGCGTAATTAGCGTCTGACACGGTTAGATGCCTGATCAATTTTTCGGCTTCGCCTGATAGACTGCCTTTCAGATACCACAACTTCTGGCCTGCAGATATGGTCTGGTTATGCACTAATTCAGTGTATAGGTCGCTAAATTGCCTCCACTTGAGGTAATCCCCATCAAATTTGGGTAGCTCGATTTTTGGGAGCTTAATGGCAGACCTGACACCTTCTGTGGCAGTGCTGACTGCAGTGATTGGTGATTGGCGCTGACACTGACTCAAGCCTTCATGAAGTTGTAACAATTTGTCCTGCATTTGTTCTTCGAGCTGTAAATAGTCCTCCATATGCTCGAGAAGATAAGCCTCGCCAGCTGTCACTACCAACTTTTTGTGCAAATCTTGAATTTGTTCCCATTGGGCACTTATTGTCTTAATCATCAATTCATATGAATTGACCGACTGCAATGTTGTGTTCAGGGATGGCTTTGAGAGTAGCCTTCTAAGGCCTTGCATTAAATATGCCTTATGACGGATGTTGCCGCCTTGTTGATGCTCCGCTCCTCTTGGCACAGCTGTGGTGCTGTCCGTAAGTGCATTGCCGGAAGCATCGTTGATGCCGGAGCTTCGAGATTCTTGGATCTGATCCCGCTGCGGCTGCCTATGATTAGGCTGATTGCTCGGTGTAGAACTGACAGTCTTCATTCGGTCCAAAATGTCTTCTCGGACCTCGTGATATCCAACCCGGATACCCTCATAGTATCCCTTCGTGAAATAATCATGGTCTAATTGTTGACCATGGCTGATGCGTATTTTGCTGTCTGTGGCCTCGAAGTCCTCCCACAGCTGATCCAATGTTTTAAGGCGTGCTGCAAGATACTGCTCTGTCTTGCGCGCTGCACTATCCTTCTTGTAGTTCACTGCTGCTCGCTGGATCTCCTGTCCGGTGATCTCTTGTCGGGCAGCAAGTTCGTTGAGACTCATTTTGGGAATACGTGAAAGCAAGAATCACGTCGGGGTCACCAAGCTTGTTTACATCATTTGTTGGACTTATTTCCGCTAATGTTTTTTATGCTTAGGCTTAACTTATGTTAGATTAACACATACATCTTTTAATTTGTTCACACACAGTCTTCTTATTTAATGACCCAGATGCTTTGTGATTATCGAAGCATTGCAAGCCTCTAAAACTTCGATTGCAATCTGAACATTTGATTTCGGGTGTTATTTTATAACATTCAGGTGTTTGCTGACAACAGGGACATGTTCCACCGCATCTGTGGTCATTTTTAGTATTATAGGGCACATGACATTGCTCACAGTAATAACCGCAGCAAAAAGCAGCAGTGAGGGATGTTATAACATTATAATGTCCCCTATGAAACAGTAAATTCAAACGCTTTCCAGTGCACTGCCCTTCAAACATAACTTCTCTCCCCTTTGTTCCATATTGATAAACTGTAATTGCATAGTTTTGCAAAAAATCTTGGAACAATTGAAGTTCCTGTATTCCGCCTCCATCAGTAGGTATGGTTATTTTTGCATTATTAATTAATTCTGCTGTTCTTCTTGTCTGAAGTTTTGCTCTATCTTTCCGAACATTTGAATAATCTGGATCTTTCTCTACATTCGCAATTGCAACGACTAGAGCTCTTGGCAGGCATAGTCCATCTTTGTTATTTATAGTTACTATTCCTCTCCTCATTGCGCATTCTTCATTAAAAGTATTATATTTACTAGCACGATTATTTCCTCGCCCTTGTGGAAGCGTAACAGAGGTAACCCCCAAACAAAAAGTATCAGTGTTAATTCCTAAATAAAAAAGTTCAATGAAAAATCTAGCATATCGATAATTTATATAAAGTACCTTCAGAGTTGCTCTGAAATATTTTCGAAATCATTTCCCAGATATCTTCTATTTTGATTTCCGAAGCAGATCTGAAATTCATCCAACCTGGTCCCCTCTCCTTAAAACTGTTGCCACAAAAAGTAATTCCAACCTGATCATTTGGTAGGAGCCCCTTTACGGCATACTGAATAATTTCTTCCACCGAAGTCTTAATCCAAGAGGTGGGCTCCGCATTTTGGGGCACCGGGGCGATTTTAAACTCTACTTTTCGACCTTTTATATTAAAACGTTTAATATAGGTTATGTAATCTTTTTGAATGCTAAATTTCTTCATTTTTACGGAGTATTAAACTATTACGTCTAGTCACTTTGAAGGTATGAATAAAATTGGTAAGCTGGCGCGATAATTTCATCGTATTACTCTTAACGAAAACCTTTCTCTTCTAGAACCTTCTTCAAGAAAATAAATGATTTTCGATTTCAAAAGGTAGATACTTCTTTGGTACGCCATTTAGCAAAATTTAGCTATTGATTATATTAATCATTCAGTGGTAATAAAAACATCATGAGAAACTGATCACCCCTTTAATTTAAAAATCTAATATTATCAGAAACCGGTTATCCCCTGCGAATTTTAAAAAAAAATCAGTCTTTTAAGTACTATTATTCGCTAAATCGTGCGCCTGAGCCGTCGTCCGATACCAGGCGAGCATAAACTCCAGCAATACAGTTTATCGAGGCCCTCGTGTAAGAACAGCGGAGACCGGGCAGGTTCTTATCAATCATACTCAGCACGGCCGAAATTAAATTCTATTTTTAGATGGCTCGATCGTTCGAGCGCATGTATACACAAATAAAATAACCCCGACAAAAAGCCTCGATAGCCCCGGGGCTAGCATACAGGCCTCTTAAGCCACCGATCCAGTGTTCAAATCCCAAGGGGGACACAACTTGCTTTTTAATGCATTAAGTTTTCAGCGTTACCAAATCCTCCCGGACAGATGGTGTTGTCGAGTCACAGTCTGACCATATGACCAAAATTCAACAGCTGTGCTGAGAGAGAGAGAGAGAAAGAGACAGAGATGCCTGACTAATCAACTAGACCAGGTTGGTATTGGAATCGGCTTTGGGTATCGATATCGGAATCGGAATCGGGGTTCGGGTATAGGATACCAATATAATCAATCAATTACCCCTTTGAAACTAAAACCAGGCGGAGAATCCCTATGACGTCACTATTTCCAAAAACTCACCTGAGCACCCCTGCGGTAGTGAAGATGATACCCTAGAGAGATAACAAAGATAACACCTGGCGCCTAAAAACCACAAACTACTGATAAGAAAACCACAAGGTCATCCCCAAGGTCAACCTAAGTTCCCACGGTACCCAAAATTTTCCCACGCTCAACCGTCCTAATACCTACTTACTACTTTCAACCTATGCAATAATTTAACAAAATTACAAATCCAAACGAATTTCCGTATTGTCAAAAATCTGAAAAATATGTCTGGAACTATGGAAATTTCGCTCACTGTATACAATGAACCTTCTACTGAAGAAGGATCACCGAGTTGCTTCCAACGCAGATCGAGACCTTCTGAAGTTGTGAAGTTGTTGGAGACAATAAGGAAAGAGCAAAAGGAGCACAACGACAAAATTATAGAGTTGCTGCAGGAGTCTAACTGGAAGAAGGAAGAATCAGACCGGAGAATTTGTGGTACAGAGTCATCTTCGTCGCTATAAGACTCATCATCATCGTCGACAATTAACAACGAAAGCAAACATCGTTTTTTTCTCTGCTAGTATACCATTCGGAAAATCCCAGAGCCTTTAAGTCACATAAGATTTTAAAAGAAAAACTGCAAGTTATGTGGAGGGCAAATCCGAAGGCGTGGGTCACCAGGAAATTCTTTGTGGAGTGGATAAACCTGGTGTTTGGCCCTTCTGTTAAAAAATATCTACAGGAAAATGTTGTGAAGCAGCAATTCCCGCACTTGCCTTATCAGCAGCGCGTGTTGGAATTCGCCTTTTAAGCATTTTAATTTGCTCTCATTTGTCCTCTAATCATTTTGTCGCTTCACGCGCGTCGTGCTCAGCGAAATCCGATTCGGGCGCGACGGTCATGGCCCACACCTTGCGCTGGCGGAAAGTGCAGCATAGGCATCTTTTGGCCCGCAAGGCAAGTGCGAGAAATGCCTTCACAAACCAATCGAGTATCATCCGCGGATCGGGCCGGTCACATTTTATCTTTTGTCATACGTTATTGTCTATATTGTCTTTTGTCATACATTATTGTCTATATTGTCTTTTGTCATACATTATTGTCTACATTGTCTTTGTCATATATTATCTATATTGTTTGCGTCGTCTGCTATCGTGTATTGGTTATTCCGTTATAGTATATATCATTCTGTGTCGTATTTTTGTCTTAAAGTTTATAATAAATTTTTGTTGGTATAAACCCCCTTTTTGTTTTCGTCACTCTTATACCCCAATCGCGCGCCGCAACTCGGCACCTGAAAACGGCACAACAAAAACAACCTACCCATGCAAGCCCTTCTCGTCCTCGACAATCCCCCTGCTCACCCACCAAATCTCGAAGATGATTTACTCGAAGAGTTCAAGTTTATAAAGGTTCTCTACCTACCACCCAACACCACTCCTATCCTGCAGCCCATGGATCAGCAGGTGATTTCTAATTTTAAGAAGTTGTACACCAAGCACATTTTTCGGCGCTGCTTTGAGGTGACGGAGAACACAAACCTTACCCTTCGAGAGTTCTGGAAGGACCACTTTGACATCGTGATATGCCTAAGAATTATTGATCAGGCCGGGCTGGGTGTTACAACGAGGACCTTAACCTCTGCATGGAAGAAGCTGTGGCCTGAGGCTGTAGCTGAAAGGGCCTTCGAAGGATTGGAACCCGAAGTGTCAGTGGTAGAGGAGATTGTTTCTCTGGGAAAATTCATGGGTCTGGAGGTGGATGAGAGAAATGTGAACGAACTCGTCGAGGAACAGTCTCAGGAGCTGACAACCGAGGAGTTACACGATCTACATTCGCAGCAGCATACGGTAGTTCAACGAAAAATTAGTTTTGAAGAGGAGCCAGAGATGGAGGAGGTTATCTCTACAAGAGATACAAAGGAGATCTTGGGAATGTGGTAGAAAGTTGTAGAGTTCGTGGATAAAAATCACCCCGAAAAAGTTGCAACTGGTCGTGCATCGGAGTTGTTCAACGAAACTTGCCTAACTCATTTCCGCAATATCCTGAAAGGGAGGAAGAAACAAACCTCCTTGGACAGTTTTTTTAAACGATCTGCAGGTGAAAATGAGCAAAGCGTGACGGAAAAGCGAAGACCAGTGACGAAAATTAAGCGCTTCCGTAAGCACTTCACTTTTTCTTTTATTATGTTTTTATAGAATATGTATTTGTTATTTATAAATAAATGTTTCTTCTTGTAAATACATTTTTCTTATTCAAAAACACTTAACAAAAACAACTAGGGTGGTGTTTTGGGAGCTGGAGCGGATTAATGGCATTTCAATTAATTTCAATGGGGAAAATTGCTTTGAGATACGAGCAATTTGACATACGAGCAAGGTTAAGGAACGAATTAAACTCGTATGTCGAGGTACCACTGTATTTATATTTCAGGTAATTCAGTTTCAGGTGATTTTAACGGTTGACTTCGTCAACAGGGCGTTCTGGGTGAATGCTAATGCTCATGCTCTTTTATTAACACGCTTTTATTATTAGCTTCACCTGTAACAAACTAGCTGTGTAAAAAAATCTTGGAAGTTAAATTTGACCCAATTCCCGATTTCCGATTGAGCTGAAATTTTGCATACACGTTTAGTTTGGATGACAATGCATGGTTAGCTAAGTGACGTCATTCCAAATTTAATATGGCGGACTCTCAAAGATGGGGGACTAGTTATTTTTCATGCACTCCCATGATATGGGTATCAATTAAAAGGGTTTGATGAGAAGAATATGAAAAATAAAACAATAAAATATTATAGTTTAAAAAATAAATAAAAAACACGCTTTTATCACGCACTAAAAAGTAAAAAAATAATTAAATTAAATAAACTTTTATTTGTTACGATATATGCATGTTACCCCTGCCAATATTTTAACTTCATTGTAGAGTAAACACAAACATATATTTTTTTATTCAATACGTGACGGATGATAGTTATGCTACAGTATGGTGCCAATTCATTAGCACAACTTATAAATTATCATTTTTCTCACAATTGACGGAAGACTACTTGCATTAAAATGATTATAGAATATTTGCGTAGAAACATACTCGTATTAATTAAAGATTTTATTGGAAACCACAATGGAAGTAGAAATGGAAGCACAGCCTGGTCCTAGTGCCAAAAGATTCAAACCCACAATTAATGAAGACTCTAAGGCTTTGAAATTGACATGTCTACGTAAGATCTGCGATTGCTGTGTAGTAGCTGCTATTGCCTTCAAGATACCAGCTGGTGTTTTCGTCACTAACTTGTCAGTAGGGAATCAAGTTATTAGGGCGGTGCAGGCTGCAATCCAATATATTAGAAAGAAAAAGGACCCAGCAGCAGAAATCAAGACATCTGTAACCTATTACGAAGCTGGAGGGAAGAAAGAGTCACCACTTTCAATTAAGGAATTGATTCTCAAAATTAAAGATGTGTTAAAGCCCCCGGAACAAGAGAGAGAGAGGCTTGAATTCTTTGGAACTCTGCAACCACTTCTAGCTTTGTTGTACCTATTTTCTTTGAGATTGCAAGAACTCAGAATAAGTTTGAACGAGATAACAGTTTCAAAGAAGGTTGTTGGCGGAAAATTTATTGTTCAGAAGAAAAAGTTGAAAGATATAGCATTAAACTCATCATACTCAAATTTGCTATCGGGATTAAATTATCCACCTGAATTCTCATCTTCTTTAGTTCAAACTCTTGGACCATTGGTACTTTTAAATCAAGTTCGTTGTCAATTTGCGTCAAAAATTTTCAGCTGCAAACTAAACAAACTAAAACAAAAACAGCTGTGTACTGACACCGCTACAAGTCCTCGTCTATATGGCCTTCCAAAGATCCATAAGCCACACGTGCCAATGAGACCAATAACATCCACCATCAACAGTCCTAGTTATAATCTTTCAAAGTTTATAAGTGGTATATTGCAAGAAGTAAACTCTGACAGCCCACGCAATATAAAAAGTACAGACGACTTAAAAGAATTTTTGGACAAAACCACATTAAACTCTAATGACATTCTTATATCACTAGATGTATGTAGAATCATTGTACACAAATGTTGACACTGATCTTGCGCTTAAAATTATCGACTACAAATGGCATGTTATTGAAAACCTGACGCCAATAGATAAAGACATGTTTAAAGAAATCATTAAGTTTTGTGTGATTGAATGCAATTACATAATTCTCATTTGACAATAAAATCTACAGACAAAAATATGGTCTTGCTATGGGCAACCCTCTATCAGGAGTCTTGGCTGAAATGGCACTAGATTATATCATAGACGAAGCTTTAAAGACAACAGACACACAGCCAACTTTCATCAAGAAATATGTGGATGACATAATATGTGCAATACCTCAAGGCTCAGAGACCAGCTTTACTGACAAATTTAATAACATACATGCCCGTTTTAATTTTACTATAGAGACAGATAACAACAACAGCATACCTTTTCTGGACATGAGATTAATAAGGACTAAAAATCAAAAAATAATTACAGACTGGTATTGTAAACCATGCCGCTCAAACAGGATTTTAAACTATCACTCAAATCATCCACATAACAATAAAATAAACACTGCCCAAATGTTTGCCAATAAAATTCTAAAAGTAAGCCATCGCTCCTTTTTGCCAAAAAAATACGCAAATTATTAATGATATCCTGACAAAAAACAATTATCCACTACACATAATTCATTCCATCATAAAAAGGGCAACACGAAACAGACATTTTGATAACAGAGAACATAATGACAATGATACCCTAATATTAGAAAACACCAGACCTATTTACACATCCTTGCCTTATATAAAACCATTATCATTAAAAATTGCGAAAATAATAAAGCCACATATTGATAATTTAAAAATAGCATACAGACCAATTAACAAATTAAACAGCAAATATACAAAACTTAAGGACCAGATAGCAAACCAAGAAAAGCACGGTGTAGTATATAAGGTTGATTGCGAAAATTGCGACACGGCGTACATTGGACACACCTCAAAGAAATTGAAGACGAGATTATCACAACATAAAGGCTATATAAATGGACAACAATCGAAATCAGCGTTATCAGCACATACCTTGACCACAGGACACATCTTCTCGTTTGACCATGCTAAAATAATTGACACGGAAAACAACAGAAGAAAACGCGAAATGAAAGAAGCATGTCATATATGTATACATTAACATAAATCATCTTATTAACTTGAAAACAGACACAGTGTTCGATCGAGTTCCGAGAAATAACTGCTCGATCGAATCCCGAGAAATCCGCGCAACCCCTAACGAATCACGAAAATCTTCCTCGGGCCGTTATTATTTCGTTTTGCGGGCCCTTGGACGCGACTATTTGCAGCTCTCGCGCAGGACAATTTTGACTTCTTCAGAGGCCTTCGTGCAAGAAAGAGCCTAGTTTGTTTAAATTGTGCCGCTTACTTAAAAATAATCAGTTCGAGTATTTGTATAATCAGTTCGAGTATTTGTTTAATCAGTTCGAGTATTTGTATAATCAGTTCGAGTATTTGTTTAATATCACGTCACGTGGGGTGTGTAGTTATAGGTTTAAAATCCGTGTTTGGTTTGGGTTTACCGGCTCAAGTCGAGAACCGTTGTCGTTGTCACCGTCACCGTCATCGTCGTCGTCGTCGTTACCGTCATCGTCGTCACCGTCGTCGCCATCATCGTGGTATTCACAGCGTACCCCTTTGTTTTCGCGTTTCTATCCCTTAATTTGTGTGTGCATTCGCGGGTGCGTGGTCACTGCTCGGTCAGTGTTGTCGCGGCTGGATGCATCCCTCGCCAGGAGCATCGCCATCAGCTCAGTGCCCCAGGTCGTCAAAGACCCCAACACGCATCTTGCGTCCGTACCGTCTTACACCTTCGCACACACTCTATTAAATAAATCTTCGTCCCCTACACTGTCATATAATATTTTTCCTCCATTTACACATAGTTGTGTACTATGTACTAAAAGAATAATACCTAGTAATTTGTAATAGTTTCATTCGAGGGTTTTTTTGACCGTTGCCTTCTGGGACGGTCTTTTTTCCCTCTGGGTCAAAATAAAGTTTCTTACCTTGTTTTCTTCGACCCAAAAAATCGATGTTTTTTCATTTAATGAACCTCTAGATCCTTATCCCATTTTTTTGTAGTTTTATCCAACTAATCTATATAATCGTTTGTCTGGTTCAGTTTTCCTTTCTTTATACAATTTTGAAAAATTACGGGTTTTAGGCAAATAGCCTAATTCTCGACGAAACACACAGAACTAATTAATAAAGACTACAAACACATTCTAAGTAAATTAAAACCGTAACATAACACTAGTAATACGCACAACTGAAGGAATATGCTCATTTTCGTCCCCTTTGTCAAAAGAAGCTGACCGTTTTTTACTTTGTTTAAAATACCTTAGATCTTTTGCTGTTCAAATTCTATTTATTTTTTTTGTGTTGAAAGATGTGATTTTGTGATTCACAATACCTTCGTTAGCATTTAAGAAATTTGCAAAAATGTAAATTTTGAATTTAATTTTGTCTGAAAATTGTTAACTGTGTAATTACTACAGCTCCTGATGAAAGGTTCGCACCATGACCCGAAACGTCGAGACATAAAATAAAATATTTTTTTAAAAAAAACCTGATCGGAGTATTCCTAAAAAACAACCGACTTAACTCAAGGAAATGATTCCAGGAACTTTAAAACAATATATTTACCTCTCTTCGGGGTTTTCCAACCCTTTCATAAAAAATGACCCTCCTTGTTACCTGATAAGGATATAAAAAGGAGGTCAAAGTAAAAAAATCCTCAATTTCGTTTTGTGACCTGAGGGAGTTTCAAGTGTGTTTTCAAGTATTGTTTCCACATAAGTTTATTAATATTGATAGTTTTTTGTGCTCGAGCGTTCAGGAGGTAATTTGACATAGGTAAGCATTATTTACTGTTAAGTTTAATTTTGTATATACCTATGTAGTTTTATTTTGGAATTTCGATATTTTTTTTTTTTAAATTCTTCAATAATGGGGAAGAAAGCGGAAATCAGTAATGCTAAGAAAGCTGCCATCCTTGCGCTAGTCGACACTGGAGACTATTCCATGAGGGAAATAGCCAGAAAGGAAAATGTTATCCATTCTGTAGTGTCTCTATTGGCTAAAAAAGGCAAGGAAAATGTCGGTGTGGCTTCAAGCAATAGGAAAAATTTAAAAAAAGCAAGGAAAACAACCCCAAGAACCGATCGGAAAATAATAGCCACAGTTACTAGCAACCGTCGGATGCCATTGAGGGAGATGCACAAGGTTCTGCAAGAAGGTGGAGTTCAAATTCCCAAAATCCGCGGTTGAACCCGAGGATGAAAAAAAAGCGCTTGGAGTTCAGCAAGAGGTTCCAAACTTTTACTGCAAATTATTGGAATACGGTAAGATTGCTGTAATTCCTTTTTTATTTGTAAAGAAAGAATATTTTCAAAAAAAAAAAATTTCGCAGATATTCTTTAGTGACGAAAGTACGCTGCATGTGTTAACGGAACCATCGTCTTTCGTCCGACAACGCACAAATGAAAGGCACTTGAAGTCCTGCATCCAACAAACGATAAAACAGCCACCCTCAGTTATGGTTTGGGGTGTTATTAGCGTCCACGGACCAGGTGCATTGTATTTTGTAGAGGGTACAATGAGGAAGGAGCAATACATTAAAGTGTTGAGAGGTCCTTATTCCTTATAAGGAAAATTCAGTTTCTTGATGAGCCATTTCAATTTATGCAAGACGGAGCACCTTGTCACACAGCGAAAATGGTGACGACTTTTTTGGAAAATGAAAATATTCCTGTTTTACCCTGACCAGGAAATTGCAGCATCCAGACTCAAAGAAAGGAATTTAATCGCTCCAGGCATGAAAGTCTCATTTTATCGTGAGCGTGAAAGAGAACAACTTTCATTCTTTAGCTCAGAAAACGACATAGTTTTTTTGGAATTTATTCGGTTTACCTGTCACAGGGTCAATGACCTTGACCTTGCAATATGTTCACCTTGAGGTCTTTCTGAGCAACTTTGTCCACAGACATATGTTGCGGAAATGCCTCCTTCATATTTTTTTTTATGTTGAAATTTTTCATTTCTTAGGGGGGGGGGGGGGGGGGGGGGGTATTGTGGGCAGAACCAAGTAATCCACTTTGCAAATGCTGAAAAATATCGATAATCACAAATAAAATAATAAAATGTTACGGAGAAATGCCTGTCGTGATATCTAAGAAATGAAAAATTTCAACATAAAAACAAAATATGAAGGAAACATTTCCGCCACATGTCTGTGGACAAAGTTGCTCAGAAAGACCTCAAAAATTACATATTCCAAGGTCAAGGTCATTAGCCTTGTGACAGGTAATCCGAATAAATTACCGTTTTTTTTTCAATGATATTAGTGGACTTCTGAGAAAAATGGGTCTCCCAAAGTACCAAGCCGACGAATAGAGATTGTTTATTGACAGCTCGAAGAGAAGTTTGAAGTGTGTCTCGCTAGACTTTGGCAATAAATATGCAGCTGTCCCCATTGCTCATTCCACGAAGCTAAAAGAAGAGTACGAAACTGTACGCCTTGTTTTAGAAAAAATTAAGTATCGGGACCACCAATGGGTCATATGCGTAGATTTAAAAATGGTGAATTTTTTATTAGGTCAGCAAAACGGGTACACAAAATGTCCATGCTTCATGTGTTTATGGGACAGTAGAGCAAAACACGATCACTGGATCAAGAAAGAGTGGTCCTTAAGGGGGTAGTCTCATGTTTGATCTTCAGAAAATCGATTTTTTTTTGCATATTTTCAAAGTTTAATAAGTTCAGAATATACTGTGAAAATTTTAGACCGATACACTAAGTCATTTTAAAGTTAGAGCAAATAATAGGGGAGAGCGTACCCTGCAGCGCTATTGTTTGCGACCCTATGGCCTTGAAAAATTTGTACGACACGTAGAATTTTGGTATTTTAAAATGGACAAGAAAGGCACGACAAGAGGTAGACACCTAGGAGAAAAAACAAAACAAAAAGAAGTTTTAGAGGAAATCAACATACTGCTGTTAGTACATTTCCTCAAAAATTGCAAGGTGAAGACGATTGTGAAGTTAATTTTGATCCGATTCATAGTTATAGTTTATTGAGTTTTTATTTAGTGTTCACAAGTTTGCAAGCAATGGTGAAATGTAAATTGCGTAATGGTGATATAGAGTTCTTGAAACGATCACAGCAAGGATTCGGCTTTAAAGTATGTGTTAAATGCCCGTGTAAAGAAACATTGATCAACTCTTGTCCAATGATAAAAAGTGCATACGAAATCAACAGACGTTTGGTATTTGTTATGCGTTTACTTAGAATTGGTAAAAGTGGTCTTAAACTTTTTTGTTCTCTAATGGATTTGGGACGAGGTTTGAGTAATCAAATTATTAAATTGTAGAACACATACATATTGCCGTAAATGCTGTGGCTAAAAACATTTTTCAAAAAGCAGTGAAAGAGCACTCAAGCACTCAAAAGTTCTAATTTATGCCGATGATATAGAGATCTTTAAACGCATCTCCAACCCATTCGACTCCTTACTCCTTCAAGGCGACCTCCACAGCTTTTCCACTTGGTGCCAGAAAAACTCTCTGGATTTGAACATTTCCAAGTGTCAATCTATTACCTATTGCCGTAAACGTCTCCCCTATAGTCCCCGGGTTTATATTCTTTCTGGACAACCCATTTCTTCTGTCAGTTCGTTACGCGACCTGGGAGTTATCTGTGATAGCGAACTCAATTTCCGCTCCCATATCGATCACATCGTTAATAAAGCCAATTCTGCTTTAGGCTTTGTAAAACGATGGTCCAAGGAATTCTCAAATCCCTATGTCACAAAAGCTCTCTACTTCTGCTTCGTTTGGCCTCTACTTGAATGCGCCAGTCAGGTCTGGGCACCCTCACAACCAACACTTATAAACAGAATTGAAGCCATTCAGCGTAGATTCCTCCGCTTTGCGCTACGTGGCCTTCCTTGGGTCGATAATCTTAATTTCCCCCCTTATGAGAATCGCTTGAAATTGATTGACCTCCAACCTCTATCCAACCGCCGCGATGTCGCTGATGTAATCTTTATCCATCAAATTCTGTCCGGCTCCATCGACAGTCCTGAACTTTTACACAACATCTCCCTCTACATCAATCCGCGCAACGTAAGATCCTGTCCTCTCTTTCGTCTAGATACTCACCGCACCAATTACGGTCACTTTGAACCCATTACCCGAATGCAAAAACAACAATTCCGCCTCCTTCGACTCTCACGTAGACAAAGACACTCTTAGACATGCCCGCTTCAACCCTGATCTTCCTTCCCAGTCTTCCCTTTCATACGTGTAGTTAGTTAAGTAGTTTTAAGCCAATTTATTGTAGCTTGTATTAAGCGAAATAAATAAATAAATAAATAAAGAAGAGCAAGAGAACAATATTCAATTTGATCATCCGAACAACGAAATACACCTGTCCCTCAATTTACGCGAAGTATCCGTTCCACGTGGATTTGATTTACGCGACTAAAAATCGCGTAAATAAAGTTTGTAAAAACAAAAAAATTAATTTCAGTAAAATTTTAGAAACATAATAAATCCATATGATCATATTTATTACACATAACTCAACAAAAAAATTATGACATTTCAGAAAATAGGAGTATGTACATAAGTTTTATTCGATGTCACTTTCACTACTGTAATTTAAAGGAATCAATCTTCTCTTTTTTATTGGCATAAACTCATCATCTGCATTGCTTGAAATATTTGGAAGTTTAACTTCATTTTCATTGTGAATGTTAATTTTTTCAGAAGAGTTTGTTTCACTATTTTCTGTTACTAAGTTTTCATAAATTTTATGATATTCACTGCAATATTGCATTAAATTTTGACGGAATTTTAAGGCTCGTTGAATATTTGGATCAATGTCTATAATGGCACTTTCCAATTTTTTGGCTAATTCAAGAGCTTTACCCAGATTTTCCACATTAAATGAATATGTTTCTTCGTACACACTATTACATTCATCATGATTTTGGTTTTCAGATATGTGTAATGCACCTTCCCGTAGGGAAAGGTTTAGCGCGGGTCCAATCTGAAATGAAGGGTAATTCGGAGCCAGCCGAAGGGCAGAACTCCTAGAGGAGACAGCTAATTCAGCAGAACTCCTTGGATCGTTATTATTATATATTAAAAAAAAAAAAAAAAAAAAAAAAAAAAATACAGTAATACGTAAATAAGACCAGAAAACAAGAAAGTGAGAAAAGGTAGCTGGTTGCACCACGACGGGGCCACTGAAGAGGCAGGGTGCAACCGCAGCAGCATCGTCATCGTCGCTTGCAGCCATCCCTCCAGCAGTCATCCTCAGCAGCAGCCATCAGGAGCATCAGCACCACCACAAGCAGCAAGGCGCCCAACGAGCTCAAGTCAACGTTGTAAATTTTCTTCAGTTTAGAAAAAAAAAAAATAATTTAATTAAGAAAAAACAAGGAAGTAAAATAGACTCAGGTATGTCAATTTAATCTATTTTTTCTCTTGGTTCTCCTCTCTCCCCATCTTTTTCAGCAGGGTAGTTTCTTTTTAAAATTAAAGGGACCTCCCCATAAATTTTTCCAGGCCACGGTGAGGTCATCGGGTGGTTGGGGCTTAGGCCAGGCGGGTTCATCTTTCATCCAGAACCCGCACTGTCCTTTCCCTTCCCTTGCGATTGTGTCGTTCCGTCGCGGGAGAATTTTCAGTTGTTATCGGTGGGCCGTTCCAGCGGCTGAAAGCGGTTTTTCGGCAAAACCCCCCCACAACTACCGCAAATGCTAGCCTGCCAGCTCCCGCAGTCGCATACCGCTGGACAAGGGGCTTTAGCCGGGCTCCCTTGAGGTCCCTACCGTCCTCATAACAAATTTAATAGCCTCTATGCCTAGGAGGTGTTCTGAAGTTATTAAAAATAAAGGCTATAGCACTAAGTACTAATTCTACACTTAAGTAAATTATACCATTCTTCAGTTACCATTTTTTTTAACTAATTTTTTATTTTAATAATTGAAGGTGCTTAACTTTTGTCACTTTAATTCGTAGTTGTTGATATTGAAAGCGTTTATATTTTTTTTTTTTTATACTGGGTTCTTAAATACATATATATAATTTTTTCCTTGCATAGGTCATGAAATCTTTGTATTCGAAATATATTTGTACAAAAACACAACGGAGTTTAAATTATTATAGTAAAATTGAATTTCTGTCCGGCACTGTAAGTATTTTTCTCCTTCGGCCCCAACTTTGTCAGCTATATAGTAAACTTGTGGCTACACAGCCTCAGTTATTAAAATTGATCACACCAAATATCAAGGTTTGACACTTGAAGTTGGAAAGTTTTAACTTTCTGGTTGACGTTGGCGCGTTTTAAATAAAAAGCAGCGGTTGAAACAGAACAAGAACAAGAGGATAAAGACAAAGTGCAGTGTTTGCTCAATCGTTTGCGAATGAAAGTAGTGATGAGTAAAAATAGTCTTGGTCTTGCAGTTTTGTCTTGTCCTGTCTTGGTCTTGCACATTTAGCAAGACCAAGATCAAGACCAAGACTTATCTATGCTCGCAAGACCAAGACCAAGACTAAATGAATAAGATCAAGACCAAGAGCAAGGCTTAGCAAGATTCTCGCAAAATTCTAATACAGTTACAAAATAAAATGAAATAACTCAATGATACTATATAAAAATATTTTCATATAAAACGTTACTCTAAAATAAATGAGAGAACTGAGAAGTGAATTGTTCGCATTGGCAAATAAACGAGAAATGACAAACATCAAAATAAAATGAAATATATGTTATATACATTATATACATTTGGTGACAATCCACAAGGAATCATTAACCTTCAAGGGGGCGCGCGGTGTCGAATCGACCGTGCTCAGTACATTTTCGTTCATAATATTATTACTTGTCACATGTATTTCTCATTTCTAGTAGCCTATCGCTTTGTCATTGTGAGCGAAATAAAGAGTTTACCTCAGCAAGCCGCGCTCTCCCCACCCCACAGATCGCTGTTGTTTTAGTCGCGTCGCAGGCGTCGAAAGCACACCACGCGCCTGTCGTCGAAAAGGTTACGCGCGACGCTCAACGCGATATAGTATTTCTTCGGACATCGCCAAATATTATCGAATTAAGCTTGTAATAATTCTTTTATTTATAAAATAAGTCGTAGACCGCTAACACGAAGTGAAATACTCGAGGAATTAATTACTACGAGAAGATGAAGAAGAGAGTGAATCAGAGCTCAGCTACCAAGGTTCAGAAACTTCTGACCACATCGTTTCAGAGGGATCTCAATCTGCTGAGGAATCAAACAGCTCGGATTCAGATGAGGATTATTTGCCTCTTTCAGATAAACAGCTATTTTACAGGGCGTGATAAAGTAACGAAGTGGCAAAAATCCAACAACAACAGGGTGAGGCGTCACGTACAAAATATTCTCACTGAAGATTCAGGTACTCGTAGGAATGGCGTGGGGGTAACAACATTTATGCAAGCCTGGAGTTTATTCGTTACGGAGAATATCATTGAAAAATTTGTTAGACATACCTGTTCGATCGAGTCCCGAGAAATTCGTTCCCCTAACTGTTCGATCGAATCCCGAGAAATCCGTCCCCTAACGAATCGCGGGAATCTTCCATATCGCGAGCAGCCCGGCCATATATATTGAACGGTAGATCGAATCCCGAGAAATCCGTCCCCCTAACGAATCGCGGAAATATTCCACATCATGTTGGCCACAACAAATAACTTCATTTTTGGCCACAACAAATAACATGTTCAATCGAGTACGAGAAATAACGGTCGATCGAATCCCGAGAAATCCGTACAGCCCCTAACGAATAACGAAAATCTTCCTCGGGCCGTTATTATTCCGTTTTGCGGGCCCTTGGACGCGACTATTTAAGCAGCTCTCGCGCAGGATAATCTTGACTTCTTCAGAGGCCTTTGTGAAAGGAAGAGCCTAGTTTCATTAAATTGTGCGGTTACTAAAAAATAATAGTTTCGAATATTTGTTTAATAGTTTCAAGGATTTGTTTAATCCATTCAAGTGCTTATTAATCCTAGTTTCATTAAATTGTGCGGTTACTAAAAAATAATAGTTTCGAGTGTTTGTTTAACCAGTGCGAGGATTTGTTTAATCCGTTCGAGTGCTCGTTCAATCAGTTCGCGTGTTGGTTAATTAATATCGCGTCACGTGGGGTGGGTTATAGGTTTAAAAATCCGTGTTTAGTTGTGATTGCTGGCTCGAGTCGCGGACCGTCGTCGTCGTCACCGTCGTCGTCGCCGTCATCACCGTCGTCGCCATCGTCGCGTTATTTCCCGCGTACCCCTTTTTTTTGTTCGCGTTCTATCCCTTGATTGTGTGTGCATTAGCGGGTGCGTGGTCACTGCTCGGTCAGTGTTGTCGCGGCTGGGTGCATCCCTCGCCAGGAGCATCGCCATCAGCCCAGCGTCCCAGGTCATCGAAGACCCCAACACGCATCTTGCCTTCACACCGTCTTCCAATTCGCACACACTCGGTTAAATAAATCTTCGTCCCCCACACATACCCATATAGACATAGTTGTGTACTATGCACTAAAAGAATAATACTTGATCATTGTAATAGTTTCATTCGAGGGTTTTTTTTGGCCGTTGCCTTCTGCAACGGTCTTTTTTCCCTCTGGGTAAAAATAAAGTTTCTTAACTTGTTTTCTTCGACCCAAAAATCGATGTTTTTTCATTTAAATAAACCTCTAGTTCCTTATCCCATCTTGTAGTTTTATCCGACTAATTTATTTAATCGTTTGTCCGTTCAGTTTTCATTTTTCGTTATATAACTTTTGAAAAATTACGGGTGTTAGGCAAATAGCCTAATTCTCGACGAAACAATACCAACGAATTTATAATAAAAAAAACACCATCGTATGACAGACCACGTGACTGCAAACCGACTGATGCTGTAGAAATTCGAGCACTTTTCGGATTATTGTATATAGCGGGATCCTTGAAGACGTTACACGCCAATTTAGAAGATTTATATGCAAGTGATGGGACAGGCATTCCTATTTTTCCTACTATTATGTCACTGAAAAGAACGAAATTTCTACTCAATTCATTGCGGTTTGATGACGCTACTACGCGACCATCTCGTCGTACTCTGGACAAAGCTGCGCCAATAAGAGAGGTTTTAGATATGTTTACACAAAACTTTCTTTTACCATATTCAGTGGGAGAGAACGTTGTAATCGATGAGATGATGGCAGGTTTTCGAGGCAAATGTCCATTCCGACAGTACATAAAATCAAAACCCGATAAATACGGAATAAAACTTTATCCGCTAGTAGACGCTGCTACGTTTTATGTCCTCAGCATTGAACTTTATGCTGGTAAGCAGCCTGAAGGCCCGTACCAGTTGAGCAATGCTGCAGACGTCGTGAAGAGGCTAATTACACCAATTTTTGGCACTGGACGAAACCTAACAATCGACAATTGGTACACCAATGTGCCTTTGGTGAACGATTTGGCCAAGGATTATAAGATTTCTGTTGTGGGTACTATGCGTAAAAACAAGAAAGAAATACCTCCTTGCTTTACAGATAAAAACCGACCTGAATATTCAAGTCAATTTGGATTTTCTGATACAGCTACGCTCATATCTTACGTGCCTGAAAAAAAAGTCTGTAGTTCTGATATCATCACTTCATTGTGCTGCGGAAATTGATGAAAGTACAAATGAAAAGCGGAAACCCAGCATCGTTACTTTTTACGACAAAACTAAAGGTGGTGTCGATGAAGTCGACAAAAAAGTAAAAAGGTATTCGACATCAAGGAAGAATAATAGATGGCCATTGACACTCTTCTTTCGTCTTCTGGATATTGCTGGAATAAATGCCATAGTGATATTGAGGGCAAATAATGTGATTATACAGAAAAGGCGAAAGTATTCACGGACATTAGGCATTGAATTGACAAAAGAGTACGTCCAAAGAAGAGCAACGATGGTAAGCCTTACAAGGAAACTAAAAAGAAACATAAGGGAGCATTTGAATATGGATGTTGAAGATGCTGCTGATATTGAAGCAAGCAGTAGTTCCAGCACATGCAGAGGAAGCTGTAAAATAGGTCCAGCAAAAAAAAAGAAGGCAATCGAAGACACAATGTACATCATGTCGGAGAAATATTTGCAGAAGTCACACAACATTCATATGCAATGAATGTTATTTGGACGAAGAAACTGATTCTGATGAAAACTAAATTAAAGTTTAATTGTTTTATTATTATTTAGCCATTTTTATTGTTTTTTACTAGGCATATAAACTAGTCTGAGGTATGTAAAAAGGTTTTGTATTCCTAAATTGTTTTTTGATCCAAAGAATACTTGAGTTATGTTATTTGACTTCATAATTGTTAAGAAATTAAGAAAATTTAAATTACTTGTTTTTACCAATTAAACTTTAAATACAATGATAATATATCTGTGTACAAAAAAATAAATGATTATTGGATAATTAATGCTTTATTTCTCTCATATATCCCATAGGTCTTTTCGATTACGCGCGACCGCTGCCGTTACGAATGACCGCGCGCCCGGTAACAGGTAACTAATGTTGTCACATACAAGGAAGTTGATGTTCTTGAACATGATGATAAAAAAGACGATGGTGCCGTTTTCATAAACAACAAAATTAAAAAGCATGAGAGTTTATAATGAAACTATTCATTCCTCAACGGGGAAAAGACATCAATACATCAAACACTCCTTAAAAACAAGGAGAAAAGAATAAAAAAAATTAACCAAAGAAGAGAGAAGACCAAGGCTTCAAATTACCTTAAATTAAGCAGAGTTTCTAAAATGTAACCTTATCATAAAAAAGTTACTCTGAGAGAGTCAGGAGAGGAGCACTTCAAAATTAATAAAGAAGAATTGAGTTGAATCCAAGATGGCGTTTAATAAGGAGCCACCTGATATATGTCAGGGAAAATCTTTTAGCTATCATCCAACTAAACGATTAAGTTTTGTTATTTGTACCGTGTGTGAAGATCTCTATCATCTATGTGAATTTAATAAATTAAGTAATATTGAATTTTTGAGTGATATATTTGCAATATGTGATAAGTGCAATAAACGTATGAGCTTAACCTCAAATTATGATCCAAAAAGTGACATTGTATTGAATGATTCTACTAGAGTGCTTATAGTGGAAAGTAAACTGAATGAATCTAAGAAATATCGAGAGGAATTAAACAGTGATCTTGGAAAAAGTTTATCAAAGAATCACTCTCATGACATTACAACTGTTGAAGACGAAGATCATGACATAAAAATTACTATAACTGAAAATATTTTATTAAAGCAGCTCAATGATGAACTGAAGCAAAAAAATAAATTACTTCAAGATAAAATTGATTCAATGACAAATAACAAACCATTTGTGCGGGTTTGTGCGAAGAAGAAATATGGTACGGGTTATAATGAATTGCATGTAGCAAGCGATGTACAAAAGTGTGAAATCCTAAAAAAAAAGAATAGCTACGTATATTTCTGACACTGATTATTCCATACAATCAATTTTGCCTAATTATATCGGACCATATAAACATCTTGATAAGGAAAAGTATAATGAAGATAAGGAAGTAAATGGTTTACAGCAGTCGATAACTAATCCACGTCTTTCTACTCTAGCGAAGTCAACTACTTTAAGAAGAAATGCCAAATTAAATAATAATTTAAATCAAAAATGAATATGAAAGGATTAATTAAATTCAATTAAATTTCAATTTATTACCAGTTATATAGTTACATATTTACATGAAACTCCTCAGAGGGAACATACTCCCTGTACGAGGAACTGGTTAACTAATATCATAATATCCTACAACTAAAAAAACAAAACAAACAACAACAAAAAAATGTTTGACTACTATGACATTTCATTATGTAGGGGAAGTCCGGGAGACTTGCTCATGTGGGAGAGTTGAACCACCTTTTAAAACTTAACTTAAATTTAACGCTAACGAAACGTCAAGACGGTCATTGGTAGAGCGCGGGAGGCCAATAACCAGCACGCCGCCATTTTTTACAATGGCCGGTTTGTTTGACTCTCAAGCTCGGAAAGGTGTTTTTGTTACGGCGGAGAAAATTTTATTAATTTGGGTAGGTTTGAGATTGCGGCCGTGTTTATAGAGGTATGTATTGTGTGTTATTACTATTGTACTGCCTGATTATTGTAGTTTGACGTGTGCTAAGTGTTTTTTCGCTAAGATTGATTGTTTTTTCTGTGAGTAAAATTTAATGTCAAAGTAGTATATGCGGGAGACTTGCACCATGGCGGGTGCGGGAGATATGCTCAGTGATTCATGTCTCCCTCTATAGTGTTTGTATGAGGATATTTGGAGTTTCATTTTATAGATGTAGAAATTTAAAACTTTTTGACTAAATTTAAAAACAATGTTAATGATGATAGTGAAACCGAGTGTGAAGACGAAGATGTAGCGTATGCTGATAGTTCCAGTAATAGTGATTTTGTAGAAAATCCTTACGTGAATGATCGTTGGTATTGTTTTGTTTGCCACGTGAAAATATCGCGACTTCGAGTACACCAATTATGTTTTCGCCGGAAGCACCACGACCACTACCAAAAGCTCCTCCAAAGAAATGAACAAACAGGGGGCGAAAAACCAGGAAATCTACGATCTACACAGATACACATGTAAAAGAAGAGATAAGAAGAGAACATGAAAACAGATTGAAACGAACCAAAGCTTAGCAAGTTAAGAAAAGATTAGATGGAGAAAAGACTAAAAGAAATGCTACAAACAGGAAAAAAACTAACACGCAACATGAATCATCATCATCAGAAGAAGAGAAGTGGTAACTACTACCATGTACATATGTCAGCATATTCAGAAAGCAGACCGAGGGAAAAATGGATACAGTGCACAGAATGTAAAATGTGGGCGCATGAAGAGTGCACAGAAGATAGTCTTAGTTATGTTTGCCACAATTGTAATTCCGAATGATCTCGTAACCACTTAAGTATTTTTGTTTAAAATATTGATTTTTATAAAAATAATAAGTTTTTAGCTTTTTCTTAACCTATTTTATAGCTGAAGTGCTAAAATTTTTTTTTAAAGCTGTTGAATTTTATTCTCTTAAACAAAAAGTATTGAAGCTTTGTTCTGTCATTTGTTTATCTATGCATCAAAATGTAGATGTTTATAGAAATAATGTTTTGAAGTTTTACTCAAAGTATTTTGTTAGCTGGAGTGCTAAAATGTAGTTTATAATTAATGCTGTTGAATTTTGAGAAATATAAACATTACAAAAAAAATAATCGTCACCAACATCTGATTATTATATAATTTAAGTTGTAATTATAATACTATAAACCTTTGAAGGCTGATTAAAAATAATGTTAGATTATTTATAAGTATCGTGAAAGACTTGAATATTAATAAAAAAAAAAAAAATATTTCTGATGTTCAACTGTGCCATTACGAGTCGTAAAATGTTATTAGACGCTGAATAAAACATGTTCATTTATTATATTTTGTATTATTTGCATGTGTTTCAATTGACACCCAGGCACTGCTTCAACCGACCCTTGCATTGGGACGGTTAAAACAAATCAATTTTTTTTTAAAATTTGATTTTACACATAAAATACAATACAGTGATCTCAAATAACATTGCCCATTAGTAGACAGATATATGGTATTTTATTTAATATATTTCCGTCATTGCTCGCTTAACTAATCCCGATGCAATGGACGATAAATGCTAAAATGTTTCAACCGTACCCAGTCTACTCTACTTTGATTATTCACTTTAAAATTTTATAAAACTTACTATCTATGGAAAATTGTAATTTTATCAAGATAGATTGATAGATTGTAATTTGATCAATATAATTGGTGACCCCGCACAAACCTTCAACAGGCCGAATTTAAGAAATTTTCTATGGAATTTGGCGACAAAAATGACATATTCAAGCTTTGTTTGCAATAACTTTTAATTCTGCATCAATCAACAACAGAAACAGTATTTCCAGCCCCACTCCAGAAGCAAACCTCAACCTTACTATGGAAGATAAAAATCTTATTGTTTAAAAATCGATGAAAGAAGAAAAACCAAGTTTGTAAATAGCTATTTTATAATAGAATTTCAAAATTTACTCATTTCTTATATTCATTCCTTGTAAACAATTTTCCATATTTTAAGTAACCTTTAATTTAACTTTTATTACAGCTTTAAAAAGAAGTGAAGTGATAATATTTTGAGTTTTAAAGTGTTCACAGTGTTATTGAAATAATATGCTTAATAATAATAATAATATGGAGCGAGCCGCTGGTGACATTACTCATCTAGTTGTCGATGTAGTGTCGGTTAAATCTCCACCGTTATGGAGGAACATGCCTTCTCTTTGGTTCGATCGTCTCGAGGCACAGTTTGAACTTGCCAGAATTTCTTGTCAAAAAACGAAATTCAATCATGTGTTAGTTTCTCTCGATGGTAATATTATAAGAATTATTAGTGATTACATTCGAAATCCACACCAAACTGAACCATACACTCACTTAAAAGGAACGCTTATTTCACGTTTAATATCTAGTGAATCTTCACGTTTAAATCAGGTGTTAAGTGAGTTATGTCTAGGAGATCGTCGTCCTTCTCAACTCCTTCGAGAGATGAGGGAATTGGGAAGAAACAAGATAAATGACGAATTACTGCGAACTTTATGGTTGCAAAGACTACCTGAAAGCATCCAAGCAATTTTAGCTTGTAACCCTGGAAATTTCAACGAATTAGCAAAGTGTGCAGACAAAATTTCAGAAGTTTATATTTCAGCCATAACTTTCAATTCTGAACATAAAGGTAATTCAAACCAAAACAACCTTGCTTCACAAATTGAAAAATTAACAAAACAATTTCAGCATCTTGACTCAAGTCTTAAAGCTATAAATTCTAAATTCGAATCTTCTCAGAGAAGTCGTTTCAAAGAACGACATTTTTAATTAAATACAGGAGCGAAGATTCGCAAACCATATAATATTCAAAGAAATTTGAATCATGGGAAATAAAAATTAAGATGGTATTTACTTAGGACGTCTTGAAAACCAACAAGACTCTAGGGCCGAAAATAAAGGTCAGAAACCTGACAAAAGGCCCCCACCTAGGCATCTAACTAAGAAGCTTTTCGTTGGGGTATAAACATGCATTTGAATCTCCCGCCTAAAGATTTAGGTACAAAAGGAAGTTTGCGACAGTTCCACATAAATGTAAAGTTCAATGGCATCCTGTATTCAGTTGTACATCCCCTTCACTTCAATAAAGGCCTTCGCTGTGAATACATTGTTAACGTGTTTCTGCTAATTTTTCCCGATCCTCTTCCATCACTTTTAACTAGACCAACCCCGCCGAAACGTGAAACTAGACCAATCCAGCCTAAGCAAATTTAAAAACAGGGTTACCTTTTGATGACTCTATAACAGGGTCACCTTTTGATGACTCTATAACAGGGTCACCTTTTGATGACTCTATAACAGGGTCACCTTTTGATGACTCTATAACAGGGTCACCTTTTGATGACTCTATCTTTGGAAGAGGTGTTACAATTCCCGAGGAGCAAACAATAAGTATTTTTCTCCTTCGGCCCCACCTTTGTCAGCTATAAGCAAAAATGTTTATAGTAAACTTGTGGCTGCACAGCCTCAGTTATTAAAATTGATCACACCAGAATATATTAATTACACCGGCACACAAAAAAAAAAAAGTGGTCTGCGCATTTGACCAGACCCACCTACCGACATGTATTTCGACGCGCTGAATCCGAATCTGAGGTCCGTTTGACTCGTACACCCTCAAATTTCGAGTAAATTGCGAAAAACCGTGGCTATACTCAAAAGTATTATATTTGAAATTATAAAGATTTGTGATGAAAAAGGTCTTAAGGTACGCATACTAGTGTGTGACCAATCCACAACTAATCAAGCTTTATATAAAAACTTGGGAGTTGATATTAAAAGCCCTTATGTATATCACAATGACAGAAAAATATATTGCTTGTTTGATACTCCGCATTTATTTAAATATATAAGAAACAATTTAATGAAGTATCCATTGCATAATTCGGAAAATGTTAAAGCTGAGTGCAAACATATTCAAAATCTCTTTAAAATCGATAGCGAAGCATGTACTAGAAGTTGTCCTCGTTTAAGATCCGAACACCTAGATCCCAATAGGTTTCAAAAGATGAATGTCCGTCTTGCTCTCCAAATAATAAGTTCAAGCACAGCAGCAGGTATTCGAACTTTATGTAACTTAGGGTTTCTTGAAGAGTCTGCGATGGGTACGGCTGACATATTAGAAAAACTAAATAAGCTATTCGATTGTTTAAATAGTAAATCACTTTTTGCAAAAAATCCACATCGAGCTGCACTACAAAAAGATAATCAAATATGGCAATATCTGCAGGAAATGAAAACGTATGTAAGTGAACTTAGATTTATAGTTCCAAATAAAAAAGTAAAAATTAATTGTATTAATGGTCTTTCGCAAACCATTGAAGGTATACTACCATTATCGACTGATATCTTTGAAGAATATGGTAATGACTGGTATTATGTCTGCACAAATAAGTTAAATCAAGATCGTATTGAAAACTTGTTTAGTGTTGTAAGATATAAGAAAAGGAATCCATCTGTTCAGGAGTTTGGGCTAATCATGGGTAGAATTATATCTGTTCGTTTGCTATATATTTCGAAATTTGCTAATTGTGAAGAAGACAATGAGGAAATGTTTGAATTGGATGTAGATGCAGTTGTGAATTTACAAAATAATATAGGAGAAAATTACCTTCTTGATAACGACATTGAATTGTTAATTGAAGATGAATCCAAATTACCAAGTGTTTCAGAAGAAAATGAAGTTATTAATGAGAAAGAAATACTAATCCGATAATTCAATTAAATATTTTGCGGGATTTATTATGGCAAAAATGCTTAAATCAGAAGATTTAAAAAATTGCAATGTCTGTAATAATTATGTTTTGGAAGTTGAATCGGCTAAAATTACAGCCCCAAATGAATTATTGATTCATTTTAAAAACTTTAAGCACGACAGTGATTTTGGCTCGTTAAGGGCACCGACCGAAGAATTTTTTATTATTTTTAAAGCTCAAGTCAACATTTTTGACATAATATATAAAGAAAAACCATATGAGCAAAATATTTTAAAAAAAATTATGAATAAGTGCATTGCGAACTTTCCAGAATGGTACAACAAGGAAAATGATTGCTTTATTCATAGAGAAAAAATTCTTAAATACATGATGGATGTAAAATCGCATAAAAATTGAGAAAATAAAAAAGTAAATTACCAAGGCTGATCGCTACATAACGTTCTATAAAAATAATGTGCATTTGCCCATAAATTTGAAAATAGCATATAGTGAGTCAAAGATGTCGAATATGCCGTGATACTAACTGGCAACATTGCGGAACACCAAATTAGAATAGCCAAAAGAGTCTTTGAGTATGCTGTAGAAGAGAAACTCCCGATCTCTTCGCTTATAGCTGAGCCATGTGCGATTGGAAGTAGATTGGAGGTTTTTAAAGTGAAAGCTCTTGACGAAAACTTTCTATAAGATTACACATCTAGACGTAGTAATATGTTATCTCTGGCAGAACCCAGTCACTCACTAAGAACAGAGTCCAGTTGGTTAGATTGGTGGTACTCACAGAGGACGACAAGAAAATTATAGGCGCCAGTGGGACGCAGTACTTTGACGGGGATGGTGTAACCAGCGAAGGTGGCCTAAGTCCAGTAAGTTGTAATAAAACTTTCCTTACGGCCGTATTTTGCAACTTTTATTATCTATAATAAGAATTTCGTGTTCGCCCCAAAAACTAAACTTAGATAAAAGATAATCTAAGTTGGAAAATATGGCTCTTAATACCTTACACAATTGAATTGATTCGGTTTTTTGAATCTCTTGCAGCGGTGTTTCTAATATGTTGCGACGTATTGCACCAATGTCACATACAGGTTTTTTATATTAACAGTGTTACTTGAGATTAAACAATCGCTATAATATTTTTTTTTTATTTCTCTTCTTTTAAAACAGACAGTACCATTGCCCGGATTGGAGGAGTTGACCGAGGTTGCGACTGCCACAGCCAATGGTACTGCAATCGCCCTCACTGCTACTACTGCAAGAGTAGCTTCGCTGGCCCGCACGCCAATGCAGGTAGCAGTGGAGAATCAAGTCCTCGTGCGGGAGGACTTGAACGATATAAAATCGTTATTAAAAGACTGCCTCACTGAGCTGAGGCAGTTAAACAAAAATTTGAGTTCAAAATAAACATAAGCTAGTGTATACTTTTGTTGTTTATTTAATTAATTATGTTGTTATGTTAATTTATGCTACTTATGAAGCATTATTATGTCTACTTACCCAAAATTGCTTCAAAAAAATTTCTTTAGCACAATCTCTCACAAAATCTGACAATTTAATCAAGACGTTTGCCATTTAGCATTGCCTTGCTAGTTTTATTGTACCAATTTCGAAAGTTCGAACTCACCATACTTATCGGAATCGCTTGAAAGTGAGATGGTGAGTAACTTTGCCGGGCGGTATGGTGACTCGCTCTCACTACTCACCAGTTATCGGAATCCCGGGCCAGTTGTGTTTACCTCCAAATCCCACGAGCAAAGAACTAAATTAGTGGACTAAGAGGAAAAAACAAATTTTGTGCCTCTCTGAAACTTTCGCACGGGAAAATGGCGGCCGGCAATGCCGACGCCAACAGGTTTTCGGTATTAGATACGCAGCCACCCAAAAGGATGAAACAAGGGACCAAAAGAAACAAGAGCTCTCTACTCCATGAGACATTTCCAGCACTGTCAGAACAGACCCTCGTATGCGACCCGAGCCATACCTAATCAGCCAAAATACATCACGATACAGACGACTGACCCCAACAAGGCGCTTAAATACCACAACCACTTCCTTGTTAGAAAAGGTGTTGACGCCATTTCCACGAAGTTTTCTAAAGCCAGCTACATTCAGGATGGATCTCTTCTACTGTTGGTCGATAACCAACAAATTGCTAACATCTTCCTCAAAGCCAAGGAAATCGCAGGAATTTCAGTTGTCGTGAAGATGCATGAGTCTCTAAACTCGGTGAAAGGCACAGTGTTCTCCCCGGACTTCAGGCTTATGTCCCAGGAGGAAATCTTCGAAGGACTAAAGGACCAGGACATTACCGAAGTAGTCCAAATTGTCCCGCCCAGGAGACGAGCCAGGAAAAAGGGTCCCTACCGGCCTGCTGATTCTAACATTTAACGCCTACAAGATCCCTTCGCACATACAAGAGTGTGGACCTCCCTCCAATTCAGTAGTATAGATATGAGATTCATGGAGAACATTTCATATGCTGATGAGAGGAAATCAGAAAGCATCAACATTTAAACTTTATTCGCCATTTTCGCTTCAATATTTGGCTTTGAAGATATTGTTCGATTCTCCCTTATGGAATGAAGTGATCTTCCAGGAGTACCGATCTCAAACTTTATGGGATCAAATGTTTTTTAAGATGACACATATTTTTTCATCAGAGGTTGTTGAGTCAAAATCTCTAATCGTCAACATCGGTATGGCAAATGAAATAAGAAAACATTTAATGAGTTTAGAAAGGAAGATGACAAAGGAAGTTTCGCGCCTACCTACTGAAGCACGAAGCGAATTTCCGGAGGGGATCTTAGCCGTTCAAGTCTTCAAATTGAAGAACAACCCACATCAAAACGCAAATATGAATGTTTCCGTGGATGTCTTGTTTGAGAATTATGAAAGAGAAAAACACGGATTTGAACACTTTCTGACACCCGAAGACTACCTTAAAGTGGAAGACTATAATTCGGAGCAAGCACGATTTATTTTTAAGAAATAATCTGTGAATGTTTTTGTTAAGGAAATAGAATAGACTTAAAATTGACACATATGTATATTTTTGTAATAAAGACACCTATAAAGAAAAAAACATATTTTTTTTTTGTAGAATTTGTTGTGGTTTTGTGTGGTAAGTAGATAAAAAATTTTCGAGAAGGATATTGCGGTTTTCTGAAAGTTAATTATCCAGCATTTTTAATAAAAAATGTTAAGAATTAGATAAAATGTAGGTATAAATTAGGCGAGTAAATTGTTTCTCTGGGAGTAAATTGTTTCTCTGGATTTTACTTTCTGATACAAATACGTAGAGGATATATTAGGTGAAATATTGGAGATTTAAAGTGAAATAAATTATAATAAAGACTAAAAGCGTGAGAAGAATGGCAGCGAAAGTACCGCCCGCAGGGACGGCTGGGTTAAAACTGGCTGATTTTTGGGGAGGGTTGACAGAAGGGTTTGCCTTGAATCCTGAAAACTGCACAGGGGGGTTTGTTACGAAACTCCAACTGGTTGCTTCGGTAGCGGGTTTGGATAAATTAGGCGCTGCGAAATTTTTATGCTCATTCTGTTCTAATTCAAAGAGCAAGTTGGTGAATATATTCAATATTACATCGCTGCCATAATTCTTTCAATAATGGATTCAGCTAATTTCAACGACGAATTTTTAACCCTGGAGGAGTTAAATAGCTGCAATTATAAAGCTCTTTTAAAAGCGAAGGAGATGGATCCTTTAAAAGCCTATGCTATTCTAAGCAGTGGGAAGGTTTCAACGAAATATGGAGATCGAATTGTGCTGGAGCTAGAGGATCATTAGTTGTTTTTACCTGGACGATTCCGTAATATATCAACCAAAACAATAGAAAGACTCAATGAAGGTGGATACTTTGTGACTTACCACGGAACATCTGGGAACACATATAATTTAAATTTTTCTAAGTATACTTCTAACCCTGTTTTTTATACAAATTTATAGATTATCTCAGAAATAAAGTTTAATCTAAGTAAATAATGCTGTTTTGTTTTCCACTTTACCTTTCCACTCCACTTTACAATTATTTTTTAAAAACAGAAGAAATACCTCAAGGTAAATATTTTTTTATTTTACTCTATTGGAATACAGCGCTATTTATTTCTTGTTTCTTTATTTATGTATTTGTGTGTTGTTTTGTGTTATGTTTTGTGTTGTTAGTTTATTATATGTGTTTGTTGTTGTTTTATTCTACTTTTATATTTCAGAAGCAACAAGTTTGACGAACGTCGTCGTGACTGAAGCCCAAGATCAAGTGGCAAATCAAAGACGAGGACGAGGTCGAGGAGTTCGAGGCCGTCTGCAGGTAGTACATTTACAAACCCTCGTTTTGAAACGACATCAGGCTTCAACACTTGTTTCTCCCGATGGTACTGCCTGGACAGTAATTGAAGCTGGTAGTACCTACACCTGGTAGGTATCGATGCCAAAATGTTTTTAGAGATCGCGTTGGACCAACTTCACACGCTAAGCGCAACGTGGATGAAACTTGTAAAAGTGCTTGGCAACTAATAGTTTCCAAAAAAATTATGCAGCATATCTTAGAGTGTACTATGGAAGAGGCGCGACGCGAATTACAAGATAATGACTGGTATATGACGATGGAAGAATTGGAGGCATTTATTGCTGTACTTTACATACGTGGTGCAATTGGTGCTCATAATTTAGATCTGGATTCATTATGTTCGATAAAATGGGGTAATCCTATAATAAAGGCAACAATGTCTCGAAATCGTTTTCGTGAGATAATGAAATACCTACGATTCGATCATAAATCCAGTAGACGCCAAAGACTCAATGAGGATAAGTTTGTTATGATTTCGGAAATTTGGTATGAATTTATCGCGAATGCACAAGCTTGTTACATACCCGGGCCGTATATAACGATTGACGAACAGCTTTCATCTAAATGCCGTTGCCGATTTACCCAGTTCATGAGCTCAAAGCCAGATAAGTATGGCCAAAAGTTGTGGATGGCGGTTGACACAGACGCAAATTATATAATAAATGCGTTCCCTTACCTTGGGAAAGATGATCACAAACCTAATAACGAGCGTTTAGGTGACTGGGTGGTAAAGAAATTGATGGAACCTTACATCAACAAAGGTAGGAATGTTACTTGTGACAACTCTTTTACTTCACTTTTACTAGCGGGATATTTGAAGTCTAAAAACACTAGTATCGTAGGCACTGTAAATAGAGTTCGAAGGGAAATACCTATTGCCGTAAAAACCGCTAAAGAAGAATTAATAATTATATTTTTATTGTTTCATTTAAGAAAATGTTACAATAATATTACAATGATAGTTGAGGGTTCGGTACAATGATTTAACAGCTGAGTAAATTCACATTTCAAAAGTTACAATCAATTTGTGAATTAGGTAATATAACACATACACTCCTGGAAAAAAAAAAGTTCGCACTCATTAAAAATAACGACTAAACCGCTTCATTGGCGCCAGGGCAGGTAGAATGCGACATAACGGTAATAAAAATGATGAGATCCTTATCCTTAATGTCTCCATCGTCATTGCATTGCAGTTTGAGCATTGTAAGGGTTAAGAAGTGTTAAGATAGCTGAAGTGAGTTAAGTGAACTGAATAGAAATGGCGAGACAACGAAGAATGTCTATTGAAATAAAATCAAAAATCATAACTTTGAAAGGTTTATTGTGGTCAAATAGACAAATTGCATCTGAAATAGGATTCAGTGAATGTGCTGTGCGTAAATTTTTGAAAAATTACAATGAATCTGGAAGTTGTGAGCGAAAGCAGGGCTCTGGACGTAAAAAAAAGACAACGCCTCGGCAGGACAATTTGTTAAAGCATTTAACCCTGCGAAATCGGTTTGCTCCTTCCGGAACTTTACGGGCACAACTTGAGGAAGCAACGGGAGTACAAATATCCGATCGCCTTGTTAGGTATCGGCTAAAGGAAATGGGGCTTGTATCCCGCCGACCAGCGAAAAAGCCGTTACTAACCGCACGAATGAAGCGCAAGCGCTATGAATGGACTCAAGAAAGAAGAAATTGGACGGATTCCGATTGGGGAAGAGTCATATTCTCCGACGAGTCCAAATTTAACTTGATGGGGTCAGATGGAGCTGCCAGAGTTCGCCGTCGAAAAGGTGAACGTTATAGCGACGACTGCATCATATCAACCGTAAAACATTCACCCTACATAATGGTTTGGGGATGCATTACTTCGGTTGGTGTTGGCCCTTTACTAATTCTGGAGGGGTCTGTGAACGCAGAGAAGTACAAAAAAATAATACTGGATGGTGCTGTTCCTGCTCTAGAGGAGATGAGTCAAGTTACAGAAAACCCTATTTTTCAGGACGATTCAGCCCCTTGCCATCGAGCTCGATCTGTGAGTATTTGCAAAAAGATCATATAAAATTTCATTCCCTAATTCATTATTCGTATCTTTTCTATCGAAGATTGAAGTCTTCAAAGAGGAACTGGGAATAAATTCTTTGCCATGGCCTGCAAACAGCCCGGACCTCAATCCCATCGAAAACGTTTGGGCTATTTTCGGACAAAGAGTCGCCCAAAAAAGGCCTCGGTCATTAGCTGATCTAAAAAAAATTGTGGAAGAGACTTGGTACACTGAAATTGACTTAGAATATTTGAAAAAATTGTACTCATCAATGAAAAGTAGGGTTGACGAGGTAATAAGAAAGAAAGGTGGTGCAACTCACTATTAAATGCAATAAAATGTTACAGAACAACAACAATTGTTTTATTATTCTTTAGAAGAGCTGTGTAAGGATATAATTTAGTGACCTCTAATACTAAAACACCGAAACTTTAATTTAATTCCTTTAATTTAGGGGCATATTCAATTCACAATTATTAATGAAAAATTGCAAAATATCTTTCTAATGCTTTCTGTTTCATGCGAAACCGGGGTATATATTGTTTCATGCGAAACCGGGGTATATATTGTTTCATGCGAAACCAGGGGACATATATATGATAATTCCCATTTTTTTTACATTCTTCATTCCTCTCTCTCTCTATCGCGGCGATGCATCGTTGCATAGAAGGCCTCAGGGCGGAGGTCGCGTGGTGAGAAGGACGAGAGAGGAAAAAACCCATCTTAATTTTCAACTCATCAAGACCGATGCGGTCATTCTACCAGGTTTTCTCAATCGAGACGCTTGTAGTTTATTTTGCTCTGAAATTCGCTCAATATTTAAATCGTTCGCTTCGTTGGTTAAATTGAATTTGTCATTGTTTTAATTAATAATCGGGGATTGAATTCAATCATTTTGTTGTGTCTTGTTGCGTTTTGTTGTCTCAATTCAATATCGCGTTTAAATTAATATTTACGCGAACGCGGAAGTGATCACGGGGTGGGCGTGCTCTCCTTGAGAGTTGCACTCCTAGTGCAAACCAATTAAGCTATACTCGAGTGCACCGAGTTCAATCGTTTCAATCGTTTTAACGGAGGTCAAGGTGACTCGCTCCGTCAATCGCGCGCCTAGGTGATTCTGTTAACAACAAACGTCCCAACGGAGGCCAAACGTGGCTCTCTCCGTCTTGACGATCGTCTAAAAAATCGCAAATCATCAATTACACATATTACATATCAGGTAGTCTCAGCGTGCTTCTCCGTAATATTCGGTAAATTCGTTCCCTTTTTGTTTCTTTTGTAATCTAATTTTATAATAACATTCTTCAGAGAGTTTTTATGCCTTGGGCTTTTCTCTCCATTTTTTTCGGGTAAAATATACGTTTTGTATTTTGCCCAAATCGAGTATTTTATTTAATTACCTTGCCTTATTCCTTTGGTTTTTTATTATTTTTTTATTTATTTTTTTTTCATTTTCAATTTGCATTTTTTCGACGATACAAAAATTGGTGCCTCCTGTGAGGAGAAGCACGCTTGAGATTTGCCTTTTGCCTAAAACAAAACAGGGGAAACGAGCACGAGATCGTTCGGGGAAATAGCGTGCATTCTGCTTTGTCATCTGTCCTTGGGCCGCTTCTGGAGTTCATCATCGGGACATTGACGTCAGCTGGTTTACAACTAAGTTACCTTTTTTATTTTTTATATTTACCATATATATTTTGTTGAATAGTGTGTATAATATACAAGGAAGAAAAATCAGTGCGCGTGGTATTGTTGCGTCAACTCGCATACAGCTGTGTTCGCGTGTTCAACGGTCTTTTGTCGTGCACGTGCACGAACGACCCTAAATTCGCGGAACGGATCTCATCGTGCGCGCATATAAGGGCGGAACCGGCGTACATTGTTCGCGCCGTTAGCAAACGTAAACATACGACTTCGCGGAATTGATTTACCGCTCGTGTGCCTTCTTGTCTTTCGTTGAATTGGTTCGGGCCATAATTTGAATTTTTTCTGAACTGGGTAATCGTACATTTGCAATTTGAATTGACTTAATTTTGATAAATTGTAATTGTTCGCGGAGATTAATTTTACATTATTTGAATTATATTAAAAAATTCGGGTTTATTTTATTTAAATTGGATTGGTCTTAATTTGATTTGATTTTTGATTGATTTTTTAGATTTAATTTGATTTCAAAATGGCTGACGTGAGAAAGCGAATTGAATTTATAACCGAAAAACGGAAAACGCTTCTTGAACGAGCTGCGGCTCTTGAGAGCGCCTTAGTCGTCGGTAGCATATCTCCAGTGGAATCAAGGTTGCGAGTCGATCGTTTGACTACGCTCTTTTATAATTACGAAGATTTGCATGACGAATTAAAAACCCTCGACCCAAATGACGCCGGTATCGCGCAAATGAATGAAATTCAAAATACTTATTATAGAGTCGCTGCTAATGTTCAAAGTACCCAAAATATAACCGCGCCGCGTAATTCTGATGTCTCAATGGGTCCGATAGGCACGTCGACTTTTATTGAAAGGCAGAAATTATCTAAACTTCCCATAAACGAACTTCCTAAATTTTACGGTGATTATAAAGAATGGCTTGATTTTTCTAACACCTTTAAATCCGTGATAGATTCGCGTCAAGACATCGACGATGTTGTTAAATTTCAATATTTGAAGAGCTGTATGCGAGATGCCGCTAAGGACAAAGTAGCGCATTTTGCTGTCTGTGCGGAAAGCTACGGGGCCGCGTGGAAGCTTCTAAAAGATTCGTATGAGAAAAGGCGTATTATCGTATACCAACATATCGATTCGATAATCAAGTTACCTAAACTCACCGTGGCGACGGATAAAGCACTCGAGGGGTTGGTCGATGTGGTTCGGCAAACAATTAGCGCATTGGAATCTCTCGGTGTTAAACCAGATACGTGTATGCTTCGTCATTTAATTTTAAATTTACCCGATGAA
Organism: Eutolmus rufibarbis; assembly: GCA_963920795.1. Taxonomy (NCBI): domain Eukaryota; kingdom Metazoa; phylum Arthropoda; class Insecta; order Diptera; family Asilidae; genus Eutolmus; species Eutolmus rufibarbis. The sequence goes on from OY987207.1 coordinate 29,724,438, forward strand.
ATTCGCGACGATTGGGAAAGAACATTTAAAAGTATGGAAGAATTGCCGACTTTCGACGAATTCTTTTCCTTTATCAGGGAAACCGTGGATCGCTTGCATTCAAAGTCTGATTCGGACGGTAAAAGTTCGAATAAACGAAAGGGAGCTCCAGCTTCGGTCGCGCCTCATCCGATGAAAACCCGCAGGGGAGGAAGGGTTGAGAAAACGTTCATGACACCATCGTACGCGTGCGGCTATTGTTCCGAGGATCATCCGACGTACAAGTGCGCTAAATTTGAAGCTTTACCTGTTTCTGCTCGTTGGAACGCGGCTAGGGCTAATAATTTATGTTACAATTGTCTTCGAAAACACTCGGGTCAATGTACATCCGGGCGTTGTAAGAAGTGTCAAAAACCCCATCATACTTGTCTTCATTCTGATCAAGGGCGTAATTCCCAAGGCGGGGCCACGGGAAGGGAGGCTGCAACGGCTACGGGCGGCCGTCCCTCGGCATGACTATCTGCAGGTGTATTTAAAGTGCTTGCCGATGAATCGTCATCGCCGCTGATGATGAGCGCGGTTGCCCGTGTCCGGGGCAAGGATGACATTCTCGTCAACGCTCGAATTTTGCTCGATACTTGCGCGACTACCAACTTGATTAGCAGCGGTTTTGTTCGTAAACTCGGACTTCCTATACGTAAATGTTCCATAGCGGTCGGTGCTGTCAATAATATGAATTCTTTTTCAAACGGTAAAGTCGATATTTACATTCAATCTATTCACAATAATTTTGAAAAATCATTAACTTGTTTAATTGTTTCCGTAATATCCGAATTTGAGCCTCAAGATGTTTTTCCGCGAGAAGACGTAGATTTGCCACCTAATTTGCCGTTAGCTGATTCTCAATTTCATTTACCGCGACCAGTAGATATTTTAATTAATAGCGGCGCTACAATGTCTTTGTTGCAATCGGGATTAATTCATGTATCGAAAACGGGTTCTGATTTGTTTATACAAAAAACGCGATTAGGATGGGTTGTTGTTGGCGGTTTTGAAACTGGTAAAAATGTACGCGCAGCTTCTTGTCATTTAACTACATTACATAAACAAATAGAAAAATTTTGGAATATCGAAGAAATCGGCGCGGGAATTGGAACAGCATCGGAAGAACCGTTATGCGAAAAACATTACGTTGAAAATACCGCGCGAACTGAAAACGGTCAATACATGGTACGACTGCCCTTCCGGCACAATAACGTCGAATTCGGTGAGTCTCGTGCGCAAGCATTTCGGAGATTTCAGTCTTTGCAAAAAACTTTAAATTCCAACCCTCGGCTTAAGGATGAATATCATAAAGTAATGCAACAATATCTAGATTTGGGACACATGTCATTAGCTTCGGATGATTTATCGCAAGGTTATTATATGCCACATCATGCTGTTCAAAAGGCCACGAGCGCCACAACTAAACTCCGGGTTGTCTTTGACGCGTCGGCTAAAACTTCTAACGGGATTTCTCTTAATCAAACTTTGATGATCGGTCCGACGATTCAAGATAAACTGTTTGAACATTTGTTTAGATTTCGTACACATGTTTACGTTTTGACCGCGGACATAGAAAAAATGTATAGACAAGTACTTATTCATCCGGATGATCGTAAATATCAACGGGTTTTTTGGTATAACGACAATAAAATTCGCGTATTCAATTTAAATACAGTAACTTTCGGTGTTTCGTCTGCTCCTTTTCTTGCAATACGAACAATACACAAGCTTGCGGACGACGAGTCACACGAATTCCCACGCGCTAGTGCAATTTTAAAGCGCGATTTGTACGTCGATGATCTGCTTACGGGGGCTGACACTTTGAGCGAAGTACTAAAAATTCGCGACGAAATCATTGAAATATTAAAACGGGGTAAATTCAATATCCGTCAGTGGGCGTCAAATCATAGTCACGCGTTAGATAATATTCATGAAAAGATTTTTGGGTCGGACAACGCAGTTGAACAAAACGAAGTCTCTAAGACACTCGGGATTGCATGGAACTCAAATAACGATAAATTAATTTACACTTCAAAAACAATTAATTACACAATTCAATTTACTAAACGCAACGTGTTGTCCGAAATCGCAAAAATCTTTGATCCTTTGGGTCTACTAGGGCCAATAATTATGAGCGCGAAACTTATTATGCAAGAATGTTGGAGGCTAAAGATCGGATGGGACGAACCAATTACGCAGGAGCTAAGCGCATCTTGGGCCGCGTTTATACATCAATTAAATTCAATGACGGAAATATCTATAGATCGTCACGTTTTGCTTAAAAATCCAAGGGTTCCGGCGTACATTGTTCGCGCCGTTAGCAAACGTAAACATACGACTTCGCGGAATTGATTTACCGCTCGTGTGCCTTCTTGTCTTTCGTTGAATTGGTTCGGGCCATAATTTGAATTTTTTCTGAACTGGGTAATCGTACATTTGCAATTTGAATTGACTTAATTTTGATAAATTGTAATTGTTCGCGGAGATTAATTTTACATTATTTGAATTATATTAAAAAATTCGGGTTTATTTTATTTAAATTGGATTGGTCTTAATTTGATTTGATTTTTGATTGATTTTTTAGATTTAATTTGATTTCAAAATGGCTGACGTGAGAAAGCGAATTGAATTTATAACCGAAAAACGGAAAACGCTTCTTGAACGAGCTGCGGCTCTTGAGAGCGCCTTAGTCGTCGGTAGCATATCTCCAGTGGAATCAAGGTTGCGAGTCGATCGTTTGACTACGCTCTTTTATAATTACGAAGATTTGCATGACGAATTAAAAACCCTCGACCCAAATGACGCCGGTATCGCGCAAATGAATGAAATTCAAAATACTTATTATAGAGTCGCTGCTAATGTTCAAAGTACCCAAAATATAACCGCGCCGCGTAATTCTGATGTCTCAATGGGTCCGATAGGCACGTCGACTTTTATTGAAAGGCAGAAATTATCTAAACTTCCCATAAACGAACTTCCTAAATTTTACGGTGATTATAAAGAATGGCTTGATTTTTCTAACACCTTTAAATCCGTGATAGATTCGCGTCAAGACATCGACGATGTTGTTAAATTTCAATATTTGAAGAGCTGTATGCGAGATGCCGCTAAGGACAAAGTAGCGCATTTTGCTGTCTGTGCGGAAAGCTACGGGGCCGCGTGGAAGCTTCTAAAAGATTCGTATGAGAAAAGGCGTATTATCGTATACCAACATATCGATTCGATAATCAAGTTACCTAAACTCACCGTGGCGACGGATAAAGCACTCGAGGGGTTGGTCGATGTGGTTCGGCAAACAATTAGCGCATTGGAATCTCTCGGTGTTAAACCAGATACGTGTATGCTTCGTCATTTAATTTTAAATTTACCCGATGAAATTCGCGACGATTGGGAAAGAACATTTAAAAGTATGGAAGAATTGCCGACTTTCGACGAATTCTTTTCCTTTATCAGGGAAACCGTGGATCGCTTGCATTCAAAGTCTGATTCGGACGGTAAAAGTTCGAATAAACGAAAGGGAGCTCCAGCTTCGGTCGCGCCTCATCCGATGAAAACCCGCAGGGGAGGAAGGGTTGAGAAAACGTTCATGACACCATCGTACGCGTGCGGCTATTGTTCCGAGGATCATCCGACGTACAAGTGCGCTAAATTTGAAGCTTTACCTGTTTCTGCTCGTTGGAACGCGGCTAGGGCTAATAATTTATGTTACAATTGTCTTCGAAAACACTCGGGTCAATGTACATCCGGGCGTTGTAAGAAGTGTCAAAAACCCCATCATACTTGTCTTCATTCTGATCAAGGGCGTAATTCCCAAGGCGGGGCCACGGGAAGGGAGGCTGCAACGGCTACGGGCGGCCGTCCCTCGGCATGACTATCTGCAGGTGTATTTAAAGTGCTTGCCGATGAATCGTCATCGCCGCTGATGATGAGCGCGGTTGCCCGTGTCCGGGGCAAGGATGACATTCTCGTCAACGCTCGAATTTTGCTCGATACTTGCGCGACTACCAACTTGATTAGCAGCGGTTTTGTTCGTAAACTCGGACTTCCTATACGTAAATGTTCCATAGCGGTCGGTGCTGTCAATAATATGAATTCTTTTTCAAACGGTAAAGTCGATATTTACATTCAATCTATTCACAATAATTTTGAAAAATCATTAACTTGTTTAATTGTTTCCGTAATATCCGAATTTGAGCCTCAAGATGTTTTTCCGCGAGAAGACGTAGATTTGCCACCTAATTTGCCGTTAGCTGATTCTCAATTTCATTTACCGCGACCAGTAGATATTTTAATTAATAGCGGCGCTACAATGTCTTTGTTGCAATCGGGATTAATTCATGTATCGAAAACGGGTTCTGATTTGTTTATACAAAAAACGCGATTAGGATGGGTTGTTGTTGGCGGTTTTGAAACTGGTAAAAATGTACGCGCAGCTTCTTGTCATTTAACTACATTACATAAACAAATAGAAAAATTTTGGAATATCGAAGAAATCGGCGCGGGAATTGGAACAGCATCGGAAGAACCGTTATGCGAAAAACATTACGTTGAAAATACCGCGCGAACTGAAAACGGTCAATACATGGTACGACTGCCCTTCCGGCACAATAACGTCGAATTCGGTGAGTCTCGTGCGCAAGCATTTCGGAGATTTCAGTCTTTGCAAAAAACTTTAAATTCCAACCCTCGGCTTAAGGATGAATATCATAAAGTAATGCAACAATATCTAGATTTGGGACACATGTCATTAGCTTCGGATGATTTATCGCAAGGTTATTATATGCCACATCATGCTGTTCAAAAGGCCACGAGCGCCACAACTAAACTCCGGGTTGTCTTTGACGCGTCGGCTAAAACTTCTAACGGGATTTCTCTTAATCAAACTTTGATGATCGGTCCGACGATTCAAGATAAACTGTTTGAACATTTGTTTAGATTTCGTACACATGTTTACGTTTTGACCGCGGACATAGAAAAAATGTATAGACAAGTACTTATTCATCCGGATGATCGTAAATATCAACGGGTTTTTTGGTATAACGACAATAAAATTCGCGTATTCAATTTAAATACAGTAACTTTCGGTGTTTCGTCTGCTCCTTTTCTTGCAATACGAACAATACACAAGCTTGCGGACGACGAGTCACACGAATTCCCACGCGCTAGTGCAATTTTAAAGCGCGATTTGTACGTCGATGATCTGCTTACGGGGGCTGACACTTTGAGCGAAGTACTAAAAATTCGCGACGAAATCATTGAAATATTAAAACGGGGTAAATTCAATATCCGTCAGTGGGCGTCAAATCATAGTCACGCGTTAGATAATATTCATGAAAAGATTTTTGGGTCGGACAACGCAGTTGAACAAAACGAAGTCTCTAAGACACTCGGGATTGCATGGAACTCAAATAACGATAAATTAATTTACACTTCAAAAACAATTAATTACACAATTCAATTTACTAAACGCAACGTGTTGTCCGAAATCGCAAAAATCTTTGATCCTTTGGGTCTACTAGGGCCAATAATTATGAGCGCGAAACTTATTATGCAAGAATGTTGGAGGCTAAAGATCGGATGGGACGAACCAATTACGCAGGAGCTAAGCGCATCTTGGGCCGCGTTTATACATCAATTAAATTCAATGACGGAAATATCTATAGATCGTCACGTTTTGCTTAAAAATCCAAGGGTTGTAGAAATACACGGGTTTTGTGACGCAAGTAAAAACGGATACGGAGCGTGCATTTATATTCGATCTGTAGATTCATACAAAAATACATATGTGACTCTCGCCTGCTCTAAATCTAGGGTCGCACCGATAAAGGGAGAAGATACGAAAGCAACCATCCCTCGTCTCGAGCTGTGCGGAGCTCTTATTTTGGCTCGTTTGTATAACTCTATTAAACCGGCTATTCATTTTCATGTAAATCGCGTCATTTTATGGTCAGATTCAACGATCGTCCTCCAATGGTTGAAAAAGTCACCTCAAGTTTTGAAAGTTTTTGAATCAAATCGCGTACGAGAAATTCAAACTTTAACTAAAGACATACAATGGCGGCATGTGCCAACAGAGAGCAATCCCGCCGATGCTTTATCTCGGGGCCAGTACCCCTCAGAATTCAATCGTAGCGATATGTGGTTTTCCGGACCTTCCTGGTTGAAACAATCTGAAGATTCCTGGCCGGTGTTGGGCAGTCCCGTTGTCCAGGACTTGCCTGGATTAAGGGTTCTTTTAGCCAAACCAAAGGAATGCGAAATCTTTAAACGTTTCTCGTCTTATAGAATATTAGTAAAGTCAATAGCATTTTGTTTACGTTGGCGAAATAGAACTTTTTCTGGAATTCCGATAAGCGTGGGGGAAAAAATCAATGCCGAAAAACGAGTTTTGAGTATCATTCAAAAAGAATTCTTTTATAACGAAATAGAAGCTTTGTCACAAGGTAAACTTATTAAAAGTCATAAATTAGCTGCACTCGATCCATTTTTGGATAAAGACGGTTTATTACGAGTTGGCGGTCGTTTAAAAAGTTCTAGTTTGTCCAACGAACAAAAATATCCGTGTTTATTACCTTCATACCATCATGTTACAGACTTGATTATTAGAGACGCGCATTTACAAAACTATCATTCCGGTATTCAGAGCACGTTATGTTCACTTCGGCAGCGATTTTGGCTTTTGGACGGTAAAAATCAGGTCCGGAAGATCACACGCAATTGTGTTACTTGCATTCGACATAAACCCGTCGCGATTCAATATAAGATGGCAGATTTACCAAAATCTCGAGTTCAAGCATCGGCTGCATTTCAAAACACGGGAGTTGATTTTTTCGGTCCGGTTTATATCAAAGAGAAAAAATTTCGAAATCGTACTAAAATTAAATCTTACGGATGCGTATACATTTGCATGGCCACCAGAGCTGTTCACATAGAAATCGCGAGTGACCTGAGCACGGATAGCTTTTTAGCAACTTTTAAACGATTCATTGGTCGTAGGGGAATTCCCTCTAACGTCAATTCTGACAACGGAAAAAATTTCGTGGGTGCAAACAATCAATTACGCGAACTATATGCTCTTCTATCCGATAAACAATTTCGGGAAGGGGTGGAGGCTTTCGCTGCGTCAAATAACGTCGTTTGGCATTTTAATCCGCCAGAATCCCCACATTTCGGCGGCAGTTGGGAGGCTGCGGTAAAGTCTTTTAAACATCATCTTAAGCGCGTGTTGGGGGATAAACTTCTAACTTTCGAAGAATTAAGTACATTAGCCGTTGAAATCGAAGCGATACTTAATTCAAGACCCTTATGTTCTTTGTCTACTGATCCGAATGATCCAATCGCTTTAACCCCCGCGCACATTCTTATCGGTCGTCCTCTCAATAAACTGCCGGAAAATAATTATCTTAATGTTCCAGATAACCGACTCACCGTTTGGAAGTTCATAACTCGAGCCCGTCAGGACTTTTGGAGACGTTGGCATCTCGAATACCTAAGTGAGCTCCAGAAGCGGCAAAAGTGGTTTGCTGGTGAGAGCGACGTGAAGGAAGGGACAGTCGTGGTTTTCATTGACAAGCTGACTCCCTGCATGAAATGGCCATTGGGTATTGTCCTTGAGGTCTATCCTGGATCTGATGGGATCAGTCGAGTGGTCAAGGTCAAAACGTCCAGGGGGATCTACATGCGAAATGCTACTTCACTCTGTCCATTGCCAGTGGAAACATGAATATTAAATCAATTATTTAAACTCAATTTATGTACGCGCGCTGAGTTACCTGTCTTGCTACACTCATTCACAACATTTTCAGCTCATTCTCATTCGCAGCCGGGGGGAGTATGTTTCATGCGAAACCGGGGTATATATTGTTTCATGCGAAACCGGGGTATATATTGTTTCATGCGAAACCAGGGGACATATATATGATAATTCCCATTTTTTTTACATTCTTCATTCCTCTCTCTCTCTATCGCGGCGATGCATCGTTGCATAGAAGGCCTCAGGGCGGAGGTCGCGTGGTGAGAAGGACGAGAGAGGAAAAAACCCATCTTAATTTTCAACTCATCAAGACCGATGCGGTCATTCTACCAGGTTTTCTCAATCGAGACGCTTGTAGTTTATTTTGCTCTGAAATTCGCTCAATATTTAAATCGTTCGCTTCGTTGGTTAAATTGAATTTGTCATTGTTTTAATTAATAATCGGGGATTGAATTCAATCATTTTGTTGTGTCTTGTTGCGTTTTGTTGTCTCAATTCAATATCGCGTTTAAATTAATATTTACGCGAACGCGGAAGTGATCACGGGGTGGGCGTGCTCTCCTTGAGAGTTGCACTCCTAGTGCAAACCAATTAAGCTATACTCGAGTGCACCGAGTTCAATCGTTTCAATCGTTTTAACGGAGGTCAAGGTGACTCGCTCCGTCAATCGCGCGCCTAGGTGATTCTGTTAACAACAAACGTCCCAACGGAGGCCAAACGTGGCTCTCTCCGTCTTGACGATCGTCTAAAAAATCGCAAATCATCAATTACACATATTACATATCAGGTAGTCTCAGCGTGCTTCTCCGTAATATTCGGTAAATTCGTTCCCTTTTTGTTTCTTTTGTAATCTAATTTTATAATAACATTCTTCAGAGAGTTTTTATGCCTTGGGCTTTTCTCTCCATTTTTTTCGGGTAAAATATACGTTTTGTATTTTGCCCAAATCGAGTATTTTATTTAATTACCTTGCCTTATTCCTTTGGTTTTTTATTATTTTTTTATTTATTTTTTTTTCATTTTCAATTTGCATTTTTTCGACGATACACTTTCATATGTTTGAATGGTCTCTAAAAGTCCTTACATATCAATGTTATTACTTGTTACTATATTAACTAAATGTTTAAAGCCAATTTTTGGTATTTTATACCGTATAAATAGGATTAAACTGCAAAGTAGCCATTTTCTGGTACTGCGAACTTTTTTTTTTCCAGGAGTGTACATAAGTCAACAATGCTTCAATTAGAAGAAATAATTAATCTAATGGAGGGAATTCAGGTATTATGCTCAGGTCGTTACAATAGAGTGCTATGAGAGATGAGATAAAATGTGTTTTAGCAAAACGATGAATTTATTGGTCATTTTTGTGTCAGGCTTTTCAAATAAAGTCTTAGTATCTAAGTGTGAATTTTCGAGAACTGGCAGTTTTAAACTAGTGACTTTGTCTTGGTAATATATGCATTCAGTGAGCTTGTGAAAAAGGTTATCTATTTTATCACATCTATGACAGTAGGAGGCACTGGGTAGTTTGAAAACTTGAGTATCGGTGATAATTCGGCAGTTATAAAAATTTAGGAGTCGAACTTGTGCTATAATTTGGCATTTTCTCAAAGATAGTTTAATATTCAAATATTTCTGTCTGCCTTGTGCCAGCTCGATAGTAGGATATATAAGAAGTGAGGATGACTGGGCAAAACTAGTGCGGTCCAAGTTGTATAAGTAATTCGAGTACGCTTCGAGAAGAGAGTCCTTCCTGGAGAGCAAGATCTCAGGATCGAGGGTATGCCAAACATGACTTTCATTTATCGGCTCGAAGAAAGTCTTTTCAACCTGGGCGGCCCAGTTATACAGTATATAGAAGAATTATACAAGACGTCTCTCCTAAAAACTGGTGACACAACTTTGACTGTTTATCAGACTAAGTCAAATAAAAATGTTCTAATGCTCAGCACTATGCATCAAGATATAACAATAAGTTCTAGTTCAAAGAGAAAACCAGAAACAGTACTATTCTACAACAGCACGAAGTATGGAGTAGATGTTGTCGATTCGATGAGCAGGAAATATACAGTAAAGGCGGCTTCTAGACGTTGGCCAGTTCATACATTTTATAATCTGTTAGATTTGGCGGCTATAAACGCATGGGTATTGTATAAAATTATCAACAACAGCAAAATTAAACGTAGAGACTTTTTATTGCAACTGGGAGGAGAATTGGGATCACAGTACATGAATAATAGAAAAACAGCCATTCCTACAGAAATTCCAGAAAACCTACCAGAAAGACAAGAAAAACGTACAAGTTGTCAGGTCAAGTAAAAATGTACAAGTAATAAGTCATCTGTGAAGTGCCACATGTGTAAAAAAAAACTGTCTGTAATAAATGCACTGGTAAAGAATATTATTTATGTAATATTTGCTATTCTGATAATAAATAGTTTGGAGATTTTTGGACTTTATTACATTTAGAATTACTATCTTACTTGTGATGACTATGATAAGAAATGAAAAAAATAATTATTTGTTACGTATTTGTTTTAAAAGGATTAATAATTTGATTTAAATAAATAAATAACATGGTTTCAAATAACTTACATATTGTTTTAATTATAATTTCATACTTTATGCTAATGAAAGTTGTAAAAAATATAATGGGACAAAATTGTCACGGCGGCGGTTCGAGGGGGGTCATGAGTTTCGGCACTTCTAGTGTTAAGCCTTTGGGAGAAATACAAAGACAGTCTCTCGGAAGACATAAAACGGCAACTGGAGAGAGAATTGCAAGATAGTGCGCAAGTGTTCATAGACGAAGTGTACAATAGATGCTTGATATTAATCGAGGATGCAGTGTTAGCACAAGCTGGACAAAATTTGGCACAATACGGATTGCCTCAGCCAACAAGAACTGCAGCAACTTTCAATAATCGAGAATATCTGAGAGAGAACAATTATGACCCCGCTACCCTGAGAGAGGTGGTGTCAACTAATGAGGAGTTACTGACGAATGAACAGCTTTAAGTTTATCGGCAGATCCTTGACAATATTGAGAAATGAATTGGGCAAATATTTTTTGTGGATGGACCTGAAGGCACTGAAAAAACCTTCCTTATCAATTTGTTATTACTAATAAACCAAAGGGTCACAGAAAAACAGAGACACGGTGATGAGTTTTCGTAAATTTTATTTTATTTACTTTTTGCTAGAAATTAAACTGAGCGTTTCACACGCAATTATCAATTTTTATCTTCAAAGCGAATGTGCCCTAGAACTTCTTTTCGATTTCGATTTCTTCCGCATGCCTTCTTATTCTTGTTCTAAAATCAGTTGAAAAGTGTTCACTTGTGGGTTCTGTGGCAGATCCCTTACTTATCCTCCATCAATTTTTAATGAGCGGTCAAACATCCCCGCAAGCACCACGCGGGGTAATGAAGAAGCATTTATCAGCGAGGGAGTTAAAAACTGGCGAAAAACTTTAGAGAAATTGCAAAAACATGACTCTAGTCATTTCCATCGTGAGTCCACCGATTATGTTTGTCAAGTATTGAAAAGGGAGTCAGTGGCAGTTCGCCTTAATACACAACTGAAACAAGAGCAACAGTCTGCACGCATCGCTATGCGCACCATAATCAGCTGCATTCGGTACCTCACACGTTCTGGACAAGCACTACAGGGGTCGACTGCTGATAAGGGAAACTTAATGGATCTTTTGCACGAAAGAGCTCTTGATTGCTCCGATTTGGCCAATTGGATTAAACGGCGAGACAAGTGGATTAGCCATGATATTCAAGATAAAATAATTCCAATAATGGCTCACCACGTTCAGTGTAATCTCATTCGTGATATAAATAGTACTTCTTTTTTCGGTCTGATGGCCGATGGTACCACTGATAGAATTGGCGATGAGCAGTTTTCTATCTGTTTTCGTCACGTAGAGTTAGACACTTTACAGCCAAAAGAAATTTTTATGGGCTTGTATAATGCCGATGATGGTACTGCAAAAACACTTCACAAAACAATGAGCGATGTCATGCTACGTTCTTCACTACCAATTCAAAATCTAAGAGGCCACTGTTTTGACGGCGCAGCAGCTGTCTGGTCACCTTAGCGGATTGCAAAAGCTTTTATCAGATGATCAGCCGAAGTCGATATTTGTGCACTGCTCCAATTAGTCCCTCAACTTAGTCATTCAGGAAGTCGCTAAAAAATATGAGCTTATTTCTAATTCTACCATATTTCTCTTGTAAAAGACGTTTCAAATTCTATCTTGGAATCATCCAAACGGAAAACCATATTTTCTAACATAATTCTAGAACCCTGCGCTGAAGGTGATAATTTATCCTTAAAACCGAAGAGGTTAATCGCAATCATGGTTGGCGACCGCACAGTGACTCGAGAAATTGTGATTCGAAGAAGAAACAATAATCTGGAATTCATCGCCGACACACACCGTTCATACGACGCTATGACAGTTCTAGCGCAAAATCCCGTAAGGTTTATACAGGGGCAGTGCGGCCAAAGGCCGCTTTGTGCGGCCAAAAGTCCAAAATAAAAGTTTTAAGTTAGGGGTTTTTTGTCATCAAGTTGGCTAAAGGAGTCCCCTAGAAGACGAAAAATGTTGAGAGTGAGGTCTCTTGCTTCGAATCCCCTCCATAATCTCGAATTCGACAAATAGACGAGTTCTCGACGAAACAGTCAGTGCAGGACATATTTCAAGCGAAGGCAGAACTAGTGCCAGTGCTCGTCGGCAGTACGAGCACGTGAAGCACAAGTGTAGAAATAGGCGTGCGGAAGAAGACAGGAGTGCGACGGGAGGACCAAGATCCCGAGGGAGACGAATCCGGGAGGAGCCTGGTGAGGGAGGTCAAGGAATTGCTACTGGAGAAAAGAAGGCCGGAATACATGCGGATGGCCGGGAAGAATTGGGATTTCCCCGGAGGACCACGTGTGGAATGAGCAGGCTGAGACTGGGCTCAGCGTACCCGTAGTCGAGATAATTACTCTTTCCACTTCCTTTTCTCTTTTTTTTTATGTATTAATTTATAAATTCCACGGAGTTTACTTTTTACCCGACTGCCGAAGGAGGGTTATGTTTTTCGAGCGTATGTATGTATGTATGTATGTGGGACCGCTGTAACTAAACTGCGCCGTTGTCACAAGGAGTGCAACGGAGGCGCAGGCAGCTCAGAGTGACAACGGTGGACGTGGAGAATATTTCGCCGCTTGACTCATCACCCACATAGATAGCTGGAACAGTTGTTCGAGGATTTTTAATAAATCGTATTGAATATTTTAATGTTCAATTTTTTATTTATCCAATCCCACAAATTTGGGGCTCAACCGGGATGCGGCAAAATAAAGTGATTGGCAAATAGTTTGAGGAGAAAAGAAATTCACTCAGGCCGTGGAGGACTGGCAGACAGACTAAAGGAACATTTCATCATTTTTGAAGCTGAAGTGGAGTGCAGCAAGGAAGTGAATTTTGGGAAAAAAGAAGAGGTGGATCTGAAACAGATAGAAGGTATGAGAATTTAAATTGTTTTTACTTCGTTGAGGCTGCGGTGGACTTATTAAAATTAAGCATTTGGACTACATGAGGTGATTAACGGTAAAATCAAGTGAGTTTAAAATACCGGTGAAGACAATACTCGCATATAGGCGATTGAATATAATTTCTACGTCGGTAGTGCGGGATTGACGTCACAAGCTACAGTGGCTTACAGAATTCGAGCGGAACGTTATTTGAGACTTCGATTACAGTGACTTATAAAATTAATCGTGACATTTACCCCGGAAATTTATTTCGTGGGCACAATTTAAATTACAACCATTATCAACATGGGTCGTGGAAAACGCAGGCAAAGTGGTGCGGCTGTTGATTTTAGTATCGATTCGGCTGGAACGTCCACACGTGTAAATCTGTCGGACCCGATGGAAAGTGGAATAAAACTTAATTTTGCGGACTTTGAACACGTTCTCAGAAAATATTCCGGTGACGGTACTATGAGTGTAAAAAAGTGGCTGCATGAATTCGAGGAGTATGCGATTACTTTTAATTGGAATAGCATGCAACGTTTCATATTTTGCAAAAGGTCACTAAGCGGTGGAGAGAACCCAGCTAGGTGTTGGTCTCAAAGTCAGGGCTAAATATTTTGGCCCTTACAAAGTAGTTGCAGTAAAAGGCTTCGACAGATATAGGGTTGAGAAGACAGGCGAACACGAAGGCCCAAAATCAACAGATACGAGTGCTGACAACATGAAGCGGTGGGTAGCAGAAGACCAAATCCTTGATGACGTAGACGACGAGGAGGAAGCAGTAGGAGGTACCATTCTAAATTCTTCAGTGAATTATTATCTTCGGGGACCGAAGAATAGTTAGGAATGGCCGGGTGTGGGACCGCTGTAACTAAACTGCGCCGCTGTCACAAGGAGTGCAAAAGAGGCGCAGGCAGCTCAGAGTGTTCTTTTCCCTCGACAACGGTGGACGTGGAGAATATTTCGCTGCTTGACTCATCATCCCACATAGATAGCTGGAACAGTTGTTCGAGGATTTTTAATAAATCGTATTGAATACTTTAATGTTCAATTTTGTATTTATCCAATCCCACATGTACACATGTATTCAGCGTTGAATTTGGTTTGACTTTAGAGCTTATACATTACATTTTTAGAAACACCAAAGAACTTTTGCACTTTTTTGCCCCATTTGACGCTACAATGTCTTTTTGCAGAATGGCACGCGTGTACTCACGGCACGCCATATTTGGTGTTTGGATACAATATCCGCCAGCTGAACGATTAGATGCTATAACAGCGTTTGTAACACAAGGAGTTGATGACAAAGAGTTATCTGAAGACGTAATGTTGAGGTTGCGGGCAAAAGTTAGTAAAATAATGTTCGAACATCAAGAAAAATGGGAGAAAGCAAGGAGATACCGACCACGGTTTTTACAAAACAGTGCTTCCTGGCTGGACGGTGAAGTTGATTTTTCAATTGTGTTGAGTGTACCCGATCCTTCAAAAAGCAGGGAAAATAATGTTACACCCGGTAGACCTAAGAAAGCTTTTGAAGACTGCAATCCAAAAGTGCAAACTCACAAAGTGAAACATTTGAACGAGTCGACCAGTCCTGAAGAACTGTCCAAAGCTACGGAGGTCGTTCTTCGCAAAGCCGGAAAACGCGACTCAGCATCTATTGTTCAAGAATTATGTTTTGCTTCTCCAACTCGGGGTACTAATGTGAAAAAGGCTCGAATAGCTTCGTTGCAAAAACCAGCCAAGTTAACTGCTGATAAGGCCTTAAGTTTATTAGTAGATGCAAAACTGTCAAAGAATCAATACAACATCATACGTAACCAGGCAAGAGGAGCAAATTGTAAAATATATCCATCGTATGATCAGGTCAAACAGGCTAAAGCTATGTAATGTAAAGCTATAAATATAAGTGTCACGGAGACATGCGCGGAAATACCATTGCAGGACCTGATTGATCACACAGTCAAACGGTTATGTATCGTCCAGGAAGACTTCCTGCAAATTTTTAATGAACGTAACTTAGACATTTTATGTAAATGGGGCTGTGATGGTTCTCAACAGAACAGATATCACCAGAACTTTTCTGATGGGCAGTCCACTGACGAGAATTTGTTCAGTGTATCAATGGTGCCCATTCAAATTTACAATGTCAGAAACAATCATAAGTCAGTGGTATGGCAGAACCCTGCCCCTTCTTCGACTCGGTATTGTCGCTCGATCAAATTTATGTTTGCTAAAGAGACTGTTGATGTTATCAACAGTGCAGTTAAAAATGTTGAAAACCAGATTGAAAATCTAGTTCCCACAAGAGTAGTTCTCGGAGAGAACATGATTTTCTGCATGATAGACGGAAAAGTCTGCAATGCTGTCGCCTCATGTGCGTCCACTCAAAGGTGTTACTTATGTGGAGCTAAGCCTTGTGCTATGAACAGGGACCGTAACGGTTATAAGTTTTAAGATAAAAATCAGACAATAACAGTTATATTTAGTTGTAAATCTTATTGGTTATCGTTTAACCATTATTTTAAAATTTTTTTATTTTGATTATGAGAAAAGAGTTATCGATGAAGAAAATAAAAAGAAAATGGCAGAAAAAAAGAAAATTGTGCAAGAAAAATTTCGCAGTGAACTCGGGCTTTTGGTTGATGTTCCGAAACAGCAGGCAGGAAACACAAATGACGGCAACACTGCACGCAAACTTTTCAGAAATGCTGATAAATTTTCAGAAATAACGGGTGTTAATAAAGACTTAATTCATCGACTTTGCGTAATTTTAGAATGCGTGAATTGTTGTTTTCCGGTAGATGCAGTCAAGTTTGGAGTGTACTGTCGTAGAACCTTCGAGGTATATTTGCAAGAGTACCATTGGTACCCTATGCCTGCAAGTGTACATAAAGTTCTGTTTCACGGCCAAGACATAATAGCAGCAAGTATTTTACCGATAGGTCAGCTCTCAGAGGACGTGGGGCGTCGTAATTGCAGCCACTTTGCAAAATCAATTTTTGTTTTTAAAAAAGAGTACAGTACTAACTTTGCGAAGTAAACTATTTTTTGTGTGAGATCGAGATACCTGTAAAAAAACGAATGTTACTGAAAATTTTATTGGAATGAGTTGTGTGGTGTGAAAAAGCTTGAACAGAAAAACTTATAAAGAGATTTACCCGAATATTAATATCAAGTAACAAATAAATAAAAATAAATAAATAAAAGTTTTATTTCTTTTAATGAATTAATTTCATGAATATAATCAAAAATATAAAAAGAAAAGTTATAAATAAGGAACATAGTTTTCCATAGAGGCACAAGAGGCGAGGAACAAAGACGGTAGGAAGTATCGGGAACTTTTCACTAGAAAAGATTCCAGAGTGCATACCAATATTGACCTACTTCATAGATTGCTCATAACCTCAGACCCATTTATAGCTAATATGCGCTCCCGTGCTACGACAAAGCATTCCGAAATAATGCCAGATGTTTTAGAGTTGTTAAGAGAGCCGTCCCTAGTGGTTCCGTCAAAGGATTCGGACTCAAGCGGTGAGTCAACTGACGCTGAACTGTAATGTAAATACTCTGTTAGATATGTACTTGAAACGTACATTACAAAACGTGAAATTTGTGTAAATAGTGTAAATAAACCATGTATTCGACAAGGAATTATCTGTTTAAAACCTTCAAACTGATTTACACCTAAACAAATACCGATAAAAATGATTGGCAAATAAAGTTCCCACAGATTGATGAAATATCTCACTGTGCGCCGTATTCTGTGCAGAATTTAAGATTGCACGAGGTGATGAGAAAATATTTGAGTTCAAGTAGGTATATGAGCACAAAGTATGCTACCATCTACCGCGACATTATTAATTAATTTAACAATTAATATGAACAAATATACTCCATTGCTTGAATCGTCCTATATAGAGCTTCTGCTACAAATCAAATGCCGTAAGGGATGTGTAAATGTTCAAAATAGCCACAATGCATGCTTTGCGTGGGCGATAATATCGGCCTTACATCCAGCAGAGAAAGATACACAACGTGTAACAAAATACCCCCAATACTGCTCTCCAATATCCGCTAATTTTCTGGAAGGGACAAGACGGATATTGCATAAATATTAAATAACGAGATCCCACCACAGGTACTTCATTCATTATGAACATCATTACTCATTATGAATTAATATTTATGAATATGTTGTTACAGGAGCCGAAACAAACAAGAAAGTGAGCTCGATGGATTTTTATGCGTATCGTATGATGATCCGACGCGGTCAGGACAACGTCTGTAAATACGGGGCATAAAAACGGAGTCATTGTTTTACAGTCCCTGTCCATTGAATTAGGACCACTCGCATTTTTCCCAATTTCTTCGAAACTTCTACCTCTATCGTCATAAAAATGCGGTTTTTCCCAAATAAAAAATTTGTACATGTAACTGTAAGTTAATTAGCCTACCCTTCCTGTTGGGTCGAGTCACTACAAGTCCATACAGTAAAATTTGTTCACGGACAAATGACGATTAAATTTCAAGAAGAGAGTTTTGTTGTGGCACACACGTAACGGTTAAAATCTGAGAAGGGCGTTTTGTTGTGGCACACGAAAGACGGTTAGGATTCTTAGAATCATTGAAGTTCGGGTCGCTTCGGATATTGTAGACCGAGGGGCGCGTAAATCGTGCGCGACACGATTAGGAAGGGCGGTTTGTTGTCGCCCAGCAACCAAACAGTCGCCTACCAACCAAGCGGGCACAACAGAAGCAACCAAGTGGTCGCCTAGCAACCAAGCGGTCGCACAAAAGCCAAACAGAAAAAGAGAAGCCAAGCGGTAGCGCAGAATCATCACAGTCGAACTAAGGAACTCAAGCATCAGGAAATCCAACAGAAAATAAGCAGTCGCGCAGAAGCATCAAAGATTGGGATTAGGAATAAAAATACCAATACCCTTCTTTTGAGAAAGCGATATTGTGGGAAATAGGCAATGTGATCGAATAAACGCAGTCTTAAGAAAAGGGTTCTATTAAGGTGTCAAATCGTGATGTGTTGCAAGTAGTCGCGTTAATTATTGGCAATCAGCAAGTCAGTGTATGTCTAGTCGTGGTATTGCTACAAGTGAGCGCGAAAAAGCTCAAACAATCCGCGAGTCAGTGTACATATAATATAAAAATTCTGTGATCTCTCGACCCAACGTCTCGCTAATTCCCTTGTTAGTTTCGAAAACGGCCCAGTGCCAACAATTAGTTGCTCGCGACCTAGTCCAGCACTATTAAAAGCCATTGCGGCTTTTTCTTTACGGCATTGCGCCAATAATTAGTCGCTCGCGAACTAGTCCGGCACTAACCAATATTCACAAGGCAAATCTCACCACGAGATGACGCCTTCTTATTAAAACACACATTAATACACATAACTATCTAATTAATTTTCAATGAGGTTTTTTTCACTTGGCTTCACCAAGTTTTTTCCTCCGAAGAGTTAATAAAAGCTTCATTCTATTAACCCAAAAATTGAGCATTTTAATTTAATCATCCCTCATCCTCATCTCTACAAAGAATAAACCAGTTCACATTTGAAATACGGGAATTCGACAAATAGACGAGTTCTCGACGAAACACTTCCCTTTACTTGACTTTAGCGGTATTCACATACATATGTATATAAATCGATTAGAAATGCTGCAACTTCCACATTCTTTCGAAAGTTGTTGGAAAGAGTTTGTCAGCTAGTGAAGTTAATATTGTGTTCAGTGTGAATTTTTGGACATAATTGATTTGAATTGAAAGTTTAGTGAAAATAAAGATGGGAAAGCGGAAAGACATAAGTCAGGCAAAAAAGGCGGCAATAATTGCCCTATTAAAGACTGAAATGTTTTCCTTTCGAGAAATTGCAAGGAGGGAAAAGGTTTCCCATCAAACGGTGATGCGGATTTCAAAAGTAGCCACCGAAAATACAGAAGAAAGTAGCAATAAGCGAAAAAATTGTCGCCGTCAAAGAAAAACAACGCCCCGAACGGACCGTAGAATTGTCCAAAAGGCCTGCGAAAACCGTTTTTCCTCCACAAGGTGTTTGCAACAAAATCTGCAGGACGAAGGAATACAAATATCAACAAGGACTTTAAGGAGACGTCTGTATGAAGCCAACCTTAAGTCGAGAAGGCCAATCAAAAAACCTAAACTAACTCCTAAAATGCGACGAGCTAGGCTAGAGTTCGCAAAAACTTATCAGAATTATACAGCAGCAGACTGGAAAAGGGTAAAGCATACTTAATATGAATATTTACATGGATTTTTGCCTTTATTTTTTGATCTTGCCTTTATGTTTTGGTCAGAAGTATGTTTGAAAACAAAAACATTATTTTTCTGTTTTGTTTAGGTGGTATTCAGCGACGAGTGCAGGCTTGAAGCAGTAACGGAGAACCGTCAATATGTTCGAAGGAGGCCAGCAGAGCGGTATAAGGAAGATTGCATCCTTAGAACCATCAAACATCCTCCAGCCGTAATGATTTGGTCCTGTATTTCAAGCGAAGGACCTGGACCAGTATATTTCGTCGAGGGAACTATGAACAGCACCCAGTACCATGAAGTGTTGGATGACATTTTAATTACTTAAGGGGTTGTGGATATTCGGACACCTTTATGCACGATGGTGCGCCCTGCCATCGTCCCATATCCCTAAGAAATATGCTGACGTTCTGTGGAATCCAGATTCTTCCTTGGCCGGGTAATTCTCCCGACCTTAACCCAATTGAGAATGTCTGGAGCCTCCTAAAATCTATAGTTTATTCATCTCCTAATCCCACTCTCAACATCCTAAAAGAAAAGATTACGGATGTTTGGGAAAATAATGCAGAAATAAAAGAAATGATAGAGCGATGCTATCAAAGCATGCCAGACAGAATAAGGGCAGTTATTTAATCTAAGGGCGGCCCAACGAAATACTGACACTTTGGAAATAAATGTTATTAATTTCCCTGTAATAAACAAATAACGAATCTAAAAGTATTTTGTTTCTACTTATTTTCCGCTTGTGTAAAAAGTTTTAGAGAAAAGAAAGGCAAAATTTTCATAAAAGCTTAGTGGTCCTAATTCAATGGACAGGGACTGTACTAGAGAAATATCTGAAACGACCTTTGCAATGGTTTGTGTGCTTGTTACACGCAAATGAACTATCACTTCGTCATCTATTCACCAGCCTTGATGGTACAACACAGGCCCAAATAGTTTTTCTGGGACGATAGGAAAAAAATTAGAAAAATGCAATGAGTTTAAAGTAGAGGTGTTTGAAGCTATTCTCACAGAATTGCCGGATCTGAATACCGATATTCTTATCACTGATCAAAAATACTTGTATGAAATGTGCTCCACAATTTCTACTGGCACAGTCTCACAAAACTTAGCCAATAAAGATCCTGGAAAACTCGCACATTCTCGGTGGTTGACGTGCGCTAATAGGATTCTTCATTTATATATTGGGACAGCTAAACCCACAAAATCTTTAAAAGAACTAGCCACTTTTATCATGAAAGTCTACGCACCAAGATGGTTTGATATCAAGTCAAGATCGTCTTGCAAACATGATCCAATTCATATCTTTAACATGACTAAAAGATGTTTGTATTTGCCAGAAGACCTGTAAAGCATTGCTATAACAACTATACCAGAGAAATTCCTTCTTTGCACATCCGGAAAACTTACTTTTGGCTATGTTACAAGATGACGAATCACACATAAGAGAACTGGCTCTCCGTAGAGTTTTAAAGGCAAGAAAAGAGTGTAAAAGAAAGAAAGTCCGACAGTTTCAGCTTCCAAATCTTAAAGTTGATGCATTAAATTATTATGATTTAATTAACAGGTCAAATGAAAAAATAACAGAACCTCCAATGACTGTGAAATATAGTGACGCGGAAATTTCAGACGTGAGTGCTAGAATGCAGCGCTATTTATGCCCGTATTTGCCGAACGATTTGGGTGTGATGGGTACTGTATTAGGCGAGTTCAGGTGTGCCAGCACGTGTACTCATGACGCAATATTGTGCTCTGCTTTATTGGCTTGCGCTGACCTGGATTAATTCCGCGATGGGGTTTGCATTAATCCAGGTCGAAAGCATTGCAACGCCTGGCAGCGGCTACCGCGGGTGGACCAACACGCGACAGGTGGAACTGGCAACGCATTTCTCATTTCGCTAATTCTCGCCGAAATACGATCAAGTAATGGCATCGCATTGGCCGTTGCATCATCTGGTATTGCAGCAACTTTATTGGATGGAGGCAGAACAGCTCATTCAACATTTAAGCTGCCTCTGAATATTCAAAATAACCCAGACGCAGTGTGCAACATAAAAAAAACAATCGTCCATGGCCAGAGTGCTGAAACAATGCAAAATTATCATCTGGGATGAATGCAGTATGGCACACAAACATTCTCTTGAGGCGTTGAACAGAACATTCAAAGATATAAAAAACGACAAACTATTCGGCGGCACTCTGTTACTCCTTTCAGGTGATTTCAGACAAACACTTCCCGTCATTCCACGTTCAACGTACGACGATAAGATCAACGCTTGCTTGAAATCATCGCCACTGTGGCGTAATGTTGAAAAAGTCCTGCTAAAAATAAACATGCTCGTCCAAATGTTACAAGATCCATCCGCTGACACATTCTCAAAACAATTGTTAGATATCGGCGATGGAGAAATTACTGTTCATGAAAATACTGGCTGCATAAAATTGTCCACCGATTCAAAATTGCAAAATTCTACAAAATGTCGATGCAGCCTCTAAAGCACTTCAGTCTAAAGCCGATCTTTCAAATGCATTAAAACGTTTGAAATTTTGTCTGGAAGAATTGGAAAGGTATCGGCATGATGGATTTGAAAATTTAAAAAAGGAAGGAAATAGTGTAACAGAAAAATGGTCCATCAACCCTGAATTTTCTAAAACTCGGCAGAGGAAGGTGAAACGTCATTTTGACTAACTTTGCGAAGATGAACGTCTCCAAGATCCGGAAAGTTTGTTCAAAGTCAACATATTTTATCGAGTATTGGACATCATTATTAATCGACTGAAAACGCGTTTCCTTCCAATGAATGAAATTGTTTCCAATTTCAGTGTTTTGTAACCTGCCACTTTGCAAAATTTAAATGACACTGAATGTTCGATCGAATCCCGAGAAATTCGTCCCCCTAACGAATCGCGGAAATATTCCACATCATGTTGGCCACAACAAATAACTTCATGTTGGCCACAACAAATAACATGTTCAAACGAGTTCCCCTAACTGTTCGATCGAATACCGAGAAATCCGTTCCCCTAACTGTTCGATCGAATCCCGAGAAATCCGTCCCCCTAACAAATCGCGGAAATATTCCACATCATGTTGGCCACAACAAATAACTTCATTTTGGCCACAACAAATCACATGTTCAATCGAGTACGAGAAATAACGGTCGATCGAATCCCGAGAAATCCGTACAGTCCCTAACGAATAACGAAAATCTTCCTCGGGCCGTTATTATTCCGTTTTGCGGGCCCTTGGACGCGACTATTTAAGCAGCTCTCGCGCAGGATAATCTTGACTTCTTCAAAGGCCTTTGTGCTAAAAGGACCTAGTTTTGTTTAGCTTTCATAAAAATAACCGCCGTTCGAGTAATTAAATAGAATCAGTTTCAATAGTTGTGAGTTTCTATCGCGTCGTGTGGAAGTGCTTGTGTAGTACCGGTTCAAGTTAATTCATATCGCATCCAGTGAGTTGTGTTTAGTGATAGGCTGCAAATCCGTGTAGGTTCGAGTCGAGTACCGTCGTCGTGGTCACCGTCGTCGCCGTCGTCGCCATCGTCGTGGTATTCCCGGGGTCCCTTTGTCGCGTTCTTTCTTTTAATTGTGTGTGTATTCACGGGTGCGTGGTCACTGCTCGGTCAGTGTTGTCGCAGCTGGGTGCATCCCTCGCCAGGAGCATCGCCATCAGCTCAGCGTCCCAGGTCGTCGAAGACCCCAACACGCATCTTGTGTTTTACACCTTACACCTTACACACTCTGTCCCTCATAAATACATAGTTGTGTACTAAATATTAAAGAATATACCTAACTTGTAATAATTTCATTCGAGGGTTTTTTTGGCCGTTGCCTTCTGCAACGGTCCTTTTTCCCTCTGGGTCTAAATAAACTTTAGTATCTTAATTTCTTAGACCCAAAAAACCAATCGTTTTTTATTTCAATAGATTTCATAACCTTTCCAATCCTTGTAGTTTCAAAAGGTATTTAGTTATTTTTCTTTAGTGTTCATTTTAATTGTTATCCCAAATCTCAAAAAAATTACGGGTGTTAGGCAAATAGCCTAATTCTCGACGAAACACTGAACTATTAACAAAAAGCTCTAGAATTTGTTGATTTATATAAAAAAAAAAAAAAAGACATATCTGAATCATTTGCCAGGGAAATTCTCAGTTTTCGTTCCACCTTCAGAGACGAAATAGAAAAGTTTTCGTGTATTAGAGAACTTGCTGATTTATTAATAATAAAGAATCATTTTATGTTGTGCAGCTTTCCTGAAGTATGTACTGCATTATTGATGTTTCTTACAATTCCTGTGACTACAGCTAGTGCTGAAAGATTATTTTCTAAACTAAAATTAATAAAAAATAATAATAATAATAATAAATGATTTCCCTGTTCTGCCTTTTTTGGTTTCAACCAAAGAAGCTTCCGCAAATCATCCAAAATATATAACTATTCAAGCTATTATTGAGGAAGGAAAAACCTTAAGGAATTTTAACCAATTCCTCATCAGAAAGGGAGTTGATGCCATATCAACTAGATACGAAAGCGCCAGCTTTTTGCGCTACGTAACTTGGCTATTCAGTCTATTCAAAATTCTATGGCCCGATCTTTAAACTTTGATGACGTTATTGAATCTTTTGCGGATCAGAAAGCTCGGAGAAAATAATTTTATTAATAAATATCTTGTTAAGATTTAATTGATATTTCATTATAATTATGTATAATACCTATGCTTCTGCAAATAAAATTTATTAGATATTTAACTAAAATGCACACAATATTATACTGTTGGGTAACTACTTAAGTGATTTATTAAAATTAAATTACAACGTGACGATTTTTACTGGGAGGGCCCCATCCGATGAATTTGCCACGGGCCTCAGATGGTATAGTTACGCCACTGTCACAGTGGAAAAATTAAGTGCGAAGTTGGCGGATGGAAAATTGTGGCCAACGCATGAAAAGGGAAGATTTTGCACTACTTTTAAAATCATCGATTGACACATCAACGACGCTAGAACTCATCAGGAAAGCATTACAAACTTGCGGATTATTTCTGTTGCATAAATATCGATTATATTCAAATTGTAACGATGAGTACCGCTATGCAACCAAACCCCTTTAGAAAAGTAAAGTTCAGTTGCTGTTAAACTATTAAATGGTCGCGATCGCGGAGCTGCCATAAAGGTTGAGTTGCATTGTTCGAGCAATTACTGTTTAACCAGAAAAATAGTTGTTTGCAAGTGACGAATATAAAAATAAAGACGACGAGGCACCGTCCGTTGTTTTGAGCTCTCAAGAAGAGAATCCTATGTTGTAAATACATATAAGAAGTGTACCGACTAGTGAATAAAGTGGGGTTTGCTAACTAAAACGGATTTTGTTATTTTACATTTCCATTTAATGAAAATATTGTTACGCCTCGCGATTTAATTTACGCGATCTTTGTGGATACGATTACGAAATTATTCGATAAAAACACAAATCCTCAGAACACCAACACCTTTTATTCAATGTTTCGCCTCGCGTTATTTTACTCGAAGTTACGCCTCGCGTTACTTCACTCGACTTCTACAGACAGGGAGACTTCTTCGCAAAACAGACGATGAACACCTTCTTTTTTGTCCGGGGGAATCGTCTTCCAACTTCTACTGTTTTTTTTTCGCTGTCACCCCTGGGCGGCCCGGCTCCTTTTTCGTTCACAAATTTTAGAGCTAAGTTACTGGGCGGCCCGGCTCCTTCGCGGTTCACAAATTCGAGAGCTCAGTAACTTAGCCGTCTGCTACAATATTATTGAATACGAGAAATTTGTAAAATTTGTGTGACTATTTGATAGAAGATGTCATATGCAAAATTCCAGTCCCAGAATTAATTAATAGTCGAGGCGTATACAGTGTTCCTACAATTAGTGAGTTAAGAAATAAGAAAAAACTATTGACAATTAATAGAAATTAATTTAAGAGCATTTTTCTTTTGGATATTTATATTTTGTGATGAATATTATTATATTTTAATAAATGTTATTGAATATTTGTAGTGATAACGTTTGCAAAATTAATCGTTTCAGATTTTATTTTATTATTTCCCTACTAATTCCACTGTATTTCCATTGAAAATTCCCTGGTCAGTATTAGGATCAGTGCAAGATGGTGGGCAATATTAGGATGCTAGTTCATCAATAGCTAGTGTTTCGTTAAAAATCAATTTTAAATATGTTAACGATAAAGTAAACAAACGGAATTAATTTGTTATGATTAAGAATCGTTTTGTCGCATAGAAACCACTAGCACAATTAAAATAAATATTTTTATTAATTCAGTAAAAATAAATTAATGTGGTCAATCCTTAAGTGGTCGGTATTCGGTGCCATTACGTTATGCCAAAATAATAAAAGAAATTTCCCCGAGACGGCAAGCAGAAACAAAATTCAAAATTGCTCGGATTTTAATGCAAGAAGAATTAAATCATCAGTTGGAGGGAAATAATACAGCCCCGGGGACAAGAGCCGCTTCTTCTTCTTCAAACTATTCAATGGACTTTTCTTATTCTAATTCTCCAGCATATACAAATTCACCAACAAATACTTCCTCTCAAAATATAGTACAAAATACGGGCAATTCATTTACAATAAATGGTTCAAAGGATTCCATGCAAAGTAATCAATTATCCAGAAATGAAAATTCTGTTTGGTATGCAATGGTGTGAGTCCTTTTTCGTAAGTAATTCTCGATCATTTGAATTTTCATTATTTAATTTTAACGACTTACAAATTGGGTGCAAGGTTTGGAATTCTCGTTCTTCTTCACGCACTATATTAACTTCATGTTTCCACATTTTTCATTTTTTCCTAAGATATTAGTGGAGCGCCGTAAGATTTATACCTCGGAATCCAGGGCCAGTCAACAAATCTTTATATAAACTTTGGAAATGGGTTTTTAATAGTAGGGGAGAAGGAGGTAAGACGGGGTAGCGGGTAAGACGGGGTACCCAGCGAAATTTAAAGTTCAAATTGACCAAACACGCTCGTTCATTCACCGTTCGACGCGCCACCATGATACTTGTCAGTCGCCCGGTGGTTAGTGGTTCACAAGTGCGTAGTGTCGGAAAAAATTCCAAAAAAGTGTTTTACTGCAAATTGTTTATCATATTTTCTTCTGGTTTGACACGTGACTGTGGTTTGTTAAATAACGTTAGCTGGTGAGGTGTTGCTGTGATTGACGCTTAAACTAACCTATAATAAGGTAGGCATTGTGTTTCCTTAAGATTGTTGGCTGTTTTTTTTCTTTTTTTTTTATAAAATGGCTCTGCAGGCGAGATGGGGTAACGGGGTACCCCATCTTGCCCCCAATGAGAATAATTTTGTTCTTGTTTGTTTTCCGTAAAAATGATTTTTTTTTGTGAGCTTATTATAGTTTCCCTTTTTAGAATGGTTCGTGACTACAAACGCACGACTGACAGAGGGTCGTGGTCCGAAGAATCCATGCGGGAAGTAGTTCAAGCGGTTTTGGATGGAAAAATGGGTTATTATAAAGCAGCTAAACAATTTGATGTGCCACAGACGACATTAGAAAGAAAAGTTAAGGTTGCTCGCCCAGTATTGAACGAAACATCTGATGAAAACTTACCCATACCAATTAATGTACCATTGGGTCCTAGGCTGCCTGTTTTTTCTGTGTCTGAAGAAAATGAGCTTTGTGCCTATTTATTAGAAATGGAAGAAAGGTTATATGGACTTACGGTTAAAGGTCTAAAGGCATTAGTATACCACTTAGCAATTAAAAATAATAAGCCTAATCCATTCAACGCTGAGAAAAAAGAAGCTGGTAGAGAGTGGATAAATGGCTTCCTAAAACGACACCCAGAGCTTTCAATTAGAAAGCCTGAAAATACTTCTGCTGCCAGAGCATCTGGTTTTAACAAAGTTGCAGTCGAAAAATTCTTCAATTTCCTCGGCAAATTGTACGATGAGCACCAACTAACTCCTGAAAGAGGACGGAAACAGGTTGGGGTCATAGTTTCAGCAGAACGAGGACAGACGGTAACGGTCGAGATATGCTTCAGTGCAGCTGGAAACTACATGCCACCTATGCTTATCTTTCCAAGAAAAAGGATGAATCCAGAGCTGATGGTGAATTCACAAGCTGGTGCTTGGGGCACATGTAGTGATTCGGACTGGATTACTTCCTGCTGTTCCTCCAATGGTTTAAGAGATTTGTGATTTTCAGTGGAGCATCTAAAGAGAGACCCGTGCTTCTTTTACTGGATGGGCACAGCACCCACACTCAGAATATTGACCTGATCAATGAAGCCAGAGCTCATGGTGTTATAACCTTGTGTTTTCCTCCACACACGACACACCGTTTACAAGTAGCGGATGTTGCGTTCATGCGACCATTGAGCGTTTATTATGAACAAGCCGTTACAGCCTGGCTGCGTTCTAACCCTGGAGTAGTCGTTACTATCCGCCAAGTCGCTGAAGTATTTGGAAATGCTTTTGTTCCACCAGCCACTATGTCTACAGCAGTAAATGGATTTCGTAAATGTGATATTTGGCCCTATAATCCAAACGTGTTTTCCGAAACAGATTTTGCCCCTTCTTTGACAACCGAGATCCACTTAAATGACGGTCAAACTTCCACAAACCGAGAAGTATTTCAAGATATAAGCAATGTCACTACTGCCCAAACTTCAGACACCGGAGACCAACCGGAGACATCACAAGCAGAACAAAATCAATCCGACCAGCAGACGCACTCACTAGAACCAGCTGAAAACCCTGTTTGTCAGGAACCAGAGACATCACAACCAGCTAATGTGCCCACATGCGATAAAAGCGACAGTAGCTTTGTTTTGACTTCTTCAAAACAACTCTTTCCACTTCCGCTTACTAAAAAATCCTCTCGTGTTGCTAAAAAGCGTGGAAAAATAGCAATTATTACGTCGTCTCCCTACAAACAAGAATTAGAAGTCATAGCCCAAAAAAAAAAAGATACTGAACAGAAAAAACTAGAGAAAATAGAAACAAAAAAGAAAAAATATGAATTAAAAAAACAAAAGAAAACTACTACAAAAGCTCAAAATAAAAAATCAAAGAAGAATAGCCGATCAGCGAAAACAGCAAAACGACGAAGAGTCTCATCATCTGGAGATGAAAGTGAAGAAGAAGACACACCATGTATGTATTGTGAGGAAGTATATTCCGTTTCCATTGAAGGGTGGATATCATGCTCATTATGTGAAAGATGGGCTCATAATAGCTGCGCAGGAATAGATGATGATGATGACGAAGCCACCCATGTCTGCGAGTTATGCCAACTCAAATAATCATCTTTCTCTGTGATCATTCTCATCACCCCATCTTACCTCAGGGGGGTACCCTATCTTACCAGCACCATGGGGCAAGACGGGGCAAAACACCTTTTTTTTTATTTTAATTTTTTTCTCTTAAATGTGTTACCAAAAGTTCCTAATGACACCAAATATTGGAATAATAATAATTAGTTGTCATTAAAAAATAAATATGATTGTTTCACTATGTAATTTTTTATATTATTGACCTTTAAAGCTTAAGTACCCCATCTTGCCACCCTATCCCCTATATCTGCAAATTCAAACATGCCTCGGAAGAGAAATATCACCAGAAGAATGGGGTTGGAAATATGAATGCGGAATATTGATACCGCAAACAATGACGCAGCGACCAGCTCCAGAATCTTTACTAAAAATTATTTTTTGCACATTCAAAACAGGATGCGGAGCATCTTGTGCAGTGCCGGATTTACAGGGTAGGCGGAGTAGGCGGCGCCTACCGGCCCCCACCATTTTGCGAAAAAGTAGGCCCCCACCATTTAGTGCCTTGCTTGTTTAAGATATAATAATTAAAATTTTTAAATAGTTTACTTTTTCCGTTCGTGTATTATTTTAAATTTGAGTATTTTATGTGCCGATTTATATTGTAAATTAGGAGGTCTGATTCAAATTTCGCGCGGTTACCGCCGCATGCAGCGCTCACATCGTCCTGTTTTATCAACAAACAATCAGCAGTTTGTCCGATGGATAAGCGAATGACTTAACCTCATTTGCGTTTGATTTATACACAGAGACAGATCCCGTGAGTTACCATAATTTCATCTGTATCGACGTGTTTCTTGAGCTTGTATTAGGTGCCGTTTTTTATTATATTATTCGTTTTAATTAATTACTATGGATCGAAAATCGGATCGGCATAAGGCTTTGAGAAAATATAAATCCGGTTGGGAGAAAATTAAAGAGAAAAAAGAAAAGGCTGAGCGTGAATCGAAAGTAAAGGCACCATCAATAACAAAGTTCTTTCAAAGTGCTTCCTCTGAAAGTAATAGCGGTGACAATAAAGTGAGTTTCTGTGATTTTCTATTAAGGTAGTTCTACTGAAAATTAAAACAATACAGATTTTGTTTAAACTTTCATCAATATAAGTTGAAGTATGTTTACATCGGTCTGTAAAAAATGAGCTTGCTGAACCATCTAGTTTTTTAGTTACAGCAGCTGAAAATCGAGTCTTTTTAACGGGGGTAATAGGAGAAAATTCCTAAAAATGCACAAATATTTATATTACAGCCAAACCACAATACAGAAAATTATGAAAAATAAAACAAAACTAGATATCAGTGAATTTATTTATGTGTGCGAATTTCAAAGAGTTTAGCCACGTTGTTTTCTATTAGTATATCTATATAGTGGTACACTCATAGACAAAAAAACATTTTTCTCTTGTTTTCGCTATTTTCGCATATTTTTTTTTTATCATTCATGTTGTCAGTGATTCATTAGCGTTCAACAAAGTACAAAAACTAAGTTCTCGTGGTCATTTTACCAAGTTTATTATATTTTACAAACTTTTGATTTTGACTAACAGTAGAACTACCTTAAAACAATCGTCTAATAAAATGCTTCTTTTAACCTACGATATTTTTTTTCGATGTACAGCCGTTATTAGTTGATGAAGACAATCATGGAGGTCTTGAAAATAGCATGGAGGTTATCGTAAACGATGCTGAAGTAATAATAATTTTATTATAAATTATGACACAATCATTGTGTGTCACAATGCTTTCTATTACTAATTGACTTACTTATATAAACTAAAATTTTAGGAAAACAGTAAAGCAAATAATGAAGATGGGTTTTTTGTTGACTGCGACATTGCTCTGTGGCCGAATAATATGGAAAAACATATTAATTATTGGTTAGAGTTAGGCAACGAATCGTTACGGCATTGCGATGAAAATACGTTATCTGGGAAATCTTTTAAGCAGCAGGATGGTACATTCATAAGAACTTGTCAAGTCGGTATATTTGAACGAAAACACACCAGTGGCAAAGAAATCATGCGAGAATGGTTATGTTTTTCGCCAAGCACTGGTAAACTATACTGCTTTATCTGCAAACTTTTAGGAGGAAATTTATCTAAGTTTTCTGCTGAAGGGTTCTGTGATTGGAAGAATTCTAGTAATCGTTTATTAAAACATGAGACTAGCTCCGAACACTTACGATTGTTAATGTCTTTCCAAACACGTTCTCAAAAATGTAAGAACCTTGACATCATGCTAACTAGGCAGTATGAGCAAGAAGTTGAGTACTGGAGGCGTATCGTGCGCAGATGTATTTCAGTAATAATGCACCTATGTGAGCGTGGAATGGCGTTTCGTGGAGACAACGAAATTATAGGATCCGCTCATAATGGAAAATACTTCGAATCTATTGAACTGATAGCAGAGTTCGACGATTTTTTGCGAAACCACATAAAAAATCATGCAAATCGAGGCCAAGGGCACGTAAATTATCTGTCATCAACAATTTGCGATGAGCTAAGGGAACTTCTTGCTCAACGAGTATTGGGAGAAATTATTCTTCGCATAAAAGATTCCCAATTTTATTCTATTTCCTTGGACTCAACTACAGACGAGAGTCACAAAGACCAGCTAGTCCTTATTTTTAGGTACATAGAGAAAAACGGTGATCCAGTTGAGAGATTTGTCGGCTTTATGGATAACCAAGGGCACAAAGCTTCTGATATATTTGACTGTATAACAAAATTTCTTAATAAGCATAAATTGGACATCAACAAATGCCGAGGTCAGTCTTACGACAACGCATCTGTCATGAGTGGGCAGTTTAATGGAGTACAAGCTTTAGTGAAGAAAAAAAACTCTGAGGCACATTGGGTTCCTTGTTTTGGCCATTCCCTCAATTTAGTTGGAACAGATGTTTTAAAGTGTTGTACTGAAGTTAAAATTTTTTTTAGTTTTCTAGAGCAAGTATATACTTTCTTCTCAGGTTCTTCAGATAGATATGATTTGTTATTGAGAGAATTAAAAACAGCATCAACTGCAAAAAATCCTCCTCTAGCACCTAAAAGAGTTGATACGACTCGGTGGTCGTCTAGAGCTGATGCTTGCAAAGCATTAATTTACGGATATTCGACAATTCAATCTGTATTACTAAATTTGTCTGAAGAAAATAAAGAGGCTAAGGGCATGTACATTCAAATGTGTAAACTTGAGACTGGTATTTACGCTGTCTTTTGGCATAAGATTCTAGACAGATTTAATGTTATAAGCCAACGATTGCAGAAGTCTGGGATTGATCTTAATGACGCCATAGAACATTTAAAATCTCTAGAAAATTTTGTCGAAGAGCAAAGAGAGCTGTACGAGTTTTTTGAAACAGAGGGAGCAAAATATTCTGGTACGATGGAATATTCCAATCGTACGAGAAAACGAAATACTCGTTTAGATCCTTTGGACTAAGGTAAAACTCCCGCAACTATTTTTAGTTCTGCAGATAATTTTCGAATTAATAGTTATTTGCCAATAATTAATCAATTAATGACATCTCTGTCTATGCGACTTTCAGCGTACAAAATTATTGATGAGCGCTTTGGCTTCTTTAAAAAAATAATGTTTCTAAACCCTGCAGAAATTTTGCAGCATGGAGACAAATTATGCGCTGCCTACAAATGTGACCTTGAAGAAAATTTTGGGATGGAAATGATACATTACAGAAACTTCTGTAAAGAAGTTGTTTCTGAAAAAGAAGACGATATGAGTCTAGAACGTTTTATGTTAAAAACGTTAATCGACAGAAAACTAGTAGATTCATTTCCAAATGTTTACGTGGCCTTGAAAATATATTTGTGTATGCTTTCAACCAATTGTACTGCTGAGAGGTCCTTTTCAAAAATGAAAATAATAAAAAATCGTTTGTCCACAGCCATGACTCAACAGCATTTAGTAGATCGTACTATTTTAAGCACAGAATTTGATGTAATGAGAGAAACAGACGTTTCTGATTTGATAGATGCCTTTGCAAAGAAAAAATCTAGAAAAATTAACATTTAAGAATTAGTTATACAGTAAGACCCCGCTTAACGCTGTTTCGGTTTAGCGCTCTTTTATTTCAATTTATAGTTTTAAAATAGCCTTGTATCAATTAAAATAAATGTTCATTAATTAAGAAACTTTGACTAATTAGTTTAATCCATTTCTTTGAGCCAAATTAAATTTTTTCATAATATTGACCACAGTTTAAATGATTTTGTAACTTTAAATATTTCAAATATTACCAGAACGAAATTTTATTACTTATAGTAACAAACTGCATGACTATTTATGAGTGCTCCAAATTTTTTCTGCCCTTAAGTAGGCCCCCACCAATAGAAAGCCTACAGGCCCCGGCAAGTGTAAATCCGGCACTGATCTTGTGGGTGCAGGAAAAGTGGATTAAACTGCACTGCTGCTTGCTTAGAATGCAATAGTGACAGCTGTACTAATCCTTTACCTACAATCTACATCAACGAGATCGACGACGACGATAATAATGAACAATAATGTAATAATGTATATAGTTGATGATACATTTTTTTTTGTAAATCGTTATTTTTTGCGAAAATCTAATCAATTAACATTAAAGTTACTATGCAAATATAATTTATTAAATATAAAATTGAAATCTTTACTATAAACATTTTGTTCCCCCTTCCCCTCTCATTTATTAACAAGGTCTTGCGCACCGCCACTGGTGCCCTTACATCTACTCCTGTACGTGCCATATGGATCGAATGTGGAGTCTGGCCAATTGAAGACAGGGCCAACAAGGCGTCGACAAAAATCGTTGCCCGAAACTGGCTGGACCCGGAGAGACCCCACCACAACACCCTACAGAAGCTCTCAGAGACCAGAACCCGACCCAGGACAACCCCGGCGTTGAAAACGGCATTAGGCATAGTGGTAAGCTTAGGTACTAACCTACCCAACCCCACCTCCGTTGCATATTCCCCCCCTGTTCCATCCGACCACCAAGTAAACCACCTGGCTCCATTCCGGTGGCCCTACAACAAAACGAATTCCTCTAAGGAAGTACACCACCAACTACACCAAGAACTACTGAGCAAACACCAGAATTCGATAAAAATATACACGGACGGTTCCTCTTCTGACGACCTTGCTGGCGCGGTCTTTATAGTTGCCCTGCCTCATCAGAACGACTTTTCCACCATCAAACGCTTTAAGTTCCCTCTGGGAGCGTCTAGCTTTGAGACAGAAATTTTTGCACTATGGAAAGCCATACAGTACGCGTGCACAGCAGGGAACCCAACCATTATTTTCTCCGACTCTCTATCGGGGATCAAAGAAAAAAACAACCGGCATAACACAGAATCCATGATCTCAAAATGCAGGCAGATGGTGCAAAAGTCCAACAGCAACATAAAACTAGCATGGGTTCCAGGACACTTGGGCATTAGAGGTAATGAGTATGCGGACCACCAGGCCAAAGCTCGGTTCACAACCAACGAACACGAGGAGGAACTTCCGATATTCTCCTTCATCCGACGGAAATGTAGAACAGAACTTAAAAGGAGACGGAAAAGCTGTTGGGAAAGAGAACAAACCTTCCTCGCTACTCACTGGACCAGCATCGATCCCCCGTGCTACAGCAAGGAACTGACTAGGGCTCAGGGAGTTGCAATCTTCCGAGTCAGGACAGGGCACACAATCCCCTCCCATGAACACCTTCTTTCCAAAAGCCCCAGACCAGGATGCCATCTATGTCAGACCCCCTACACCATCAACCACATCATGAAAGACTGCCCGCTTACCCCAAGAGCCCATGGCGGCCCCCTACCTCCCCTTCAATCCTTACTCAACCCCTACAAACCAGACGAATTATTAACAATCCTCCTCAGAATGAACCTCTTGCACAGATTATAAACAGATGGAGCCAACAATTGAATTGTAAATTGGCTCTCGCCAAGGATCTAGACATAGCTTTTCCTGTACATCCGCGGATTCTTACCTTAAAATCATCACCTAGGAACAGCTAGAAATACGACTGTCAAACACATAGATAGATTAGGCTAGTTAAAATGAAACTCTCCATGCGGAAACACTATATTTCGGTGTAATGAACATAGATTTAGCTTTAAGTATTTACAACCAAGCCCCTCCGGCAACGCTCCGCACTCCATCGGAAAAAAAAAAAAATTTAATCATTAATCTGTCATCTCAAGGAATTCCTACAAAAATGTACAAATTATTGTTAATCGAATTATCGTATACCCTACCAATTGTACCTTAGGCCCACCGTTAACTTATTCTCTTGTGGTGTTGTAAGGATAACGGAATCTACCAAACCAGAAGGAAAGTATTTGTCGGCGCACGATTATTTAGTTCGAAGTGCTTCAGCTGTGCGCATTTCCTATAAATGCAGTCAAATTTTTGAGCCTGTGAGTAGCATTATAATTCTGTTCTTGCAGTAGTTTCTTTAAATTTCAACTTTTTAGAAAGTAAGCAAAATTTTTACTTACAATATTTGTGTTATTAGCAACATTTGACGTATTTCTAGGAATTTTTTTAAAAATGCTATTGTGGTTGGGGCCAAAACTCTTGCGGCAAAATATTTTTGCCTACGGCTATGTGCGAGCGCCTGGCGGGCCCACCTAATTTCGCCAAAAACCTGACGGCGCTCAGGCGCAAGTTGCCGCTGCCTAACGGCCTGGCTGGCTGGTCGCGCCGCCCATCGAGCGCTCGGAGGCCACAAATTGAAAATTTTAACTCAAAGAATTTCCAATTTGTGGCCGCCGAATGTTCTAGAGGCGCCCGCGGCCCGCTGGTCGAGTCCTCGGCAGCGGCATCAGCGAGGAAAGTGCCGGTGCGGCTCTCCCACACATCTGCTGCCTGCTCATCGGCAGCCGGCGCGGCGGATGTGTGAGTGGGTTGCACCGGGACTTCGGGTGGCGTGATCGGCGCGAAGCCGGCGAGATTTTTTCGGGCGAGCGCGTGTCTCGAAAAGTCGACTGGAAATTGCGAGGCTGAGCGGACGTTTGAATTCTGTTGACGCGGAAAAAAGTAATTTGTAATTTTAAACGATCTCATTAAATCTTATCCTTGTCAGTTATTCCAGATATAATTAAGTTATAATTAATTATTATCACCATGACTTCAGAAGATAAAGAAGAGCCTATGATTCAGAAACAGCAGGTCAGTTTCAATAAAAGCTATGGAGATACATCCCTAACAGAAAAATTTGAAAAGTTAGGTGAGTTAACATTTGGATCAACACATCAAGTGTCAAAAAATCCTGAAGAAAAAGATATAATAGACTTTATAGCTAGTGCTATAGGTGGAAAAATAAAATTCCCTACTGATGAAGATGAAAGGAAGATATATAAAGGAATGTTAATGCTGTTAACAGGTGAAAAGCCTCCAAGTGCAGTACTAATTATAGGACGATGTGGCATTTTACTAAGAGATCCCATCAATCCATTAAATAAATGGTTTGGATTTGCACCCACAGGAATAGATTTAATGGAAGGATTTCCAAACATCCATAATGAAGAATCAAGAGATCTACCAGGACCACCCCTCATAACAAATATGGCGCCCAACGTGGAGCTATCCTATCCCCTCCCCTTGAAGCGTAAGGCTTCCCAATTCTCACTTAACTTTCCCTTTTCCTTCGAGGCCCTATCGGCGACTCCCATAGCTGGAGTTGACCTGAGGCCTCTTGAGAATTACGGCAGTTGGCTTCTTCAGCCAGCCAGCCGTCTCGAGGTCTCGGGAAAACTTCATCCTAGGGATGAGCTGGTAGTGGGGGAGTCTTGTCGGCAGACCCTGTGGGATCTGCGCGGCGGAGACTTCCGAGGTCCTCCCTGGAATTACAGGGGTTGGCAGTGTAGTGTGCCAGCCACCTGTCCGGGAGGATACCTTGGTCGTTCTCTGCCTCGCAGCCCCCATCGGTGAAGCTGGTAAGGCTCCTTCCCTCACCATTTCCCGTCCGGCGGGCCGAATGCTCGGTGGCCGGTGAATGGCTCTCGGTTTTTTTATAAAAAGTAGATTTTTTTTTTTCCATGGCTGGCAGGAGTGAGGAAGAGGTGGACCAGAGAAATTTTTCTATTGTTATATTACGAATCTAAATATATATATGAATGTTGATTGTAAAAGGTCATATTTGTATTATCTTGCCCTAAATATTTTTAATACGAAACTACATTGAGGTCCTGGGTTTT
This sequence comes from Eutolmus rufibarbis, assembly GCA_963920795.1. Lineage (NCBI taxonomy): Eukaryota > Metazoa > Arthropoda > Insecta > Diptera > Asilidae > Eutolmus > Eutolmus rufibarbis. Next base: position 29,761,565 of record OY987207.1, read on the forward strand.
TTTTGTATTTTGGATCGATTCATAGTGCGATAGGTTATAAAGTGTTTTGAAAAAAAAAAAAAAAAAAAAAAAAAAAGGGAATATAAAATAATAGTAATTTCCTTTTGATGTCAAATTTTCAATCTTTTCCAATGTAAGTATTTTCTAAATTTTAAAAAGAAATAGATAGTCAGGTATACAGGGTGTTCAGAGGTGGGAGGGAAATATTGCAGGAGGTGAAAGGTCAGGCCGAGGCAAGCAAAAAATCGTATGGGTAGGGGGGGGTTATCTCGCACCGTTTGGCAGTTACAGGGTGATTCGTAAATCACGATGTTGCCTTATATGGGAACCGCTATTGTATTTTTATCTTTTTTTCTACGCATCGCAGCGACCCCAAACCGGTCTCACAAAATCACTATTTTGAAACCCTTTCCAAAAAGGTCAACACCGCCCTCCTACCCCCAACCCCTTGGCCGCATTCACCTCTGGAAGTTGAAAAATTAAATTTTATTTCACGATTTTTCACCTTTCGCCCCACTTTTCTCCGAAATTCACGTTATTAACATACCTACTTTTTATTGTTTTTAAGTTTCCTATCTAATTAGCTTTCGAAAGAGGTCCAACATGCACAGGTAGAAAAAGGATACAAAAATCCTGAAATTAAAACATCTTCACAGGTACCTAATTACTTTATTGCACCATAATGGAAAAAGTCGTTAAGTAAAGAATTTTTATGACAGCAAGTTCGGAAATGTTTATTTAGGACACACAGGTAATAAAGTTTTATTATTTCAGCAAAACTGTTATAAAATAATAAATGTAATCTCGTTAAATGGCGTTATTAGTTTATGATATCCAGTATTGACTTCTAAGTATCCTGACGCCCCGTGTCTAATACCTCCTATGAATTATGGTATAAAAATGGGTACGTTTGAAAGGACATTGACATACCTGTGCATGTTGCACCTCTTTCGAAAGGTAATTAGATAGGAAACTTAAAAACAATAAAAAGTAGGTATGTTAATAACGTGAATTTCGGAGAAAAGTGGGGCGAAAGGTGAAAAATCGTGAAATAAAATTTAATTTTTCAACTTCCAGAGGAGATTGCGGCCAAGGGGTTGGGGGTAGGAGGGCGGTGTTGACCTTTTTGGAAAGGGTTTCAAAATAGTGATTTTGTGAGACCGGTTTGGGGTCGCTGCGATGCGTAGAAAAAAAGATAAAAATACAATAGCGGTTCCCATATAAGGCAACATCGTGATTTACGAATCACCCTGTAACTGCCAAACGGTGCGAGATAACCCCCCCCCCCACCCATACGATTTTTTGCTTGCCTCGGCCTGACCTTTCACCTCCTGCAATATTTCCCTCCCACCTCTGAACACCCTGTATAGGGCCAGGACACTCAATCGGATATATTTCACTAGAGGTAAGAATTTGGAAAAATTTTTGTGAACCTTTCGGCACAGCGGGAAATTTTTTGTTGAAAACGTTTTGGGATTGTCCGCTTGTGCAGACACAGTTCTTTCCTCCTTCTTTCACGACAGTTTTTGTTCTTGCGAGTTTTTTGTTGAAAATAGCTGAAGCGAATACGGGCGCGATCGCGAAAAAGTACCAAACGCGGCAAGCGGTGCGCGAGAATCCAGGCGAAACACCAGCCACAGTTAGACCGAGTCGGGATAGAGAGATTGTGCCAGACATTCCGCCTGACGCAACACCGACGGTCGAGAATCGGGAATCGAGCGGATCCGAAAAGTCCTGTTTAAGGGAAGCGCTCGACGCAAGTCTTCGATTCCGCGTGGTGGACCTAGTTCGCACCGAGTTGGAGCGCATAGAGCGCGAAAAGCAGGATCGATTAGTGGCTATGGAAACGCCGCGACCGCGTATTTCTCATACGGAGCAGCCTCCACGTCCGCCGAGAGTGTCGAGGCAGCCAAATTTTGAGTAAAGTCCCGTGTCGGCGCCACCACATTCTAGGCGCCCTGCCCCGAATTGTCACACAGAAACTCCGTACCCCCATCAGTCCAGACCTCAGTATGCGAACGAGCAATGGCCGAGTAGCCCCCTTCGTCACTGGAAGATCGTGTATGACGGAGACAACTCTAAACTCCACCTTGAGGAGTTTATTTTTCGAGTTGAGAACCTTACGCGGGATACTCTGCGAGGCCGTTTCGATCACTTAATGAGTAACTTCCACCTTTTGCTCGGGGATACTGTTGGGAATTGGTACTGGACTATCCGGAGGAGTTATGTAAATTTGTCTTGGCAGGACCTGAAAAACGCGTTAAGGGCTGACTGGGGAGAGCGCACTCGGGATATCGACCTTAAGCGGAAGATGATGGGTAGGCGACAGCAGCCCAACGAGTCGTTCACGTCTTACTACCTTGACCTCGTATCGTTACGAAACCGGCTTACAGTGCCAATGCAAAAGATCGAATTTGTAGAGATGTTGAGAGCCAATCTGCTTCCGTACATTCAGGAGCAGATTTGCCTTCACCGTATCTACACGATCGCGCATCTGAGGGATGTAGTGACCGAGGTCCAGGTGACGCGACAGCGGACGAGGAGTGCGATGTTGTCGACTGCTCACCGTCCCGCGAGAGTCGAAGAGAATTTTGCTTATGAAAACCTGACCGAGGCTGCGCCAGAAAATTTAGAATTTGAACCAGTAGACGCTCTCACAAAATTTCCCTCCGTCGCGCGAGATAATTTTCGTTATGGGGACGTTCGTTCTGGTGGCGAAGTGTGGCCTTCCGGCATACCCCCCCACACTACCGCAACGCTAGCCTGCCAGCTCGCGCAGCCACAAACCACCAGACGGGGTGCTTTAGCCGGGCCCCCGAGAACCACCCCTCATAACAATGCCTCGTGGAAGAATTTTAAGTGAAGAAGAAAAGGCAAAAATAACGGCATTTAAAAAAGTGGGTATTGGGAATAAGGAAATTGCAAGGAGAATTGACGGCTCAGATTCTGTAGTAAGAAATTTCCTAAAGAAAGGACGAGAATATGGGATTAAAAAGCCAACAAAAGGAAATAAAAAAAAAACTAGAAGACTTGCTGGACAAATAAAAGAAGAGGCAACAAAAAATAAACTAAGTGCTGCAAAAATTGATTCAAAACTACAACTCCCAATTAAGAAAAGACGAGTTCAACAAATCTTGCGCGACACGGAGTACATAAAATACAAGAAACCGGCAAAGGCGCCCAATTTAAAGCAAAAACATAAGGACGCACGTATGGAATTCGCCAGAAAACACATGAATTGGAAAACTGCAATTCAAACTGCGTGGAGCACCTTGGCTAGAAAATATATTAAGAATTTATTTAAATCTTTACCTAATAGAATGTTAGAGGTAGTAGAAAATAAGGGAGGTTCTACTCATTATTAAATGTACAAATATACATATTGATCAACATAAATACCCGATTTTTTTCCTTATAAATTCCCAATGTCTTATCTTTTTGTAGCACCCAATAAACAACGATCTTTTTGTAGCACCCAATAAACAACGATGAAGGAGAAACTCATTAAGGCGTAATTAGGGAATGGGTTATTCCTCGGTAAAATTCATGATGCTTCACTGGGTCATTAATACAGGTAGTTAGGATTTTCGTTTCGGGATAGTTTCCGAGAACTTAAAAAAATTGAGGGGTGTCTTATCATTTTGCAGTGGAGTGTATGGGGAATATTAGTACGACGAGTTTATGAAAATAATTACCAATATAAAAGCGTGTCAGAACTCAGAGCAGCGATTGTGAGATGTTGGAATGAAATTGACGACAATTTAATTAAAAGGCTTGTACGATCAATGCCAGACAGGATATTTGAGGTGATTAGGAACAAAGGAGGGAAAACGAAGCATTGAGAAAATATTTAATAATTTTTTGTAGTTATAATTATGAAATTTTCTTACTTTTGTTAAATGAGTTTAAACGAATTGCGCACCTAAAAAATGAATATATTTATTTTATTTTAAATGCTATTGCTTTTATTAAGTTTACCCATTTAATTATAAACTATCTCCTCCAAAAATGTTTATTAATCTAAACATTACGCAAATGTGGGTAGTATTTCTATTGATACATTCAAAACTATGAGTGCGTTTATAGGAATTGCGCGCACTGTATATACTAAGAATAATATCGCGCCATATGGGCTGGGCACCCGAGTGCGCTTAAGGGTAGGGCCTGAATTGGATTTTACCCATGCCCTCAAATAAATACATACATAATAAATAAATAAATTTCTTTTCTATTCTATCAACATTCGGCGCCCTACCGGGCGCCTTGATGACGAAAAATCGCCAAAGTGAAATTTCGTTAAATAATTGCTACTTTCACATTCATTCGGGATTTTCGTGCCTATAAATTGGCAACACTCACATCATTTGTTTTGAAAAACAATTGCAAACTGTCAAGCCAGTTACAATTCGGCTAGGTTTTTTGCTTCGCTTGAAATGGCTGTAAATAAGTGTTCGTACAAGGGATGCCGCTCCGTTCACACACCGGATCCCAGCCGGGAGATGTTTTTCAGTTTCCCGAGGAATAAAACCAGGCACGACATTTGGATGGCGATGAGCCGCTGCGAGGACCGCTCAAACAGCATAAAATACCTCTGCTCGAAACACTTCGACCACAAGTACATTTCCACGAATCCGCTACCACTAATGGCGAACACTAAAATTCAAGAATTAAAAGGGACTTTAAACAAAGAAAATGAACCGTTTGTAACGGTCACGAAAATAACCAAGGAAATCCCGCTTGGTTTAAAGAATTATATTAAAGATTGTACCATATCTTCTCAGCAGCGCGGGTGTCTGTGAGGACGAGCAGCAATTAGATAATCTGAAAATAGCGCCGAATGTCTGTGATCATAAATAACTCAGACGGATCGGCTTAAACAGTTTTGTTCGTAATTATGTGCTAAAAGGGAAAAACAATAAATGAATCCCTTTTAACAAGCACGATTCACATCTTGTGCAATTCTAAGAAGGAGAAGCATAGGTTCCCTGTGCATGATCATAAAGTCGTTCGCACATGTGCAACGAACAAAATAGGAAAGAGGCGCCTTCTTAAATGAACATGTCTTAGCATGCTCATAGTTTAGGCGCCAAAGGATTTAGCTTATGACCAGGTTAAAGGTATAAAAGGGTAGGAAAAATTAGAGAATGGGCATTGCATTGCGGGTTAGCTCGTTACTCGGACACCATCGGGCGCGCTGTTGAGTTGTATGTTTTTTGTGATTTTGATTGATATCTTGGAATTTTGTAATCGTTACAGTCCAGGTGTGGGGTATTTACCCGAAATTTTAGTGGAAGTGACCAAAAAACTAAGTGATTTGCGAATTTAATTGAGGAGATAGTTTTGGTGATTAAACAGTGAATTGTGAGTGACAGATAATAGATAACGTAATTAAACAAAGTGTGTGCTAAACATGAGTGAATGTAGTGAACCAGTTTTGGAGGGCAGTGCCAGTGATGTGGAGATAACACCGCATCAGCATATGGAGCAAGGAGAAGCTGAGCCAGCAAGGAGCGAGGTCGAGCGGCTGCGCTGGGAAATTTCACTGCTTAAAAGGGAGCTCGAAATGTTAAAATCCTCCACAGGTGGTAGGGCTAACATGAGTGCAGGTGAGTCCATTCAATCAAGTAATAATGCGGGAGATACAGGACAGTTGAAAGTGAGTATGGCGGAATTGTCCTCACTCATTCCTGTGTTTGACCCCTCGAAACCCGTGAGCTGTACCAAGAGTTGGGTGGAAAATGTAGAACAATTGGTTCAAATTTATTCCTGGGCGGACAAGATGGTGATATTATACGCGTCACTTCAGTTGAATGGTGCCGCGAAATATTGGTATCAAGGACAGTTAAATATGGATACTTGGACTGAGTTTAAAAATCGCTTGTGTAAGAGTTTCCCGAGTAGTAAAACCGATTCCTCAGTTTTACTGGAAATCATGTTGAGGAAGAAAAGACCAAATGAATGCGTAGAAGAGTATTTCTACCACATAGTGTCTTTGGCCAATTAAATAAATTATTGATTTCACCTGGTCCGACCCGTGCAACAGTGGTTCTAGTATATTCTTCTTGTAGGTCTCAGTCCATGTTCCTACGGTTAGTTCAGTAATTTCAATTTTGTTGTCCCCAATTATTGGGACAATTCCGTTGCATATATATCGGTGTTCGGAGATGTGTTCGATACTACCTTTAAAATTCTTGTACCAAGGATCCATTTGCAATGGTTCCTCTTTAGAAATCATTCGGCGAAGATTTTTTATAATATCCCTTGGATTATGATTCGGAATTTTCGTGGACCAGCCAGTTCCAATGCCTTCAGCACCATTAACTAATACCATTGGAATGATTGGAATGTACCAAGTGGGCTCAATTTGTTTGTTATTATCCACTTCATAGTTGAGAAGCGGGTCATCATGCGGATGAAAAATCAGACGAGTCAATGGCGACAATAGTGTGGAAATGTAACAGGGGCTGCCAGAGTCTTTTCCGCCAGCCAACCTTGTACCAAATTGACCGCGAGGCTCCAGTAAGTTTATATTGTTTGAGCCGACAAAATTTTGTGCCAAATTAACGATCGTCATACGTAGAGGCACTTCTCCGTGATGATATGCTGACATTTCTGCGACAGATCCTGCTAGTTGGGCAACGGTAACCTCTCGCTTGTCGTTACGTTTAAAACAAGTAGGTATGCATAATTTTGCGCTGCCCCGGTTTAAAACCATCAACCAGACATGGAAGGCTATGTACATTTTTGGCGTTAAAGAAAAGAACCAGCTCTAAGTTTATAAAATCCGTGTATGAAACATATTTCGTTCCCTTAGTATACAGGTATCTTTCGGGTAATCCTAGAAGTTTACGGCGCTTAGTTTCCTCCATGTGTTTCGTAAGCCAATCTTTACGCTGATCAACAGCATTTTTTGCGAAAGCCCCCTTCATATTTAAAAAGAATTCTGTGCTTCTCCATGTTTTGAAAATACTCTTCTGCCTCCTTAGAAGTCGAAGTACTCAAACCTTTGTAGTACTTTACATTATGATTGTTTGGAGTTTAGTTCTTCCATTCTTCAAATTCGGGGAGGGAATAAAACGAGAGTTACTCATTCTTCTTAGTTGCTTTTACAATAGGTGTAATAAATTCTTCAAGAAACGGTAAACGAAGCAATTCCGGCCAATATGTGTGTATAAAATTAATCAAGAGTCCCTTAATATGCGACCCATCTGGATCCTGATCTGTCATAATCATTACTTTCCCGTACCGCAAGCTTTTCAAGTCATCGATGGTCAAATATTTCTTCTCATATTGAAGTCCGATTATTTTGATCAAGTTGATTTCAGCGTTCTCCAAAATCTGCTTGTGTGTAGCTTCACGTACGTTAAGAAGCTTACCACGCAAGGGAAATACTCCATAGTGATCATGATCATGATCGACAACGTCCAATCCTGATAGCTCTAGTGAATCTGCCTCAGTGAGAATAAGGGTGCACAGATGGGCATTCCTCGTGCCAGCATCGTTGGCATCTTCAAGTTTTGGTACTCCCTTAATTTTTTGATGTTTCTTTCCACTTGTTTTAGCCAAATCGTTTTGAGCCTCGAATTTCGCCCAAGAAAGAACAGATTCGACAATTCCAGACTTAAGGCCGATTCACACATGTCAGGGTCCGGGCCGTGTCAGCTCCGTGCCGTCTCCGGACCGAAGATTGTTACACACATTTAGCATAGAACCATTCAGACTTGTCCGGGGCTGTGCTTTCCGGGATGCATCCGTGTCAGTGCAGGGCTTTCCGAGATTCTTTCAAAGAATATTCTGTCCGGGCACTGACGCCGGGGGCACTGATCAGTGCTTGCTAGGACAAGTGTGAATGACATTTCCGGCTCAGTTCAGAGGCAGAGTTGTTTCAAAGTGGTACGCATTTCATCTAGAGCTTATAATTATTTTGTAATTTTAAATTTATGGATGACGAAAGGCTAATAGAATTAGTGAAAACTAATGAAATTCTTTATAATATGCGACTCTCTAGTTACATGAATTGTACTTATAAAGAAAAGCTATGGGAGGAAATAGGAACTCACACGAAACAGTGCCTGAAACGGCACGGATCTATGTGAATGGTACTGACTGACACGGATGCCCGGTCCGGAGACGGCACGGAGCTGACAAGGCCCGGACCCTGATATGTGTGAATCGGCCTTTAGAGAGGCCCTGGATAAATTTTTCTGAGGGCGCATTTACAGTCCCTGGCCAAAAAATTACAAACACTTGTAAATTTCATCATTACCTGCAATTGTCCTCGTCCTGTCTTCCTGGATATATGTCTTTAGGGTATTAATGTTTATTGGTCGGAAATTCCTAATTAGTTTATGATAGTAAAACGATGGGTTGATCCTTTTTTTCAGGTAAAAAAGTATAAAAAGACGGGTCAGAGTTGTTAGAGGTGCCAGTTGTTAAAGTGCTTATGGTAATTTAACCGTGTTCTTTTGGTGTTTTAATTGAAAAATTTGTCTTAATTTGATTTGAATTTCAAATTTTTTGTGGAAGTGAACATTGAGTTGTTAGGTAAGTAGTCAAATTGCTGTATTTTCAAACATTATTACGGCACAAAACGCCAAATTAATGAAAATTCATATTTTTTTATAGATTTTGTAATGGGACGAAAAGCGGATATCTCTAATGAGAAGAAAAGCGCAATTTCTGCTCTGCTGAGAACAGGAAAGCACTCAATAAGAGAAATTTCTCGCCTACAGGGGGTTTCACCTTATGTAGTGGTCCAAATTTCTAAAAAAATTAAGGAAAATTCTTCGGTGACTTCAACAAAGCGGGCAAGTTGTGGACGAAAAAAAAAGACCACGCCTAGAGCAGACCGCAAAGTAGTGTCAATTGCAGCTGCAAACCGCAGGGCACCTTTGCGGGAACTCAATAAAATGGTTCATGATGCTGGCGTGGATATTTCGGACCGAACTTTGCGAAGGAGATTGAAAGATGCTAACTTTCAGTGTAGGCGACCGGTAAAAAAACCACGATTAACTGAGAGGATGAAAAAAGCACGACTTGCATTTGCTACTGAATATTCACAAGTCAGCATTGACTACTGGAAAAAGGTAAATATTGATATTCCTCCAGAATCCTTAAATTTTTAAAGTCTTAATTGTAATTTTTTTTTTTTTTTTATATTTTTCAGGTAGTGTTTACAGACGAATCAACGCTCCAGTGTCTTACCGAAGCCGGTGGATTTGTTAGAAGACGTCCGGGAGAGAAGTTTCATCCATCGTGCGTTCAGCAAACCATCAAGCATCCGCCCTCTGTAATGGTATGGGGAGCAATTACCATTAATGGACCAGGACCTCTTTATTTCGTCGAAGGGACCATGAGGCAGGACCAATGCAAAAAAGTTTTGGAGACCGTGGCGCTGCCATATTTTGATGAGATCGGATTTTGGGCGTCTTCGTTTACCTTCATGCAAGATGGTGCCCCATGTCACACCGCAAAATCTGTAAAAAAAATTCATTTCGGAAAAAAATATTCCTTTATTGCCATGGCCAGGGAATTCACCAGATTTAAATCCAATTGAAAATGTGTGGCATGAACTAAAGAGGCTAGTTTATAAGGAAAATAACACTAATCGTCAGATTTTAATTAAAAACATCAAAAAAAATATGGCATGAAGCGCCCGAGATAAAAGAATGTATCAAAGCTTGTATAGAAAGTATGCCAAGAAGAATAGACGCAGTGAAATTAGCGAAGGGTGGCAACACTAAATATTAATTAATATTATTATAATTTTTTATGTATATTCCTAATGTATTATTCTTTGATGTAATATATAAATTTTTCATAAATATATAAGTTTTTCTACTGAAAAACACATTTCAATACCAACTTTATAAAATTTTCAAAGTGTTTGTAATTTTTTGGCCAGGGACTGTAGATCCAAAATTCTTTGCTTTCAAAGTCATATTTTTTTTCGTTTGTGAGTCAAAGGTAGGATTGACTATAAGACAATTAATAAACACCCATAGATGATTGCGGACTTGAAAGGGTTTTCCATCAACTTAACCGGAAAAGATACGATAGCGCACATCATATTTGGTTTAGGAGATCGGGGCATGATAGATATGTTGACCGCAGCAGATCATTCAGATTTAAATCAACTTGTAGTTCAAATAAAAAAAATCGATTTAATGAGGCAACGGGAAAAACATCGGCGGATTTTATCACCTGAAAGTTATCGAGGGCACAAAAGAACATTCAATTTTAATGACAGTGACAGACAACGAGTAAAGGCCCGCCGGGTAAGTGATACGGGACAAGTTGTGGTAAAAACAGAAGCAAATAATTCCGAACAGAACATGAAGTGTTTTAGGTGTGGTATTGGATTGATAAATACCATATGAAGGTGGAGCTGGTGGAGTAACTAGCCAGGGTTAATATGAAATGAAGCTATGCTAGTGGTGTAACTAGTAAAGATATACAAGAAGAACACTGGGGACAGTGTTGTCGTCGGTTGGCCGAACTGTAACGGTCACGAAAATAACCAAGGAAATCCCGCTTGGTTTAAAGAATTATATTAAAGATTGCACCATATCTTCTCAGCAGCGCGGGTGTCTGTGAGGACGAGCAGCAATTAGATAATCTGAAAATAGCGCCGAATGTCTGTGATCATAAATAACTCAGACGGATCGGCTTAAACAGTTTTGTTCGTAATTATGTGCTAAAAGGGAAAAACAATAAATGAATCCCTTTTAACAAGCACGATTCACATCTTGTGCAATTCTAAGAAGGAGAAGCATAGGTTCCCTGTGCATGATCATAAAGTCGTTCGCACATGTGCAACGAACAAAATAGGAAAGAGGCGCCTTCTTAAATGAACATGTCTTAGCATGCTCATAGTTTAGGCGCCAAAGGATTTAGCTTATGACCAGGTTAAAGGTATAAAAGGGTAGGAAAAATTAGAGAATGGGCATTGCATTGCGGGTTAGCTCGTTACTCGGACACCATCGAGCGCGCTGTTGAGTTGTGTTTTTCGTGATTTTGATTGATATCTTGGAATTTTGTAATCGTTACACGTTATTTTATGGTAAGTGAATATTTTGCACTTATACATGTTTTTAAAATTGGAATTCACTCTGTTAATATACGCTTTCTGTGTATAGAATTAATAGAATTATTTCGTACAGAGAAAAATGGTTTGGACAAAAAGATGGCTGCCGTATATGCTCTTGAATTGGAAAATAGTAAAAAGATTAGTTACCTTCATCATAAAGTTGAGACTTTGAATCTCATTTTATCACACTGAAAAAAATCCTAATAATATAGAGCGCTATAGACTATAAGCACCGATTTATAAGTGCAAATGCTATTTTCATAACTGCATTGCCTAAAATCGAAAAGCTCCCGGCTCATGGAGTATACGACGCCTTCTTATAAACTATAAGATATTTGAATGTGGCTGCATTTGCTATATTTATAAGCTAAGCCCTCATTATTTATAATGAAGTGGATTGAGTTTCAATAATATGCTGCTTAACTATGCTTTAAAACACCACATGTTATACGCATAAGGTAAGTTGCCAAGAATATGTGTAAAGAAACCTAGCGCTAATGCATTGTGATCACACTTATTAATATAAGAGCAGCAGCATTGTGAATGTTACCCATTCTTATGCAAAATAAGAAAGGGTGCTACACGCGTGAGCCTGCGGCTTATTTTACGTGTGCATGCATCGAGCCTTTTTATATTGGGGTGGGGAACACACAACAGTGTGCCAGTCACAGTCAGCAAAGTGATCCCGTCAGGAAAGGTTGTTAAAGTACTGTGTTCCAAATATTCAAGTTTTGTTCGTTACAGTGTGCTCACACTTGTTAAGGCTTGTTGAAAACATACGTACTTTGCCAATTGTTCCATTAAACAGTTTTTGTCTTCACGTGTTTTTGTGTCGTTAAATATAATGTCGGATTATATTAAATCGTGCCTGGTTTCGATGGGGTTTTCGCATTTTTATGAGAAATTCATAGGTAAGTATAATTATATTATAATTTAACGGAGATGAATAAGTGAGTGGAACATTCGATTATTCTACTTTTCGAGACTTTTTATTTTTTCACGGGATTATCAGTGATTATTTTTGAAAAGTTTAAAATTAAGCAATTGCAACAATTGTGACTATAAGTATTAAGTGAAATCTTGCTTTTGGGTTAGATTTATTTTTCCTGAGTATATTGTCCTTAGAATTATCGATATACCTTTTGATTTGAGCGAGTAATCAATTTACTCTTAATCTTGTGCGGTGCAAATGGAAACTTTGAAAAATTAAAAAGTTAAAGGTATTTTACTCAGGAAACGATAGTAATAAATAAATACAACACATTATTGGTATGCCATTTTCGACATAGTTTCATTTTTCTATTTTGATTAATAAAAGTGAATAATAATTTCTTAATCCTTGGGTGATACCAACTCAAAGGGCTGGTTTTGGATCATTCTTAAATAGGATGATGATATTTGGTGAATATGTTTTTTATATCATTGAATGAAATTCCAATAAAGTATTTTAAAGAGATTACTTACTTTTAAAAGTATTTTAAAAGAAATTAATGTTTGTCCTTTAAGGATATTTTTGTTAAAGAGATAACACAAATTTTATGAATAAAAGGACAATTGTTCTTTTTCGAAATATTCAAGAAAAAAATTTGAAATATCGGCAAAAAAAATTATGTAAACATTTCGAAAAGCAGTGTTTTTTCCAGAATGCTTTAATAGAATTTCATTTGATGTTATAACAAACATAAATATTCATCAGATTTTATGTCAATTCAAAATGATCGAATCTAAGCTTTTGTCGATTTCAGGTAGAATTACTTCTATATAATTGACTTTTTAATTACAATTTATAATTTTTTTTATTAGTTTTTTATCCATAAAAAATTAAAAGGCAGTAAAGTTCAAGGTCAACAGTTTCACTTTGATATTGTTTTGCAGAAGAAGAATTTACAGAGGAATCATTTAAGCACCTAGATGTCGGGTCCGCTAGTGTAAGTATATTTTTTAACACTTGAACTTCACAAAACGAATTTATATTTACTATTTTTCCTAATTACTGGTGGATTTTGACAAAAGAATATATTTTCTAATTCTATGTACAATTTCCCAGTCGGCCATTGTAGTTTGCACTGCCAAGTCGCAAGAGGAACGAGCTCCGTAAAAAAAAAAAAAAAAAAAAAAATTCTGATTTGGATTTTCTCCAATTGGGTTGAGATAAACCCAATAGGAGTGAATGTTCTTGCTGAATAGTGGAGATTAAAGCAATTGGAAGAAAATATTATTTTTTTCTCTGAAGAAGAAGTCCCTTTTCAACAAGCAAGTCCCAAGAAAAATTTCCTTCGAAGAAGCCCGGAAACGTCCCCAAGCTTTTTACCTCAAGACCCAAGCCTTTACCCCTTTGGGGGGCATATCATCAAGAGGATGCTCTTTCTGTGTCCCTGTTCTTTCTTTTGGGGGACTCTGTCTGTGGAAGCTCCGTGTGCGGAGGGGGTTGGTCCCTGAAGAAGGAAAGAAGATTTATTAAAGGTAACCTGCCGCCACTTTGTTACAAAAACGTACTTTTTTGGACTGGACCGGAAAAAGGAAAAAAAATTTGTTTTTATCCTTGGGGCTTGGACGGACTGAAAATTAATTTTTAGTGTTTTGCTGATCCTTTTTTTGAATTTGTATTATTTTTTCTTGTTTATTTTTCTTTTGTACTAATTAGTTCTTCAACTTACCTCATAAGGGAGGCAAATTTCTTACAATGGTGTCTGGCCAAGCCAGCACCAACTCCTTCGGGATTCTTGATTCAGGTACGCCGCCTCCAAAGAGGCAGCGGAAACCTAGCAAGACGTCGGCAGAGTATGTCTCGATAACGGAGGAAATATTTCCTGGTTTACCTAAGCCGGCGAATCTTGCTTCGCACCCTAGGTTTATCGTCATCAAATCGCTGGATGAAAACAAACCCTTGAAAAGTTTTAACCAATTTAGAATTCGGAAATCAGTGGACGGTATTTCGAAACGTTTTACCCAGGCCAATTTCCTTAGCGATGGTTCTCTCCTGCTTTTAGTTAACAATAAGTCAGTACACTGAGAGAAAAATCGCTGTCATATTGAAAAAATATTTCCTGCAAAAATTCAACAAACGTTTTACTGTTAAATGGAAAATATATTGTAACTAAAACAACATTTTTTTCAAATCGACAAGCATTTTTACAGAAAATAAAAACAAAAAGTCACTCAACAAATGACCTCTTGTTAAACTAACAATGTTTTGTTAAATCGAAAAGTATTATTTTCAATGTTTAAACACTTTGGCCATTAAAGAAACCATTGACAAGATATTTGTGCATTTGAAAAAATTTATTTGTTGACGCAACAAATTTTTATCCTTCACACAAATTTTTGTGAAAAAAACTTGATCTTGTCCAGTTATCTTATTGAAAATTATATGAAGTATAAATTATCTTAATGAAAATTATGCATTTCTGAATACAAAAAAATATTCGTATATTGAAAATTATTTTTGTAAATTTGAAAATTTTCGCCGTATGAAATTTTGTCATATTGAAAATTAATCGCCAGTTTATTCAAATAATTGTCATAATAACAATATTTCTTTTATCTTCATCGAAGTTCTGCCTTTGAGAAATTCAGTTCCGTTTGCGCTTTTGTCTAAAGAGGTTCTTCACTCTCAAAGGCACTCGTAAAGTGAAGATAGTGACAAGTATACCTACTTTTTTTGGAGATGGAAAAGGAGGACGCAATATTCCGAATAAAACAATTTTTAATGAATTGTGGCATTGAAGAAAACATAATAACGGAATTTAAACTTGTGGAACATTTTTATGGTGAGTTCACAATTATTAAATTATGTTATTATTCTGAGTTTTTCACCAATAATTTTTTCTTGATGGTGATAGAATGTAAAGTAAATTGTGAAGCTCTCAAATATATAACGGAAGGGCAACTAAACACTTTTTTCAATTTAAAACCGGTTCCACTTGGAGTGCAAATAATTATTAGTGGACGTCTTCAGTTGTGCACCCAGAGAAATTTTTCTAGTCATTCGTAACTATTTTTCTAGTCAATTTTAACTATTTCTAAAAATCCGAACAAATAGTTAAATATGACCATAAAATAGTTATAAATACCACATATCTAGTAATTCTAGTTATTAATAACTAGAAATTTCTAGTCAGCTTTGACCAAAAAATTGTCAATTTCAACTATTTTCTAGTTATATTCCAATAAAAATTGAATGTACCATAAAATAGTTAATAATGACTATAAGTAACTATATTATAGTTATTCTGCTAACAATAACCTACTCTTTGGCACACCTCAATTTTGACCAGAAAATTGTGGATTTTAACTATTTTTTAGTTATATTCCAATAAAAATATAGAAATACTGAAATTAACTATAAAATAGTTAATGCTTACTATAAGATTCTTTTTGGTCATTTCCTTAACAATAAACACTCATTTGCATAAATTAACTTCGAGCCGAAAATTCTCAATTTTGAGTTACACAACAAATATTTCCTAAATATTTTCCCCTTTTCGAGCACTGATCATCCAGGTAAAACAAAAAGTGTACCTTAATTTCAAACCACAATGCTGTAAACCGCATCGTACAAGCCAGCCTCTTTCATTATTTTTTTTTTTGCTTTTAGAAAATAAACAAACAACATGCCTATCGGCCTTGACCTTCACTTCAATAAATGCATTCACGCTAGCCTCGTTTGAATCAATTGAGATCATTAAAAAAGAAAAGTGAAAAAGGGATTTATCGGCTTTTGTTCCGACGCTCCTCATTTAGCGTCGATAGTGTCCGTAGCGGTGCAGACGTGACTCACTATAATAATACGGCCGGTACATGACTGTGTAGGAAACCGTATAGCTTAAGTACGCATTTGATGTGAGACACGTGCTGATTCATGACATAACGTTTGCAGTCACACACTCACGCGTCGGTTTTTTTTTCATGTTATTCTTATTTACTGAATCTTTCTAAAAAATTTAGAAACTAACTTGATTCGAAATTTCTCGTGGTTGAATTTAAAGTATTGGCTTGAATTTCTATACAAAAAGTTTGTTGGTAAGTACCTGATTGTTGTATACAAAAAAAATTTCTTTTTTATATGGGAATTTATATAATGTTGGGGTGGAGAGGGGGAGATGTGGTCTAGAATTTTTGAGTTTATAACTATTTTTTGTCACACATTAAAATTTGTATTCTGTACTATAGATTTTGGAATTGATTTTGAATGCCTTAAATTTATGGAAAAAGAAGATTTGCTAAAAATAGCTGGAAATAATGACAGCTCTTACGGGACTTACATAAAACTTAGAGGGAAATTACAGCAATGGAAAGAAAAGATTAATCCTTGTTGCAATATCGCTTGTACAAATAGCAAAGTTGCAAACTGGTTATGTGACCAATATCAACCATCGACTTCATTAAGTGAACTCACATCTGTATCACCCAACATTGTAAGAAATTTTAAATAATTAAGTTCTTGATATTTCATCGGAAATCTTCAGGATCTCAATGAAATATTAAACAATGATTCAGGAGAATCCATTAAAGAATTTTACAACGTAAATCAAAAGTTCAACGATGACATTAGACTTAAACTGATTAATCTAATTATTGAATACTTCCTTCAAAAGAAATTAAAGCTTAGAATAACCGATATCGATCAACTTTCTGCTGAGATAATAAAACTGTTTCCAAATGAAAAAAAGTAAGTGGGATAATATAAACGCCATGTTTTAGATTTCATTTAATTTGAAATGTTTAAAACAATTGTTTTTGTAGAGGTATTTATTATACAGCTCGCAGTGAAGGTATACCAGCTAAGGGAAAATTATATGACAGATATAATAATAGATTGAAAAGGCTTCGCCAAAAATCTCTATTTCTGCCATCACAACCCATTATAAAAAAATTAAGATCTGATTCAGAAGTACAAGCGGACTTTGAAGAAGATGGTATTGCTTTTTTTATATTTAATATCACTTTGATAATTCAACTCTTATTTTATTGCTCTTATAGTGTAATTTCCATTTTTTGTTTTTAAGAAACCCAATTTGAAACGGATAAAAACTTCATGAAAACATCTGCTGAAGATTGGGCTGCTTGTCTTGTACGATGGGATAGAACTTTTACCTACAGAATTAAACAGATTGCTTCAGAGCAAGGATCAAATATTAACACAATTTTAAAAAACTGGCCTCTTTTCCGACATAATTTGGGACATACTTTGGTAATAATTTATGACAAGCTTATTTTAATATTGCTTTCGAAATCACCTTTCATTTGAATAGAATACTAATGCTTTTGAAATATTTCACAGATCGACAGGGACTTTAATCAACAATACGGGGAAGAGACTTCCATGGGTTTTATTAACAAGTGGCCAGCTTTCCTAAATAGTTTCCATCCCAGTCAACCAAAAATTAAGGACAAAAATGGCCAAGAGCTTCTTACACTCTTGAAAACAACGAATATCACCGAAGGTATAAAGATTACTAATAATTTTTATAAAAATTTTATATATGGTATGTTATTTCTCATCTCTTTCAGACTGTAGAGACGTAGTCACGGCCCTCCTGCTGCATCATATTTTAAAATCTGTTCGACGACTTCACATCAAAACCGAAGAGAGCAAATCCCACTGGAAACCTGGAATCAAGGCATCCCAGGACAGCTTTTTTATTTTCGTCACGAATCCCGCAGATGTGGTCAAAACAACAGAAGAAAGAGCTAAATTTTACAAGGACTTGGCTTTAAGCTGCCAGCCGTATATAATTGGTGTAGGTACACCCAAAAAAATTTCCAGGATTTCTATTTGACAACAATGCTGTCAAAACAACCGCAAGCCATTTTTATATGAACTTAACCGCATTTCGGTTGAAATGACTTCATACTGGAAGGAATTTGTGCTGTTAGCACAACAGCGTTGTTGAGGTTACATCTACTATACATAAAATGTGCGAGATTAACCTTAGTTGCAGTTTACATAAACGTATCTTTGCGGTCGAATTGAGAAAATAACCTCAAATGCGGTTATCTCGTCCTATGAGAATGACAACAGTGGCGATTAATCTTTGCAGCGAGCCCGTGTCATGCGTACCTCGCTCATTTCACTTTTGTGTGTGCTGTTGAAGTGATCGAGTTTTAAAAAGATGAGCGAGAAAACTAATGAAAAGGTCTGTTTTACTGACAGTGCGTATTCAATAATTGAGGAGTTTACATTTATATCAGAAAATAGTGAACTGAATAATGAAATTAGTGCTCAGGAGGAATGTTGTGATAACGCAATAGACGAAAGTGTTTGTGAAAGTGAGGAATTGACAACGTTATTAACGTCCTGGAGTGTATCATCTCACAAAATACAACAATTCGTAAATTTAGGCTTTACAATTCAGGACTTAAAAATCATTGAAATCGAGGAAATAAATGTACTTTTCCCAGATTCAGAGCTGGTAGAAAGGATTCGATTTAAGGACAAGCTTAAACGCTGGAAGCAGAATGTAAGTATTTGAGTAATATTGGCAACTAAACCGTAATTTTTTTGTGTTTATTACGTAAAGTTGTAAGCAATATTACATTTATTTTGATTTTTACTTTTTTTGGTTTTAGTATCATAGTTTACGACTTTGTGTAATTACCCACCCGTTGAATGTTTTGATGTTACAAATGTTTTTTTTTTTTGCTTTGCTTTCTTGTTCCGAAAGTGTAGTTATTACAAACCTAAACTTTATTACAATTATTTCAGTGCGAAGATAATAGCGAAAACCATTCGTCCAAAACATTATCCATGATCGATGATGTTGCCCGTTGGATAACAGAAAATCCAGGCTCTTCAGACCCGTCTTCATCGAGCGAAACTTCAAGAGATTATCTTGACAAAAATGTAATTAAGCTATTGTAGACTCGTAAGTGATGTTTTCCATTAGATCCGAACATTTCCTTTGATGAAAATTTAAAGAATTGAAATTATTGAATTTTTAAATCGAAACTGACTTGTTATCTTGTTTAAGTATACGAGTCCTTAACATAATCGCTTTTCGTATTACGATACTTTTTTAATGATTACAAAAAAATATAATAAATATGTGTTACTTTCGGTTTTTGGTATACTTATATGTATATGGATATGTATATGATTAATTTACCTTAAATTAGAAAAATATTGGTGGGTGTTTAATGGAAAGCATATAATAAAAAAAATGGCACTTAAAAGTAAAAATTAATAATTTTGAATCAGAATCTACCATGTATTTTAAAAAACAGCGCGAATGGAGAACTTGTCATTCAGCGTTACAAAAATAATAAAGTCTTAAATAACGAAGACCGGAAACTGCTTGTGGATTCCATATTAGATTATAAATTAAAGTTTAAAAGGGAAATAAAAGTAGAGGAGTTTGAACGTTTAGCACAAGACATAGAAATGCTATTTCAAAGAGAAACTAAAGATACCTATTTTATAAAAGGAGAGTCTGGTAAACACCACAGGGGGAAATTGTATGATAGGTACAATAATTTATTAAAAAAATTTAGAAAAGCCGGGATATGGCCTTACACTAGGAATAAAAAAAGTGTAACAAATTCTAAAAATCCCACAGAAAATGGAGACCTTGATGCAACCAACAAAAATTATTTAGAGATAAAAACGTGGTTAAGGTACAATCACGAACCTTGGGAAGAAGTTTTAAGGAAATGGACTGAATCAGCAGAATTACGACTTACAGAAGTAAATAATTTTAAATTTAAGTCAACAAGTGTTATTTTTACATCTTGGCCGCTGTATAAACATTCAAAGGCTAAAGAACTGGTATGGTGACTGGTCATCATGTAGCATAATCAGAATTTTTATTATAAACTTTTTGTAGATTGAAATCGACTTCTGTGAAAGGTATTCAGGAAAGGAAAACAACTTAGTATTAAGGTGGGAGACTTTTGCGGAAAAATTCAAGGGAACCTATAAGGACTATGTAAAAGATAATTGGTGCTTGACTTTGGCAAAATTATTATTCGAATCCAACATTAATGAAAGTAAGATTTTTTCCACAATATTCTTCTAAACAAATAATGCTTCTCATTTTGTTTTTACAGATTATCGAAATATTATTATATTTTTTCTAATACATGCTGCACTAAAGCCGTCATCAAGAATTGTTTACACAAACAAGGATACAAAATTGAAGGTTCAATGGAAGCCTAGTATTTCCGACAGCCAGGAAAGCACCGTTCTACGAATCACAACTATTAGTGACTTGGAAAATAAAATTGAGCAGAAGAGACAAAAGTACTTGGCTTTTGGCCTCACCCTTCAACCTTTAATTGTATGCGTTGGAAAGGACTGGAATTGCCTCGAAGAATTTTTTATCTACGTAGATGGTGTAATGTATAAATGTTCCACGTTTTTGTCATCTGTTGATCTATGTTTTAAAATTTTTCAAATTTTTAATCTGAATTATCCGAAAGAAAGTTCTTTGCCGTGGAGTTTCCTTCAAAAATATTTTTACAAAATAAGCACTTTATATGACATAAAGAATCCAAATATCGCAAATTTCATAACTAATATAAATAACAAGTGAATTTAATATACTTCCTATTGCTGTTCTCTACAATGAATCCGGAATTAACTTACAATTATTTTAAGAATAGTATTTTGATTTCAACATGATAATCATCAAAAAATATTTAACTATTTATCACAAACTTGATAACTAATATAAATAGCAAGTGGACTTTAAAATACTTTTTATTGCTCTCTATAACAACTCCAGAATTATAATATCTTATTATATAATTATTTTAAGAATGATTTTTGATTTTTCTTCAACATAACGAATTTCTAGGATATAAATATCAATATGTATAATTGCTTCCTTTGTTGTCAGAGGTATGTACAAATCAAAGATTTATTATTTCACTTGAAGTATAGTCATCAAAAAAAATCTTCAGATTTATATATTTGCAAACAAGGTAATTGTCCTCAAACATTTCATTCAGTTTATTCTTTTAAAAGACATTTAAAAAATCATAATATTTCGAGTTTTGAGGAAGAAACATTAAATTGCATTTTTAATTTTTGTCCAGACAATAATGAAAGCAATGACGCTGAAAATAATGATAACGATTTAGATGAAATCTGTATACTAAATGCAAATAACGAAATGTTTGATTTAGAACATTTGAAAGAAGAAATTTTAAGAGCGGTTGTTAAATTCACATTAAATTTACATGCTAACAACAATTTTACAAGAAAGAACGTTACAGAAATTCAGAAACAAATATCAGAACATATTTTACCGCCGATCGTTAATGGATTTAAATCTATAGCAAATTCTAATGATAATTTTGTTCTGAAGGAAAATGTTTTTGCTGTTCTATCAGAAATTGAGAATCCCTTTAAAGTAATAAGCACAGAATATAGATTTATGAAATTCTTAAAAGAAAAAGATTTATTTGAAAGCCCAAAAGTATTTTCGATAAATAATCAAATAAGTGAAATTATTGTTAACAATCAGTCCACATTATCAGAAGAAATCATTAAAGGAATACTAATGCCAATAAAATTTCAAATTAGAAAATATTTCGAATCTCGTAATGTATTAAATGAAACTCTTCAAAACTTAGTAAATATTGAATCAAATACATTACTAACTAATTTTGCGTCCGGTCAGATATGGAAAGAAAAACGAGAAAAATTTGGTGAAAGGACACTTGTTCCTATTTTCATTCATGTAGATGACTATGAGATTGATAATTGCTTAGGATCACATGCTAAAGAACATTCAATTTGTTCTATTTATTACAGTTTTCCAATTATTCCTTCTTTTTATATTTCTAAACTTGATCACATTTTTCTGGGTGCCATACTAAAAACTAAAGATATAGATACTTTCGGGAATTCTTCCTGCTTGCATCATTTTATTGAAATCTTAAAAGACCTAGAATCAGAAGGAATTCTTCTAAAAGTCGATGGAGTGGAGCATAGAGTGTATTTTACCCTTGGATTAGTTTTAGGCGACAATCTCGGTCTAAATGCAATTCTTGGCTTCACAAAATCGTTTAACTCCAATTACTTTTGCAGAATTTGTAAATGTTCAAAATTTGAAACGAAAGTAATGAGTAAAGAAAATCAAAGTCTTGTTTTAAGAAATCGAGATAATTATGCAGATGATGTTGATTTAAATAACGTACAGATGACCGGTATTAAAGAAAATTCAATTTTTAACTCTCTTCCAAATTTTCACGTTACGGAAAATTATGCATTTGACATAATGCACGACATATTTGAGGGTGTAGCAAACTATGATTTATGTGAAATTCTGTTATACTTTATAAAACTTAAAAAAACATTTTCCTTAGAAGTCTTTAATTATAGAAAGCAACATTTCAGTTACGGCGAAACAGAAATTGGAAATCTTTCTCCGCCAATACAACTTGAAAATTTGAAAACGAAGAATTTGAAGATGGCTGCACGAGAAATGCTAACTTTTGTACATTTTCTTCCTTTAATAATAGGTGATCTCGTTCCAGAAAATGATCCAGTTTGGAAGTTTTCTCTAGTTTTAGTAAAAATGTGTGATATGCTGCTTTCATCATTATTCAATACAGACGACATATTAATATTAGAAAGTTTAATTGAAGAACATAATAACTTATTCCAAAAATTGTTTAAGAAAAATCTTAAACCAAAGTACCACTTTCTTACTCATTACACTTCAGCAATTAAAAAGTCTGGACCATTAAAATTCTTATGGGGTTTTAGATATGAGAGTAAACACAGAGAATCTAAAATTTATAGTAAAGCGACCACGTCACGCAAAAATATTCCTTTAACTTTAGCTATCAAGGCGCAATTAAAATTTGCTAATTTTATTTTTGAAGAAAATGTATTTTTCAAAAAATTCTGTCTTCAAAGGGTTACAAGAGAGAAACTTGAATCAAAATCTTATTTCAATCTATTATTACATAGTGATTTAAATCCAGTTAACGATAAATATCTTACGTTTTCTAATAGTGTACAATACAAAGGAACTATGTATAAAAAGTCTTATCTTGTTGCACAAAAATATGGAGATAATATTAGTTTATTTGAGATTGAAGACTGTTTCTGTACCGAAAATGATGTTTATTTAGTTCTTCAAGATAGAAGAGTTATTTATTATAACAACCATATTATATCTTATATAATAAGTGCTGAAAAATTAAATTACTCAATCATTAATTTAGATCAAATTACTACACCGCCACTTCATCAACATTTGTTGCCAAATGGAGAGTTAGCAGTAAGACTAAAAACATTTTTTTAGTTTATTTTATTATAAATAAAAGGTAAATGTTATTCCATGATTTATTAAAACGCTTGTTAAAAATACATACATACATTTATAAATAAATAAAGTACATGATGTACATATTTTCATTGTTTTATTTTGTTCAAACATATGGTTTCTCTCATTGAGATTATTGTGTGTCAGTGTGGCTTAGAAGCACATTTAAAATATGGGAGAATATATTGGTTCAAAATATTGAAGCAGTTTTCGATTTAAAAAATCTAAAACTTCTTCAAATCTGTATTTGACCAAGATATTTTCTCCTATATTTGTAATGTGCTTTTAACCGCACTGAATTTTCTAGATCGCATTTGATAGGTATTCTTGACCGCATTGTCTCAGTATTTTTGACAACATTAGTGCGGTTGGTTTAACCGCATTTAGGCCTTTTTTAACCGCATAATGACTATATAATGACCGCATTTCTATGGTTACCCGAACGTCACGTCAGCTAAAAAGAACTGCAGTATGAAGTTATCTCAACCGATTTCGTGTTAAATGGTTTAACGGCAAGACTGCGGTTGGCGCAACTTCGTAATGTAATTAGCTAATTTTTATTGCGGATTATGGTTGAAACAACCGCAATACACATTGTCAGTAACCGCACTTTTTTTTCAGTGTAGTTCTATGTGTAAGTTGACTGATTTTTTTTTGGTTCTAGATAACGTCTTATATAAATTTTCCAATTTTTTAAAATGCCTTGATTCCTGTTTCAAAGTCCATTTTATATTCAATTTGAAATATGCTCTTGAATGTGAACAAGTGTGGGTATTCATTGAAAGATATTTTTATAACTTGTCTTGTACGAAAAACGTCTCGACATCCATTTCGAGTTTCATAAATAATCTGAGCCAGTAAGAATAAGTTCTTCGAAAACATACATCATTAAATTTCTTTAAAAATGTCAATATGCTTTCTTGCGTTCGGTGTAAAGAGCTTTTTGCTAATGTAGAATTGTTAGTAAATCATTTAAAATACGTTCACAATATCCTCTCTTCCCATGTAATTCAATGCGGTCAAGGCAATTGTCCTCAAACTCTCAGCAGCTTAAATTCATATAAAAAAACATATTTTAAGATTACATCCTAATGGGGCACCAAATATTAAAACGGGGTTTCAAAACATAGCAACGAAAAATAACATCGCAAGAAATTTAAATAATGAAAACCGTGAAATTAATATTAATGCGCACATTAAATTACCCAACTTAGCTGAATCTGTCTTAAATCCAGAATCAGCTTTAGCTTTTTTACTTAAATTATACAGCAAAAACAACTTATCTCGAAAATGTGTCACAGATATTGTCAATGAAATCAAAGAAAATATACTTCACCCTCTGTCCGTTCAGCTAAAAAACATTTTAATTGTTGACAATTCTTGTGTAAAAGAAAACCTTTGCAAAGTAATATCATTTATTGATTCTTTTTTTGACGAAATGAATACTGAGTATAAGTTTCAGAAAAAATTAGAACAAAGGAAACTGATACAATTACCAAGGCAGTTCACAATCAGTAATGAAATTGAAAGAACAATCTTGCATTCCCAACCAACACTTGATGCTAAATTATGTACTGGAAAACTAATGCCTTTAAGATTCCAATTTAAGCAGTTTTTTGAGATTCCCAATGTTTTCCAAACAGTTCTAGATAATATCGAAAGCATGATGAGTAAAGACACTTTATGTAACTATATTAATGGCGACTTATGGAAGGAAAATTTAAAAAACTATGAAGGAAAAATTGTAATTCCATACTTTCTTTACGTTGATGACTTAGAGAATAACAATCCCTTAGGGTCCCATAGTGGTATTCACTCTTTAACAGCGTTTTACTATTCCTTTCCTGTACTGCCACCAGAAAATTCAGCTTCTTTAGAAAATATCGGTGTTGCTATGCTTCTAAAATCATCACATAATAAGACATTTGGTAATAGCGCCTGTTTGAAAGCCCTGATAGATGAAATTAATTATTTAGTTATCCAAAGAATAACACTTAATGTAAACGGGTCTGATTTTAGGGGTTGCTTTTCATTTGAGCTTCTTTTGGGAGACAACTTGGGATTAAATTCAACACTTGGTTTTAATAAATCTTTCTCTTCAAATTTTTTTTGCAGATTTTCCAAATTACATAAAACGATTTCACATGCTACTTTTATTGAAAACGGTAATCTTCTTCGAAATATTTCTAATTATGAAAGTGACTTAGCTATGAACGATAACTCTTCCACTGGCATTCAAGAAAATTCGATTTTTAATTCCATTTCAAACTATCATGTAACACGAAATTTTGCAGTTGATTCAATGCATGACATTTTAGAGGGAGTATGTCATTATAACATATCTAAAATATTAATCTATTTCATAGAAAATAAAATATTAACGCTTGACACCTTAAATAATCGATTACAAATATTTTCTTATGGAGCTAACGAAATAAGTAACTGCCCACCTCCATTAAAAATTTAACATATTAAAAATAATAAAGTCCGTATGTCCGCCAGAGAAATGTGGTGTTTTGTACATCATCTTTCAATTATAATAGGAGACCTAATACCTCTTCATAATGAAGTATGGCTTTTCTTTCTAAAGTTACTTAAACTTGTTGATATTACTGATTATCCTTCTTTCGACAATCAGACTATTGAGTTAATGCAAGTCATGATTGAAGAAATGAATGAAATGTATGTTAAACTATTTTCCGATTCCTTAAAACCAAAACACCATATTTTACTCCACTATCCTACAGTTGTAAGAAAGAGCGGCCCCATAAAATATTTGAATTGTATGCGTTTCGAAGCGAAGCACCGATCATTAAAACTTTATACAAACAACATTACCAGTCGGAAAAATGTTCCTTGGTCACTAGGAATTAAACTTCAGTACATGAATGCATG
Source organism: Eutolmus rufibarbis (assembly GCA_963920795.1). Taxonomy (NCBI): domain Eukaryota; kingdom Metazoa; phylum Arthropoda; class Insecta; order Diptera; family Asilidae; genus Eutolmus; species Eutolmus rufibarbis. The sequence goes on from OY987207.1 coordinate 29,787,830, forward strand.
TAAGACTTTTAATTCCAAAGGTTTTCCCGATAGAATTGATTTAACTCATTTTACTGAACAAAGATTGTGTAATGTTATCGTGTGCGTTAGTCTACAACAGAATATATCAAATGATTTCGAAGAACTTATTCTTACTGGCTCTGAATCGTCGATTAACGGTTTAGTATATAAGGAAGGTGCTATAATAACGGTTTGTACAAATGATCTGCAAGCATTCGAATTAAACAAAATAATAAAAGCCCACAGAGGAATATTTTTCTTGTGTGTACAATATGAATCTGTAATTTTCGACGAACACATTGAAGCTTATGAACTTTCTAACAAATCATCTGATGTAAATTTAATCAATTTTAAAGATTTAGTATGCCCTCCATTGCACTTACTCAAAACTTACAAAAATAAGGATGTCGTTAGATTGAAAAGTTTTTAATGACTTAATGTAATGTATAAAGTGTTTAACTTAATTTATCCCCTAATATGAGCCAAAAGCAAACTGACTGGAATCAAGAACAACTGAAGTGGTTTAGATAAAATTTTTTTTGTGTAACTTGGTTCTTTGCATCCATTATGGGCTGCTTTCCATCACGCAAATGCAAGAGGCGTCTGTGTAGGGCAGAGACATGAACACAACTGGTAGGCAACAAGAAACAAGTTCCATTCCTATGTATGAATAGGCAATAGTTTTGTAAGTAAAGCTTTTAATATGTTCTTTAAAGCTATTAATATGTTCTCTAAATATGTAAATAAAGCTTTTAATATGTTCTCTAAAGCTATTAATATGTTCTCTAAATATGTCAACTGAAATAAATGCATGTGTACATATAATAGTTTTGTAAGTAAAGCTTTTAATATGTTCTCTAAATATGTCAACTTAAAAAAACTGGAATAAATACATACATATAATAATTTTGTAAATAAAGCTTTTTATTTAGTTTATTATGGTCAAACTTTTTTTTAAAAGGATAGGATATACTGAAATGTGTAAGTCCAATTTTTGTTTTTTTTTGTTATTGTTTTTTTAATATATCATTTCGTAACTAAAACTGCACTCAGAAAAATCAGGCGTGCTAACCAATTGAGTTTCCGGGGGTTGTGGCTACCACGACAGGGTTGTATTAAATTAAGCCTCAAATTTCTTTAATCAAATGCCTTCTATGCTTAAAACAACCAAACTGTTCTTTATTTTAAGAATTTCGTTCTTAATTTTAGTATTTTCCCTATAATTTCAAATTTGAACGGTAGGTTTTAAGCATTCTCATCTTTACTCGCACAAAATTCTTAAATTTAGATGAGTAATGCTTAGTTTAACACTTAACTTCTCCCTTCCTATGTGTAAATTTAAGAATTTCATTCTTAATTTCAGTTTTTTTTCTTTAATTTAAAAATTTAACGGCAGGTTTTAAGCATTCTTAATTTTATCCGTACAAAAAACTTAAATTAAGGGAAATAATGCTTAGTTTAATACTTGGCTTCTCTTTCCCATTTTGAAAAGTACATATATGTACATAATGTAACCTAGTCCGCTTTAACGTTTTTTTAAATTACAGCTTCCATTAAGTCTTACAAACTTGCTTTTCCTTTATGTATATAAATGGATAGGAGCTAAGACATTCAATGTTAATTTAAGAATAGTTATTTTTATCATTTTATATGAAAACGTTAATATTTAAATCCTTTTAAAAACACTCAGCTTTATAAATGGTATTGCTTTCATAAATATGAAATTTTTAGTAACAACAAGGGAATCCAGGAAGATATGTAAAAGAAAATAGTGTGAAACATGAAATTATCGTTTTTACCTGAAGAAATTATGAAAACAGTCATAAAAAACAATTATGGAGACATGTATTTTGTTCAATAAATTGCATTTTCATCAAAATATTCATATACAAATGCACTGCTCTATAATGAAACTATAAAAATAATGAAATATTGGAATTTCATTAATTATAAGCATATTGTAGAATTTGTTATGATTTTAATTTTTTAAAGTTTAGCTTTGAAGCCGCAAGAATTTCATTCTACTTCCTGGAGCTCCTAGGCTAGACTAATACTTTAACGGAAAGTTGACAAAATCAACTAAAAATAAATTACCACGGTAAATTGAGCTCTCAACTTGTCCTGCCGCTGACGTTTTGTTCAAACGGAGCTCAAAATATTCGAACATTTCTTTCTATGTATGTACAGTACAGCGAGCGAAACTCGTTCTGGTTGGAAAAGACTTGTTAAGAATTGTTATCTTCCCGTGGCTATGAGTTAGTCGTATTGATAGTACAAGTGTTTACTATGCGTGGAGGTGCTAATAGGTTAGATATGAATTTTGCTGCCGGCAAGTAAAGGTTAGACGATCAAAATGTATGAATATGCCCCCTAATCTTCCCTAATGATCCTCGCCTAGCTGATAACCCTTTTTAAGGTGGCACGATTGTTTTTCTATTTCACAGCTCGGAAGAGTAACAGATGTTTTATGACCCTTTGTCTTCAAGGAATGCACGGATCTTTTTTAATTACTCTTTGTTCCTCGAGAATCCTATGGGTAGCATTTGGACTGTTCATACCAATCTACTGTCGGGTATGGCGACGGCTCGACGTGTATTTTTTTAAATTTCAAGAAGGGCAACGTTTTGAAGTGTTTTAGTTTTGAGTCCGCTGTCGACCCTTTGCCTTGCGACATCAAGATCCTCGATAAAAATACGCGTAAATTGATGGTCACTATGCGAAAACAAAGTTTTCCGTTCGTTCGGTACATATTCCGTTTTGTGTCTTTCAGAATAAACATGTTTGTGCAAGTTCGCGTTATATGAAGCATAATAATCTTAACTGAAGCATTTCCAAGTCTTTAAAATAAGCACGGAAATCTCAGTTTCAATCCGTTACATTTGGAAACGTTGTGCGAAATAAGAAATAAGATTGTCGTGCTTATTTTTAAGTTTGGCTCGTACTGAAATTGAGAATTTTTTGCTTAATTTGAACGATTCATGCTAAAATTGAGTAAAAAATTCTTAATTTAAGTATAAAATTCTTTTAACAAACGCACAATGTTTTTCTCATCATTCTTCAAAAGTGCTTAGAACTTGGAGGAAGTTACACGCGTGATTTTTAATATAAAATTAAAGTGAAAAACTGTGAAACTTATGAACGTTTGTTTTTTAATAAATTGCACTAGTGACAATAGTAGTGATTTTTTTGGTGGTGTTGTTAATGTGTTTTCTCTTGAGGGCTGGCATAAATCTGTCGTCGGAAGCAACTGTAATGGAAAGTAAGTACTTAAGTACTAGGAAGGTGTAAATATAAATATTTAGATTTTTCCGTATTAAATAAGTGTTAAGTGAGTAAATTAATATCGAATCAACATCAATCCGATGGTTAAGTCAAAAGTATTTTTTGTTCTTAATTTTTTTTTCGTAAATTATAGTAGACATAAATCAATACTAAAGTACATGAATTTATCAGTACGTTAGAATTATTGAATGAATTATAAAGTGAGCTACATAAATGATCGATGCTCAATACACGTGAAAATGACCATAGTATATCGATGAGGTTGCGCAAAAACTCCTAACAGGTTAATTTTTAAATAATACTGTAAAATGTTATCTGATTTGCTATTGTAAGAATTATATTAAATAACAATTTCATTGCAAGTGTGGTAGAATTGCCTAATTTTAAGTTTTAAAAAATTTATTTTATTTTTAATATTTTAATAATATAATACACATATTCTGTTTTAAACAAAATCAGCTAACTGACTGACTTCAATTCAAAATCGTAGATTCCTATTCTTTTATTTTCCAATAAAAAGTCACTAGATATATAAAATAATCAGAATATCCGGTTAAATAAAAAAGTTTTATTATTTTTTGCTTTTCAGTTGTTACCAGTGGTACACAATCATTAATAGTTATGTTCACTTATTTAATAGGTGAAGAAGATACTATTTCAAAACTACTTAAAATTTGGGAAGTGCCTACACATATTCGTCAAAGGTTTTTAGGTATGCACCTACAACCTGGAAAAATATAATTATTAATAATTCCTTATGCTTAGGCTTAAAGCTTACAGTTTGGCATTTACAAAGAATTAAGGAATCAGACATTAATTGCTTATTTAACAAAAGCGAACTAAAACAAAAACTTGAGTTTGTACGCCAACTTGAGCAATGGAAACGAGACTTGGACATACAAACTGCAGACACTGATAGCTGCAGCACTGGTAGCCCTTTTAGTTCTGTAAGAATTTTATTACATTTTTGTATTTATTTCCTGTTCTGTTCAACAGCCTTAAACATTAATTATTAATTCTCATAGGCTTCAAGTGTTGAAGAGTGGCTTAAAAATATTAAACATGAATGAAGACAATTATCAGCAGCTATTTGCTAATGAGGATTTGGGGTTAATAACCCAGGAAACATCTGAAAATAATGTTGTAATTTTTTCAATGCAGCAATTTGAAATTGATAGTCTGCTATCATCGTGGGGTTTTGATAGAAGTATTATAAATGAATTTATAAGTAAGTTCTTTGCATTACTAGTACTGTACTAGCCATTACTAAAATTATTTTAGAATTAAATATTACTCTCGATCATCTAAAAATCATTAAGGACAGTGATATCGACGCATTGTTTCCATATGAGAAACTACCTGATCGCATCAAATTTAAAAGTCAATTAGACAACTGGAAAGCTCTACAAAATAATTCGATCCAACAAAATGTTGAAGACGATTCTGCTAGCAGTACGTACTCATTAAAGTCATCTCATAAGTCGAGCACTGTAAGTTTTTTTTGAACATAAATTCTAAAAATAGTTTATCTTATGAAACAATTTTACCAAAGCCTGTACTGCAAATTATTGAATCGTCGTATGAGGGAACCTTAATTAAAAAATATTACGATGAAAATAAACATTTAAAAGAAGATCACCGACGTCAAATAGTTACACTTATTTGTAATTATTATTTAAAAACGCATATGGCTTCGATGAGTTTAAATTTAATTGAACGTTATGCTCAGGAAATAGTTGAATTATTTCCTACAGAAAATCCTGTAAGGTATTAGCTAATATTATGAAACTAATTATATAGGAATTTTTAAATTTAGGAATATTATTACCGGAAAAGAGACAAATGTGGAAACCCAAAAGGAGCGCTCTACGACAAGCAACGTAATAGTAGGAGAAAACTGAGAAAAGCTGAACTAATACCGTCTTTTAAAAAAAATCAGCCCAGAGAAGAATTACCCTCAACTTCAACGGGAAATAACTCACTAATGGAATGTAATGAAGGTACTTAATTTTCGATTTGACTTTACTTTTATTATACGTTTTGATATTTACAGATGAAGACAAAGAATATGACGAACTCGTCGCCTGGCTAAAATATAATCAGGCATCTACGAAGTGGGAAGAGCTTGAGCCAAAATATAAGAAGACAGCTAGGAAACGTATTGCTTATATTCGTAGCGCAACATGGTCTGAAATTCTACAAACCTGGCCCGTTTTAAAGGGAACATCCGCAGATGCACTCGTATGTACCTCCTAATTAATTTATAATATAAACTTGTACTATTTCATTTTCTCACAGATTAACTTGGACTTCAATTTCATATACCCGGAAAAATCAACCCTAATTTTAAAGCAATGGAACACTTTCAGAGAAACGGCAGACGTAGTTTTTGACGAAGAAATTAAGGACGCCAACACAAGGAAATTATTTCAGAAACGAAGAGAAGGTTCAGAAGGTATAACAATTTAATACAGTAGAATTTAACTTGTACTTTAAATATCCTTCTTTTAGACACTCTTGATGTGATTACTCTGCTGGGACTACATGCTGTGTTGAAGCCTTTAGGAAGAATAAAACTTAGCGATAAATCGTTGTGGAAAGTAAGCATTAAGGACTCACAAGTAAGTCAAATCTTACACGTGCACACCCAAAACGATCTTACAAACCAAATTCAAAAAGTAAAAGAAAAGTACAAAAATTTAAAATCAGCGCTTCAACCATTTATTGTTGTAATCGGGCCATCTCTATTTGAATTAGAATCATTTTATGTATTTTTTAATGACGAGTATTATGCTTTTAAAAATTTTGTCAAAGCTCTAGATTTTTGCTCAAAATTGTTCTTTGTATTTAATTTAAAATATGCTCAAGAATCCGAACTAGTATGGACCTTTCTACAAAAATATTTTTATGAAATCACAACTGAATTTGACGTTAAATCCCCACAAATAGATAGTCTACTGAAAAGATTCGAATCCTTTAATTCTAATGTCTAAACCATATTCAATGTAGAATCTTCAACTTTGAATTATTTCATATCCTTTATTTCCACTGCCTAAACGATATTAAATGTATTGTATTTGAATTATTTCAATGAAAGTTAAAGAAGACAATTTTTCTAAATTTTGAAATTATTATTATGTATCAGTGTACAGCTTGCAATTTATCATTTATTGATATCAAGAAGTTATTAGCTCATATGAAACTGTTTCACAATACAGAAATGCATGATATAAGGTGTAAACAAAACGATTGTCCGCAAAGCTTTTCCAATATTCATTCCTTTAAAAAACATTTGGAAACGAAACACAAATTTAATACACAGGAGAAAGTAGTACAATTACATCCAGTTCCTATTAAAGCAGCAAATAATTCCGAAAATAATCAAAATGTTAACTCACCATCTGTCGAAAAAAAACAATCAATTCCAGAATGTGAAAAAATGTTTAAGAATATAATAGAGAAATCCGCACTGAAATTCATTTTAACATTACATAGCTTTGATAACATTACTCGCAAAGACGTTTTAAAAATTCAAAATAGCTTGAAAAATACAATCCTTTCTGACATATCTGCTGCTTTACTATCAACTTGTGTAATTAATCCACTTTTGGTTCAAACAATTCCCACGTTGTTTGAAGAAATTAATTCAGAATACAAATTGTTGCACTTTTTAATGGAAAATGATTTATTTGCGATGCCAAAATTTTATACAATAAACAAACAAATAAGTGAAATTGTTATTAGGGGCATTCCATCCTTAGGAGAGGAAACTATACGCGGTATCCTTATGCCAATTTCGTTTCAAATACGAAAATATCTCGAGTCAGATGGTGGGTTTCAGAACGTTATAGAGAACATGAACGACATTCAAGAAAACGAAGTTTTCAATCATTTCATAAAAGGAGACTTATGGAAATCTCAAAAACTTACAAACAACCACCAATACCTTGTTCCTATCTTTTTATATTTCGATGATTTTGGTGTAAATAATCCTCTTGGCTCCCGATCTTCTTCAGTCTGCGCGGCATATTACTGCTTTCCGACAACTAAAACTCATTTTCAGTCAAAACTTTCACACATATTTTTAGCAGCAATACTGAAAACTTCTGATTTAAACTGCTTTGGTAATTGCCCATCCTTAACGCCTTTGATAGAGGAATTTAAAATGCTAGGCGAAGAGGGTTTGAGTATAAATGTAAAAAATAATGTATATCAAATTTACTTTAGAATTAGTTTAATATTGGGTGATAATCTTGGCCTCAACGGCATTTTGGGTTTTACTAAGTCTTTTTCATCGAATTATTTTTGCCGTTTTTGTACAAGACACAGTTCGAATTTGAAAAAGGAAGTTGAGGAGTATCCTCAATCTTTGCGCAATATGGAAAATTATAACAAGCACTTGCTTATTCCTCACAAGATCAGATGTTCCTCAACCGGTATTAGAGAAAATTCTCCATTTAATGATCTGCCTGGCTTCCATGTGACTCAAAATTTTATGTGTGATATAATGCACGACATTTTAGAAGGAATCTGTCACTATGGGCTAGCTCATGCGTTAGACTATTTCATAAATGAAAAAAAATACCTGACTCTTGAAGTCTTGAACTATCGCAAGCAACAATTTGATTATGGTGCATTAGAAATCAAAAATAGGGGACAGCCTATACAGCACGACAACTTAAAATTCAAGCATTTTAAAATGACTGCCAGCGAAATGTTTTCATTCATTTTTTTTCTTTCACTCATGATTGGTGATTTAATTCCGAAAAATAATAAGGTATGGGAGTTTATATGTACCCTTATCGAAATTCTTGATATGACAATGATGCCATCATATTCAGATGACCAAATTTTTTCTTTGAAGGAAACTATAAAGAAGCACAACACTTTATATCTCAAATTATTCAAAGATACTCTAAAACCGAAGCACCATTTAATGGTACATTACCCGACGATTATAAGAAAAAGTGGTCCTTTAAAAAAGTTGTGGTGCATGCGTTTTGAAGCAAAGCACGAAGAACTTAAAGCGTATGCAAAAAACTCAAACTCTCGGCGAAATTTACCTCTTTCCTTAGGAATTAAGTGTGCTCTGAAGTTTTCAAAAAATGTGTATGACGACTGTTTTTTTAGCCAACAACTCGAATATGACGTTTCAAAGAGCAAATTTTATAACATTCAAGAAAGAAGTTATTTTTTTTTCATTAAATATAATGATATGGAAACGGTCTCCGAGAGTACAGAATTTATACCTTGTTTGAAATTTGCGGGAACGTCTTACGAAACCGGTTTTTTTATAATGAAAGATACTTCAGTTTTTGAAATTGAGGAATGCATTATTCATAAAGAAAAAATATACATTGCTTGTAAGCACAGAAGTATTTTAAAGTATGACCAACACTTACTTGCTTATGTAATAAATAAATTACAAATGTGTGAATATTCTATTATCAGTATTGAGAAATTCAATGGACCCCCTTTTAATTTACATGTACTGCCAACAGGTGAAATCGCTTTTAGGCCAAAATCATTTTAGGACCAAAAATATGAATGTGTAGATATCAAAACTAAAAGAAAAATTATTTTAGTCTGGACTTTTCTATAAGAATGAAATTTAATACAACATTTCTGAAAGGACAGCGTTTTTTAAATTTTGTACTCCTTACAAAAAGCCAAATATTACAAAATTCGTGTTTGTAGATTCTGCATTGAATATGGTTTAGTCTAACTCGTTAGAATTTAAATTTTTGGCATGTATCAGTATCATATTACTCATTGGATTCAAAATGCCATAACTTTTACGAAACTTTTTATAAAGTTTAAAATTCATCATTTATCGAAGGAAATTAATCACGGCACATAAAATCAATTAAAAATCGTCTTCGCATTTTGCTTTCTTATACGGAATCCCTCAATCTTTTTCTTCCCTTCCAATTTTTGCCCTCTAAATTTTTCTCCTAATTTTTACATTTTCATATGATTTGGGAGCCTGCACCCCAAGCAACACCTCTTTAAGTAAAGACTGCACTTCAGGAATCCTGCAGGGGATATCCTTCTTTTAGGTTAAGAATTTGTCAGCAACATTTTACGGCAATCCCACACTACAAGGCTCCCTGGAACAGCAGCGCCCTTTAGTTGGAGCCTGTAGTGATGCGGACCCACAAAATGGGTCAAACAGTCTTGGGACTTGGGCTGTCGCGGGGGTTGGTTTTAAAGCCATTTACATCATTATAAACTTACCTTTTCACTGTCAATTTCTCTTATTGTGAAACATTTTTGTTTTTTTAAGCTTTCTACATACATATGTATGTATTATGGCTGGTGATTTAAATCCCGATATAAATTTATAGTTGTCTTTTTTTATACAATAAAATATATGCTGGTTCTTGAAATGGAATAATGTATATTTGTAGCATATAAGTATGGAAGTCATGTTTATTTAGTTTATTGAATAAATGTAAAAATGAATTATATACAATTTTTTTATATAAAAAAATGTCTTTTCTTTTAAATTTGCTACCTTTTGGAAGCTTCTGGCATTCGTTTCAGGTGATTTACATCGTTGGTTGAACTTTCAAAAAGAAGTTATGTTTGTTTTGGCGAAATTTACGGTGATGGTAAACGGCAATTGAGAAAAACTTATAATATTTTGTTTTTCGGTACGGGTATGAATTACAGCGCATAGTACACATCTTATCAAATATTTTGCAGAAAATAAGAAATGATAGTTTTATCATTGATTTAATTTGTCTAGCACAACAAATACTTGAATTAATAACACTAACGTCATTTTACACCAGCTTTAATTGAGTAAATTTGTGCACAGATTTAAACCTTTCTTTTGTACAATTTTAGTTAAGTAGTTAAACATTAAACAACCATTGTTATATTTGACAAAAATCCTACAAAAGAAAGGTATAAATTTATGTACAAGGTTTCTTAATTTAAGCCTGTTCGAAATGACGCAAGCATAATTAATTCAAGCATTTATTATGCTAAAATATTTAAATTAAAGTGCTTATTTTTAGTTTTTTCACGGTTCTGTTTGAAGCATATCCATACTATATTTTACCATATATCCAGAAAAAGAGAGGATTAAATCTATATACAGAATTGCTCAATTGAAGCACACTACATGCTTCATCTGATTTTAGAATTATTAATTTAAGTATATAGTATGCTAAGAAAACGGACTCAAAGAGCTTGTTATAAGTTTTTCACAATTTAGTTTTAAGCATCGTTATGCTACATTTGACCACAGATTCTACAAAAGAAAGTTTAAATCTATCCACAAAACTGCTTAGTTTAAGCACCTTAACCGCTTGAAGTGAATTTGTGATTCTTAAATATTTGTTGTAATGTTTAGCATGGTGGGCTTGAATTAAAAAACCATGGACTCATTTTAAACAATCAAATGCTTAATACAAGCATTTTTCCATCCTCAATGTAATACTCCAAAAACTTGAATTAAGCTTTAACTTCTCATTTATTACCATTATATATTTATGTATATAAAACATAAGCAAAGCATGGACAGTCTTGTTTTAAGTTTTTCTGGACCGGCGTGCTAAAAAAATCTTATTTTTACTCAGGAAACATTCTAAGCTGAAAATCATGTTTAATGTTCTTGGTTTAAGCCCCGTTTTTGGTTATAACAAGCATTTATTTTTTTGAGTGTGGCTTTATCTTTATTTTTGTTTTTTTTTTTTGGCACCACATTATTTTAAACATTTTCTTATTTAAGGGTAACTTTCCCACAAATGGGTGGGAATACTTTTCCAAAGAAGTATACTAAAATTACATCTTGGTGTGTAAACTACATTCCCGCTTGTGAATGTAATTTTACCATTGGTAACATAATATTCGCCTTCTGATTAGTTTATTTACAATTGCAACTGGAAAGCGAATCCATTGCGATGGTAATTTTACCATGCTTATGGGAATGGTTTACGAATTGTTTTTTAATTGTACACTTGAAGTGAAATTTTACATTATGTTCGAAAATTACAGCTTTTGGAGTAGGCGTTTAATTGCCTACATTTAATATAGTAAAAATTTTTTACTGTGTGTAACATGAATAATTCTTAATTTAATTGTAACTATAACTTTGAAATATTCATATAAAATAGATGATATTGTTAACTATATGTGCTATATAAACTACTGACATCTAAAACAATTTGGAGTTTTAATTTTTTATTTACTTGTCTGTCCCAATCGACCCGAATCATTCTATACAAAAATAGTCGCAATATCGCGACCCGCTATACAAAAATAGTCGCAATATCGCGACCCGCCATACAAAATTTTTCTTTATATGAGATGAAAGTTCTTGTTATTTAGAAGTTCTTTGCTACAACCAAACAGACGCCATCAACACCCACGGCGGAAACAACACCAAAGAAGACTAAAGTTCTTCTCTTACTTTTTGAAAGTTGCACAATTTGTTGGAGGACAAGAAAACAATCATCTGTTGCAGCTTCATCTACTGAAGCAAAGTATGTGGCTCTCTTTGAAGGTGTTAGAGAAGCGTTATTTTTAAAATCATTAGAAGTTAGTATAAAAATTGATAAGTCTAAACCAATACGAAGACAACAATAGTTGTATCAGTATAGCTAATAATCCTACGAGACACAAAAGATCAAATCATATAGATTTAAAATACCATTTCTCCAGAGAACAAATTGAGAAAAATGAAATAAAATTAATTTGTATTGGAACAGGTAAACAACTAGCAGACATCTTAACAAAACCATTACCTGCAAGTTAAATTTATGGAGCTAAGGACTGAACTTGAACTGAATTTATATGTTTTGAAAAAGTAATTTTTGTTTAATATTAATTTGAATGGTCTGATTAGGTATTTCTGTGTTTTCCCTAATCGTAGCAGCAAATGTTGGACCAATTGATGCATCCCACACAATTGGGCATTAGCCATTTATTATTAAATTATTTTGTTGTTTGCATTCAATCTTTTTGATTGAATTCTGGCATGTATACAGGCGACAAAACAAACCATAAAACCTCGCAGACTTTCAGTATGATTTTTCAAACTGTAGACAAGTCCATTTTAAAGCTCAAGGCAAAGTAGTTTTTAGGTACAACTTGTGAGAGATAGCTAGAAATATAAATAAATAAGATAGATAGATAAAGTACGCGCAAGCCTGCACTCTGCATTAATAGGTTGTCGAATGGATTTTTTCGATAGCTTCTGCTTGACTAGACTAAAGAGCAGATCATGATGGGTACGATTCATTCTTGTTGCTTTTGAAACTTTTCCGGATCATTATCACGAATAAAATTAGAAGTTTTTTGATACAAGTCTGGAGCTATTTCTCGTTCTGTAAAGAGGGCGAACACATCATCTACCTTTCCTTTCCAATTTTTCTAAATATCAGTACGAAATTATCAACAAATGAATTGTAAACACAACATCAGTCACATTAGTCATTCTGGCAATTTATTTTGTTTCTCCTTTTTCATGTATAAAAAATTCGCACAAAGAAATCCTGCTCAAATTTTCAAATGACATTTGAGACAGCAACATCATTGTAATAGTGTATGCAGCCATCAATGCGACAAATTCGACAAGGACGACTAGCTTCGCGTCAGCGTCAACATTGCAACCTAGCCTTAAGAATAAGGACACAATTGCTCAATCCGAAGAGAAAACGCATACTGAGGGTGAGTTTTTGAATGCTCGCCCTTTGTTGATCTTTTAAAATCACACAAATCGTTAGGTCAAATGTCTATCTTTATTTCGACCACCAAAAAAGCTTATTTAGCAAAAATAACACACGGCTTCTATATTACATGCTTGGTTGGCATGAGTTGTGGCAAAGTTTTCTCGCGGACGAAGAAAAAATTAGTCAAAAACTAAAATCAGGCGGAGTTTTCTGACGAATATTTCACGGAAGATCATTCATTCGTCTGCATATGTTAAATATGTGGCGAACAACTTGCTTCTATTGGATCAAGTCTGCGGTGATATTTTTGGATGACATATTAAAAAAGAATATTGTTTTTGCATTAAGTGTTTGTTTTGTTCAAAATTAAAAGGAACCGGTTCACAACTATCCAAATATCTTAATTTAATTTAAATAAATAAATTTTTAAAATTTCAGCAGATTTGAGAGAAAAGAGAAAGAATAAATAAATATGGGACACGATACCTATCCTATAAATATAATCAAAATAAAAAACCTCTTATTAAGGAAATCGCCACAAAATGTATTCACCCACCAAATCTAATCAATTGAATTATACAGGGTGAGTTTTTTAACTTGAGACATCCAAATTACTCGAAAAGGACGCAATATCGAGGGAAATGTTTGAGACAAAAGTTGTAAGGTTTCGAGGGGGAAATTGAATGATGACCTTGAATTTGACCTTGGACCCCGTTTTCAAGGTCAAATGAAGGTCAACTTGGATTTTTCAAATGGAAACCCCTATTTTTTTCTACGTATTCGCAATCTGCGTGAAAAGTTACGAATTTTTTATGGGAAAAGTTTTTTTCCAGAATGTCTTGTTTTCCCGGTAGAGGGCGCCGTAAAACTTGAGACAGGCAAATTACTCAAAAAGTACACAATATCGCAAAAAGTGTTTGAGACAAAAGTTGTGAAGTTTTAAGGGGGGGGGATTAGATGATGACCTTGAAGTTGACCTTGAACCCCATGATTTGCTTCTGGACGATACTGCGCTTACCATAACCCAGAAACAACGACGTGGACGTAGCAGTATTCTGTTTCCTTCGGGGTGTTTGATTAAGGTGGGTCCCCTCGCCTCCCATTGTCGAATCTTCAATCTCCTCTCACTCCAGAGTTTATTTCCCCACATTACTTGAGCTCTTCTAAAAACATGTCGAACTTACCAAATAAGACAGTTTCCTTAAATTGTAAGCAAAGGGCAGCGTACACATCATACACCCTAAGATACTTCTAGGAGATCCGAATCCGCAGGAAAAATAGGGTTACCCGTTGAAAAATCCAATTTGACCTTCATTTGCCCTTGAGAATGGGGTTCAAGGTCAACTTCAAGGTCATCATCTAATCCCCCCCCTTAAAACTTCACAACTTTTGTCTCAAACACTTTTTGCGATATTGTGTACTTTTTGAGTAATTTGCCTGTCTCAAGTTGTACGGCGCCCTCTACCGGGAAAACAAGACATTCTGGAAAAAAACTTTTCCCATAAAAAATTCGTAACTTTTCACGCAGATTGCGAATACGTAGAAAAAAATAGGGGTTTCCATTTGAAAAATCCAAGTTGACCTTCATTTGACCTTGAAAACGGGGTCCAAGGTCAAATTCAAGGTCATCATTCAATTTCCCCCTCGAAACCTTACAACTTTTGTCTCAAACATTTCCCTCGATATTGCGTCCTTTTCGAGTAATTTGGATGTCTCAAGTTAAAAAACTCACCCTGTATATGTAATACTTGCTCTTGCGAAAAGTCGCAGAGAATGTAGCAGGATATCCGAAAAGTTTTAGAGTTATCTAATATAGCAATTAAAAGTTGGAATAACATGGCGTTTCCCAAATTTTAAGGAACAAAATATCACACAGACAATTTTTTATTTTATGAATCCAATATTGCATAAAGCGTAAAAATTAAATAAAATGTTTGAATCGAATAATATATACGCAAAAATGTGTATAAATTACTTACCTTCTCCAAATAAAACATCATTTAAGTAAATAATCGTTACGCGTGGTCGACAACTGAAGGTGGTAGATAAACTAAGTAAGCAATTTTATAAATCCTTACCTTACATTTAACTATATTATCAGAATAAGTCTGAACTGAAGATCAAAGCAGAAACAATTACTGAAATGAAAAACAAAATGAACCTCTTATTATTGAATGAAGAAAATTAAAAAGCGCGTTTTTAGTTTAGACGATTTGGGGGTTTTTTTAATAATTAATTTTCAGTAAGTTAAATTTTGGTATAAGGCTGTTTTTCTATCATAGGAAAGATGTCAAAAGTCCGATGGGGATTGTGCCCGATTTATGAGACGCATAACGTCGTTTGGGCCCACTGTGCGCCGCCGCGCATCCGCTTTACGTAATTAATTAATTTGCATGTTTGGCGCCGACTCAAAATTACTTAGGTATACTTACATTAGTTTAAGAACTTAGTTATTAAGGTTAAATAAAAAAGGTTTATTATTTTTTGCTTTTCAGTTTTTTCCGCGGTTTAATTTTTTTGTTAAAAAGTTTTTATTTTATAATTTTTTGTGACTATAATGCAGAGACTGAGAGGTCTACACACAAGAGATTGACAGGTCTAAAGCTCATTCGTCGTAAGGTTTGTTTTTTAAATTAATTGTAATAGGTACACAACTCAGCATTAAAATCTGAATGAACAATAAATCACCCCTATCTTCCCACCCTTAAGGTAGGATTTTTTTTCCAAATTTATATAGGACCAACTTCGAGGTATATCCTATCCAATAAAAAAAGAATAATCAAAATCGGACTACTCTGTAAAAAGTTATGGAAAAAAAAAACAAAAAAAAAAAAACAAAAAAAAAAAAACAAAAAAAAAACAAAATACAAAAAAAAAACCAAAACAAAAAAAAAACAACGCGTCGAATTCATAACCTCCTCCGTTTTTTTTCGTCGGTTAAAAATCAGGAAATATCAGTAATTTAAAAATGGAAGAAAAGGCTATAGCCAAATAAGCATGGGTAAGGTGCCCCGCACGGATTGGGTTAGTTTTTTTCCCATTTATAGCGATTGATAAATGATTAAGATTTGGAAAATTTCATCCCTAAAAAATCAACCCCTGGGAAGTGAGAATTCATTTTCGAAAAATCATTAAAAAATCATAACTTTTGAATAGCTGAACTGATTTTGATGAAAATCTAATATGATTTAGATATTACTACAGCGCATCTTCAGAAAAATTATCAGCTCGAAGAAAAAAATATAACCTTAAAAAAAAATATTTGAGTTTTTAATTTTTTTTTTACTTATTTGCGATTTTGGTACAATCACCAAAATGTTTGTAAAAATTTCTGAAACTATTCTACGTAACATATAATTTTTTCATAACGAGTTTCCGGGTGCGTCATGGTCAAAAAAATAAAAATGTTGTATGTCCTTTTACTGTAACTAAAATTAAGTGGGCATTATAGCAAAAGCATAAAAGTGCTTTAATTATGGCTTTTGAGTTCTTAAAGCAATTATTTAGCGATGTAAACCGCATTCGAGAAGTGAACATCTCGACGACGTTTTCCTGAGAATTTTTCAATGAAAAATGCGTTATTCCGGAAACTTCCCAGTGCGAGATAAAAGATAGGCTGCGCCATGTGGGCTTCACTTCTCGCGTAGCGCGACAAACTTTTTATGTATTAGATTTTATCTTGTACATAAATTTTTTTTGAATAAATAAATGATAGGCCGCTTCTAACATCGGAAGTGTGACCAAAAATGTTCTGGAATACAGCACCAGGAATGCAAAAAAGTTCCCGCGCAAAAAATGTTATTGTTTATGGGGCGCATGCGTTTTGTTGTGGCGTGCCGGCTGCCGGCGGCTCGAATTTCTGGAAAGCTCGGGTAATAAAATACGAAAAATCAAAATAATGATACTTGCTTGCATTGAAAGAGCAATTTTCCCACAAAAAGAAATTTCTGATTTATCGAAATATATACTTCTGAAACCATTATTACTAGTTGGCCCGTGCGAACTGTCGCACTTCGCCCAAACTAAAAATCACCGACGCCAAAAACAAACTGCCGCTGGAAGGTGAACAGCGAGTCAGCTGTGTACCCCGCCGCGCTTTCAGCCGCACACGGCGCTGAGTGAGCTGTTTACCCCGCCGCGCTTCCCCGCCGCGCTTCCCCGCCGTGGTTTCCCACAGTCGCACGCCGCTCGGAGAGTCGGGGAAATTGGCAGACGATTTTTTAATTCGAGTTTATTTGATTACCAAGCAATAATTAGGGAATTATAATGCGATTCGGTGAAGAAGGGTGGTATGACGAATCCAAATATACCCCATATGTAGGGTTGGCGTGCAGCAGGACCTTATATTTGGTACCAAACTGATCGGGGCCCTTAGCGGAATAATATATGAAGGATTATTTTCGGAGGCAGAAACAAACAGACTTCAATGAATTTACAGAATAAACAGCTTACCAAACATGCTGAAGTCCTTGCGGGGCTCCTTCCCATCGCCATCACGGCACTCACCTCACTTCACTTCACTAATCACTACACAATTAAGCACTTTAGCACCTATTCATAATCACACCGTTGCATTGCAACCAAACACTTTTATTTAAAACAACCTTTTGCAGATAATCTGCATAACGAAAACCCGCACTGCTTCATCACCGGCGTCCACAACTTAACTTAAAACTTTCTCAGAAATGACAGCGCGCGATTGCATCATGAATCAGATAACGGCATAATCCCGCAACTGCTTTCATAAAGCCTCCTTCACACCACAATACAATCCTAAGCGCTGTTCTGGGATTCCGAAACGATAAAATTTCGAATTTATAGTCTAAATTCTAAAATTAGAATACTTCACGATTCTCTAACAAAAAACGATCTAAGTTAGAGCCAGTTTTAACAATTGTAAGTTAAAGCAAAAAGCGACAGTGGCACTAACTGTCGGTAAATAGGATATAAAATAAAATTATTCAATACTATTGCTTGCCATAATTATGAATTGCAATATTTGCAAGACATTTTTAATTAAATTAGATTTTTTTTTTACTTTAAAGGGAAATTAAAACCAATCCGGAGGAAATCATCATATTGGAGAATTTCATGGGAAGCCATCCAAATTTAGCGAAAAATTTATTAAAATTATTTGCAGTCGTAAATATGATTTCTAGTTAGTGTATAAATTATTGAACAAATCCTTTGTAATTCTGAAGATATCTTTGATGTCAACAAGTAAAAGTTAAAACGCTCCATGTCAAAAAAATAATATTATATATATTCTTTTTTCTGGCATACTAAGAGAATCTCTCAAGTATTTCCATAAAATTGTAAAATTTCACGTTTTCAGTAATCTTCCCCTCATTTGAATAGAAAACGTTAACTTGTTCAAGTTTATTCGGAAATGTCACTCGGAACTGCCACCGCCATTTGTCATGCAAAAATGTAATATTTTGTCCGATAATCTAATACTTCTCTCTAAATGGCATAGAGAACCTATCTACTGATATAAATGCAGGTTAAATTAATGGACAAAACACTAAAGTCAGAAACAGTCTGTAGCTGTCAAAAGTTAAAAACACAGTTAACCAAATGTTGCAAACAGAATGCGTAGCTGGCTCTGACTATACATTTTTATTTTTTTGACCATGACGGACCCGGAAACTCGTTATGAAAAAATTATATGTTACGTAGAATAGTTTCATAAATTTTTACAAAAATTTTTTGGTGATTGTACCAAAATCGCAAATAATTAAAACAAACATTAAAAACTCAAATATTTTTTTTTAAGGTTATATTTTTCTCTTCGAGCTGATAATTTTTCTGATGATGCGCTGTAGTAATATCTAAATCATATTAAATATTCATCAAAATCAGTTCAGCTATTCAAAAGTTATGATTTTTTAATGATTTTTCGAGAATGAATTCTCACTCCCCAGGGGTTGATTTTTTAGGGCTGAAATTTTCCAAAACTTAATCATTTATCAATCGCTATAAATGAAAAAAAAAAAAAAAAAAAAATTAACTAACTCAATCCGTGCGGGGGCACCTTACCCATGCTTATTCGGCTATAGCCTTTGCGAAAATATTTTAAGAGAAATGCGCAAAATGCTACTCGTAACTCGTAGGACATTTTCATCGAGAAATTTCGACAAAATTGCTTAACTAACTGATCAAGTACTGACTAGAATGTTTTTCATTACATTACAGGTCTGTCTTTAATTTAAGGAATATAATGCAATAAAAATATTTCGTTTGGAGTACATGTTATAAAAATTATTATGAAAGAAAAATTAAAATATGTGAAAGGCTTTAAAAAGAAACATACAGTTTTTATTACACATTTGATCAAATATGTGAGTCACTGGATGTCCTTTTACTGTAACTAAAATTAAGTGGGCATTATAGCAAAAGCATAAAAGTGCTTTAATTATGGCTTTTGAGTTCTTAAAGCAATTATTTAGCGATGTAAACCGCATTCGAGAAGTGAACATCTCGACGACGTTTTCCTGAGAATTTTTCAATGAAAAATGCGTTATTCCGGAAACTTCCCAGTGCGAGATAAAAGATAGGCTGCGCCATGTGGGCTTCACTTCTCGCGTAGCGCGACAAACTTTTTATGTATTAGATTTTATCTTGTACATAAATTTTTTTTGAATAAATAAATGATAGGCCGCTTCTAACATCGGAAGTGTGACCAAAAATGTTCTGGAATACAGCACCAGGAATGCAAAAAAGTTCCCGCGCAAAAAATGTTATTGTTTATGGGGCGCATGCGTTTTGTTGTGGCGTGCCGGCTGCCGGCGGCTCGAATTTCTGGAAAGCTCGGGTAATAAAATACGAGAAACCAAAATAATGATACTTGTTTGCATTGAAAATGCAATTTCCCCACAAAAAGAAATTTCTGATTTATCGAAATATATACTTCTGAAACCATTATTATTATTTTCGGAGGCAGAGACAAGCAGACTTCAATGAATTTACAGAATAAACAGCTTACCGAACATGCTGAAGTCCTTGCGGGGCTCCTTCCCATCGCCATCACGGCACTCACCTCACTTCACTTCACTAATCACTACACAATTAAGCACTTTAGCACCTATTCATAATCACACCGTTGCATTGCAACCAAACACTTTTATTTAAAACAACCTTTTGCAGATAATCTGCATAACGAAAACCCGCACTGCTTCATCACCGGCGTCCACAACTTAACTTAAAACTTTCTCTGAAATGACAGCGCGCGATTGCATCATGAATCAGATAACGGCATAATCCCGCAACTGCTTTCATAAAGCCTCCTTCACACCACAATACAATCCTAAGCGCTGTTCTGGGATTCCGAAACGATAAAATTTCGAATTTATAGTCTAAATTCTAAAATTAAAATACTTCACGATTCTCTAACAAAAAACGATCTAGGTTAGGAGGAAATCATCATATTGGTGAATTTCATGGGAAGCCATCCAAATTTAGCGAAAAATTTATTAAAATTATTTGCAGTCGTAAATATGATTTCTAGTTAGTGTATAAATTATTGAACAAATCCTTTGTAATTCCGAAGAGATCTTTGAAGTCAACAAGTAAAAGTTAAAACGCTCCATGTCAAAAAAATAATATTATATATAATCTTTTTTCTGGCATACTAAGAGAATCTCTCAAGTATTTCCATAAAATTGTAAAATTTCACGTTTTCAGTAATCTTCCCCTCATTTGAATAGAAAACGTTAACTTGTTCAAGTTTATTCGGAAATGTCACTCGGAACTGCCACCGCCATTTGTCATGCAAAAATGTAATATTTTGTCCGATAATTTAATACTTCTCTCTAAATGGCTTAGAACCTATCTACTGACATAAATGCAGGTTAAATTAATGGACAAAACACTAAAGTCAGAAACAGTCTGTGGCTGTCAAAAGTTAAAAACACAGTTAACCAAATGCTGCAAACAGAATGCGTAGCTGGCTCTGACTCTAGCGCCTAAATTTGGAAAATTTCAATTTCTGCGTTGCTTGACAGTTGCGATTTTTGCAAACCACGGATCGGACGAATTATACACATTAAATTTATAATAATTAAACAGATTTTAAATTATATATTAATTAGACAGTTGTTTTTACTTTATCGCTAAATAGAATACTTAAAATATACGTAATTATTTTAAGTTATTCAAAAATATGAAAAACTATTCATATTTTGAAAGAATTTTTAGCGCCTATTCTGTTTGTCCTCTTGCGATAGCCAGAACCAGCGCCATTGACAGCTGAAGACACATACACAGCGCGAAGAGCAAGTGTCACATTCTGTTTCAGCCTTAATTCTCATCAATAGAATGATTTAAATGCCTTAGTAATTAAAATGTTTTAATTAATTCAGTCGACATATAGGGCCTGTCCTCATCCAAGTCTTCGTATCGTTATGACAGTTTATGACGTCAGCAAATAAGCTGAACTAATATTACAATAAGACGAAGCCAAAGTTAATCTGTTTGAATTGTTTTGCTTAGCTCGATATTTGATATTTTAAATTAATCAAAGTAAACCAAAAATGCATAATTCGATAGTATTCAAAGAATGCTCCTACAGAAATTTTATTTTTAAATTATGATAATTAGTCTTTTAATATCCCATAAGGCAAATTCTTCTGCTGAGAATTGTTCAATGAAAAATGTGTTATTCCATAAACTTCTCGCTGCGAAATTATTTGAGATTTGATGCTAAGTTTAGGGGAATGAGATTTAAGCGTGCTGGATACAATTAAGAATTAATATAATTTGTAAATTTGCCGCCCTTTATAGGTGCCTATCTCGGAAGGGTGCTACCTTTGAATATAAAGCCTAAGGAAATGCTGTATCGTGTAAATGTAAAAGTGCTGCACGTGAGCGTAGTAAAAACGGGGGTGCCCATAGAAAGAGAAAGCCCTAAAGGCTTTGAAGATAAAGCCTAAGGAAGCGTGATATCACTCTCCAAGCGTAGTAAAGCCCGATTAGTATTAGTGCAGACAATTTTTGTATTAGTCAGCAGTGGAGACAGGAATAAAACAAATTTTCTTATGCTCAAACCCCCCCAAAAACTTTTTTTTAACGCCGTCTGTAAAAAGGCCACCCCTAACCGTGCGAAATGAAAGAGCGCCCATGCTACTTCGCTCTTTCCCTCTCATATATTTAAGTCATATTTCTCTTTCTATGGGCACCTCTGTTTTTACTACGCTCACGTATAGGGCTTTTACACGACACAGCGTTTCCTGAGGCTTTATATTCAAAGCCTAAAGGGCTAAAATTGTGACAGCAGCTTTCTTTTGTGGGGTGAGTACCCACTATTTTGACAACAGACATTTATTGAAATTATGCAACCGAATATTCCACGGGCATGAAAATCTGAGGCGAAAATTAATGGGATTTGACATTTCACGGGCATGTAAATTTAACTTAGTACCAGGCTTACCAATGCTTACCACGCCACCATTTTGTACCGAAAATATTAATGAAAAATTTTTTTAACAACTTTAAAAGATGTTCTATAAGGCCTAATTCATTAAAATATCATAAAAATATAGTTAGTCTCAAAATAAAATGTTTGAAATAGGTGTGTTTTTTGAGCTGTTACACTAGGTGCCCCCGTTAAGAGTGAAGTCTACACAACTGCTGAAATTAATTTTAAACACAATTTTTTCTTTACAACTTCAAAACATTATTTATTCATAAGTACCATATTTTAAAAATATTCCAAAACCAAATATAATAGTTTTTATGCGCAGAAACATCATTTAATTGTAACTTAATGAACATCACATTGAAATTTTACACAGGTTGATATACCTTTTTGTTTATCAAAAATTTTAACGTGTGCCAAATAATCGCCTTGTGCGTGAGGGTATGGGCTATCGTATTCCATTTTAATTGTGGTAGGATGTATCGTATATACGGTCTAAAAGTGTTTAAATTAAATGAATTAATTTTTTGATAAATTACTTCAAAAATTGTCCGTACATCAGTATCAAATGGGCAACGCTTAGGTTCCAAATTTTTAAAAAAACAGGTTGGGCAGCGTCTGTTGGTGAGGTTATAAATTCGCAGTAGTCGGGTTTATTCACCGTTATCATGGGCACCCAATTTCCTCGGTCAAATTTTTTTGCTTCTATGTTCATCTGGGAATAGTCAATAATTATTAATTAAAAACGAACTTTCATAAAAATCACTTACTTCCAGTACTCCCACATCTTTTTTGAACTTGAATGTTCCATTTATAACAATATTGTCATTCTCATCCCTATTTACTGTTATGTCCGATAATTCAAATATCCAATCAATATACGCCCAATCGTCCAAATCACAAGGCTCCATAGGATTATCTTTCGTAAATCCGACGCTGTATTTGTGTGCTCCCTTTTAAAAGAATTTCTATTAGGTGCTGATATGCGAGATATTTAATTTTGTGAGACTAACCTCAACCCAATGGCATGAAAGAAATGCCGCGCTTAGAACTGCTATTAATGGAAGCATTCTGTAGCACTAGAGACTCAATAATCATAGCTACATATTTTATATTGGTTAAATTTGCACTAAAGCTCATGTGGGAATAATTATTCTACTGATGCAGATATTAATCTAGCATGATCACCGCCCGCTGCACGCAAATAATTATCGCACATCTCTTTTGAAGTACTAATTTGTTAAATCTGAAATCAAAGAAGGCAATAGTTAAAAAATTGGCCACGTTATTTGTTAAATTTATGTGTCACTATACATTGTGTTTGCATTCTACGTAGAAAATGCTATACCAATCGATTCCTTGGGCTTTCTGAGCAAACTTTTTATTCTTGATTCCCCACTCTGAAATCAAACCTTTTCCCTCAAAATAGACATAAACATTTTTTAGGAAGTTTGCTCACTTAAGTTCTTTAATGATTCTTGTAAGGACATCGACTGGGGAAAAAACAAGGATAAGTGTACCTTTCCAACGATACCTCACTTGTAATAATCCGTTTCCAAATGTAGGAGTTATGGGGGTTCAAATTCAAAATTTCACGCATTTTACATAGAAGATTTTTAAGAAAACTGGAAAAAAATCGCAATTTTTTAACGAAAATTTAGATAAAGTTAGAATTTCAAGCATTTCACTCCTACATTTGGAAACAAGTGAAGTATCGTTGGGAAAGTACTTTACTTTTATTCTCTTTTTCTCAGTTAGTGCAATTTTTGATTCTGAGGGAACAGTTAGGGTGCATTTTTTTAGCAAAAAAATAATTTCATTTCGGAGAAACAGTTAAGTAGCAAGTTTTTAAAACAAACAAATTTTATAAAACTCTGTTTCTTTTCGAGATATTGTGAATTACTTAAAGTTTAGGTTTTTTTTTAATTCCAAATAAATAAAAATATTTTTTGATATTTTGCATCGATAACGATAGCTTTAAATTCAAATATCTCGTGACTCAAGGGTTAAAATTAAAAGGTCTTTAAACACATTTGTACTGCTCTTCAATTTTACGATCTTAGATGCATCCATACAGTGCAATCCAGTTAATGCCATTTTTGTAATCTACCGAAAGATTTACATCAGAAAAATAAATTTTAAACAAATTCTAAGCAAAATATACTCGCTTCACACAAAAGAAAATACCTACATTTTAAAACCAATTGCTGGCTGCCCTTTCACGAACGTGAGGATTTATGCCATCGCAAAATCGATAATTTTATGAGCAATGTTGAATATAGCTGTTACTTCGTTCAAATAATTTACAAAAAAATTTAAATTTCCAATTAAAAATTGTCTATCCTAATTTAATTTAAAATAGTTTTATGGAGGAATGCATTTTTCAGCACTCATATCAACAATTTATTCTCCGTGAAAGAGATATTAAGGCTTAAAATTCTAGGTATTTTGCACGGTTTCTACCATAGGTTGCTGTAAAAAAATGAGATATCTTCAGCGGATCGATGATGCTCAGTCATTCTTTTATTTTTGAATCGAAGTTGGGTTAACAAAAAGTCAATAGTAATTTTTGTTAATAATTCAATGACAATATCGACTTTACACAGACAGATAGACAATCCGAAATTGGTTGGTTCCTAGTTGGCTTAGGAAACCTAAAAACGATCGTAAAATTAATTGTCATACGATGCTTACAACTACAACTCGCCAATTAGTAATTTTTTTAACAGTGATAATAAATATAAATACTACTTAAACGGCGAAAGATTAGCAAAAAAATTTTATTTATTACAAAAATAAACATCAAATAAAAATAAAAATTAAAGAAATTGAAATATAATAAATATAATATAAAAAAAATTACCCAAATTGCATTACTACTCTTGTTTAAAATTTATAAAATTAAGTTTCTGCAGTGTTTGAACTTTGGCTACAAAAATAATTAAATTGCCCTACTAAAGAATAAAGATGCGCAATGTTATTACTTTGTAGGCCCACGAGTAGACAAACAATCGACTTTACAAATTCAGTAATTTTTGGAGTTTAAAGGGGGCACCTAGTGTAACAGCTAAAAAAAAACCCTTATTTCAAACATTTTATTTTGAGACTAACTATATTTGTATGATATTTTAATGAATTAGGCCTTATAGAACATCTTTTAAAGTTGTTAAAAAAATTTTTATTAATATTTTCGGTACAAAATGGCGGCGTGGTAAGCATTTCTATCAGACACGATGCAGTTGCGATGTCCAATTTGTGGGAGTAATTATAGCCCTTAGAGTGAACCTGGAACATCCATTCAAAAAATTTCTTATTAATAACATTTATAATTCGTAGTTAAACCTATAAAATATTTCAAAAAGTGAAAAAAAGTATTTAATTTGAAATTTGAAAAATTTTTTCGATTTTTCGCATCAAATGTTGACCTATAAACATTTATAAATAAAATGTTTAACAATAATTTATCAAAAATGTAGGTTCAACTACGAATAAAAGTTGTTTTTTATATCTGGTAAAAATTTTAGCCCACAATCTTTAATAGTTTTTGATATATTATGCCCACAAACTTCGAAAATGAGGTCTGACACAAATGCTTACCACGCCGACATTTTGTACCGAAAAAATTAATAACAAATTTTTTTAAGAACTTTAAAGGATGTTCTATAAGGCGTAATTCATTAAAATATCATAAAAATATAGTTAGTCTAAAAATGAAATGTTTGAAATAAGAATTTTTTTTTAGCACTTTTTCAATTTAATTGGGAATTTTTTAAAAACTATAATTTTTATATTCAAGAGAGCTGCTGTATAAACATATAAATGAAATGAGCCACTTCCTTCTAAAATAGGCTAAAATGCGAAACCCTCAGGATAAAGAAGAAGATAGTTGACAATACTTAAAATTTCTCAGCTGTTTGTCATTTGTCGAACGTAATTTTTCCGTGATCTTGAAGATTAGAAGACTAAATTTTTTTTATGATGATACGAAAAAGTTCCCAATTGCTTAAACTAATTTCCGTAAGATAAACATTCGCCGGATAAGAGAATTATTTTATTTACGTTGAATTTTTGTAGAATGCTTCACAGAATTTAGTAAATTCTCCCGGCTGCACCAAAGGTTTTAGGACAACTTCCTCTAGGAGTTTCGGCCTCGTTCCGATTGTTGTGGAGCAAACTGGCAGAGGTGAACGAGCCTATGATATATTTTCCAGGCTGTTGAAGGAGCGAATTATTTGCGTGATGGGCCCCATTCATGACGACCTAAGCTCACTGGTGGTGGCGCAATTGCTTTTCCTTCAGGTAGGCATCAAACAGGTACCGCCGGATTTAGCAGAATTTTATATTTCAGTCAGAGAATGGAACCAAGCCAATTCATATGTACATTAACTCACCCGGAGGAGTTATCACAGCTGGCTTAGCTATTTATGATACAATGCAGTACGTGAAACCACCGATAGCAACTTGGTAAGTTTTGAATTTTAGGATATCTCAAAGATGCGTTTCATGTATCAATCATAAAGTGTCGCAACTCTTTTTACGTTTAAAACTTTTATATATCCTCACAATTGCTGTATTCTCCCATTGCGATAACATCAATAATAGTTTTATATCTAGTATTAATTAAAAAAAAAACCAGCCAAATGAGTGTTGGATCACGCATAGTTTAGGGTTCCGTAGTCTTGACGCTGATTCCGCGCATATTGGACGATGATATAAAATCTATGTAGATATGATAATGAACACTTGCTCTTTTTTTTTTGTTCTTTAGATATTGTAAACAAATGTAATTTTTCCAGTTTTTTTGTTTGGGTTTAACTATTTCACAGTCTGGTAATATTTTGACGCAACTATCGCCAAGTGTAGCAAACATTCTGACAACAAAACTGGCCAAAAAATATATTTTACTTTGTTATTATTATTATCAAAATTCTTTTTTTCTTTCTTCTACATAATGAAATAACTTTTAATCTGATACTAGCTGTGAAATGTGGAAACTTTTTATTTTACAGTTTTCCCTCCATAATTCCAAAAGTGTTACAAGATACCCGAAATAATTTTCATTGAGAGTTCACACTATAGTCCACTTACGTGGGTGATTAAGAAATTACAAATTTATGACTCTATTATTTTTATATTGAGGTCTACATCTAAAGAATCTTTGCATAAAATTTCATGCATTTCGGTTCAATACTGTAAAAGTAATGACGCTGTGATGGACAGACAGACTGGACGATCTTATAAAGGTTGCTTGATGGACTACGGAACTCTGAAAACGGAGCATATAAAAGTAGTTTGCTGGCCTTTGCTTTGCAAGAAATCTTAGGAATCATCCTTTTTATGAAATATTACATCAATTTAATAACGCCTGTACTATACTAATTATATGTATGACGGGAAAGGAGAATCACCCTTTGATAGGGAAGGGGAACCACCCTTTATAGGGACGGAGAGCCTTCCTTTGATGGAGACTGAGATATTCCTTTTGCTCCTCCAATCCCATCCTCCTTTCGGGACCCCCATTCCATTGTTTGGGACAGCCGTGAAACAATAAAATATCAAATGGAGAAATAATAGTTATGATTATTATAAAGCAAAAAGGCAAATCCAGTTGAATTGAATTGAGTGTCCTCAATCACGTCCAGAGCCTCCGACAGTGTGCAAAATTAATTATTATTCGATGGCGGTCTAGGTTTTTTTTTTTTTTGCATTCCTAGGTCACTATTCCTTTTCCTTCTCCTTCTTATATAGTAAGAGTAACCGAACTTGCACTCTGCTCGGTGGACGCCAGTCTCTATTAATAGTGACGCCCACTGCGATGACTCAACTAATCTACACATGTAATACATAGATATACATCTTATTACCAGAATACAGTGAGCGGAATTAACGTAAAAGTACCTAGTGATAGTGTTGTTTAGTATACAATATATACTGTTACACTTATTTTTACATATTGGAAGTTATTTACTTGATTTAACATATGTATTATTTTCATAACTCCAATTTGAAAGTTAAATTACGAAATAAATATATGTATATTGATTATGTATTCGTTGAAATACATAGTGTTGTGTAAAACAATAGCAACCATTCGAGTACAAAAATTTAATGTAGTTTTTTCCTTCATTTTATTTAGTTGAAAAGCTATATCCTATTTTTCTCCTTTCACGACTTCGCAACAATTTTACAATTCAATTTAATTAAAATAATTTAAAAAAGTAATGATCTTCGGTACATGTTAGTGTGCAAAACCAAAGTAAAATTTTAGTTGCCTCCCTAGCATTTTGTATGGTAGTCCTTATTTTGAATACCCTCAGCACACTTTCGTGGCATACACGCTATTAAATTCATAATAGTAGATTAAGGTATGCTCTCCCAATTTTTTTTTCAGTGTTTCCATTACTTCTGTTTTATTTTGGAAATGCTGACTTGAGACTCGCCGTTTAAGGACCTTGAAGAGATTTTCAATGGGATTCAAATTTGGTGATTGAGCCGGCTAATTAAGAACATTCTCATTTACCAGGTTCGATGTGTGCTTTGTGTACTTCGGGTCATTATCATGCTGAAACACCCATCGGGGCGGCATTTCTCGCAACATTTACGTATCCAAATTATTTTTATAAATAAAACGGTCCATTATTTCCTTTATTTAAAAAAAATGTCCATGCCAATTTTAATTCCCTTAGAGCGATCAACTAAAATTCGCAAAATTCAGTTGGCCGCTTTGTGCCCGGTAGTTAAATGAAGTTTCTTTAAGCTTTTGGTATATACCAAAGTGCAAGTTGATTTAGTATTTGTCGAACTCTTCGTGCACTTACTGGCAAGTCTTGTTCTGGTTTTACTGGGTTTGTTTAAAATTTGTGATTGTAGTTTCTTGGTATTTTTTTCGGTAAAACTTTTCCCTTTTTAATTCCGTATTCTTTGCCGAAGTAAGCATAATACATGTACATGACCTGCTGATTAAGGTTTGTTTGCGACCTTTTTCTATAAAAGTTATACGCATTAAAGAAAACACACTTTTAGAAAAATCAACATCTACATGATATAATAATATGATAAAATTATAAGGTATTTTTTGAATATTCTTCTTTATATTCTGCTTTAAAATGATTTTGCGATAAAATAGCAGGCCGTAAGTAGGCGATTTTAATAAATGCAACCTAACTCAGTACTAATTAGCAAATGAATCGTGGAAATGTTTACGAACAGAAGTAAAGCAAAGGTGCCAAGCTACGTTTTATCATATTTGCTTTTCAAAAACTATTTTATTTTCAAGTGGGGTAAGTGAAGAATAATTTATTTAAAATTAATTTCAAAGTTGTACAAGAGTCAGTACAAAATCTAGTCGGTTAACAGAATACTCCTAAGAGTTTTTTGATGGATATTGAAACACATACTTCCCGGATATTTTTATAAGAATATTATAGAAAGATTTCATTAAAAGGTGCGTTGGCCAAGCATGTTCGATGGGCTCTTTACTCTTAGCAGCTGGGGAACCAGGAATGCGATATTCTCTTCCGAACTCCAGAATAATGATACACCAGCCTTCGGGAGGCGCTCAAGTAAAACGAAAAATTGCTTTCATTCACAAAAGTACTTTATTATCTTTTTCACAGGGACAAGCTACCGATATTCAAATTCAAGCAGAGGAAATTGTTAAATTGAAGAAACAGCTGACAAACATTTATGTGAAGCATACGCGTCAGGCCTACGATTGCCTCATTCAAAATATGGAGCGCGATAAATTTATGAGTCCCGAAGAAGCGAAAGAGTTTGGGATAATTGACAACGTCCTCGAACACCCTCCTAACGCACTTAAAAAAGAGGATGAGGTGCAAATTAGGGCCAGTAGTTGAATTTTTCAAAATGAAGAATTAGTGTAATGGCAGAAGAAAATGCTGTGAAGATGTTAAATAAATGTGTTTTGTACATCCTTGTTTGATATTCACTTTATTCCAGAGCGCCAACTGTAGAGAAACGCCCTCCAATCCTTTTTAATTTAATTTCATATGTATGTACATTCATGTGTGTACGTTGATTTAATGAAATTCTTAATCGTGCATTGACTGCTCTATGCTAAATTTAGTACGTTATCATCACACAAAACAGAAAAACGTGAATAGTAATAAAATTTATAGCATTTATTCTCTTTATGGAAATACTATACATGCAATTTGTACGCAATGAACAAAATATGTATTTTTAATTAACTAATTTTCTATTATTTCCACTTAATTCGCACTTCATTCGGCCTTTATTTCTCATCTTAACTTAAAAAAACATTTGCATATTGAATTTCATAGAATTTACTAAAAAATTTGCATTTAATTACAAATTCTTCACTGCCATCTAAATTACTAAACTATGAGTATTAGCATTAAAATCTAAGTTTTCAAAAGTTAATTAAAATATCAAAAAGAAAATATATATATTTATATGTTTTGGACTAGGGCTTATGAAGTTTGGCGCAATTTTATTGATTTCATTCTACCGGTGCATAATTGCATCATTTACTTATTCTAATATAATATAAAAAAAATTTGTTATTGGAGTCCATGAATATTTTTTCCTCATAAATTATTTATATTTACTTAATTTTTGGTACAATTTGTTGATGTTTTGGAAATTTGGCTTTATTTTTAGAGTGTAAGTTGAAAAAGACGATGTAAACAGTATACTAAATCGTTATTTTGAGTCCCCGACGTCTAAAATATAATTTTCTAGAGTAAATCTATATTACTAAAACTAATAAGATCTAATACAAATTAAAAAACTTAAAAAAAAAATTGATTTTTGAAAAATTAGGGTTTAAAGAAGAGTAAACGGAGTTTTTTGGATTTTCCAAAGCCTAAATCTCGTGTTAGTTTTAACACTTTGAATAAAATCATCGCGCCGGGTTTTCCGCTGTATTTATTTTAATACTTCGTATATAAAGTACAATTCAGTTTGATAAAAAAAAGTACGTTAAAGATGTTCCTGCTAAATTATTGAAGACAATTTCATAAAACTTAAAATAGTTAAACAATATGTATGTATATATACGATTTAGTTAACAAAATGTATACTTTTATAAATAATTTACGAGGAGAACTAAACATTTTAACTTGTATCAATGTTCTTGTATAAATTGAAAATCAAAATTTTCAAAATACGAAAACTATTTTTCATGGCTCCATAATAACAACAACTAATATAAGGTACAAAGTATTGCTAAAGGTTTAGCATTGTATATTGATCTTGAACAAAAGTTCTGCTGATTGTGCCTTGAATTCGAAAAAGGATTGTGCAATTTTAGGACACTTTAAAAAATTCCCATTTAAAACTATTTGTCTGGACGCAAATCCGTAACAAAATATCTATGCGCCGGGATTGTTTTGAATATTTAAGAATTACTTAAAATATTCGGCTGCTTTTCGTTAATGCAAACTCGTACAAAAGTCCCACTGAATAAAAAATGCTTACAAAATGTGCCATTTCAATCTTATTTCCTATATTTGTTTGATTACTTTTCTTCTTTAAATAATTTGGTCAAGAAATGTATGTTGTTTTTAGTATTTTTTATTCAAATTTATTCAATACAAATTTTCGAACTTGCAGTATGTATGTATGTTTTACAAAATCTGTTACAATTTTAAGGGAAATTGACCACATTACGCATCAACTATGACAAAAATAATTTTTTTTACTACTTTAATGTTTTATGTATAATGTATATCCTCTAAGCATTTGTTTTGTGTATGTGGACTCCTCTTAGCAATATATTTAAATAAGTTGAAACGAATATAAAAATGTATCATTTTCTATGCGTATATTATAAATTAAAAAGCTATTTTATGCCTAATAGTATTTGCTGCTACTTTTAAAAGGTTCCAGCTTCGTTGAAATTTCTGACTTGGTTATTTTTACTAACCTGGACGATATAAAAACATACATATGTTAATATAAGCGGCAAAATATAAACGTATGTATAACTTGCCTTCTAAAACTTCATTATTTACAATTAACTACGGTGCAAAATGACAATTAATAATTGACGAAACTACTTATAGTACCTATTATATAAATTAACAGAATGTACGACATCAAAATTCAGCTGCACGTAATAATTATGTTCTTTTTCGAAACCGGAGATAAGAAATTGTTACAAAAATCATCTCAAAATTGGTTCAAATTACAATTCATTTAAGTCTTTATAACCACCCGCCCAACCTATTTTACTCTTTTAATATTAAGAGATAAATTTAAAAATTCAAAAGCATAGCTTTGTCTTATGTGCGTTTTGAAATGTTTTTACTTTAGGCATACCAAAGTCAATCACTTGTGATTACATTAAGTTCAAGTTTAAAAGGCTGATAAGAAGAACATCTTTTAACCATAGAAACGAAGACTCAAATAATAACAATCAATGCTTAAAAACTCCTTACTTTAAAATAACTTGAAAAATAACGTCAGCTTTGGAAGGAGTTCTCCAAAATTTACATATCTATAGCCAGTTAATTGGGATTGTAGTGAAAATATTGTTGCGTGTTATTCATTAAGAAAATCCTTTTTGCGAGCTTGTAGATAAATTTAGCAGCTTTCATGTTTTTATATCTCTAAAATTAATTTTTAGCCTCACAAACTGAAATTTGAGAGTTAATTATTTTTAAGGAAATATAAAACAATAGAAGTATTTAGTAAGTAAAGTTTGAAATTTTTTTAAAAAAGTAATATTGGATGGTATTTTTCCAACTCTATTTTTACAAGTTTCAATGTGTCAGCATCGGGGCTAAATTCATTAGCAGAAAAAAGGTACTTGTGAAATTATACTGTTTAGAATTTTCAATTCAATTTTGCTCTATAATTGAATTTGGGCTTATTTCTTCTAGGTACTGTATACAGAAATATTGTATATATATCAGTTGATTTATTTGTTTTTAATAAAAGTTATGTATGAATAAAAAATAATACAAGGGGGTTTGAAAAGTCAATATTTTGAAAATGGGCAACTAAAATTGCTGGTCCTATTCATCGATTTTAATCAAAAGAAATGTAGCTTTTTGATTTTATAAAAAGGGACGGAGATACTTTGACACAGTGAACGGTTCTTTTACAAATACCGTGAGCCTAACTTTACTAAAAATATAATCAGTGTCAAATTAGATTTAGACTCGTTAAAGGTATTTTATTCCTTCAAGGCCTTTTATAAAATCTGCATAGTAAGTAATGACTTCCAAATATATTTTGTTACCAACTATCCATGTACATCCTTATTAAATAAGATATCAATGAATTTTTTTCTCTATCCATTAAAGCAATATTTATGATCATACAATGCGTATATTTTTAATATCAGAATTATTAGTAATGAAATCTAAAAATTGCGTTTTAATTTCTTTTCTAAACCACTGCTTTTGTGGGAACAATCTAAAAGTGGAGTATATATTTTTGATTTCGAAAGATATGACAGTTCCTGCAAATTATGGAACAATATCATACGTACATAAAGGCACATGTTTTAAAATATATTTATTTTAAAATGAAAAAGGGACGTATGCGCTGACCAGTCCTTATTTATCTACACTATCAATTTGGGTTAAAAGGATATCTATGCGCATCTTTATGGCGTTACTCATGTTTCCTAAAAATTCATAGGAATTAATCAATTAATATAGATTAATAAAATAATAAATAAATTATTTGAAAAAGTCTTTGGTTCAATAACCAATTTATCTTTTAAGATATTTTGAACTTATACATAAAATATGAATTGATTTATTCATGTATCAAATTTTTTAAAGATAAACAATAAAATTTAAAGGAAAAATGAATAACCAGTTACAACCATTTATGAGCTTATAATTTTTTCCTATTTTACTTAGGTAATCTTCAAAACATAGGTTTTTTTTTTAAAAGACAATATACTTATTCAGCATAAAACCGTGACTATGTACACCACTCGCCACTGTATCTTTTAATAATATTATGAAGCCTTTAGAAAGCAAGTCCTTTTAAGCACAGAGCAATCCGCTCATTATATCCTCTAACCTGAAAATTGGATTGAAAATTTTAAAACTGCAAAGTGTACCTACAATGAGCATATATGTATGTATATGTACAAGCCGCAGTACATTTGTACATTTATACATTTAATTCAAATATAGTTATACATGTACGTAGATAAGAGCTTGCTAAAATATAATATTAAGAATGTTATTAACTGATCGATTTAAGTCTAAAACCAAATTAATTTAACATGCACCATGAAAAGTATGAATGTTATGATTTAATTACTACTGAATATTGCATTTTCCGAAAATGAGTAAAGTTTGGCTACAAAAAATGTACATATAGTAAAATATTTGGCGCCAACTTGACCTATATGGTCCCACTTTGGGTTATTTTGTTTGCATTGTTTCTTCCTAAATAGAAGATGTTGATCAAGTATTCAATTTAATTTTCAACACAATTTAGATTGTAATTTATAGGGCTAGAACGAGAAATATTTGTGCTAGTGCTAAATTATATCTAATACCAGGATTTTGTTGGCTGAATGAGAATTAAAAACGTGATGAATATGAAGTCGGAAATGAAAATACAAAGTCTTAAATATATTCACAAGAATTTCATTAACATGAAGTGAATATGTGAATGTATATTCGTTTTAAATAGATATTAGGGCGTGATGTGTAAAATATATTTAATAACATAAAGTCTTGCAACTGACTTTGATCTTTCTATATAAAATATAAAAAGGAAAATATACTTAAGAATTTTTTTCTTTATCTGGAGAATTAGGAAGGTCTTTTAAACAAAAAAATTGGCGAGTGAAAACACCATGTGACTAAGTATACAAATATTATACAAAAGATTTGGAAAACATTTTTCAATACGCCGGTATAATTTAACTTGAGTCTTTTTCAATATTTTTAAATACTTCGCAACTTGTTCCGCCTAAATAGAATTCCTTACTATGAACCATGCTATTCACTGAGAGGATTCAGGTGGTTAAAATATCGCCAAAAATTAAAAATTTCGTTTTGATAAAAAAAAAAAAAATTGCATACTCAAAATTACTTGGGATTACTAAGAATTACTTGGCATTTAAGCCTGGTATGCAGTTCGCACGGAATTTCGTGTCCCATATATAAACTATCGTTTTCCGTTTAAATTTTCCGCCTTTTTTTAGATTTTTTGGTACGCAGTTCGCACGGAAAACTACGCAGCAAAAGCGCTAAGCGGAATTAAATTGTCTCACAATTTTTAAATATTCTATGCGCGGAAATTTCTGTCCATTTTGCAAAATTTATGACAAATATAAAATATTAATGTCAGTTATAAAAATGCCTTAAACGCTCACTTTGCATCCACATAATTTTTCTGTGTAGAGATAAAGCGCAAAAGTGCGACACGGAATTCCGTGCGAACTTCATACTACGCTTTAATCAAAAGTACTTGGCTATGAAGTGCACACGTTTTTTATTTATAAATCAAAGATTATTACTATACATATATAATACTTTTAAGTCGCGGTCTTCAAAATGGCCGACCCAAAAGGACGGCCAATAATTGTAAATTTCAAGGGATTGCCACGAAAGCTGGTAATTGGGTTTTTTGGGAGATTCTGACTGCAATTCCACAGAGAAATTCAAAAATTCAAGATCAAACATTTTCCAAATTCGCCGAATTTGAGTGAAAATTTGTACTAAGGGTATTTTGAGACTGCTAATTTTGAATCAATTATCAAAATTTGAATATTCAAAATGGCGGACCCAATGTGGCGACCACAATTTTTCAATACAACGAATTGAAATGAAATTAAGAAATAAGAGTATTTTGAAGCCACTTATTTTCAATTTAGGTAAGTACTATTAATTTTGTAAATTCCAAATGGCGGATCAAGTTTGGCAACCGTAGTTTTCGAAATTCAAGGTATTTTAATGAAAATGGGTGTAAAAATAGTTCGGTAAAACTAATTTCGAATCTATACTATAAAACTTAGTAAATTCTAGAGATTGGATGCAATACGACAAAGACAATTACGAATTTGACGGATTTAAGTTAAGTTATGTAGTAAGGATGTTTTGCGGGAACTTTTCACGATTTTACTATAAACATATTGAATATTAAAATGTTATATTAGATCCAATATGGCGAACCAATTTCTCGGTTTCTAATTGAAAAGATTTCCATGAAAATTAAATACATAAAGGGTTTTCATATTTGATATAAAAACTTGAAAACGAAAGCTTGCAACTCCAATATGGTGAACAAATTTTCCAGCATTACAAGTGATTTCATGTATTATACGGTTTTTGATTACATATTTTAATTTTGAGCATCTGACAAAATGATTAGGTGGACGATAATTTCTATCGCAAATAGGCAATTAACAAAAGGTTTTCAGCGTTAATGTCCTCGCATAATGCAACGATACAGTAGCAAATTAAAAAAAAAAAAATATTGAATAGCCTTAACTTGACATAATATGATAGCCTTAACTTGACATAATATGATAATGCATAAATAAAGAAGAGGTAGATCATGGTAACAAAATGAGTTTTGGAATATGTTTCTACATATATCACATTCATAGATTTTAGTAACACTCCTAAACTGGGTGAAGTATCAAACTTGAGCATTTGAGAAGTCTTTATCTAGTAGTTTAAAATACATGCGGTTGATCAAAATTGAAAGTGGTACCCTGTTCACTTCATAGAAAAAAATGTATTATAAAAATTGCTACTAATCACTTCTGATCTATATTAGTGAAATTAATTTTGATGTTTATCGTCATTTCCAAAATAATATGAGTATGTAGTTAAAAATTGGCCGTTACATGTAGACTTCAACTCTTCCTGGACTCCAGTAAAGGTAGAAAAAATATAGGACAGGTAATATATAAGATTCTAATGAATATTATGAAATCAAACGATTAAAAATATTATAAGTGACTATGGCCTTAGAACTTAAGTGCACAAAATAGCTCTCAGATTTAAGATTTTAAATTCAGCCGTTTTCGGGGGATTTTAAAGTTTGGAAAGTTTTGTCCCAAGTCGCTTAGCGATATAGTCTTTGAGAGGCTGATAGTATTGATATCTTAAACTAATCATTTCTGGTAAATTTCTAATGCGCGCGAACATTTCCGACTCAGATTCTAGAATGAAAATGGCTGAGATGATCATGACGACCACGACAAATAAAAAGGATGGAATGAATGCATGAAGTAAGCGAAATTTTTTAACACTTTTGGCGGTGTTAGCAGCGTTTTGCCTAATAACAGCCGAATTATTGGAAGCCGAATGTTGTAAAGTCATTGCTATCGAGCTTTCAGTCAACATAATTCGGCCGGGCATTGTTGCTTGGAGTTGCTGCTTGGTAGGGTACAGCAGATGCTTGCCGGGCTGTTGCTGGAGGTGGTGGAGGCGCTGGGAGTCAACATAGGTATTGGTCAAGCCACTTTCTGTAGACGAGTGCTCGAACGAGTCCCGGTAATAGTAATCGGAAAGGTCGGCGTTGTGAACATTGTCAACGTGCGAGGCACGCCTGGCTTCCTCCGAAACGGGCTCGAGGAGCGGCATTGTGCTATCCGGATTATATACAGTGCCTAAGTGATCTGTACAGTTTCCTAACGGCTCAGACATAGTTGAGCGGGGTAGACTGCTGTAGCCTGAATGATAATTTAAATATTGCAAATGAGACCCTGATATATATGAATTTCTTAAGAGTTTACGGATTTGTGCTAAGTCACCCTGTGGACTGGACGGGGTCGCTGGTACGCTGCTTGCTTTCCGTTTATTCGGAGATGACGAGTTGGCTAATTGTTGCTCCCGTAGTGCGTTTATGCTGTCCGTAAGAATTTCTCTTTCAGTTCTTCCACTGTATCTGAATTTCGTTCCCCATGAAAAAAATCCTCCACCCGATATTACTGATGCATTTTGGCTATTTGGAAGTCTGCAAGAAAAGAAAAGCTGTCAAATTAGGTTTAGCTGGGATTAGACTTACTTAGTACATACATAGTTCAATAAAATTAAGAACTAAAGACGGAATAGAAGAACAAAATACTTTTGATTTTTTGAGAATGAACTCTAAAAACCTGATCAGAAGGCAAAATCTGGTTTTGGAAAAAACGATTAAGTACTTACTAGAGCAGCTAGCCCTACTCTGTAACATATGAGCCGGGCCGGATTGGTTTGTGTTTCGCTATGTCGTAGTAGTAGGTCTGATTACAGTGCTCTTTTAAGATGTGTCATATTTTACCTGATCTATATCAGGATGCCCTATTTGAACCATTTGCCTCATTTGAATATTTGGTAAACCCTTTAATTAGTTATGTAAATTCATTTGATTAAAGGCATGTTCTCCTTTTCCAGCGGAAAAATGATAGTTTTGAAGAATTTTGTTCTCAGCCATTTTATTAGCTACAATTTTTTTTTTAGTATTAAACAAATAATCAAGATTATATTTGTTTTTTCACATATTATTATTATTATTATACAGGACGTCGAAGTACAGGCCTCTAAAAAGAGGTACCAAATGGTCACATGGGACCGTATTTGGTATCTCGAAACGATGTCGATTTCTGTCGATGCCCACAAAGTCGCATTTAGTAACACGATATCCGCCAAATAGTAATCGATTGTCATCGAAAAATCATTTGATGACATGTGTACTATCGTGAAGGAGAAGTTCTCTAGACAAAATGTAAGTAAACTCATGTTAACTTAGTTTATTTAATATTATTGCAGGATTAAAATAAGGATTTATAAAACAACTTTGTTGTCGATTGAAGAAAATTGTACAGGCAATATTTCTAAGATAGCAAATAGTCAATAGTCAACAGGCAATATTTTTAAGATAGCAAATAAGATGCAAGAATTCAAGAATAAAAATAAAAATCGCTTGGACGCCAGAGCCAACATGCGTTTAACCTTGTTGTTTTTTTATAATAATAAATATTAAATTTTTGATTTACTACCCTTTTTTTGTTAAATTACTATAATACTAACTTATTCAAATCTTTGCGGACCACTTCTAGTGCCGACGCGGCTCACCAGTGAGCCAGACCCACCTGAAACATAGCTAAATGAAATGGAAAAATTTCGAATGAAATCGCTGAGTTTACAAGTGAGTTTAAGTCTAAACTTTTCCAAAACTCATTCTCAAAAAATCAAAACAATATAAATTTTTTTCTTCTGAGCGTAAATAAACTTACGTAAAAAATAACATTTGTTCAATTGCACATCTCCAGACATATCTGCAAGCAGACCCTGTGGGGCATTTAAAACCTATTGTGTGCTTTTTCTGTGAAAAAGGATTTAAAAGAAAAAAATTAAAAGTTACTAAACCAAATTTGCATAAGTGTTTTTAACATACTGGCTCTCTGCTAGCATCTGTGTAACTAAGATGTGCTATGAACATCTTTCCCTCGTAGTTTAATTTATGAACTTCTGGCCAGCGAAAGTGTTGCGCTCTCCGTCCAGAGACGAACGTACTGATGCCTGAGTAGTTAATTCCTAAATAGAGTTGAGTTCCTCTATGATCTTTGACTGGGTGAGGATCAACGCCGTAGGTTTCTAGACCCCTAGCAATTCCCATGAATTCATCCATTGCCACCGTTGGTTCTTGTCCAGACTCACGTTTCTGATGAAGCTCCATCACCTTCTTTTCTAATGTATCCGTTTGCCGAAGAGCTAAGCGCAAGGATGAAACATAATCTCCAGTGTGTACTTCGGGATCATAATCTCCCACTTCCTCTGTTTAAAAAGTTTATAATAATTTATAAATTTTATATATTTAAGAATTCTAATTGTAATTTTAAATCGCATATAATTAATATTTAAGATTTGTGAGCTTGAACATTTTAAAGAAGGTCTAAGCTTTCAAACAAGCTTTAAATCATATATTCTTCAGTTCGAGCTCTATGAGCGATTTATATAAAAGTAAAAGTAAAGTATAAAAAATGTGTTCATAAGTTACCAGCAAATAGCGATTTCAAGTCAAACTATTTAGTTTTGTTTTACCTGGACAAAGTACTTTCATAATGTTTTATTAGAACGTAAATGTGTGTCAGTAATTATCTCTGTACCAACAGCTGATAATTAATCACAACAGGGTAAATTGCTGACAAGTACGCATTTGTGCCTCAAATTATAAGTACATTCCATTTAAATAAAACTAGTGCAAACTGCCGGAATTTGCAGGAAAAGCTCATCAAATCTAAAGATCGGAAAATTCTTTTTAAACAACCTTTCATTATTAGCTATTATATCGCATGGTTTTTAAATGGGTATATGTCCAAAGGTATCCCGAAAATATCAAAGTTTATGATGTATAAGTAAAAAGGACAGTTGTGAGAAAGGGGATTTGGATCTTGTA
This sequence comes from Eutolmus rufibarbis, assembly GCA_963920795.1. Classification (NCBI taxonomy): domain Eukaryota; kingdom Metazoa; phylum Arthropoda; class Insecta; order Diptera; family Asilidae; genus Eutolmus; species Eutolmus rufibarbis. The sequence continues at coordinate 29,828,567 of OY987207.1, forward strand.
ACTTGCATATTAAATGTTATTTATACATTCGGAAAAAAAAATCAGATTTTATTCTCACCTTGTACAATTAAAGCTCCTAATGCAGCTGCTTCTCCAGTGGAGCAATAGAGTCTACCATGTCTTAGATCTCTTTTAAGTTGTTGGTATAGCATGAGCCGACCATTTCCAGTCAGTCGAAAAGGGTCAGCTGGGTAAAATTTGACACGAAATGAGAATAAAATTGGATCGACATCTAAAAATATAGAATAAGGTTACCAATAATATACTTGTTTATTTTTTTCATTAGTACCTTTCGCTTGTTTTATAATTGATTTGGCTAAATCTAACCAGTGCTAAAACATATAAAAATAAATTATTGATTTCAAATTTATTAAATAAATATTTACTCTTTGCTTTCCTGCGTCGACATATCGCAGTCCAAAGTAGTCTTTTTCCTTAATTCCTAACTGTTCGCAAATATATTCCAAAAGAAAGGTTCCCTTGTGATTTGGCTGAAGTAAAAATATTTTCTTTTTATATAAATCATTTCTAATAGATTTGATTAGCTGCGAGTTTACCAACCAACTTCAGTTTTTTTAAGAAACAATCGAGCATTTGAAATAGTATATCGTTAAAAAGTATGTTTTATTTTAAATAATAAAAGTTTTAGAACCTTGGTTTCGTAAAATTTTGGGGCTCAGATTTCATCCATATTTCACAGAACGGTCGGTATCTAGCAAAAAAAGAAAATCGAAAAAGAACATTTTTCGAAATCTTCTTTAATCTTAAAAATTGCATGCTAAGTACATGCGACCATCGGAAAATGTTTTGCATATTCTTCACTTCTAGACGTAATTAAAATCTTAAGAGCTAGCAGAGGATGTCCACCTAGAAGTATTTGAAACAAGATGGACGGTTGGTTTAAGGAAAAAAGACTGGCGTCTAACTAGTTTTTGAATTCAAGGAAACTTGAGGGTGTTTTATTAATCCTTATGTAGAGGTGATCTGTATAGAAAAATGCACTTTAGTGGCTCAAGGGTTAAATTTTCCTCAGTATATGGTGTGTTCAATTAGACCCTTGCTCCGCTAAAGTTCATAAAGGGTGCGCCTAACTTTTACTAAAGTTTGCAGCATTGGTACAAAGGCCTTTCTGAGGAGGATGAAATCGCTATTCTTCAAGCTGTTATACTATGCGTATTTTGAAAAGATGATGATGATACTGTTTTTGAAACTGTCTTACCGTCAAGATCCAACAGTCTATACAACACATACCCTTGTGTTTTTTGGACAATTTGCACCGGGATTTGAATGTATTATTACTTGAACAATTTTTCAGAATGAAAACGTGGAATTATCTTAATTCAAGGTATTTATACAATTTGCGACGGAAATTTTCAGGAAATATACAAAAAATCGAAGTTTCAAATTTAAATATCGCGGGAAGTGCAAGTGGGCGATAAATTTTTTTTTGCATATTTGCCACTTTTGACTCCAAATGAACACTCCTACAAAGTTTTACCAAAATCCGTGTGGAGACCCCAAACTCAAACTGTTTGAGAATTCGATTTTTGGAACACTTTGGAATTTCTCCTGGGATTAAACCTGAACATCAGTAGATATTAAATTTTTTAATTATAATTGGAAATTCACGATAGTAAGAAAAAAAATCAAATCAAAATTAACGTTCCCCTCTAGAAAATCGTAAAAAATAGCAAACCGCTTCCAAATAAACAAATTCGTTATTAGTTTGTGAAAGTTCTTTAAGGTTCTGGTAGCCACAGTGGCTGTAATTACACAATTTCTATTAATTAATAGTCACTGGGTTTGTAGAATACGATTTTTTAGTCAAGTATCGTAGACAATCTGATTTTCGCGATGTTTTCAAACAGGAAGTTGTAAAACAATCCTAAGGATGTAAATTGTTAGTAGAAGAAATTTTAAAGTTAAAATTATTTCTGAATTTAAGTGTTTTCTACTATTTATCTTTCATTTTTTCTTTTAATAGAAAATATAAACTAACTGCTAAGAACTATACGGGCGCATAGTGAAAAAAAATTCATAAATAATAAATTGTTGGTTGGTACTCGTAAAACTAAAAATGTAGGTATTAAATATTTCGGTTGGTCTCGTAATTTCGACTTCCTAGGAGCATCCACAGATGATGGTGATGATAGTATTTGCTATTAAAGGTATTGGAGTTCAACTATATAATGCATTAAATCTTCCAACAATACGCATAATAATTCAACGGCTAGGAAGAATAGTGATTTTCTCTTTGTAAAGTTCTTGTATACCAATATACTGCAAAATTTATGATAGCTCGTGATTTCCTTATTCATAACTAAATGAATTTAAAAAACGAATAATCAAATAAAAACATTTACATTTACATTTAAAAATTCTGTGGCATCGGTTGGCAGCGGGTAAATTAGTGGTGGATTTTTATTTTTGCGCTTTATTAAAATGTTCAACTGTTTTTAAAAATATTCCCCTTTTTCGAATTCATATTTGCAGCGGCCGCGTGAGAATGGAACAACGGCGACGTGAACTCGCTGCTCTCAGCTTTGAGGGGAGGCTCGGCTCTTCCGTTTCACCTCCACAGGAACTTTTCTGACAGTTGCGAGAAGTAAAATTTCAGTTTTGTTTAACGGATAATTTCTGGTAAGTGAACTTAAATTTAGGCGCTTTTTTGCTGTTTTTATATTTTTCCCTAAACCCCTGAAGGATTTTCTTTCTGTTAAAATTAAAATTGCAAAGTCGGTGCTCCGGATTTTGATTTGCTGAGGGACTTCATAATCAGATGAAATTCTGGCGAAGGCGAAGGTTTCATATTTTATTCTGCAGGGGAAATGTTCTGCAACATGTGAATTTTATGTGGACTTGTAAGGACTTAATTTTTTAAATTGTTTTTGGAGTTTGCTTCCAGGAAATTGGCTTTTATTTTTTCCTCTTTTAATAAATCTTAAATAAGTAAAGTTTGATAAGCCTAGAAAAAAATTAAACTCTATAACTTTCCGCGATTTTTAATGTTTTCGATTCTCTCCATTTCAATTTTTGCATCGAATCAACCGTTCGTTCCTTGAAGCTGCCCAAATTTCCTCGGCAATTCTTGCAGTTTTCGTTTCCCCTTGTTTCAAATACGCAGTCTAATTTACCGTTATTCTATAAGCGTTCTCCCAGTTCGTGAATTATTTTCAAAGTGGGCGGGTGGACTGCGGGCGTGCTTCGGTAATTTTAGTTTTTAAATTACCTCAGGAAATCCGGGAAATCAGGTGACGTTTCCGTTTATTGGGGATTTTTATTGTTAAATTACCTCAAAAAACATTTGAAAATTTCTGGCTTTAACCAGGATAATAAAATTAGCCAGAGATTTTATTAATTAATTTTTATTTTATTTTTCTCTCTTGCAGGATGACCGCCACATGGGAAGAAAGTGAAGGTGATTTTCTGATTGTGTGCAACCGGCTGGTGAAAATTGAAATTGAAAATGGAAAATTAAGAGCCGATGAAGTGAAAGTGTTCGTTTTTTTTTCAAAACATTTATCGCGAGTTGTGTTTTCGAATTGTGGAGGTGTGTGGTGTTGAAGAAAGAAGAAGGAAGGAAAAGAAGAGGAGGAAGCGAAAGGTAAGTGGAAATTTCAATTTTAGTCTCTGTTTTTGATGGATTTAGGTTAAGTTAAATTCTAGTTGATTTTAGATTCGTTTTCCTTTGTTTCAAATATGCAGTCTAATTTACCGTTATTCCATGAGCGTCCCCCAGTTCGTGAATTATTTTCGGAGTGGGCGGATGGACTGCGGGCGTGCTTTGGTAATTTCAATTTTTAAATTACTTCAGGAAACCCTTTTGAAATGGTGGCGTTTTCGTTTATTCGGGATTTTCATTGTTAAATTACCTCAAGAAACATTTGAAAATTTCTGCTTTCCTTGAAAAGTACTTTAACCAGAACAATAAAAGTAGGCAGAGATTTTAATTAATTATTATTACTACATTTTTGTAGTAATACAAATTAGGCAACATTATTTCATCAGCGCCAGGGCAGGTAAAATGCTATATTAATATAATAAAAGTGTCGGAAAGTTATTTTTTTAATGTCTGAGCAACTATTGAACATTTCTTTGATCGTTTTAAGCGTTAAAAAGTTTTAGTTTGCTATGTTAAACAGATATTAAGTGAATTAATATGGTAAGATGAATGGCCACCGGGTTGAAGATATTAGGTAAATTCGGATTAGGGAAAAGTTTAACTTTTCGACGAGTCCAAATTAACCTTGGGCCTGCGTGAACTGTGACTAAAATTCAGGCACTAAAGCCTACTTCTCGACCTTTCAATGATTAAATTGAACTGTGCGAATTACTTTGCCTAACTAAATATGACAATTTTATTTTGTCATCTGTTTAAATAAATTTGTATAAAAAATCCTAACACATATTCATTCATCGTTCACATTTTCAAATATCACAAAACTATTAAATTTAGTCTGGAGCCGTCAAAATCTTAATTTTTCAATAAAACTGTAACGGGGCCGGGTTTTTATTAAATATGTTTTTAAAATTACATGTTATATAATCACGATGGATATTATTATCGATATAGAGGCAAATCCAGTAATTAGAAAAAAATTCTTTCTGATGCCTGCATCATGCGGAAACTACTGGACGGATTTAAATGAAACTTGGGTCATAGTTAGTTTATTTGATGGTCAACACGTTTTAGTCGGCAAAAAAAGAAGTTCCCGAGGGATAGTAATAAAAACTATATCTCCGGAATGTCTCAATGAAATGAAATAAAGGCTTCATGTCGTCATGACTATTTTAAAAAGGTCAGACTTTGTTTTAACGAATATATGTAAGAAAAAAGGGTATTTCAGAAGTCTTTAACTAAATAGTACTTATGATACTCCAGGTGAAAGAGGGTTACTCAATTAGTTTTGTTATATTTTTCTATGTATTTAGTCAAATTTAGATTGCGAATAGTTCGAGACAGAAGATAAATTTGAAAATAATAGTAATTTATAATAATGGTAAAATCTGACTTATTGTTTTTCAACATGTAATATCTATATAAAGCTTATAAATGCGAAAAGTACCCTTACTTTATTTGGAAAGGTAAAATTCGTATTTTCCTTCCCTCTCTGTATGAATATTTTATATGGACAGTTGCGATATTTGAATAAAAATAGTCTGCCGCACAGTTCTCTTGGTCGCCTCCCTTATGCATACTAAACAAAGTACCTGAGGGTTCTATAAATAATTATTATTCAATGTTCTGCGGTTTGATCATCGGCCGCAGAACAAAAGCAAGAGCCGGTCGCCGCTCGCCCTAGGGGTTCTAAATTGCACGCCCAAGCATTTTGCCGGGCTTACGAATATAGGGTTGAAAAAAGCGTTCTGCTCGCAGCCTTGACCCGACCTATTGGAGTTATTGCATTAAGTGACCGAGTTTGTCTCGAGAGGGACCAGCCCTGCCCACCGGTGAGCCCTTTGCTGCAGGCAATTGCAGCGGGAAGGGCGGCAGAATTCTTTCCGCACAAAAACTGCTCCGGCGGAACTGCATTTTGCTTAATCGTTGACGTCTCCTACATACAGATGTCAGGAGCCCGTAGCCTAATCGTGGGGGCTCTGGTTAGAGCTTCAGAATAAACCAAAGCAAATTGATTTTTCCGCCTAAAATTCGATCAAACGTTCGATTCGCACCTACGCGACACCACGAGTATTTAATTGAATTACAATTATTGACGATTCACCTGAAATTCACACTCGAGCACGTCGGAATCCTCCAACAGACGAACTGTACACTTGTACACAATAATGCTATCATTTCTGCGACTAAACATTATCACTATCACCTAGTTGGTTGCTTGCACAAATGTTACATATTATATTACGGTCATGAGGAGTTTAAAGCTTAGTCCGATTTGAATTTTGTTAAAAAAAAGTTATATGAAGTCGTAAAATAAGTGAAACACAGTCCAGCCAGTTGTGTCCCGTCAAATGTCAAGCAGGCATATATTTAGGCGCGTTTCATGTTGGCTGCTCTGCGCAATAGATGGATTAAGCCTTGTGTAACATTTGCCAAGTGTTTCAACTAAGCTTTTAAGCACAGCGAAGTATGTCTCCACTTATTTCAAGAAAAAATTTCAAATCATTTTCATGAAAGGAGTTAAAATTCGAAGGGAGTTATAAAATCACTCGAAATTGATTGAGCGAGTGTTTTTAATTCAAAATTATATTCTTGAATCAAAAAGACTTACATTTTTTTTTTCCTCTTACATAGTTCAAAATCGCACTCAGTCAGAGAAAAATATAATTGTTGTTTTTAGGTTGCATGCCTAAAAAAAGAAGTGAAAACAAAACAACATAGAACTAAACTCATATTTAGGGTTCCGTACCAATGGTCTCCGTCTGTCCGTCTGTCCGTCTGTCCGTCTGTCACAACTGCTTATTTCAGCAACTATACTAATGCAATCGATTTGAAATTTGGAATAGTTTTAAATAAGGGACCTTATTATGTATGTAAATATCCATAATTTATCGAATCAATGTGAAGAGCATATTATAACTAATACATTATATCGTATGTATTGATCGAAATGATATTAATTTAATGTAACAATTAAGATTGTTAATACATGTCTATTGTGATAGTATATTAATAAATGATTCCATCTATCTTTTGGAAGTGAATACTCATATCTAACAGCAAAACGAGAAAAACTAGGTCACCGTTCACTATAAAAACCTAGGGCACCAAAAAGTTAAATACGGCGTTGGATATATGGATAGGTTGTTCTATTTACGAGGGAATTTTCCGCGGTGCAGCCTATTTTGTATATTTTTGTAAGCATATTACATTGATTTGCGATCAAAACTGCACCCCTAAATTGTCTATAGTATAACACTTAAAATAAGCTCGTTCCTAAATATATTTCTTGCAAGAATTGTACTTTAAAGTGTTAAATTCTCAGCCTCCTGACATGTCTCTAGTCCGAAATAAAAATTTTAAGGCTGAATCATAACTTTCTGTTGAGTGTGTATGTTGAATCAGCACTAAAATATAAATCAGTAGTAGATACAGTTTCAATGTATTTGTCTAATTTTTTACCATAAATGTTAAATTTAATTAAGAGCATCTTCATTTAATTCTTTCTCTCGGTCGCATTAATACTTTCTTCAAATATTTTGACTGCGACAAAAACACTCTAAATCTAAAGGGTTGTTTGTTATCCACTAAATCAATCCTCTAATTTTACATTTAATAAATTGTAATTAATTGCTGTTTCTCAGTTGCTGTAATTACTTTTTCAGAGCTGCAGCTATTACAAAATTCTGTCCTTTCGAATCTTTAACGTTAGCAAGAATTTTATGTCAAATCGAATAAAGGTAATACTTTCTGCAGTTTTAAGCTTTTAAAGAGGATGATGTATTACTCTAATTGTAGATAAAAATTAGTTCTCTTTTTCATTCCTTAAATTAACAAAATTTTTTAAAAATAAATTTACGTATACATTGAGGAAAGGTTCCTTAGAAGTCTCAATGAGATCTGCAAAAAATGTTTGAAAATTCTTGCGTTAATAATAATTACGTTTTTCTTCTCAGTAAGTCATTTCAAAATGTTTGTGACGAAACACAACTACGTTAGGTTAAAAATCGACCAAGTGAAAAAATAATGATGTCATCAAACTTTATTCTTGAAAAATTAATAATTTGGCTAATACTCTTGCTGATTTAGAAATAGACAAACATTTTGAAATAGTTAAAATGTGAACATTTTTATTTTGACGAACTATTAATCTTACAATCCTATTTTTAAGATTACAAAAATCTTCAGTTTAGATGTAACCGGAGAAAGGGTATGCTATCGTACTTTCACTTTATTAAGTAGATATGGGTAAGTTCAAGCATTGATGACTGTGTCATAGAAAAATGAGAAGGGTACATATGTATATACATCGTCTATTTTTCAAAAATGGTTAAAATTTCTAAAATGAGGAAGAAATTTATTTTATACACACACAGCTTAGGGTTTGTGAGTCTAATAGAACCTATTTTGGTGCAGTTTGAGATCAGACATGGAAATTATTCAACGGTTCTAACAAGATAAAATAATGACTGAACATTTTGGAAAATGTAAATGTGACCAGACACTCCTCAAACATATGTAGATTACATATCTTACACATTTGCTCAAGACCTTAAACAATGGGTACCATATCCATTTTATCCAACCCTTTACAAGATTTGAGTTTTTTAACGTTAAAAAACATTATTTATGCATATAATTCGAAAGAATAGCCATAATTGTACATTAAGCTATAATAGAATAAATATCATGTTATGGTCTGGCCTCTGTAAACTGAATAACTATTACAACACTCATATACTCGTACATATTAAATACAATCCTAAATAGTTTATGTGTATTTATTCGTTATTATGGGAAAAATTATGGTTAATACACAAACTACCTACGATTTTGACAAAAATATTGTACACAAGAAAAAAGAAAGATGTTATTATAATATGCCTAAAATTCTAAGCTGAAGGTAAATCTTTATAGTTTGTCGCAGTCATATCGCACACCAATCAGCTTCCGAATTTCCTCTTCAATAATTGAAATATCTAGAATATCTTTTGGAGTGACAACATCAGAATAAAGTTTTCCAGATCGAATGCATTTCATCACTTCATCGGCTTCATAATACAGTCCTTCGCTGTTGGTAAAATTCATTCCGTCTTTGGATTTAACTAAAGGCCACTTTTGTACGTTTCCATCGGGTTCAACGATCGATGTCGGGCACCAATATTTTGGAACCTTATTATTTTATGATAATTAGATTATTAAACGTTTTTTTTTTTGTACTTATTTTACTTACACAAAGTGTTCCTTTACTTGTTACCACAACGGCTTGGTTTTCATATTCATCCATTCCTGAGCAAATTATATTTGCCATACGTCCTCCGGAGAACCCAATCTCAGCTTCGAAATAAACATCAACACCGGCATTATTTTTCTTTCCTGTAGCTTTTACAGATTTTGCCTCATCTTGGAAGCAAAATAAAACGAATTGTATGGCATAAACGCCAATGTCTAGAAGAACTCCTCCTCCCATTTCTTTTTTTACTACGCGATCCACATTTTCACCTCTAAATCCGTGTTTTATATAAATTTCGCGGACTTCTCCCAAGCTTCCACTTTGAATTAATTCCTTAAGGTGACGATAAGCGGGAAAAAATCGCGACCATAGTGCTTCCATGATGAACAGATTTTTGGTTTTTGCTACATCCAAAAGCTGCTTCGTTTGCCACGAATTCATGCAAAACGGCTTTTCACACAGAATATGTTTTTCATAATTTAACATCAGGAGACACACGTCATAGTGAAACGGATTAAGAACGGTGACATACACGAGTTCCACTGCGTCATCTCTTGCAAGATCTTCATAATTTCCGTAATACTTTGCTATATCATAGGCATCCGCGAACTCCTTACTTCTTTCGATGCTACGACTGGCAATTGCAACAATTTCATGTTGATCTTTATTTGGACTGCATTTTAATGATCTCACAAAATCGTGGGAAATTTTACTAACTCCAACAATACCCCACCGTAGCGGCATTACGCATATAGTTTAAATTGCTTTGAGCACGAACGATTTACTGAAAACACTAAAAATCAATTTTTGTTTCCCATCAATGGGGCTTATCAATGCTCTCTGAATAATCAAATTGAAAGCGACATTATTTACAAGCACACACGATTAACGCTGATAAAAACCATTTATGAAAATTTAAAATTATCAAATTCTCCTACTGCTTTTTGTATGCTTTTACAAGATAAGAGATCAAAGATAGAGTTTGAACTTTAATAGTGATAAATCCTTTTTTGATTGTTGCCATAACTTTAAAATATTTTCTGATTATTTCTTATTCATTTGTTATTTGTAACAAAATCAAAAAAAAAAAACATACATGCAATAGTAAGTGAGTTTGAAATCTCAAAATCTCATAATCTATGATTGGATTAGTAATTTTTTTAATGATAGTTATACCGCCATAAAACTATCCTCAAAAATTTTTAAAAATTTATCAATTAGTTCGTATATTGAAAAAAAATGTATGATAAAATACAAAAATCTTGCGATGACCCGAAAGGTATGTAGTACGACTCTTTTAAAATTTTGATTTATTTTCTGAAAAAATGGGGACATATTGATTTTGTAGTCTGCCTCCTCACAGATGTTAATAAAACTTTGTAGGAGTATTCATTTTGAGTCAAAAGTGACTAATATGTCAAAAAAAAATTTGTCGGTAACTTGTATTTTCCGAGATATTTCTCAAATAGACATTTTGCCATTATGGTTTTTTGCATATTGCCACAAAGATTTGTCACGAATTGTATAAATACCTTAAATTAAGGAACTTTTCATTTTAAAATTTTTGTTTTCAAGAATCTTTGAAATTAACGAATTAAAGGTTAAATATGACGGGTAACATTTTTTGTTTTTCGAAGAATTGAGTAGTATTATTGAAAAATATTTTCAATTGTAAATTTTCTTATTGATTATTTTAAATATATATGAATTTATTTCGGGGCGGTTTTGACTTTTGGGCTAAGCTAATGTGCGAATGATAAAAAAGATATAAATAGAATCTTTTTATTCTTACCTGACGATATGCAATGTTTAATTTTAAACCTACACTTAGCAACACACCAAAGGCATAAACCGTGGGTGTTAACTATAAGAATTGAAACCGATGCAATGAATTTATGGACAAGAGTTAATCGCTTTTGACAGGATATTTATTAATCACAAAAATAGTTTTGTATTAACACCGGAACAATTTATAGAATAGGCAGAAATAAGACAATAACTCCTATCATCAAAGTTTTCTTTAAGTTTTATCTTGACGCTTTTTACTGTCTTGTAGTATTCATTTGTGAATATGACAGGAAATAGATGAGAAATATATTAGCATGCATATTTTATTCAACACATAGCTGAATGCATTTAACTACTCACTATTAATAGAAAAAAGGAAAACTATTATATAAGGAAAACCTATTAATTATATTGTTGCCTTAGAATTAGAATTTTTTCTCTAGCGTGATAAAAGAAAACAAGTATTTGAGATGAAGCCATCACAAAAGTTATTTAAGTAGTGCTATTTTGAAATTATTTATCTACCTCACATTGATTTCTTGTCAAACTCTTTCAAAGGTGAATTCGCTGAACTAAAACAACGTTTTATTGTTACCTGTTACAAAGCGTGTTTATTTTAGACAGTTTTGTTTTTTGAGTGGGTGCAATAAATTCGGTTATTTTAGGAAAAATACTTAAATTTTTACACAGAAGCTATGTTAACGACATATGTATGTAAATTTTTAAAAATGAATATTTCATAATGATATAAGGAAATAAATTGTTAATAGAGTACGTATTGTGATGGTTAATTTAAAAATCAAACCGAAATCGGAAGACCCAATTTTTTGAGTAAATAAAAAGTCACAAGATCTAGCCATGTATATCATAATTTCAATTATCTTCTGACACGATGAACTCTCAACATTAATAATTAACAATTATATTAAACTGGTTGTTAAGCAGCAGACTATTGTGAAAGTCATTGAGACAGAGGAATATTGCTGTATAATAAGCAGGCGGAAGCTAATGCTGTGGAATGTTAGGTGGCTTACTTAAATGAAACATAATATTTTCTGGTTTTTAGAGGTGATGTTATAACCGGTCTTCTTCACTAAAGCTTAATGATTGCGATTTAAAAATCCTTTCTAGTAATAAAAAGCCCGAGTAGTATCTTTCGAATTCAACTCACAAGGCTTTCTGCTTTTTGTTTTTTATTATATACTTTTGTACTTTTTATTTATCATAACCCTCGATCAATTCGACCATCGAAATTTAGTTGAAGCAGATTAGTGTCTTCAGTTTGCAATATGAAGCAGCGGTTTCTACTTTTGGTGTCGTTAAATTTAATTACTCTTATTTTCTGTGCGCCGATAAGTGAAAATGAAAGTAAAAGTTTGCATGAGATGAAGAGGTCAGCAGATTCCGGCAGATACTATTACATGTGAGCTAATGGATATCAATTTATGTGTGAATATGTTTTCAATTAAGTTCGTTTGAAGGCTTGATTTCGATAATGGAAGCACAAGTGTTATTGATGGAAGCATACAAAATGTTAATGGTGCACAGGTTTATACAGCATTTGGCTCTTACACACATCCTACGGATAATGGACCATTTTATATAGTTAGATTTATCGCTGATGAAAACGGTTACCGTGCTATGGTGTCATGTATGCATAAATTTCTATTAGTTAATAATAACCGCTTATTCATTTCATATTTTCAGTGGGAAGTTCACCAGTTGAGCGAAAATTAGATGCACAACAGTTAAGTATGTCCTTGGAGGACTTCAGGAAACGATTTTTCAGAAGGAAGCTAATTCCTTTCAGATAAAGCGATAAAAGTTACTCTTGAGATTAATATTGTAAGATTAAAATTAAGTAAACATATCTGAAAATATATTAATAAATATTGTGAAAATAGCAGAAATTCTAAACTATATACATATGTACATACATACATAAAAACGTTTATTTTCTCGAATTAAGTGCTATTTTCGGTACCAGTTAAATTGTTATTCCATGTTTTTATCACGCTTCAAAAACTGAATTTTTGGATATTAGTGCTTGATAAACTCAAAACAGTCTTCATCGTCTGTAAATTTTTTTGTAAACTAAAATAGTTTGTTTTGATAACCGCTAAGAACACCAATTGAAAATAATTTTTCTATTTACTTTTCTATTACTACTGATATTTGACACGAGACCTTGTTGAATGGCTGAATCAGATATTTTTTAGAGGCTACATATACATACGTCCAGTGGATGCAGGAATTTGAATAAGCGTGTATTTAAAAGAATAGAGTAAAACATCGTTTTACGGATTATTTATTAGATCTTGAGGATTAAAAAACAACTAAAGTAAAAAATTGTTTAATAATGAAAATGTTTTTTAATTTGTGATTGTTTGCAACATTGGTTTTGCCACGGTCTGCATAATAACTCTATCAAATGTAAATCGATCTGAAAAATTGAAAAATCTTGTGACATACATATAATTATAATTATAGTCTATCGAGCCACTTTTTTGACATATTGTTTATTTGAATTTTGTAAACTGAAAGCATAAAATGTTTGTGTAAATTACGCACACTGGCTTTAAAAAGCTGGTCAAGTGCGAGTTGGACTCATGCACTGAGGATTCCGTACTATGAAAAACCCAAAAAAGTATATATGTAGTAAGAAGTTGTAATCATAATCGGAAATTGTCTCAACTTAGTGATCGATAATGTAAAATTTCAATTCTTTATTTAAAGGGAAATTAACTGTTATTTAAATTTTCAAAATGCTAGGCTTCACAAAAAAATTAATTTCCCAGCTATTTTCTTTAGACAGATGTGGAAACCAAAATATAACCCATTTTACTAAAATAATTTACTAATACACTCGAAAGAATAAATTTCGTAAGTCAAGTCAAAGCCTTCACTTTGATGAGGGGTAGGGTCAAACCGGATACTTGTTTTCAAAAACAAATGGCTGCAACAGATATACGCAAACATTTCTTGTTGGTGGTTAGTAGTTCTGAATAAGCTACAGTTAAAAAGGCTTACTTCCCAGTAATAACTTATAGTTCATTACGTACAGCCATTTTCGTTGTAGACCTAGTAACAAAATGTGTCTAAAAACAGCAACTTTGATAGGGCGGCAAATATTTATTTTTAGTCAAATATTATAAATAAAACCAATTTCATAATTTACTCAAAAGGCCCTTTTCAACGATATCCCACAAGAAAAGGTATAAAAAAAAAGTTTTTTTTTGTTTATTTAAAGAAAAGAAACTGATATTACATAAATATAGTGAAGTCTACTTCAGAAATTAGAAAGTTGTAGACAGTTTCGGATATAGAATTGGTTAGCATTCTTCCCATTTGGTAACTGTGCAAGTGCAAAACTTCAAAATATGTAATTTTCAAAAGGGTCAATGTGCACCTTCTAAATAACGCACTGTGAGCACAAAAACTGCAGTAATTTTATTTCTTCATCTCGTCCCCAAATTGCATTTTAACTGAGCAACAAATGTCGTCTGTTCATTTGTAATGAAGAAATACTTTTCAGTAATTTGATTTAATCAGTTCGGTCTTTTTGATTTCGAATGATGATGTGTAGACGGACAGAAGAATGTGTGTGGAACTTTTTTGCTGAAGTATTTCGTTCACAAATTAAATTGCATCTTCGTCACAATAAAATTTTAATTGGCAGACAGACAATTCATTAATTTGGGCAGCATTAGCATCGATTATAATAAATTGTTATAATTTGCAATAACAAAAAATTTACCACGATACAACATACAACTTTTATTATTTAAATTAATTTAATCTTTGCTTTCCTTAAACATTGTAGTTTTTTCAATAGGTATATATACTTATTATATATATGTACATACATACATACCTTACCTCGGCTCGTAGAGTTGCAGTGCGAGCAGAACAAGTTAAAGAATGCTGCTATAATGCAAATTGAGGATGTGCTCTAGGTTCCATAAAAATGGTTCGTATCAGCGAGATCAATCATCGTAAAAGTACTTTTATAAAAAGTTAACTGCCCGGACGAAACATGTGGGCAGTAGCCGACTAAAAATTTTCGCATATTAAACACCTCAGTGTCTATGTCGCATAACATGGGCTGATTATCCTGAGGCTTGAATAACTTCGGTCCATTATCGGGACGTTATACTCTGAAAGTAATTATTGTTATCATGTATGTATTTAACAATTACACTTTGATAGACAAGATGAGCTAGATTCAACCGTTTTCGCAATTTCCGAAAAGGAACAAAACGGAGCATAAAATTGCCAGAAGCTGGAAGAAGAGCAGGCGGGAACCAGATGAATTTCAGGCTTCCTAGGCTATCCCCGCGTAATGAATGCATTTTAATCAAACTCGAGGCTTCTTTTAAATGATAAATGATACGAACTCTGCTATCATAGATTCATTATTCCTGGAAAAGATTATGATAATGATATGATGGTCACAATCTTGAGGACGGAAGGCACATGTTGAAAATCGCTTCTTGTTTGATAGCCAGGAAATTGGAAACAACTGCTACATACAGCCGAGTTGCACATTGAAAATATTGCGGCACCGGCTTGATTAATAGAATCTGGTATGGTAAGATATAAAATTTACAGCTTATTTTAACAATATTGCATTTTAAAACATATTGACTTTGTGATTTTTCACGGATTTTGGTAAAACGTTGTAGAAACATTCATTTGTTCAAAAATGACAAGAATATGCAAAATACTTCAGTCTTTTGTACTTCATGTGAATTTTTCCTAGCCCGATTTTTCTTTATATGCCCACAAAGCCGCAAATTATGTAAATATTCGACTTTCTTTTAATTTTTCCATTTTAATTTAAGGATTTTTGTAGAGGTAATTAAAAAAAAACATACGAGAAAACACTCTGTCTTAAGGGGTTATATCTACCTGAACGCATCGAAAAAACGTTTTTTTAGGAATATTTTTAGGTTGTACAAACTTAACAATTAAATAAATAAAAATGGCATATTATTTATTGATCATTGATGTTTGTAAAACAATTAAAAGATAATAATTATAAAAAAATATAATATAATATAATGATATTTTGGATGGTCCTACTGTTGGGTCGGCATGGTGGGCATGATAACTTGAAAAATTTTCAATATTTTTAATAATGTTTCTCTAAAAGCTTCAGAATATTTTTCTCTGTTATATTTGTTAAAAAGTTTTTTTTTATAAACACGTAAACACCAAAATTTTGCACGAAAAGCAGTAATTTGAAATCAGGTTGTCATAAAAATTAAAATAAAAAGAGATAGAGAAAATTATTCTGAAGCGTGTAAAAAAAACAATATTAAAAAATATTGAAAATTATTCGAGTTATTTATCATGCCCGAAATTGAGGAGACATTTATTCAATAAGACCTTCTAAAAAAATGTTATTACATATCTTATATTTTTATACATTTTAAATTGTTTCTCAAACATCAATAATCAACATATCGAAAAACATGTTAAAGTGACTTCAGTCGTTTTGGCAAATAATTTAATGATATTTTATATTAGCAGTTATAAAACTAAGAGCTTTAACACCCAATTAAAATAATTAAAATAAATTGAGTGTGAGGAATAAAGTGTTTTATAGATTTTCTCTGCGGATAGATAAGTTAATAGAGACTGTTAGATTTAATACACTTTTTTGCATAACATAATAAAGCTATAATAGTTTACTTGATTTTATGTTCACTTAATTTTAAAGCAGTAATAGCTATAGTGAAAAAGATTTTCGAAGAGGCATCATTAAAATCCGCACTAATGACAATTGTTATCGTAAAAGGAGTAAATATTTCAGTTTTGCACAATTTTATTGTTTTTATTGTTGTGATAGATTTAACAATGGATTTTATGTTTATACATTTATTAGCTAAATATGTACTCAACTCATTTTTGTAAATTAGGTAATAATAGCTAGAGAATAATCAGTGTTATATTTTAAAACTTTCAATGAGAATCTTTTAAACTTATTTAATTGAGGAGGATATTGCGAATACAATTCGGGGAGAATTTGATTTATTAAATGTTTAACTACTTTTAGATATCTACTATAAATTTCTAACTTTTCTTTGAAATGAAATACTTTCTTCCAACTAGTTCTAAAAACATTTCGCATTCTATCGAAACAAAAACACGAATGAGGATCATTTGCAAAATATGTAGTCATATTCTAATATGATTCCACCAATTACTAGACCACTTAAGCAAGAAATGTTAAAATTTACGGTGAACAAATCAATTAAATGTTTTATATTTACAAGTTTTACAATCTATAGATGTTACATTAAAGAACTTTTATAAAATGTTCGTGTTTTCGCTACCAGTATAAGTTAAAATAATATAAAAACTATTTTTGCGATTATACAATTGGAACTTTATAAAACATTTAATCACAGCTTGGAGAACCCTTGAATGGTATATAAAATATCAAGTAGACTTATAATATCTAATTTTTCTAACGATCTACATTGTATAGCTCTCTGGAAATCATATTCAGAGAGGTGTGCCAACCGAATGTATCATTAATTATTAATGGTGAAAACAATGAACCTTACTTCATACGAAATCGAATGATTCGAGACATGATTTTTTCCCATTTGTAAGAAGGCCAAAAATCGGAACAAAAACGTCCATTCCTTTCTTTTGAATCGCCTACTTAAAATGCGTCCATTATTTTGGCTCCCATCAATCTAACCATTTTTGGATTTTGCGCAATTCGTGTAACTCATATGTAGCAGCACATTCGATTTTATTTATTTTTAATCCCACTCAATGGTTCCTTTAAGTCGTTATTCGCACTCTCTTAACAAGACCATTCCACGGATGCCTTACTGGATTCGGGAATCTTCCTGGATTTTGTTTTGGGCCCTTTTTATTTCTGGTCATTTTGAAAGTCGAATAACTGCCTCATCTCGTCGACTGTAAAGGACAATGTCCTCCTTTGTTGGCAAAGGCTTAAAGTTCGGGTGTACTCGAATTGGTTGTAAGGGACGTGGTGGTGTCGCTACAAAGGAAATCAACCGACTACTCTTCTTTTGATGTGCGACAAGTCGAGTTTTTGATTGATTTCAAGACATTTGGAAATAACAAAAATAAAGATGATAAATACGGCTGAAAATCTTGCGGTGAGTTACGCTGTGTCACGTTCGGTTTGCAGCCAAATATTTTGGCTTTTTCGCGGACAGCATGAAAGATTCACTTGAGTTAAACGAGAATTATAAAAGCAAATAAAATCATTTCCTACTTTATTTTATTTGCTATACAGCATTTTTGTTCGCCCTTTCTTCAATCTTTGGTTTTTTTCAAGGCTCAATTAAATCAATTAGCAATGAAAATATTACCATCAGTTAAAGATTTGACGACCAGAAATCGTAAAAGAGCCGTAAAATATTTCTGCTGCTTTTTGTGGCGGAATATTACCGCTTCCCGATTTACAGATTGCATGTATATATTTAACTGGTAAAATGCTCTGAGCGACTAAAAGCAATAGGCTCTGTTTGCATAAATTAAGTCATAAAAGTTAAGGCCTACAAAAAAGTAACAGTCATTAACCTTAACTTTAATTAAAGTCATAAAGAAGACCGTTTGCAACTTTGTTGATCAGCCTCTCCGACATATGCGCCAAAGGAGAAGGTGGCATAAATTCAACAATTCAATAATTTTAATGAAGATTTTACAACCATATGCCTCAAATTAACTTAGCTACTATTTTTAAGTGTTATAGCTAACATGATGTTTATACTTTATGAATTTAACCCCTTAACCCCAACGAAACGCTTACTTGAGTTGGCTCTTTGGCTTCTTTAACATTAATAAAGAAAAGCGGACGATTTGCTGCCACAAATCAATAAAATTAAATTATAAACTATATTTTTAATTAAAGTAATCAAAGAAAGATTAATATTGGGGCTATTATTGTAATCGACTATGTTCAAGGTAGTGCAACTCCGAACTCATAGGTAATTGAGATGATCTGATTTAGTTAAAACGCTGTATTTAAATTTTTTTTTCAAGCGTGCATAATTTATTATAATGTGTTGGTGCTGTCAGTTTTCGAACATTTTTATTCATTTTACTTTATGACTGAAATATTCAAGAATATGTTTGATTCAAATAATGCTAAATATCTCGGCTCTAATCTTCATTCTAATTGACCACAGGTCAACATCAAATTTGCGCCCGAACAAATAACAAAGCTTTTCTAGGGTTTTTTTTCCGTAGATTACGAATTCGAAAATAAAAATACTCAATTTTCTTCCGTTTTTAGTAAAAATAGGGTTAAAAAGTGAAAAAGGCTGTATGGCAAAACCATTTATAAAAAATTATAGAAATAAGTTGCATTTGTTATTCCTCGCTACAAACTTCAATGAAGAACCTTTATTTTTTAATAATTTTTCAAAACTTGGAAAAATACTGTCTACAAAATCTATATTATTACTATGTACCAACTTAGAAACCCAAACTTTGTAGGTTAAGGTTACGTTTTGATTATTTTGATGCATGACAAATAAAAAAATAATGAAATAAATCCAGGCACAAGAAATAATTTTGTTTTGTAGACTGGTGTGCTGAATATTAAAAACACTATCTAATGTTCATAAAATCCTGTCTGCCTAAGGCTAGAATTTATTTACTTATCCATAACCATACATATGTATATGAAAACACATTTTTATTAATTTTTAATGTTGTTGAAAGTTAGTTAAATTACATTTTTTATATACGGATATTCTTGCCTTTGTGTTATTTTTAAATATAAATCTTTGCTGAAATTAAGATTGAAAGCTCCTGTAATAAGTTTACGAAGCTAAAGAGTTTATGGTTTTATATGTAGGGGAAGCCCGGTGCAAAGCGGATAGGCGGAACTTGTCTCTTAGAAGGTGGAAAGAGTGACAGTCGGCTGATGCCATGACAATTGTAAAAGCTATCCTATTACATTTGTCCTTATTTTTTGGACAATTAAATAATTTTGTGTGTTTTATTGCAAATTTCGATAGGTAAGTAGCCTGATTATCATTAGCAATTTTTCCTTAAATGAAGTGAAATTGTTTTTATAAAAACTACTCTATTGGTGTCTAACATTTATCGGTTTTTGATCATGCTCATTTCAATGTCGTTAGGGCAAAGTGGATGGCGATTGTATCATATTATATTACTTTGCTTTTTACGAAGCTTTTATCTATATACATAAACCTTATGTTCAAAAAAATAAATACATCTAGCTAAACTAACACGTCTCCATTTTTTTCTGGCAGTGATTGAATTCAGCCAATATATTATTATATAAATATAATAGCAATTACCTAGGCTGTTGCACTCCTCTATGTCATCCATGTATAAACGTTCGATGTGTAAATAATGTGCAAATAATTTTACCTTAGTGTACTATTTATTTTTTGGTCATAGGTGTATTGTATACATATATGGAATATAACGAATCTTGTGGACACGATAGAAACCGTATTTCTTAATCTATTTTGATCAAGCTTCGCCTGTACGTTTATCCCGCTAATATCTCGGCTAAGTTCGTAAATAGGCTGAATCGGTCAAAGGGGCGGGGATATAGGGGCTACGCAAGTTATATAAAAATGATTTGGAACCGATATCTTTCGTATTTCTTAACCACTATTGACCAAACTTAACATACACATTTACAACATGTAGTTTTAAGTCGTGTATAAAAACGGTGGATATAGGTCAATGGGGTGAGGGGGACAACACCAGTTTCTAAAAATGATTATGTTACTACGATAATTGCTCCATTTCGTAATGGATTTTGATCCAACTTTGCGTATGCCTTTATTGGCTTGATATCTAGGTCGTATTAAAAAATTGTGGAGTTTGGGGAGGGGAGTGGAAGACTTTTATGTATATTTCTTAATCGATTTTGATTAAACTTGGCTAACATATTCTCCATGTCAATATCTCAGCTATATTGGCAAATGGGATGAATCGATAAAGGGGGTGGTGAATTCAGCATTACATTCCCGTTTGTAAAATCATTTTTACCACATTGAAATCTACCTCTTCCTTCTGGCTGCCGCCGAAAGTTCTTTTTTTTCAAGATGGTTTTTAAATACAAACGTAAAACTGATCAAAGCAAACGGACAGAGGCTAACCTAAAATGCGGCATGGATACAATAAATGCTAAAAGAATGACCATTGCAACATTGCAACGACATATGAAATCAGCAAACTATAAAAAAGGTTGGAAAGGTTCATTTCTGTTTTTACCACAGATCGAGAATATAAGTTATGTAATTACTTGAAAGAGCTAAATAAGTCGAGTAAAGCAGTTAACTCTTTACCCAAGGGGATCGGGCAAAACGGATAGTTCCTTGTGCTTTAGTTTTTGTTCCACAGAAGTTTGAATGGTTCAGTTCACTTGGTTTTGCTTACTTTGTTTCAAGGTGGATTATATTTAGAGGATTTTAATAAAGAAAACAATTTCTGTTCTCAACTTTAAGTGTGTCTTTTTTCTTGTCCAACCTTCCGTTTTTCCCGGGCTTCCCCTACTTTTCTGGTCGTTAAATGTAATTAAAATTATTTGTTGTCTTCTGTAACCAAATACTGGTAAATACGACCTCTAGGTAATTACAAATGCAGCAGTTTTAATGGTTATATAGTAATAGCATAAATGAATTTCGAGGATAATAGTCAGATGAGGAAGAAAATCAATCATATATCAACGGAAAAAATTGAACATTACACTGGTTAGCATGAAAAACAAATATTTTTGCATTTTTCATTCTGAAAAGTATTAAGTCCACCTAATGAACATTTAATCGTGCATTACAAATGTAACCTGTAGGTAAATGAAATGTACCTATATAGTGACTTAACCATCGTCAGAAGATTCTTGTGTAACTCCAACGATGATTAATTGCCTTTTACACATTTATTCAAGTTTAATGAAGTCGATATTCCAAAGGTTATGTGTTTCTGCTATAAATTTTTATTCGAAATGTTGTTAAAGTTGACTATGTTTACTTGAAGCTGATAAATTTGGCTATGATTACAAACCATGTAAAGTTCGTATCTTTTGTCATTATCATCTACATCAAATTTTTCTAATGGTATTCGTAATTACCCTACTATACCCTACTAGAGGAGAGGTAGGGTAATTACGAACTAGTGATGAGAAAAACAAGAACAAGGCCAAGACTTTGATAAACTTGGTATTGGTCTTGGATCTTGCAGCAATGGAGTTAGTCTTGGTCTTGGTCTTGGTCTCGTCTATTAAGTCTTGGTTTCGTTCGCAAGACTTTTGCAGTCTTGTATTTGCATACCCAAATATTTTATTTTATACAATTTATTTACTCGTATATCGGAAGTATCTTGCAAGTAAAACGATAAAATTACTTTCAGCTTCTTACACCGTCTAAGTAGTCAACAAACAAACAAGAAAAAAAATATATAGAGAAAAATGATAAAGTTTTTTGATCGAACTAGTTATTAAAGTAATCTCCTTATTTCCTTCTTTTTTGACTATTGATCGATGTGGAATTCATTTCACGGAAACTGTTTATCAATTTAAACTGGAAAAAATCCTAGAGTTGAAAACAAGTTTCTGGCACCGTCAGATCCGAAATTCTTTAGATATGCTATTTTGCTAAAAATATTTATCTACAGTAGCGCTCAAGCAAACTGCACCACCCATAAATTTTATGATTTCCTTCAATTCTTCGAAGTAAATATCAGGTACCCCTATATTTTCTACCTGGTTAGTATAAAAGAGGATGAACCAATTCTTTCTACGTCATTTGGTTATAAGAAACAACTAAATAAAATAATATTTTTGATTTGGATCAGCAACGTATAGATAGAAATAAACAAGTTTCTGGAGCTTAATTCACCCCGGTGTACCGATTCTATAAGGGTTCTGCTGGTACGGAATCCTAAAAAACTATGTATATAATAATTCTGTAATGTTTTGATATATCTTTTTCAAGTAGAAAAAAATAAATAAATAAAAAAATATGTGAATTAAATTTTTTTAATAATAAAATTGGGGCTTTTTTGAATTTGTTTTGTATATAATACTTACTTAAAACCGATTCTAAAATTCAGAAATTTATGTTGAATGTAGAAAATCGTCATAGGATGGAATGGATATTTTTTTAATTGTTAATTATTTTTGTCTTAATAAATGACTTCATTCAAATGTAAGACGTGTTTACTAAAAGTGGATAGGAAATCTTGGTCTTGGTCTTGCAAATCGAGTCTTGGTCTTGGTCTTGGTCTTGGTCTCGGTCTTGCAAGTCGTGTGTTGAGCTTGCTACCGCATTTTTTGCAAGACTAAGACTGAATTTGCTCATGACTATTATGAACAAGTATTAAGTTTGATAATTTATATATAATAGTTTAATTTGTATGGAAGGATTCTATTGGTATACATGATTTTATTACGAATTATGTCATCTTTCCATAAATTAACAGTTAAAAATATTTGTTTGAAAAATATTTATGATGTACGTACATATGTAAATGTAAGCTAACAAAACAGATTTTTTTATTTTTGTCCCATATATCGTAGAAAGAAAGTTATTAGCTATATTTTTCAAATTTAAATTCTGTGTGAGATAATTTAAAAAATTGCATAAATGTTTTAATTATGGAAAAATTGAGTTATTAGAACATTACCTTTTGACTGCCTCCTCCAGTTTTTGTAAATATTCCCACAACACAATAAACCCTTATAGTGCGCATTTATCATTTAACGCTTTTCTTATAAATTATAACGCTCATTTTGGCTAATCTATTTTCGTACAGAATGTATGATCGCAGAATGCCTTCTTGCAAAATATCAGAACAAGACAATCCTGAATTGAATTTTTTAATTCATCCTACAACAATACATAATAAATAAAAAATCGTACAAATAGGAGATTTTTATCGGGTTTTTTGCATTTCTCTAATTTCTGCAATTAAAACCGAGTATTTAACGGCAAAAAACCTGCCCTATCGGCGATATTTAAGAATTTCGTTTTTTTACCTATTGATTTTTACTAGCTGCTGAGCCGTGAAATAATAAGAAATCGTACAAATAGGAGATTTTTATCGGGTTTTTTGCATTTCTCTAATTTCTGCAATTAAAACCGAGTATTTAACGGCAAAAAACTAGCCCTATCGGTGATATTTAAGAATTTCGTTTTTTTACCTATTGATTTTTACTAGCTGCTGAGCCGTAAAAAAATAAAAAATCGTACAAATAGGAGATTTTTATCGGGTTTTTTGCATTCCTCTAATTTCTGCAATTGAAACCGAGTATTTAACGGCAAAAAACTAGCCCTATCGGCGATATTTAAGAATTTCGTTTTTTTACCTATTGATTTTTACTAGCTGCTGAGCCGTAAAATAATAAAACATCGTACAAATAGGAGATTTTTATCGGGTTTTTTGCATTTCTCTAATTTCTGCAATTCAAACCGAGTATTTAACGGCAAAAAACTAGCCCTATCGGCGATATTTAAGAGTTTCGTTTTTTTACCTATTGATTTTTACTAGCTGCTGAGCCGTAAAATAATAAAAAATCGTACAAATAGGAGATTTTTACCGGGTTTTTTGCATTTCTTTAATTTCTGCAATTAAAACCGAGTATTTAATGGCAAAGAACTAGCCCTAGCGGCGATATTTAAGAATTTCGTTTTTTTACCTATTGATTTTTACTAGCTGCTGAGCCGTAAAATAATAAAAAATCGTACAAATAGGAGATTTTTATCGGGTTTTTTGCATTTCTCTAATTTCTGCAATTCAAACCGAGTATTTAACGGCAAAAAACTAGCCCTAGCGGCGATATTTAAGAATTTCGTTTTTTTACCAATTGATTTTTACTAGCTGCTGAGCCGTAAAATAATAAAAAATCGTACAAATAGGAGATTTTTATCGGGTTTTTTGCATTTCTCTAATTTCTGCAATTCAAACCGAGTATTTAACGGCAAAGAACTAGCCCTAGCGGCGATATTTAAGAATTTCGTTTTTTTACCTATTGAGTTTTACTAGCTGCTGAGCCGTAAAATAATAAAAAATCGTACAAATAGGAGATTTTTATCGGGTTTTTTGCATTTCTCTAATTTCTGCAATTCAAACCGAGTATTTAACGGCAAAGAACTAGCCCTAGCGGCGATATTTAAGAATTTCGTTTTTTTACCTATTGATTTTTACTAGCTGCTGAGCCGTAAAATAATAAAAAATCGTAGAAATAGGAGATTTTTATCGGGTTTTTTGCATTTCTCTAATTTCTGCAATTAAAACCGAGTATTTAACGGCAAAAAACTAGCCCTATCGGCGATATGTAAGAATTTCGTTTTTTTACCTATTGATTTTTACTAGCTGCTGAGCCGTAAAATAATAAAAAATCGTACAAATAGGAGATTTTTATCGGGTTTTTTGCATTTCTCTAATTTCTGCAATTAAAGCCGAGTATTTAACAGCAAAAAACTAGCCCTATCGGCGGTGTGGCGAACGTGAACGTTACATATTTTGAAATACCAATCTAAATTTAATTTATTGTGTTGATGTGTGAGACTGGTCAGTAGTTTTATATTAGAATCAGTTTTACTGTAGTTCTTGTTAAAGTATATTTTCAATCGAAGTAGTAAAAATATTGTAGTAGCTTGGAAATAGTTTTTGTTTGAGAAAAAATAGTTTAGTGTAGAAAGCGAAGAATTGTAATTCGGGCGGAATACTTTTTCACTAGAAGTTTTATTTAAAATAAATAATTCAACAACTCAAAGCAATTATCTTTTTATTTCCTTGCGAACAAGTAGTGAGTCCCATTGGATACACTACAACTGGTGACCCCGACAACAAAACCCAGTTTTCACACAAAAGTGCATCGACTGAAAGGTGTAGGGAAGTGTTGTGTTGTGGAGAAATTCGAGGCCAGTGAAAAGGCTGGAGAAAGGCAGGAAAGTGCTTACGCTGGTTCGACCTGTTCCAACATCTATAGAGTTTCACCTAGACAGCGCAGAATACTGCCAAGCCCAGTTCAAATAAACCTCCAAAAGAGCTTATACGCTCCAGCGCTTAAAATTCCGCAATTGTATCGCAAACATCAACAAAAAAAAAAAAAAAAAAGCAAAACAAAAACAAGGCAGAAGAAAAGCAGCAAAGAAATATATATAATTCAGTTATTAAAGTTGAATGAATTGTACACTACACTATCCTCGCACATTTTAATTTGTAAATTGCTCGCCACGAAAAGCGCTGCCGTCTTCACAAGTGAGCCTGCAAAAGAGAAAAAAAAAAAAAAAAATCATCAAACTATCAAGAAAGAAAAACGAAACAACTTCAAGAAAGAAGATCGAGACAACCAAGGCAACTCAACAAAGAAAAATCAGGGAGTAGTTCTTTTTATGCTTATAGAATTTTAGACGCTATTTTAGTTATTGTTCATTAATTGTTAACCTTTTTCACACATTCCGCGTTCTCTATCGAAATGAATCAAAGTGGTGATTTCGTTCAAGTCTCCGTTACCGGCAACGAGAGTGTTAGTTCTGTTTCGCCAAAGAACACTCTCCCTTCCGTATCCGCGATTGGTGTCACAGTTTCCCCTTTTTGGAAAACGGCACCTAAATTTTGGTTTAAACGTTTGGAAGCTCAATTTGACCTCAACAGAATTTCAACAGAATCCACTAAATTCAATTATGCTCTTTCCTCGTTAGATGAGGATATGATTCATCTAATTACTGACATTTTGAACAATCCACATCCAACACAGCCTTACTCGCAACTAAAAGAAACTTTAATATCTCGATTAACTGCCAGTGAATCCGCGAAATTGAATCGTCTTCTTGGTGACATTGTTTTAGGAGATCGTTCTCCATCGCAGTTCCTCCGAGAGATGAAAGAACTGTCTAATGGTAATCTAACGGACGACATTCTGAAGACTCTTTGGATGCAAAGATTGCCCGAGAACATGAGATCGATTCTCTCGTGTAATACAGGCACTCTAAGTGATTTGGCTAAGTGCGCAGATAAAATTTCGGAAATGACTAACAAGCCATCAATTTTCGCTTGTACATCTTCACAACAAGACAATTCACTTGTTTCACATCTCACTTCACAGATGTTAGCCTTGACTAAACAAGTTCAAGATCTGACTTTTGAGGTAAAATCTCTTAAAAGAGATAGATCGTTAAGTCGATCTTCAAATCGTTCTTCTTCGTCAAATTTTTCTTTTAGCCGTTCCAGATATAAGACCAAACCAAATTCGCAATCTATTAAACATCCGGATTGGTGTTGGTACCATTTCAAATTCCAAAATAACGCAAAAAAGTGTGTACAACCATGTTCGTTTAATTCTTCAAACTTACAAAAAAACTAAATCGCATTTCATCAATGGCGACAGATGTTAAGCGCGAACTTACTAGTCGCCTACATATTTTCGACAAATCCACTAATTCTTATTATTTGATAGACACTGGAGCCGACATTTCAGTCATTCCTGCAACTAAATCAAACAAATTATTACCATCAGCTTTACAACTAACAGCAGCAAATTCGTCAATCATAAATACTTATGGTAAAAAAATTCTTACCTTGGATCTTGGACTCCGAAGAAATTTCCAATGGAAATTTTTAATTGCAGATGTGGACAAACCTATTTTAGGTGCTGATTTTTTGTGTCATTTCAAATTAATTGTCGATTTGTCTAAAAGAATCCTATTGGATCCTCTCACAAATCTAACTTCAAATGGTAAACTTTACTCAGCTCCATCCTCAACCTTATCGGTACTTCTCAAACCTTCTTTGAATGAAGAGATTCAGAAATTGCTTAAGGAATTTCACAATATCACCATTGATACAAATTTTTCGAAACCAGTAAAACATCCAATTACACACCAAATCAAAACTATTGGCCCTCCAATTTTCTCTAAAGTTCGCAGATTATCTCCTGAAAAACTTTTGATTGCTAAAAAGGAGTTCGACTTCTTACTCAATCAAGGAATCTGCAGGCCCTCTAACAGTTGTTGGTCATCTCCATTACATATGGTTCCGAAACCAAATGGAGAATGGAGACCTTGTGGCGACTACCGACGTCTAAATTCAGTGACAATCCCCGACAGATACCCAATACCTTTAATCCACGATTTTGCTTTCCACCTTCAGAATTGCAAAATATTTTCAACTTTGGATTTAGCAAAAGCATACCATCAAATTCCTGTAGAACCCGAAGATATCCCTAAAACTGCAATATGTACACCTTTCGGCTTATTTGAATTCACTCGAATGACTTTCGGCCTCTGCAATGCTGCACAATCTTTTCAAAGGTTTATCCACTCAGTTTTACAGGATTTACAATTCTGTTTCGTCTATCTAGATGATATTTTAATAGCATCAAATTCTGAACAACAACATCTAGACCACCTTCGCCAAATTTTCCAACGTTTTCAACAACATGGTTTAATTATCAACATTGAGAAATGTAACTTTATGAAATCGGAAGTAAAGTTTCTTGGTCATATATTAAATGCTGAAGGCATTAAGCCTACTCCTGAGAAAGTGGAAACCATCTCAAACTTCAAAAAACCTTCAACAGTGAAGGAATTGAGACGTTTCCTTGGAATGGTAAATTTTTACCGTCGTTTCCTTCCTCATGCAGCCGCACATCAATTACTCCTAAACAAATTTCTTACAGGAAACAAAAAAGATGGTTCAAAACAAATTAACTGGACACTTGAAACAATCAAGGCATTCGAAAATATTAAATCCCAGTTAACCCAAATTACTCTTTTAGCATTCCCAAACAATAACGCCCAACTTGGCTTATTTGTAGATGCATCCGATAACGCAATCGGAGCGGCTCTAAATCAAAGAGTTAACGACAATTGGCAACCTCTTGGTTTCTTTTCAGTGAAATTAAGTCTTGGGCAATCTAAATACAGCGCTTATGATCGTGAGTTGCTAGCGGTATACAAAGGAATAAAGTATTTTCGGTATCATCTTGAAGGAAGAAATTTTATAATTTTTACGGATCATAAACCCCTTACTTTCGCTCTAAAACAAAACCCAGAAAAGGCATCGCCCAGACAAGCAAGGCATTTGGATTATATTAGTCAATTCTCAACAGACATCAGACATATTTCCGGTAAGGACAATATCGTCGCAGATGCATTATCTCGTCTTGAAGAGATACATTTACCTTCCTCGATTGATTTCGAAGCTATAGCTACCGCTCAAGAGTCCGATAGCCAGCTTAAAAATCTTTTGGAAAAAAGCTCTTATAAATTTTCCAAATTACCAGTCTTGGGAAGTAACAAACAAATTTACTGTGAAGAATCTAAATCTCATAAAAGACCTTTTATCCCAGAAGCCTTTCGTCTACAAATCTTTAACTCAATTCATAATTTGTCCCACCCTAGCATTCGAGCAACAAACAAGATGATTACATCAAAATATTTTTGGCCCTCGATGAATAAAGATGCTAACAATTGGAGTCGCAGTTGTTTGGCTTGTCAAAGAAATAAAATTTCTCGTCATGTCAAAAACCCATTTGGCTCATTTCCAATAACATCAAATAGATTCGAAACTATTCATATGGACATCATCGGCCCTTTACCTCCATCACATGGTTTCAGATATTGTCTCACCATAATAGATCGTTTTACGCGATGGCCTGAGGCAATACCTTTAACCAACATTTCAGCCGTAGATTGTGCTGAAGCTCTTTGCCACAACTGGATTTGTAGATTCGGTGTTCCCAAAATTATAGTCACCGATCAGGGACGTCAATTCGAATCAACGCTTTTTAAAGAACTAGCTAAACTTTTAGGAATAAAACACAATCGCACTACACCGTATCATCCACAGTCGAATGGTTTTCTCGAACGATGGCACAGATCACTCAAAACCGCAATCAAAACATATCAGACAGACTCTTGGTCTGATGTTTTACCTTTAGTTTTATTTGGCCTTAGAACAGCATTTCGTGAGGAATTTATCGCAACTCCAGCTGAATTGCTTTATAGTCAAGCTTTAAGACTTCCTGGAGATTTTATTGAGACAAATGCTCCCGGCTTTCAACATAGCATTTTCGTTAGTCATTTACGAGATCTTTTTGATAAAATCCGTCCAATACAAGCTTCCAACCATTCAAAGGAGAAGTTTTTCAAATTTAAAGATTTAGAGGATTGTTCTCACGTTCTAGTACGCAACGATGCATCAAAAGGTAATTTTCGTAGTTGTTATGAGGGACCTTTTCCGGTCGTATCACGGCATCAACATTACTATGTTATCAAAATTAAAAATAAAAATGTTAACGTTTCTTTAAACAAATTGAAACCTTATTTTTCTTCAATGGAAGACCAATGCAGTAATAATAATCAATCCTCACTTTCTACGATAGAGCAAAATAACATTTCGAATCTTACGAAGGTCCAGCCAGCGTCTGGTAAATCTAAAAGAGTCCATTGGCCAGCGTCCATGGAATTTGTTTCATTTTGAAAAGCAAATACAACTTACACTAACAATAACACAAATATAAAAGTTGAACTTCCTGCATATGAAATTAAAGTCATTTTAAATTTCGCTCCTTTTGCAAATCGCTGGAAGGGGAGTGATGTGGCGAACGTGAACGTTACATATTTTGAAATACCAATCTAAATTTAATTTATTGTGTTGATGTGTGAGACTGGTCAGTAGTTTTATATTAGAATCAGTTTTACTGTAGTTCTTGTTAAAGTATATTTTCAATCGAAGTAGTAAAAATATTGTAGTAGCTTGGAAATAGTTTTTGTTTGAGAAAAAATAGTTTAGTGTAGAAAGCGAAGAATTGTAATTCGGGCGGAATACTTTTTCACTAGAAGTTTTATTTAAAATAAATAATTCAACAACTCAAAGCAATTATCTTTTTATTTCCTTGCGAACAAGTAGTGAGTCCCATTGGATACACTACAGGCGGTATTTAAGAATTTCGTTTTTTACCTATTGATTTTTACTAGCTGCTGAGCTGTAAAATAATAAAAAGTCGTACAAATAGGAGATTTTAATCGGGTTTTTTGCATTTCTCTAATTTCTGCAATTAAAACCGAGTATTTAACGGCAAAAAACTAGCCCTATCGGCGATATTTAAGAATTTCGTTTTTTTACCTATTGATTTTTACTAGCTGCTGAGCCGTAAAATAATAAAAAATCGTACAAATAGGAGATTTTTATCAGGTTTTTTGCATTTCTCTAATTTCTGCAATTAAAACCGAGTATTTAACGCCAAAAAACTAGCCCTATCGGCGATATTTAAGAATTTCGTTTTTTTACCTATTGATTTTTACTAGCTGCTGAGCCGTAAAATAATAAAAAATCGTACAAATAGGAGATTTTTATCGGGTTTTTTGCATTTCTCTAATTTCTGCAATTCAAACCGAGTATTTAACGGCAAAAAACTAGCCCTATCGGCGATATTTAAGAGTTTCGTTTTTTTACCTATTGATTTTTACTAGCTGCTGAGCCGTAAAATAATAAAAAATCGTACAAATAGGAGATTTTTACCGGGTTTTTTGCATTTCTCTAATTTCTGCAATTAAAACCGAGTATTTAATGGCAAAGAACTAGCCCTAGCGGCGATATTTAAGAATTTCGTTTTTTTACCTATTGATTTTTACTAGCTGCTGAGCCGTAAAATAATAAAAAATCGTACAAATAGGAGATTTTTATCGGGTTTTTTGCATTTCTCTAATTTCTGCAATTCAAACCGAGTATTTAACGGCAAAAAACTAGCCCTAGCGGCGATATTTAAGAATTTCGTTTTTTTACCAATTGATTTTTACTAGCTGCTGAGCCGTAAAATAATAAAAAATCGTACAAATAGGAGATTTTTATCGGGTTTTTTGCATTTCTCTAATTTCTGCAATTCAAACCGAGTATTTAACGGCAAAGAACTAGCCCTAGCGGCGATATTTAAGAATTTCGTTTTTTTACCTATTGAGTTTTACTAGCTGCTGAGCCGTAAAATAATAAAAAATCGTACAAATAGGAGATTTTTATCGGGTTTTTTGCATTTCTCTAATTTCTGCAATTCAAACCGAGTATTTAACGGCAAAGAACCAGCCCTAGCGGCGATATTTAAGAATTTCGTTTTTTTACCTATTGATTTTTACTAGCTGCTGAGCCGTAAAATAATAAAAAATCGTAGAAATAGGAGATTTTTATCGGGTTTTTTGCATTTCTCTAATTTCTGCAATTAAAACCGAGTATTTAACGGCAAAAAACTAGCCCTATCGGCGATATGTAAGAATTTCGTTTTTTTACCTATTGATTTTTACTAGCTGCTGAGCCGTAAAATAATAAAAAATCGTACAAATAGGAGATTTTTATCGGGTTTTTTGCATTTCTCTAATTTCTGCAATTAAAGCCGAGTATTTAACAGCAAAAAACTAGCCCTATCGGCGGTATTTAAGAATTTCGTTTTTTACCTATTGATTTTTACTAGCTGCTGAGCTGTAAAATAATAAAAAGTCGTACAAATAGGAGATTTTAATCGGGTTTTTTGCATTTCTCTAATTTCTGCAATTAAAACCGAGTATTTAACGGCAAAAAACTAGCCCTATCGGCGATATTTAAGAATTTCGTTTTTTTACCTATTGATTTTTACTAGCTGCTGAGCCGTAAAATAATAAAAAATCGTACAAATAGGAGATTTTTATCGGGTTTTTTGCATTTCTCTAATTTCTGCAATTCAAACCGAGTATTTAACGGCAAAAAACTAGCCCTATCGGCGATATTTAAAAGTTTCGTTTTTTACCTATTGATTTTTACTAGCTGCTGAGCCGTAAAATAATAAAAAATCGTACAAATAGGAGATTTTTATCGGGTTTTTTGCATTTCTCTAATTTCTGCAATTAAAACCGAGTATTTAACGGCAAAAAATTAGCCCTATCGGCGATATTTAAGAATTTCGTTTTTTTACCTATTGGTTTTTACTAGCTGCTGAGCCGTAAAATAATAAAAAATCGTACAAATAGGAGATTTTTATCGGTTTTTTTGCATTTCTCTAATTTCTGCAATTAAAACCGAGTATTTAACGGCATAAAACTAGCCCTATCGGCGATATTTAAGAATTTCGTTTTTTTACCTATTGATTTTTACTAGCTGCTGAGCCGTAAAATAATAAAAAATCGTACAAATAGGAGATTTTTATCGGGTTTTTTGCATTTCTCTAATTTCTGCAATTCAAACCGAGTATTTAACGGCAAAAAACTAGCCCTATCGGCGATATTTAAAAGTTTCGTTTTTTACCTATTGATTTTTACTAGCTGCTGAGCCGTAAAATAATAAAAAATCGTACAAATAGGAGATTTTTATCGGGTTTTTTGCATTTTTCTAATTTCTGCAATTAAAACCGAGTATTTAACGGCAAAAAATTAGCCCTATCGGCGATATTTAAGAATTTCGTTTTTTTACCTATTGATTTTTACTAGCTGCTGAGCCGTAAAATAATAAAAAATCGTACAAATAGGAGATTTTTATCGGGTTTTTTGCATTTCTCTAATTTCTGCAATTCAAACCGAGTATTTAACGGCAAAAAATTAGCCCTATCGGCGATATTTAAGAATTTCGTTTTTTTACCTATTGATTTTTACTAGCTGCTGAGCCGTAAAATAATAAAAAATCGTACAAATAGGAGATTTTTATCGGGTTTTTTGCATTTCTCTAATTTCTGCAATTCAAACCGAGTATTTAACGGCAAAAAACTAGCCCTATCGGCGATATTTAAGAATTTCGTTTTTTTACTTATTGATTTTTACTAGCTGCTGAGCCGTAAAATAATAAAAAATCGTACAAATAGGAGATTTTTATCGGGTTTTTTGCATTTCTCTAATTTCTGCAATTAAAACCGAGTAATTAACGGCAAAAAATTAGCCCTATCGGCGATATTTAAGAATTTCGTTTTTTTACCTATTGATTTTTACTAGCTGCTGAGCCGTAAAATAATAAAAAATCGTACAAATAGGAGATTTTTATCGGGTTTTTTGCATTTCTCTAATTTCTGTAATTCAAACCGAGTATTTAACGGCAAAAAACTAGCCCTATCGGCGATATTTAAGAGTTTCGTTTTTTTACCTATTGATTTTTACTAGCTGCTGAGCCGTAAAATAATAAAAAAGCGTACAAATAGGAGATTTTTATCGGGTTTTTTGCATTTCTCTAATTTCTGCAATTAAAACCGAGTATTTAACGGCAAAAAACTAGCCCTATCGGCGATATTTAAGAATTTCGTTTTTTTACCTATTGATTTTTACTAGCTGCTGAGCCGTAAAATAATAAAAAATCGTACAAATAGGAGATTTTTATCGGGTTTTTTGCATTTCTCTAATTTCTGCAATTAAAGCCGAGTATTTAACGGCAAAGAACTAGGCCTAGCGGCGATATTTAAGAATTTCGTTTTTTTACCTATTGATTTTTACTAGCTGCTGAGCCGTAAAATAATAAAAAATCGTACAAATAGGAGATTTTTATCGGGTTTTTTGCATTTCTCTAATTTCTGCAATTAAAACCGAGTATTTAACGGCAAAAAACCAGCCCTATCGGCGATATTTAAGAATTTCGTTTTTTTACCTATTGATTTTTACTAGCTGCTGAGCCGTAAAATAATAAAATATCGTACAAATAGGAGATTTTTATCGGGTTTTTTGCATTTCTCTAATTTCTGCAATTAAAACCGAGTATTTAACGGCAAAAAACTAGCCCTACAGGCGATATTTAAGAATTTCGTTTTTTTACCTATTGATTTTTACTAGCTGAGCTGCTGAGCTGTAAAATAATAAAAAATCGTACAAATAGGAGATTTTTATCGGGTTTTTTGCATTTCTCTAATTTCTGCAATTAAAACCGAGTATTTAACGGCAAAAAACTAGCCCTATCGGCGATATTTAAGAATTTCGTTTTTTTACCTATTGATTTTTATTAGCTGCTGAGCCGTAAAATAATAAAAAATCGTAGAAATAGGAGATTTTTATCGGGTTTTTTGCATTTCTCTAATTTCTGCAATTAAAACCGAGTATTTAACGGCAAAAAACTAGCCCTATCGGCGGTATTTAAGAATTTCGTTTTTTACCTATTGATTTTTACTAGCTGCTGAGCTGTAAAATAATAAAAAGTCGTACAAATAGGAGATTTTAATCGGGTTTTTTGCATTTCTCTAATTTGTGCAATTAAAACCGAGTATTTAACGGCAAAAAACTAGCCCTATCGGCGATATTTAAGAATTTCGTTTTTTTACCTATTGATTTTTACTAGCTGCTGAGCCGTAAAATAATAAAAAATCGTACAAATAGGAGATTTTTATCGGTTTTTTTGCATTTCTCTAATGTCTGCATTTAAAACCGAGTATTTAACGGCAAAAAACTAGCCCAATCGGCGATATTTAAGAATTTCGTTTTTTTACCTATTGATTTTCACTAGCTGCTGAGCCGTAAAATAATAAAAAATCGTACAAATAGGAGATTTTTATCGGGTTTTTTGCATTTCTCTAATTTCTGCAATTCAAACCGAGTATTTAACGGCAAAAAATTAGCCCTATCGGCGATATTTAAGAATTTCGTTTTTTTACCTATTGATTTTCACTAGCTGCTGAGCCGTAAAATAATAAAAAATCGTACAAATAGGAGATTTTTATCGGGTTTTTTGCATTTCTCTAATTTCTGCAATTCAAACCGAATATTTAACGGCAAAAAACTAGCCCTATCGGCGATATTTAAGAATTTCGTTTTTTTACTTATTGATTTTTACTAGCTGCTGAGCCGTAAAATAATAAAAAATCGTACAAATAGGAGATTTTTATCGGGTTTTTTGCATTTCTCTAATTTCTGCAATTAAAACCGAGTATTTAACGGCAAAAAACTAGCCCAATCGGCGATATTTAAGAATTTCGTTTTTTTACCTATTGATTTTTACTAGCTGCTGAGCCGTAAAATAATAAAAAATCGTACAAATAGGAGATTTTTATCGGGTTTTTTGCATTTCTCTAATTTCTGCAATTCAAACCGAGTATTTAACGGCAAAAAATTAGCCCTATCGGCGATATTTAAGAATTTCGTTTTTTTACCTATTGATTTTCACTAGCTGCTGAGCCGTAAAATAATAAAAAATCGTACAAATAGGAGATTTTTATTGGGTTTTTTGCATTTCTCTAATTTCTGCAATTCAAACCGAATATTTAACGGCAAAAAACTAGCCCCATCGGCGATATTTAAGAATTTCGTTTTTTTACTTATTGATTTTTACTAGCTGCTGAGCCGTAAAATAATAAAAAATCGTACAAATAGGAGATTTTTATCGGGTTTTTTGCATTTCTCTAATTTCTGCAATTAAAACCGAGTATTTAACGGCAAAAAATTAGCCCTATCGGCGATATTTAAGAATTTCGTTTTTTTACCTATTGATTTTTACTAGCTGCTGAGCCGTAAAATAATAAAAAATCGTACAAATAGGAGATTTTTATCGGGTTTTTTGCATTTCTCTAATTTCTGCAATTAAAACCGAGTATTTAACGGCAAAGAACTAGCCCTAGCGGCGATATTTAAGAATTTCGTTTTTTTACCTATTGATTTTTACTAGCTGCTGAGCCGTAAAATAATAAAAAATCGTACAAATAGGAGATTTTTATCGGGTTTTTTGCATTTCTCTAATTTCTGCAATTAAAACCGAGTATTTAACGGCAAAAAACTAGCCCTATCGGCGATATTTAAGAATTTCGTTTTTTTACCTATTGATTT
Source organism: Eutolmus rufibarbis (assembly GCA_963920795.1). Lineage (NCBI taxonomy): Eukaryota > Metazoa > Arthropoda > Insecta > Diptera > Asilidae > Eutolmus > Eutolmus rufibarbis. The sequence goes on from OY987207.1 coordinate 29,864,940, forward strand.
TTACTAGCTGCTGAGCCGTAAAATAATAAAAAATCGTACAAATAGGAGATTTTTATCGGGTTTTTTGCATTTCTCTAATTTCTGCAATTCAAACCGAGTATTTAACGGCAAAAAACTAGCCCTATCGGCGATATTTAAAAGTTTCGTTTTTTACCTATTGATTTTTACTAGCTGTTGAGCCGTAAAATAATAAAAAATCGTACAAATAGGAGATTTTTATCGGGTTTTTTGCATTTCTCTAATTTCTGCAATTAAACCCGAGTATTTAACGGCAAAAAATTAGCCCTATCGGCGATATTTAAGAATTTCGTTTTTTTACCTATTGATTTTTACTAGCTGCTGAGCCGTAAAATAATAAAAAATCGTACAAATAGGAGATTTTTATCGGGTTTTTTGCATTTCTCTAATTTCTGCAATTCAAACCGAGTATTTAACGGCAAAAAATTAGCCCTATCGGCGATATTTAAGAATTTCGTTTTTTTACCTATTGATTTTTACTAGCTGCTGAGCCGTAAAATAATAAAAAATCGTACAAATAGGAGATTTTTATCGGGTTTTTTGCATTTCTCTAATTTCTGCAATTCAAACCGAGTATTTAACGGCAAAAAACTAGCCCTATCGGCGATATTTAAGAATTTCGTTTTTTTACTTATTGATTTTTACTAGCTGCTGAGCCGTAAAATAATAAAAAATCGTACAAATAGGAGATTTTTATCGGGTTTTTTGCATTTCTCTAATTTCTGCAATTAAAACCGAGTAATTAACGGCAAAAAATTAGCCCTATCGGCGATATTTAAGAATTTCGTTTTTTTACCTATTGATTTTTACTAGCTGCTGAGCCGTAAAATAATAAAAAATCGTACAAATAGGAGATTTTTATCGGGTTTTTTGCATTTCTCTAATTTCTGTAATTCAAACCGAGTATTTAACGGCAAAAAACTAGCCCTATCGGCGATATTTAAGAGTTTCGTTTTTTTACCTATTGATTTTTACTAGCTGCTGAGCCGTAAAATAATAAAAAAGCGTACAAATAGGAGATTTTTATCGGGTTTTTTGCATTTCTCTAATTTCTGCAATTAAAACCGAGTATTTAACGGCAAAAAACTAGCCCTATCGGCGATATTTAAGAATTTCGTTTTTTTACCTATTGATTTTTACTAGCTGCTGAGCCGTAAAATAATAAAAAATCGTACAAATAGGAGATTTTTATCGGGTTTTTTGCATTTCTCTAATTTCTGCAATTAAAGCCGAGTATTAACGGCAAAGAACTAGGCCTAGCGGCGATATTTAAGAATTTCGTTTTTTTACCTATTGATTTTTACTAGCTGCTGAGCCGTAAAATAATAAAAAATCGTACAAATAGGAGATTTTTATCGGGTTTTTTGCATTTCTCTAATTTCTGCAATTAAAACCGAGTATTTAACGGCAAAAAACCAGCCCTATCGGCGATATTTAAGAATTTCGTTTTTTTACCTATTGATTTTTACTAGCTGCTGAGCCGTAAAATAATAAAATATCGTACAAATAGGAGATTTTTATCGGGTTTTTTGCATTTCTCTAATTTCTGCAATTAAAACCGAGTATTTAACGGCAAAAAACTAGCCCTACAGGCGATATTTAAGAATTTCGTTTTTTTACCTATTGATTTTTACTAGCTGAGCTGCTGAGCCGTAAAATAATAAAAAATCGTACAAATAGGAGATTTTTATCGGGTTTTTTGCATTTCTCTAATTTCTGCAATTAAAACCGAGTATTTAACGGCAAAAAACTAGCCCTATCGGCGATATTTAAGAATTTCGTTTTTTTACCTATTGATTTTTATTAGCTGCTGAGCCGTAAAATAATAAAAAATCGTAGAAATAGGAGATTTTTATCGGGTTTTTTGCATTTCTCTAATTTCTGCAATTAAAACCGAGTATTTAACGGCAAAAAACTAGCCCTATCGGCGGTATTTAAGAATTTCGTTTTTTACCTATTGATTTTTACTAGCTGCTGAGCTGTAAAATAATAAAAAGTCGTACAAATAGGAGATTTTAATCGGGTTTTTTGCATTTCTCTAATTTGTGCAATTAAAACCGAGTATTTAACGGCAAAAAACTAGCCCTATCGGCGATATTTAAGAATTTCGTTTTTTTACCTATTGATTTTTACTAGCTGCTGAGCCGTAAAATAATAAAAAATCGTACAAATAGGAGATTTTTATCGGTTTTTTTGCATTTCTCTAATTTCTGCATTTAAAACCGAGTATTTAACGGCAAAAAACTAGCCCAATCGGCGATATTTAAGAATTTCGTTTTTTTACCTATTGATTTTCACTAGCTGCTGAGCCGTAAAATAATAAAAAATCGTACAAATAGGAGATTTTTATCGGGTTTTTTGCATTTCTCTAATTTCTGCAATTCAAACCGAGTATTTAACGGCAAAAAATTAGCCCTATCGGCGATATTTAAGAATTTCGTTTTTTTACCTATTGATTTTCACTAGCTGCTGAGCCGTAAAATAATAAAAAATCGTACAAATAGGAGATTTTTATCGGGTTTTTTGCATTTCTCTAATTTCTGCAATTCAAACCGAATATTTAACGGCAAAAAACTAGCCCTATCGGCGATATTTAAGAATTTCGTTTTTTTACTTATTGATTTTTACTAGCTGCTGAGCCGTAAAATAATAAAAAATCGTACAAATAGGAGATTTTTATCGGGTTTTTTGCATTTCTCTAATTTCTGCAATTAAAACCGAGTATTTAACGGCAAAAAACTAGCCCAATCGGCGATATTTAAGAATTTCGTTTTTTTACCTATTGATTTTTACTAGCTGCTGAGCCGTAAAATAATAAAAAATCGTACAAATAGGAGATTTTTATCGGGTTTTTTGCATTTCTCTAATTTCTGCAATTCAAACCGAGTATTTAACGGCAAAAAATTAGCCCTATCGGCGATATTTAAGAATTTCGTTTTTTTACCTATTGATTTTCACTAGCTGCTGAGCCGTAAAATAATAAAAAATCGTACAAATAGGAGATTTTTATTGGGTTTTTTGCATTTCTCTAATTTCTGCAATTCAAACCGAATATTTAACGGCAAAAAACTAGCCCCATCGGCGATATTTAAGAATTTCGTTTTTTTACTTATTGATTTTTACTAGCTGCTGAGCCGTAAAATAATAAAAAATCGTACAAATAGGAGATTTTTATCGGGTTTTTTGCATTTCTCTAATTTCTGCAATTAAAACCGAGTATTTAACGGCAAAAAATTAGCCCTATCGGCGATATTTAAGAATTTCGTTTTTTTACCTATTGATTTTTACTAGCTGCTGAGCCGTAAAATAATAAAAAATCGTACAAATAGGAGATTTTTATCGGGTTTTTTGCATTTCTCTAATTTCTGCAATTAAAACCGAGTATTTAACGGCAAAGAACTAGCCCTAGCGGCGATATTTAAGAATTTCGTTTTTTTACCTATTGATTTTTACTAGCTGCTGAGCCGTAAAATAATAAAAAATCGTACAAATAGGAGATTTTTATCGGGTTTTTTGCATTTCTCTAATTTCTGCAATTAAAACCGAGTATTTAACGGCAAAAAACTAGCCCTATCGGCGATATTTAAGAATTTCGTTTTTTTACCTATTGATTTTTACTAGCTGCTGAGCCGTAAAATAATAAAAAATCGTACAAATAGGAGATTTTTATCGGGTTTTTTGCATTTCTCTAATTTCTGCAATTCAAACCGAGTATTTAACGGCAAAAAACTAGCCCTATCGGCGATATTTAAAAGTTTCGTTTTTTACCTATTGATTTTTACTAGCTGTTGAGCCGTAAAATAATAAAAAATCGTACAAATAGGAGATTTTTATCGGGTTTTTTGCATTTCTCTAATTTCTGCAATTAAAACCGAGTATTTAACGGCAAAAAATTAGCCCTATCGGCGATATTTAAGAATTTCGTTTTTTTACCTATTGATTTTTACTAGCTGCTGAGCCGTAAAATAATAAAAAATCGTACAAATAGGAGATTTTTATCGGGTTTTTTGCATTTCTCTAATTTCTGCAATTCAAACCGAGTATTTAACGGCAAAAAACTAGCCCTATCGGCGATATTTAAAAGTTTCGTTTTTTACCTATTGATTTTTACTAGCTGCTGAGCCGTAAAATAATAAAAAATCGTACAAATAGGAGATTTTTATCGGGTTTTTTGCATTTCTCTAATTTCTGCAATTAAAACCGAGTATTTAACGGCAAAAAACTAGCCCTATCGGCGATATTTAAGAATTTCGTTTTTTTACCTATTGATTTTTACTAGCTGCTGAGCCGTAAAATAATAAAAAATCGTACAAATAGGAGATTTTTATCGGGTTTTTTGCATTTCTCTAATTTCTGCAATTAAAGCCGAGTATTTAACGGCAAAAACCTAGCCCTATCGGCGATATTTAAGAATTTCGTTTTTTTACCTATTGATTTTTACTAGCTGCTGAGCCGTAAAATAATAAAAAATCGTACAAATAGGAGATTTTTATCGGGTTTTTTGCATTTCTCTAATTTCTGCAATTAAAACCGAGTATTTAACGGCAAAAAACTAGCCCTACAGGCGATATTTAAGAATTTCGTTTTTTTACCTATTGATTTTTACTAGCTGAGCTGCTGAGCCGTAAAATAATAAAAAATCGTACAAATAGGAGATTTTTATCGGGTTTTTTGCATTTCTCTAATTTCTGCAATTAAAACCGAGTATTTAACGGCAAAAAACTAGCCCTATCGGCGATATTTAAGAATTTCGTTTTTTTACCTTTTGATTTTTATTAGCTGCTGAGCCGTAAAATAATAAAAAATCGTAGAAATAGGAGATTTTTATCGGGTTTTTTGCATTTCTCTAATTTCTGCAATTAAAACCGAGTATTTAACGGCAAAAAACTAGCCCTATCGGCGGTATTTAAGAATTTCGTTTTTTACCTATTGATTTTTACTAGCTGCTGAGCTGTAAAATAATAAAAAGTCGTACAAATAGGAGATTTTAATCGGGTTTTTTGCATTTCTCTAATTTTTGCAATTAAAACCGAGTATTTAACGGCAAAAAACTAGCCCTATCGGCGATATTTAAGAATTTCGTTTTTTTACCTATTGATTTTTACTAGCTGCTGAGCCGTAAAATAATAAAAAATCGTACAAATAGGAGATTTTTATCGGGTTTTTTGCATTTCTCTAATTTCTGCAATTCAAACCGAGTATTTAACGGCAAAAAACTAGCCCTATCGGCGATATTTAAAAGTTTCGTTTTTTACCTATTGATTTTTACTAGCTGCTGAGCCGTAAAATAATAAAAAATCGTACAAATAGGAGATTTTTATCGGGTTTTTTGCATTTCTCTAATTTCTGCAATTAAAACCGAGTATTTAAGGGCAAAAAATTAGCCCTATCGGCGATATTTAAGAATTTCGTTTTTTTACCTATTGATTTTTACTAGCTGCTGAGCCGTAAAATAATAAAAAATCGTACAAATAGGAGATTTTTATCGGGTTTTTTGCATTTCTCTAATTTCTGCAATTCAAACCGAGTATTTAACGGCAAAAAACTAGCCCTATCGGCGATATTTAAAAGTTTCGTTTTTTACCTATTGATTTTTACTAGCTGCTGAGCCGTAAAATAATAAAAAATCGTACAAATAGGAGATTTTTATCGGGTTTTTTGCATTTCTCTAATTTGTGCAATTAAAACCGAGTATTTAACGGCAAAAAACTAGCCCTATCGGCGATATTTAAGAATTTCGTTTTTTTACCTATTGATTTTTACTAGCTGCTGAGCCGTAAAATAATAAAAAATCGTACAAATAGGAGATTTTTATCGGGTTTTTTGCATTTCTCTAATTTCTGCAATTAAAGCCGAGTATTTAACGGCAAAAACCTAGCCCTATCGGCGATATTTAAGAATTTCGTTTTTTTACCTATTGATTTTTACTAGCTGCTGAGCCGTAAAATAATAAAAAATCGTACAAATAGGAGATTTTTATCGGGTTTTTTGCATTTCTCTAATTTCTGCAATTAAAACCGAGTATTTAACGGCAAAAAACTAGCCCTACAGGCGATATTTAAGAATTTCGTTTTTTTACCTATTGATTTTTACTAGCTGAGCTGCTGAGCCGTAAAATAATAAAAAATCGTACAAATAGGAGATTTTTATCGGGTTTTTTGCATTTCTCTAATTTCTGCAATTAAAACCGAGTATTTAACGGCAAAAAACTAGCCCTATCGGCGATATTTAAGAATTTCGTTTTTTTACCTTTTGATTTTTATTAGCTGCTGAGCCGTAAAATAATAAAAAATCGTAGAAATAGGAGATTTTTATCGGGTTTTTTGCATTTCTCTAATTTCTGCAATTAAAACCGAGTATTTAACGGCAAAAAACTAGCCCTATCGGCGGTATTTAAGAATTTCGTTTTTTACCTATTGATTTTTACTAGCTGCTGAGCTGTAAAATAATAAAAAGTCGTACAAATAGGAGATTTTAATCGGGTTTTTTGCATTTCTCTAATTTGTGCAATTAAAACCGAGTATTTAACGGCAAAAAACTAGCCCTATCGGCGATATTTAAGAATTTCGTTTTTTTACCTATTGATTTTTACTAGCTGCTGAGCCGTAAAATAATAAAAAATCGTACAAATAGGAGATTTTTATCGGTTTTTTTGCATTTCTCTAATTTCTGCATTTAAAACCGAGTATTTAACGGCAAAAAACTAGCCCAATCGGCGATATTTAAGAATTTCGTTTTTTTACCTATTGATTTTTACTAGCTGCTGAGCCGTAAAATAATAAAAAATCGTACAAATAGGAGATTTTTATCGGGTTTTTTGCATTTCTCTAATTTCTGCAATTAAAACCGAGTATTTAACGGCAAAAAACTAGCCCTACAGGCGATATTTAAGAATTTCGTTTTTTTACCTATTGATTTTTACTAGCTGAGCTGCTGAGCCGTAAAATAATAAAAAATCGTACAAATAGGAGATTTTTATCGGGTTTTTTGCATTTCTCTAATTTCTGCAATTAAAACCGAGTATTTAACGGCAAAAAACTAGCCCTATCGGCGATATTTAAGAATTTCGTTTTTTTACCTTTTGATTTTTATTAGCTGCTGAGCCGTAAAATAATAAAAAATCGTAGAAATAGGAGATTTTTATCGGGTTTTTTGCATTTCTCTAATTTCTGCAATTAAAACCGAGTATTTAACGGCAAAAAACTAGCCCTATCGGCGGTATTTAAGAATTTCGTTTTTTACCTATTGATTTTTACTAGCTGCTGAGCTGTAAAATAATAAAAAGTCGTACAAATAGGAGATTTTAATCGGGTTTTTTGCATTTCTCTAATTTGTGCAATTAAAACCGAGTATTTAACGGCAAAAAACTAGCCCTATCGGCGATATTTAAGAATTTCGTTTTTTTACCTATTGATTTTTACTAGCTGCTGAGCCGTAAAATAATAAAAAATCGTACAAATAGGAGATTTTTATCGGTTTTTTTGCATTTCTCTAATTTCTGCATTTAAAACCGAGTATTTAACGGCAAAAAACTAGCCCAATCGGCGATATTTAAGAATTTCGTTTTTTTACCTATTGATTTTTACTAGCTGCTGAGCCGTAAAATAATAAAAAATCGTACAAATAGGAGATTTTTATCGGGTTTTTTGCATTTCTCTAATTTCTGCAATTCAAACCGAGTATTTAACGGCAAAAAACTAGCCCTATCGGCGATATTTAAGAATTTCGTTTTTTTACCTATTGATTTTTACTAGCTGCTGAGCCGTAAAATAATAAAAAATCGTACAAATAGGAGATTTTTATCGGGTTTTTTGCATTTCTCTAATTTCTGCAATTCAAACCGAGTATTTAACGGCAAAAAACTAGCCCTAGCGGCGATATTTAAGAATTTCGTTTTTTTACCAATTGATTTTTACTAGCTGCTGAGCCGTAAAATAATAAAAAATCGTACAAATAGGAGATTTTTATCGGGTTTTTTGCATTTCACTAATTTCTGCAATTCAAACCGAGTATTTAACGGCAAAGAACTAGCCCTAGCGGCGATATTTAAGAATTTCGTTTTTTTACCTATTGAGTTTTACTAGCTGCTGAGCCGTAAAATAATAAAAAATCGTACAAATAGGAGATTTTTATCGGGTTTTTTGCATTTCTCTAATTTCTGCAATTCAAACCGAGTATTTAACGGCAAAGAACTAGCCCTAGCGGCGATATTTAAGAATTTCGTTTTTTTACTTATTGATTTTTACTAGCTGCTGAGCCGTAAAGTAATAAAAAATCGTAGAAATAGGAGATTTTTATCGGGTTTTTTGCATTTCTCTAATTTCTGCAATTAAAACCGAGTATTTAACGGCAAAAAACTAGCCCTATCGGCGATATGTAAGAATTTCGTTTTTTTACCTCTTGATTTTTACTAGCTGCTGAGCCGTAAAATAATAAAAAATCGTACAAATAGGAGATTTTTATCGGGTTTTTTGCATTTCTCTAATTTCTGCAATTAAAGCCGAGTATTTAACAGCAAAAAACTAGCCCTATCGGCGGTATTTAAGAATTTCGTTTTTTACCTATTGATTTTTACTAGCTGCTGAGCTGTAAAATAATAAAAAGTCGTACAAATAGGAGATTTTAATCGGGTTTTTTGCATTTCTCTAATTTCTGCAATTAAAACCGAGTATTTAACGGCAAAAAACTAGCCCTATCGGCGATATTTAAGAATTTCGTTTTTTTACCTATTGATTTTTACTAGCTGCTGAGCCGTAAAATAATAAAAAATCGTACAAATAGGAGATTTTTATCGGTTTTTTTGCATTTCTCTAATTTCTGCAATTCAAACCGAGTATTTAACGGCAAAAAACTAGCCCTATCGGCGATATTTAAAAGTTTCGTTTTTTACCTATTGATTTTTACTAGCTGCTGAGCCGTAAAATAATAAAAAATCGTACAAATAGGAGATTTTTATCGGGTTTTTTGCATTTCTCTAATTTCTGCAATTCAAACCGAGTATTTAACGGCAAAAAACTAGCCCTATCGGCGATATTTAAAAGTTTCGTTTTTTACCTATTGATTTTTACTAGCTGCTGAGCCGTAAAATAATAAAAAATCGTACAAATAGGAGATTTTTATCGGGTTTTTTGCATTTCTCTAATTTCTGCAATTCAAACCGAGTATTTAACGGCAAAAAATTAGCCCTATCGGCGATATTTAAGAATTTCGTTTTTTTACCTATTGATTTTTACTCGCTGCTGAGCCGTAAAATAATAAAAAATCGTACAAATAGGAGATTTTTATCGGGTTTTTTGCATTTCTCTAATTTCTGCAATTCAAACCGAGTATTTAACGGCAAAAAATTAGCCCTATCGGCGATATTTAAGAATTTCGTTTTTTTACCTATTGATTTTTACTAGCTGCTGAGCCGTAAAATAATAAAAGATCGTACAAATAGGAGATTTTTATCGGGTTTTTTGCATTTCTCTAATTTCTGTAATTCAAACCGAGTATTTAACGGCAAAAAACTAGCCCTATCGGCGGTATTTAAGAATTTCGTTTTTTACCTATTGATTTTTACTAGCTGCTGAGCTGTAAAATAATAAAAAGTCGTACAAATAGGAGATTTTAATCGGGTTTTTTGCATTTCTCTAATTTCTGCAATTAAAACCGAGTATTTAACGGCAAAAAACTAGCCCTATCGGCGATATTTAAGAATTTCGTTTTTTTACCTATTGATTTTTACTAGCTGCTGAGCCGTAAAATAATAAAAAATCGTACAAATAGGAGATTTTTATCGGGTTTTTTGCATTTCTCTAATTTCTGCAATTCAAACCGAGTATTTAACGGCAAAAAACTAGCCCTATCGGCGATATTTAAGAATTTCGTTTTTTTACTTATTGATTTTTACTAGCTGCTGAGCCGTAAAATAATAAAAAATCGTACAAATAGGAGATTTTTATCGGGTTTTTTGCATTTCTCTAATTTCTGCAATTAAAACCGAGTAATTAACGGCAAAAAATTAGCCCTATCGGCGATATTTAAGAATTTCGTTTTTTTACCTATTGATTTTTACTAGCTGCTGAGCCGTAAAATAATAAAAAATCGTACAAATAGGAGATTTTTATCGGGTTTTTTGCATTTCTCTAATTTCTGCAATTAAAACCGAGTATTTAACGGCAAAAAACTAGCCCTATCGGCGATATTTAAGAATTTCGTTTTTTTACCTATTGATTTTTACTAGCTGCTGAGCCGTAAAATAATAAAAAATCGTACAAATAGGAGATTTTTATCGGGTTTTTTGCATTTCTCTAATTTCTGCAATTAAAACCGAGTATTTAACGGCAAAAAACTAGCCCTATCGGCGATATTTAAGAATTTCGTTTTTTTACCTATTGATTTTTACTAGCTGCTGAGCCGTAAAATAATAAAAAATCGTACAAATAGGAGATTTTTATCGGGTTTTTTGCATTTCTCTAATTTCTGCAATTCAAACCGAGTATTTAACGGCAAAAAATTAGCCCTATCGGCGATATTTAAGAATTTCGTTTTTTTACCTATTGATTTTTACTAGCTGCTGAGCCGTAAAATAATAAAAAATCGTACAAATAGGAGATTTTTATCGGGTTTTTTGCATTTCTCTAATTTCTGCAATTAAAACCGAGTATTTAACGGCAAAAAACTAGCCCTATCGGCGATATTTAAGAATTTCGTTTTTTTACCTATTGATTTTTACTAGCTGCTGAGCCGTAAAATAATAAAAAATCGTACAAATAGGAGATTTTTATCGGGTTTTTTGCATTTCTCTAATTTCTGCAATTAAAGCCGAGTATTTAACGGCAAAGAACCAGCCCTAGCGGCGATATTTAAGAATTTCGTTTTTTTACCTATTGATTTTTACTAGCTGCTGAGCCGTAAAATAATAAAAAATCGTACAAATAGGAGATTTTTATCGGGTTTTTTGCGTTTCTGTAATTTCTGCAATTAAAACCGAGTATTTAACGGCAAAAACCTAGCCCTATCGGCGATATTTAAGAATTTCGTTTTTTTACCTATTGATTTTTACTAGCTGCTGAGCCGTAAAATAATAAAAAATCGTACAAATAGGAGATTTTTATCGGGTTTTTTGCATTTCTCTAATTTCTGCAATTAAAACCGAGTATTTAACGGCAAAAAACTAGCCCTATCGGCGATATTTAAGAGTTTCGTTTTTTTACCTATTGATTTTTACTAGCTGCTGAGCCGTAAAATAATAAAAAATCGTACAAATAGGAGATTTTTATCGGGTTTTTTGCATTTCTCTAATTTCTGCAATTAAAACCGAGTATTTAACGGCAAAAAACTAGCCCTATCGGCGATATTTAAGAATTTCGTTTTTTTACCTATTGATTTTTACTAGCTGCTGAGCCGTAAAATAATAAAAAATCGTACAAATAGGAGATTTTTATCGGGTTTTTTGCATTTCTCTAATTTCTGCAATTAAAGCCGAGTATTTAACGGCAAAAACCTAGCCCTATCGGCGATATTTAAGAATTTCGTTTTTTTACCTATTGATTTTTACTAGCTGCTGAGCCGTAAAATAATAAAAAATCGTACAAATAGGAGATTTTTATCGGGTTTTTTGCATTTCTCTAATTTCTGCAATTAAAACCGAGTATTTAACGGCAAAAAACTAGCCCTAGCGGCGATATTTAAGAATTTCGTTGTTTTACCTATTGATTTTTACTAGCTGCTGAGCCGTAAAATAATAAAAAATCGTACAAATAGGAGATTTTTATCGGGTTTTTTGCATTTCTGTAATTTCTGCAATTAAAACCGAGTATTTAACGGCAAAAACCTAGCCCTATCGGCGATATTTAAGAATTTCGTTTTTTTACCTATTGATTTTTACTAGCTGCTGAGCCGTAAAATAATAAAAAATCGTACAAATAGGAGATTTTTATCGGGTTTTTTGCATTTCTCTAATTTCTGCAATTAAAACCGAGTATTTAACGGCAAAAACCTAGCCCTATCGGCGATATTTAAGAGTTTCGTTTTTTTACCTATTGATTTTTACTAGCTGCTGAGCCGTAAAATAATAAAAAATCGTACAAATAGGAGATTTTTATCGGGTTTTTTGCGTTTCTGTAATTTCTGCAATTAAAACCGAGTATTTAACGGCAAAAACCTAGCCCTATCGGCGATATTTAAGAATTTCGTTTTTTTACCTATTGATTTTTACTAGCTGCTGAGCCGTAAAATAATAAAAAATCGTACAAATAGGAGATTTTTATCGGGTTTTTTGCGTTTCTGTAATTTCTGCAATTAAAACCGAGTATTTAACGGCAAAAACCTAGCCCTATCGGCGATATTTAAGAATTTCGTTTTTTTACCTATTGATTTTTACTAGCTGCTGAGCCGTAAAATAATAAAAAATCGTACAAATAGGAGATTTTTATCGGGTTTTTTGCATTTCTCTAATTTCTGCAATTCAAACCGAGTATTTAACGGCAAAAAACTAGCCCTATCGGCGATATTTAAAAGTTTCGTTTTTTACCTATTGATTTTTACTAGCTGCTGAGCCGTAAAATAATAAAAAATCGTACAAATAGGAGATTTTTATCGGGTTTTTTGCATTTCTCTAATTTCTGCAATTAAAACCGAGTATTTAACGGCAAAAAATTAGCCCTATCGGCGATATTTAAGAATTTCGTTTTTTTACCTATTGATTTTTACTAGCTGCTGAGCCGTAAAATAATAAAAAATCGTACAAATAGGAGATTTTTATCGGTTTTTTTGCATTTCTCTAATTTCTGCAATTAAAACCGAGTATTTAACGGCAAAAAACTAGCCCTATCGGCGAAATTTAAGAATTTCGTTTTTTTACCTATTGATTTTTACTAGCTGCTGAGCCGTAAAATAATAAAAAATCGTACAAATAGGAGATTTTTATCGGGTTTTTTTGCATTTCTCTAATTTCTGCAATTAAAACCGAGTATTTAACGGCAAAAACCTAGCCCTATCGGCGATATTTAAGAATTTCGTTTTTTTACCTATTGATTTTTACTAGCTGCTGAGCCGTAAAATAATAAAAAATCGTACAAATAGGAGATTTTTATCGGGTTTTTTGCATTTCTCTAATTTCTGCAATTAAAACCGAGTATTTAACGGCAATAAACTAGCCCTATCGGCGATATTTAAGAATTTCGTTTTTTTACCTATTGATTTTTACTAGCTGCTGAGCCGTAAAATAATAAAAAATCGTACAAATAGGAGATTTTTATCGGGTTTTTTGCATTTCTCTAATTTCTGCAATTAAAACCGAGTATTTAACGGCAAAAACCTAGCCCTATCGGCGATATTTAAGAATTTCGTTTTTTTACCTATTGATTTTTACTAGCTGCTGAGCCGTAAAATAATAAAAAATCGTACAAATAGGAGATTTTTATCGGGTTTTTTGCATTTCTCTAATTTCTGCAATTAAAACCGAGTATTTAACGGCAAATAACTAGCCCTAGCGGAGATATTTAAGAATTTCGTTGTTTTACCTATTGATTTTTACTAGCTGCTGAGCCGTAAAATAATAAAAAATCGTACAAATAGGAGATTTTTATCGGGTTTTTTGCATTTCTGTAATTTCTGCAATTAAAACCGAGTATTTACCGGCAAAAACCTAGCCCTATCGGCGATATTTAAGAATTTCGTTTTTTTACCTATTAATTTTTACTAGCTGCTGAGCCGTAAAATAATAAAAAATCGTACAAATAGGAGATTTTTATCGGGTTTTTTGCATTTCTCTAATTTCTGCAATTAAAACCGAGTATTTAACGGCAAAAACCTAGCCCTATCGGCGATATTTAAGAGTTTCGTTTTTTTACCTATTGATTTTTACTAGCTGCTGAGCCGTATATTAATAAAAAATCGTACAAATAGGAGATTTTTATCGCGTTTTTTGCATTTCTCTAATTTCTGCAATTCAAACCGAGTATTTAACGGCAAAAAACTAGCCCTATCGGCAATATTTAAGAGTTTCGTTTTTTTACCTATTGATTTTTACTAGCTGCTGAGCCGTAAAATAATAAAAAATCGTACAAATAGGAGATTTTTATCGGTTTTTTTGCATTTCTCTAATTTCTGCAATTAAAACCGAGTATTTAACGGCAAAACATTAGCCCTATCGGCGATATTTAAGAATTTCGTTTTTTTACCTATTGATTTTTACTAGCTGCTGAGCCGTAAAATAATAAAAAATCGTACAAATAGGAGATTTTTATCGGGTTTTTTGCATTTCTCTAATTTCTGCAATTCAAACCGAGTATTTAACGGCAAAAAATTAGCCCTATCGGCGATATTTAAGAATTTCGTTTTTTTACCTATTGATTTTTACTAGCTGCTGAGCCGTAAAATAATAAAAAATCGTACAAATAGGAGATTTTTATCGGGTTTTTTGCATTTCTCTAATTTCTGCAATTAAAACCGAGTATTTAACGGCAAAAAATTAGCCCTATCGGCGATATTTAAGAATTTCGTTTTTTTACCTATTGATTTTTACTAGCTGCTGAGCCGTAAAATAATAAAAAATCGTACAAATAGGAGATTTTTATCGGGTTTTTTGCATTTGTCTAATTTCTGCAATTCAAACCGAGTATTTAACGGCAAAAAACTAGCCCTATCGGCGATATTTAAGAGTTTCGTTTTTTTACCTATTGATTTTTACTAGCTGCTGAGCCGTAAAATAATAAAAAATCGTACAAATAGGAGATTTTTATCGGGTTTTTTGCATTTCTCTAATTTCTGCAATTAAAACCGAGTATTTAACGGCAAAAAATTAGCCCTATCGGCGATATTTAAAAGTTTCGTTTTTTACCTATTGACTTTTACTAGCTGCTGAGCCGTAAAATAATAAAAAATCGTACAAATAGGAGATTTTTATCGGGTTTTTTGCATTTCTCTAATTTCTGCAATTAAAACCGAGTATTTAACGGCAAAAAATTAGCCCTATCGGCGATATTTAAGAATTTCGTTTTTTTACCTATTGATTTTTACTAGCTGCTGAGCCGTAAAATAATAAAAAATCGTACAAATAGGAGATTTTTATCGGGTTTTTTGCATTTCTCTAATTTCTGCAATTCAAACCGAGTATTTAACGGCAAAAAATTAGCCCTATCGGCGATATTTAAGAATTTCGTTTTTTTACCTATTGATTTTTACTAGCTGCTGAGCCGTAAAATAATAAAAAATCGTACAAATAGGAGATTTTTATCGCGTTTTTTGCATTTCTCTAATTTCTGCAATTCAAACCGAGTATTTAACGGCAAAAAACTAGCCCTATCGGCGATATTTAAGAGTCTCGTTTTTTTACCTATTGATTTTTACTAGCTGCTGAGCCGTAAAATAATAAAAAATCGTACAAATAGGAGATTTTTATCGGGTTTTTTGCATTTCTCTAATTTCTGCAATTAAAACCGAGTATTTAACGGCAAAAAACTAGCCCTATCGGCGATATGTAAGAATTTCGTTTTTTTACCTATTGATTTTTACTAGCTGCTGAGCCGTAAAATAATAAAAAATCGTACAAATAGGAGATTTTTATCGGGTTTTTTGCATTTCTCTAATTTCTGCAATTAAAACCGAGTATTTAACGCCAAAAAAGTAGCCCTAGCGGCGATATTTAAGAATTTCGTTTTTTTACCTATTGATTTTTACTAGCTGCTGAGCTGTAAAATAATAAAAAATCGTACAAATAGGAGATTTTTATCGGGTTTTTTGCATTTCTCTAATTTCTTCAATTCAAACCGAGTATTTAACGGCAAAAAACTAGCCCTATCGGCGATATTTAAGAGTTTCGTTTTTTTACCTATTGATTTTTACTAGCTGCTGAGCCGTAAAATAATAAAAAATCGTACAAATAGGAGATTTTTATCGGGTTTTTTGCATTTCTCTAATTTCTGCAATTAAAACCGAGTATTTAACGGCAAAAAACTAGCCCTATCGGCGATATTTAAGAATTTCGTTTTTTTACCTATTGATTTTTACTAGCTGCTGAGCCGTAAAATAATAAAAAATCGTACAAATAGGAGATTTTTATCGGGTTTTTTGCATTTCTCTAATTTCTGCAATTCAAACCGAGTATTTAACGGCAAAAAACTAGCCCTATCGGCGATATTTAAGAATTTCGTTTTTTTACCTATTGATTTTTACTAGCTGCTGAGCCGTAAAATAATAAAAAATCGTACAAATAGGAGATTTTTATCGGATTTTTTGCATTTCTCTAATTTCTGCAATTAAAACCGAGTATTTAACGGCAAAAAACTAGCCCTATTGGCGATATTTAAGAATTTCGTTTTTTTACCTATTGATTTTTACTAGCTGCTGAGCCGTAAAATAATAAAAAATCGTACAAATAGGAGATTTTTATCGCGTTTTTTGCATTTCTCTAATTTCTGCAATTAAAACCGAGTATTTAACGGCAAAGAACTAGCCCTAGCGGCGATATTTAAGAATTTCGTTTTTTTACCTATTGATTTTTACTAGCTGCTGAGCCGTAAAATAATAAAAAATCGTACAAATAGGAGATTTTTATCGCGTTTTTTGCATTTCTCTAATTTCTGCAATTCAAACCGAGTATTTAACGGCAAAAAACTAGCCCTATCGGCGATATTTAAGAGTTTCGTTTTTTTACCTATTGATTTTTACTAGCTGCTGAGCCGTAAAATAATAAAAAATCGTACAAATAGGAGATTTTTATCGGGTTTTTTGCATTTCTCTAATTTCTGCAATTAAAACCGAGTATTTAACGGCAAAAAACTAGCCCTATCGGCGATATGTAAGAATTTCGTTTTTTTACCTAGATATTGATTTTTACTAGCTGCTGAGCCGTAAAATAATAAAAAATCGTACAAATAGGAGATTTTTATCGGGTTTTTTGCATTTCTCTAATTTCTGCAATTCAAACCGAGTATTTAACGGCAAAAAACTAGCCCTATCGGCGATATTTAAGAATTTCGTTTTTTTACCTATTGATTTTTACTAGCTGCTGAGCCGTAAAATAATAAAAAATCGTACAAATAGGAGATTTTTATCGCGTTTTTTGCATTTCTCTAATTTCTGCAATTGAAACCGAGTATTTAACGGCAAAGAACTAGCCCTAGCGGCGATATTTAAGAATTTCGTTTTTTTACCTATTGATTTTTACTAGCTGCTGAGCCGTAAAATAATAAAAAATCGTACAAATAGGAGATTTTTATCGGGTTTTTTGCATTTCTCTAATTTCTGCAATTAAAACCGAGTATTTAACGGCAAAAAATTAGCCCTATCGGCGATATTTAAAAGTTTCGTTTTTTACCTATTGACTTTTACTAGCTGCTGAGCCGTAAAATAATAAAAAATCGTACAAATAGGAGATTTTTATCGGGTTTTTTGCATTTCTCTAATTTCTGCAATTAAAACCGAGTATTTAACGGCAAAAAATTAGCCCTATCGGCGATATTTAAGAATTTCGTTTTTTTACCTATTGATTTTTACTAGCTGCTGAGCCGTAAAATAATAAAAAATCGTACAAATAGGAGATTTTTATCGGGTTTTTTGCATTTCTCTAATTTCTGCAATTCAAACCGAGTATTTAACGGCAAAAAATTAGCCCTATCGGCGATATTTAAGAATTTCGTTTTTTTACCTATTGATTTTTACTAGCTGCTGAGCCGTAAAATAATAAAAAATCGTACAAATAGGAGATTTTTATCGCGTTTTTTGCATTTCTCTAATTTCTGCAATTCAAACCGAGTATTTAACGGCAAAAAACTAGCCCTATCGGCGATATTTAAGAGTCTCGTTTTTTTACCTATTGATTTTTACTAGCTGCTGAGCCGTAAAATAATAAAAAATCGTACAAATAGGAGATTTTTATCGGGTTTTTTGCATTTCTCTAATTTCTGCAATTAAAACCGAGTATTTAACGGCAAAAAACTAGCCCTATCGGCGATATGTAAGAATTTCGTTTTTTTACCTATTGATTTTTACTAGCTGCTGAGCCGTAAAATAATAAAAAATCGTACAAATAGGAGATTTTTATCGGGTTTTTTGCATTTCTCTAATTTCTGCAATTAAAACCGAGTATTTAACGCCAAAAAAGTAGCCCTAGCGGCGATATTTAAGAATTTCGTTTTTTTACCTATTGATTTTTACTAGCTGCTGAGCTGTAAAATAATAAAAAATCGTACAAATAGGAGATTTTTATCGGGTTTTTTGCATTTCTCTAATTTCTTCAATTCAAACCGAGTATTTAACGGCAAAAAACTAGCCCTATCGGCGATATTTAAGAGTTTCGTTTTTTTACCTATTGATTTTTACTAGCTGCTGAGCCGTAAAATAATAAAAAATCGTACAAATAGGAGATTTTTATCGGGTTTTTTGCATTTCTCTAATTTCTGCAATTAAAACCGAGTATTTAACGGCAAAAAACTAGCCCTATCGGCGATATTTAAGAATTTCGTTTTTTTACCTATTGATTTTTACTAGCTGCTGAGCCGTAAAATAATAAAAAATCGTACAAATAGGAGATTTTTATCGGGTTTTTTGCATTTCTCTAATTTCTGCAATTCAAACCGAGTATTTAACGGCAAAAAACTAGCCCTATCGGCGATATTTAAGAATTTCGTTTTTTTACCTATTGATTTTTACTAGCTGCTGAGCCGTAAAATAATAAAAAATCGTACAAATAGGAGATTTTTATCGGATTTTTTGCATTTCTCTAATTTCTGCAATTAAAACCGAGTATTTAACGGCAAAAAACTAGCCCTATTGGCGATATTTAAGAATTTCGTTTTTTTACCTATTGATTTTTACTAGCTGCTGAGCCGTAAAATAATAAAAAATCGTACAAATAGGAGATTTTTATCGCGTTTTTTGCATTTCTCTAATTTCTGCAATTAAAACCGAGTATTTAACGGCAAAGAACTAGCCCTAGCGGCGATATTTAAGAATTTCGTTTTTTTACCTATTGATTTTTACTAGCTGCTGAGCCGTAAAATAATAAAAAATCGTACAAATAGGAGATTTTTATCGCGTTTTTTGCATTTCTCTAATTTCTGCAATTCAAACCGAGTATTTAACGGCAAAAAACTAGCCCTATCGGCGATATTTAAGAGTTTCGTTTTTTTACCTATTGATTTTTACTAGCTGCTGAGCCGTAAAATAATAAAAAATCGTACAAATAGGAGATTTTTATCGGGTTTTTTGCATTTCTCTAATTTCTGCAATTAAAACCGAGTATTTAACGGCAAAAAACTAGCCCTATCGGCGATATGTAAGAATTTCGTTTTTTTACCTAGATATTGATTTTTACTAGCTGCTGAGCCGTAAAATAATAAAAAATCGTACAAATAGGAGATTTTTATCGGGTTTTTTGCATTTCTCTAATTTCTGCAATTCAAACCGAGTATTTAACGGCAAAAAACTAGCCCTATCGGCGATATTTAAGAATTTCGTTTTTTTACCTATTGATTTTTACTAGCTGCTGAGCCGTAAAATAATAAAAAATCGTACAAATAGGAGATTTTTATCGCGTTTTTTGCATTTCTCTAATTTCTGCAATTGAAACCGAGTATTTAACGGCAAAGAACTAGCCCTAGCGGCGATATTTAAGAATTTCGTTTTTTTACCTATTGATTTTTACTAGCTGCTGAGCCGTAAAATAATAAAAAATCGTACAAATAGGAGATTTTTATCGGGTTTTTTGCATTTCTCTAATTTCTGCAATTAAAACCGAGTATTTAACGGCGAAAAACTAGCCCTATCGGCGATATTTAAGAATTTCGTTTTTTTACCTATTGATTTTTACTAGCTGCTGAGCCGTAAAATAATAAAAAATCGTACAAATAGGAGATTTTTATCGGGTTTTTTGCATTTCTCTAATTTCTGCAATTAAAACCGAGTATTTAACGGCAAAAAATTAGCCCTATCGGCGATATTTAAGAATTTCGTTTTTTTACTTATTGATTTTTACTAGCTGCTGAGCCGTAAAATAATAAAAAATCGTACAAATAGGAGATTTTTATCGCGTTTTTTGCATATCTCTAATTTCTGCAATTCAAACCGAGTATGTATCGGCAAAAAACTAGCCCTATCGGCGATATTTAAGAGCTTCGTTTTTTTACCTATTGATTTTTACTAGCTGCTGAGCCGTAAAATAATAAAAAATCGTACAAATAGGATATTTTTATCGGGTTTTTTGCATTTCTCTAATTTCTGCAATTAAAACCGAGTATTTAACGGCAAAAAACTAGCCCTATCGGCGATATTTAAGAATTTCGTTTTTTTACCTATTGATTTTTACTAGCTGCTGAGCCGTAAAATAATAAAAAATCGTACAAAGAGGAGATTTTTATCGGGTTTTTTGCATTTCTCTAATTTCTGCAATTAAAACCGAGTATTTAACGGCAAAAAATTAGCCCTATCGGCGATATTTAAGAATTTCGTTTTTTTACCTATTGATTTTTACTAGCTGCTGAGCCGTAAAATAATAAAAAATCGTACAAATAGGAGATTTTTATCGGGTTTTTTGCATTTCTCTAATTTCTGCAATTCAAACCGAGTATTTAACGGCAAAAAACTAGCCCTATCGGCGATATTTAAGAATTTCGTTTTTTTACCTATTGATTTTTACTAGCTGCTGAGCCGTAAAATAATAAAAAATCGTACAAATAGGAGATTTTTATCGGGTTTTTTGCATTTCTCTAATTTCTGCAATTCAAACCGAGTATTTAACGGCAAAAAATTAGCCCTATCGGCGATATTTAAGAATTTCGTTTTTTTACCTATTGATTTTTACTAGCTGCTGAGCCGTAAAATAATAAAAAATCGTACAAATAGGAGATTTTTATCGGGTTTTTTGCATTTCTCTAATTTCTGCAATTAAAACCGAGTATTTAACGGCAAAAAATTAGCCCTATCGGCGATATTTAAGAATTTCGTTTTTTTACCTATTGATTTTTACTAGCTGCTGAGCCGTAAAATAATAAAAAATCGTACAAATAGGAGATTTTTATCGGGTTTTTTGCATTTGTCTAATTTCTGCAATTCAAACCGAGTATTTAACGGCAAAAAACTAGCCCTATCGGCGATATTTAAGAGTTTCGTTTTTTTACCTATTGATTTTTACTAGCTGCTGAGCCGTAAAATAATAAAAAATCGTACAAATAGGAGATTTTTATCGGGTTTTTTGCATTTCTCTAATTTCTGCAATTAAAACCGAGTATTTAACGGCAAAAAATTAGCCCTATCGGCGATATTTAAAAGTTTCGTTTTTTACCTATTGACTTTTACTAGCTGCTGAGCCGTAAAATAATAAAAAATTGTACAAATAGGAGATTTTTATCGGGTTTTTTGCATTTCTCTAATTTCTGCAATTAAAACCGAGTATTTAACGGCAAAAAATTAGCCCTATCGGCGATATTTAAGAATTTCGTTTTTTTACCTATTGATTTTTACTAGCTGCTGAGCCGTAAAATAATAAAAAATCGTACAAATAGGAGATTTTTATCGGGTTTTTTGCATTTCTCTAATTTCTGCAATTCAAACCGAGTATTTAACGGCAAAAAATTAGCCCTATCGGCGATATTTAAGAATTTCGTTTTTTTACCTATTGATTTTTACTAGCTGCTGAGCCGTAAAATAATAAAAAATCGTACAAATAGGAGATTTTTATCGCGTTTTTTGCATTTCTCTAATTTCTGCAATTCAAACCGATTATTTAACGGCAAAAAACTAGCCCTATCGGCGATATTTAAGAGTTTCGTTTTTTTACCTATTGATTTTTACTAGCTGCTGAGCCGTAAAATAATAAAAAATCGTACAAATAGGAGATTTTTATCGGGTTTTTTGCATTTCTCTAATTTCTGCAATTAAAACCGAGTATTTAACGGCAAAAAACTAGCCCTATCGGCGATATGTAAGAATTTCGTTTTTTTACCTATTGATTTTTACTAGCTGCTGAGCCGTAAAATAATAAAAAATCGTACAAATAGGAGATTTTTATCGGGTTTTTTGCATTTCTCTAATTTCTGCAATTAAAACCGAGTATTTAACGCCAAAAAAGTAGCCCTAGCGGCGATATTTAAGAATTTCGTTTTTTTACCTATTGATTTTTACTAGCTGCTGAGCTGTAAAATAATAAAAAATCGTACAAATAGGAGATTTTTATCGGGTTTTTTGCATTTCTCTAATTTCTGCAATTCAAATCGAGTATTTAACGGCAAAAAATTAGCCCTATCGGCGATATTTAAGAATTTCGTTTTTTTACCTATTGATTTTTACTAGCTGCTGAGCCGTAAAATAATAAAAAATCGTACAAATAGGAGATTTTTATCGCGTTTTTTGCATTTCTCTAATTTCTGCAATTCAAACCGATTATTTAACGGCAAAAAACTAGCCCTATCGGCGATATTTAAGAGTTTCGTTTTTTTACCTATTGATTTTTACTAGCTGCTGAGCCGTAAAATAATAAAAAATCGTACAAATAGGAGATTTTTATCGGGTTTTTTGCATTTCTCTAATTTCTGCAATTAAAACCGAGTATTTAACGGCAAAAAACTAGCCCTATCGGCGATATGTAAGAATTTCGTTTTTTTACCTATTGATTTTTACTAGCTGCTGAGCCGTAAAATAATAAAAAATCGTACAAATAGGAGATTTTTATCGGGTTTTTTGCATTTCTCTAATTTCTGCAATTAAAACCGAGTATTTAACGCCAAAAAAGTAGCCCTAGCGGCGATATTTAAGAATTTCGTTTTTTTACCTATTGATTTTTACTAGCTGCTGAGCTGTAAAATAATAAAAAATCGTACAAATAGGAGATTTTTATCGGGTTTTTTGCATTTCTCTAATTTCTTCAATTCAAACCGAGTATTTAACGGCAAAAAACTAGCCCTATCGGCGATATTTAAGAGTTTCGTTTTTTTACCTATTGATTTTTACTAGCTGCTGAGCCGTAAAATAATAAAAAATCGTACAAATAGGAGATTTTTATCGGGTTTTTTGCATTTCTCTAATTTCTGCAATTAAAACCGAGTATTTAACGGCAAAAAACTAGCCCTATCGGCGATATTTAAGAATTTCGTTTTTTTACCTATTGATTTTTACTAGCTGCTGAGCCGTAAAATAATAAAAAATCGTACAAATAGGAGATTTTTATCGGGTTTTTTGCATTTCTCTAATTTCTGCAATTCAAACCGAGTATTTAACGGCAAAAAACTAGCCCTATCGGCGATATTTAAGAATTTCGTTTTTTTACCTATTGATTTTTACTAGCTGCTGAGCC
This sequence comes from Eutolmus rufibarbis, assembly GCA_963920795.1. Taxonomy (NCBI): domain Eukaryota; kingdom Metazoa; phylum Arthropoda; class Insecta; order Diptera; family Asilidae; genus Eutolmus; species Eutolmus rufibarbis. The sequence goes on from OY987207.1 coordinate 29,888,233, forward strand.
GTAAAATAATAAAAAATCGTACAAATAGGAGATTTTTATCGGATTTTTTGCATTTCTCTAATTTCTGCAATTAAAACCGAGTATTTAACGGCAAAAAACTAGCCCTATTGGCGATATTTAAGAATTTCGTTTTTTTACCTATTGATTTTTACTAGCTGCTGAGCCGTAAAATAATAAAAAATCGTACAAATAGGAGATTTTTATCGCGTTTTTTGCATTTCTCTAATTTCTGCAATTAAAACCGAGTATTTAACGGCAAAGAACTAGCCCTAGCGGCGATATTTAAGAATTTCGTTTTTTTACCTATTGATTTTTACTAGCTGCTGAGCCGTAAAATAATAAAAAATCGTACAAATAGGAGATTTTTATCGCGTTTTTTGCATTTCTCTAATTTCTGCAATTAAAACCGAGTATTTAACGGCAAAAAACTAGCCCTATCGGCGATATTTAAGAGTTTCGTTTTTTTACCTATTGATTTTTACTAGCTGCTGAGCCGTAAAATAATAAAAAATCGTACAAATAGGAGATTTTTATCGGGTTTTTTGCATTTCTCTAATTTCTGCAATTAAAACCGAGTATTTAACGCCAAAAAAGTAGCCCTAGCGGCGATATTTAAGAATTTCGTTTTTTTACCTATTGATTTTTACTAGCTGCTGAGCTGTAAAATAATAAAAAATCGTACAAATAGGAGATTTTTATCGGGTTTTTTGCATTTCTCTAATTTCTGCAATTCAAACCGAGTATTTAACGGCAAAAAACTAGCCCTATCGGCGATATTTAAGAATTTCGTTTTTTTACCTATTGATTTTTACTAGCTGCTGAGCCGTAAAATAATAAAAAATCGTACAAATAGGAGATTTTTATCGCGTTTTTTGCATTTCTCTAATTTCTGCAATTAAAACCGAGTATTTAACGGCAAAGAACTAGCCCTAGCGGCGATATTTAAGAATTTCGTTTTTTTACCTATTGATTTTTACTAGCTGCTGAGCCGTAAAATAATAAAAAATCGTACAAATAGGAGATTTTTATCGGGTTTTTTGCATTTCTCTAATTTCTGCAATTAAAACCGAGTATTTAACGGCGAAAAACTAGCCCTATCGGCGATATTTAAGAATTTCGTTTTTTTACCTATTGATTTTTACTAGCTGCTGAGCCGTAAAATAATAAAAAATCGTACAAATAGGAGATTTTTATCGGGTTTTTTGCATTTCTCTAATTTCTGCAATTAAAACCGAGTATTTAACGGCAAAAAATTAGCCCTATCGGCGATATTTAAGAATTTCGTTTTTTTACTTATTGATTTTTACTAGCTGCTGAGCCGTAAAATAATAAAAAATCGTACAAATAGGAGATTTTTATCGCGTTTTTTGCATATCTCTAATTTCTGCAATTCAAACCGAGTATGTAACGGCAAAAAACTAGCCCTATCGGCGATATTTAAGAGTTTCGTTTTTTTACCTATTGATTTTTACTAGCTGCTGAGCCGTAAAATAATAAAAAATCGTACAAATAGGATATTTTTATCGGGTTTTTTGCATTTCTCTAATTTCTGCAATTAAAACCGAGTATTTAACGGCAAAAAACTAGCCCTATCGGCGATATTTAAGAATTTCGTTTTTTTACCTTTTGATTTTTACTAGCTGCTGAGCCGTAAAATAATAAAAAATCGTACAAAGAGGAGATTTTTATCGGGTTTTTTGCATTTCTCTAATTTCTGCAATTAAAACCGAGTATTTAACGGCAAAAAATTAGCCCTATCGGCGATATTTAAGAATTTCGTTTTTTTACCTATTGATTTTTACTAGCTGCTGAGCCGTAAAATAATAAAAAATCGTACAAATAGGAGATTTTTATCGGGTTTTTTGCATTTCTCTAATTTCTGCAATTCAAACCGAGTATTTAACGGCAAAAAACTAGCCCTATCGGCGATATTTAAGAATTTCGTTTTTTTACCTATTGATTTTTACTAGCTGCTGAGCCGTAAAATAATAAAAAATCGTACAAATAGGAGATTTTTATCGCGTTTTTTGCATTTCTCTAATTTCTGCAATTAAAACCGAGTATTTAACGGCAAAGAACTAGCCCTAGCGGCGATATTTAAGAATTTCGTTTTTTTACCTATTGATTTTTACTAGCTGCTGAGCCGTAAAATAATAAAAAATCGTACAAATAGGAGATTTTTATCGGGTTTTTTGCATTTCTCTAATTTCTGCAATTAAAACCGAGTATTTAACGGCGAAAAACTAGCCCTATCGGCGATATTTAAGAATTTCGTTTTTTTACCTATTGATTTTTACTAGCTGCTGAGCCGTAAAATAATAAAAAATCGTACAAATAGGAGATTTTTATCGGGTTTTTTGCATTTCTCTAATTTCTGCAATTAAAACCGAGTATTTAACGGCAAAAAATTAGCCCTATCGGCGATATTTAAGAATTTCGTTTTTTTACTTATTGATTTTTACTAGCTGCTGAGCCGTAAAATAATAAAAAATCGTACAAATAGGAGATTTTTATCGCGTTTTTTGCATATCTCTAATTTCTGCAATTCAAACCGAGTATGTAACGGCAAAAAACTAGCCCTATCGGCGATATTTAAGAGTTTCGTTTTTTTACCTATTGATTTTTACTAGCTGCTGAGCCGTAAAATAATAAAAAATCGTACAAATAGGATATTTTTATCGGGTTTTTTGCATTTCTCTAATTTCTGCAATTAAAACCGAGTATTTAACGGCAAAAAACTAGCCCTATCGGCGATATTTAAGAATTTCGTTTTTTTACCTTTTGATTTTTACTAGCTGCTGAGCCGTAAAATAATAAAAAATCGTACAAAGAGGAGATTTTTATCGGGTTTTTTGCATTTCTCTAATTTCTGCAATTAAAACCGAGTATTTAACGGCAAAAAATTAGCCCTATCGGCGATATTTAAGAATTTCGTTTTTTTACCTATTGATTTTTACTAGCTGCTGAGCCGTAAAATAATAAAAAATCGTACAAATAGGAGATTTTTATCGGGTTTTTTGCATTTCTCTAATTTCTGCAATTCAAACCGAGTATTTAACGGCAAAAAACTAGCCCTATCGGCGATATTTAAGAATTTCGTTTTTTTACCTATTGATTTTTACTAGCTGCTGAGCCGTAAAATAATAAAAAATCGTACAAATAGGAGATTTTTATCGGATTTTTTGCATTTCTCTAATTTCTGCAATTAAAACCGAGTATTTAACGGCAAAAAACTAGCCCTATTGGCGATATTTAAGAATTTCGTTTTTTTACCTATTGATTTTTACTAGCTGCTGAGCCGTAAAATAATAAAAAATCGTACAAATAGGAGATTTTTATCGGGTTTTTTGCATTTCTGTAATTTCTGCAATTAAAACCGAGTATGTAACGGCAAAAAACTAGCCCTATCGGCGATATTTAAGAGTTTCGTTTTTTTACCTATTGATTTTTACTAGCTGCTGAGCCGTAAAATAATAAAAAATCGTACAAATAGGAGATTTTTATCGGATTTTTTGCATTTCTCTAATTTCTGCAATTAAAACCGAGTATTTAACGGCAAAAAATTAGCCCTATCGGCGATATTTAAGAATTTCGTTTTTTTACCTATTGATTTTTACTAGCTGCTGAGCCGTAAAATAATAAAAAATCGCACAAATAGGAGATTTTTATCGCGTTTTTTGCATTTCTCTAATTTCTGCAATTCAAACCGAGTATGTAACGGCAAAAAACTAGCCCTATCGGCGATATTTAAGAGTTTCGTTTTTTTACCTATTGATTTTTACTAGCTGCTGAGCCGTAAAATAATAAAAAATCGTACAAATAGGAGATTTTTATCGGGTTTTTTGCATTTCTCTAATTTCTGCAATTAAAACCGAGTATTTAACGGCAAAAAACTAGCCCTATCGGCATATTTAAGAATTTCGTGTTTTTACTTATTGATTTTTACTTGCTGCTGAGCCGTAAAATAATAAAAAATCGTACAAATAGGAGATTTTTATCGGGTTTTTTGCTTTTCTCTAATTTCTGCAATTAAAACCGAGTATTTAACGCCACAAAACTAGCCCTATCGGCGATATTTAGGAATTTCGTTTTTTTACCAATTGATTTTTACTAGCTGCTGAGCCGTAAAATAATAAAAAATCGTACGAATAGGAGATTTTTATCGAGTTTATTGCATTTCTCTAATTTCTGCAATTAAAACCGAGTATTTAACGGCAAAAAACTAGCCCTATCGGCGATATTTAAGAATTTCGTTTTTTTACCTATTGATTTTTACTAGCTGCTGAGCCGTAAAATAATAAAAAATCGCACAAATAGGAGATTTTTATCGGGTTTTTTGCATTTCTGTAATTTCTGCAATTAAAACCGAGTATTTAACGGCAAAAACCTAGCCCTATCGGCGATATTGAAGAATTTCGTTTTTTTATCTATTGATTTTTACTAGCTGCTGAGCCGTAAAATAATAAAAAATCGTACAAATAGGAGATTTTTATCGGGTTCTTTCCATTTCTCTAATTTCTGCAATTAAAACCGAGTATTTAACGGCAAAAAACTAGCCCTATCTATCGGCGATATTTAAGAATTTCGTTTTTTTACCTATTGATTTTTACTAGCTGCTGAGCCGTAAAATAATAAAAAATCGTACAAATAGGAGATTTTTATCGGGTTTTTTGCATTTCTGTAATTTCTGCAATTAAAACCGAGTATTTAACGTCAAAAACCTAGCCCTATCGGCGATATTTAAGAATTTCGTTTTTTTACCTATTGATTTTTACTAGCTGCTGAGCCGTAAAATAATAAAAAATCGTACAAATAGGAGATTTTTATCGGATTTTTTGCATTTCTCTAATTTCTGCAATTAAAACCGAGTATTTAACGGCAAAAAATTAGCCCTATCGGCGATATTTAAGAATTTCGTTTTTTTACCTATTGATTTTTACTAGCTGCTGAGCCGTAAAATAATAAAAAATCGCACAAATAGGAGATTTTTATCGCGTTTTTTGCATTTCTCTAATTTCTGCAATTCAAACCGAGTATGTAACGGCAAAAAACTAGCCCTATCGGCGATATTTAAGAGTTTCGTTTTTTTACCTATTGATTTTTACTAGCTGCTGAGCCGTAAAATAATAAAAAATCGTACAAATAGGAGATTTTTATCGGGTTTTTTGCATTTCTCTAATTTCTGCAATTAAAACCGAGTATTTAACGGCAAAAAACTAGCCCTATCGGCATATTTAAGAATTTCGTGTTTTTACTTATTGATTTTTACTTGCTGCTGAGCCGTAAAATAATAAAAAATCGTACAAATAGGAGATTTTTATCGGGTTTTTTGCTTTTCTCTAATTTCTGCAATTAAAACCGAGTATTTAACGCCACAAAACTAGCCCTATCGGCGATATTTAGGAATTTCGTTTTTTTACCAATTGATTTTTACTAGCTGCTGAGCCGTAAAATAATAAAAAATCGTACGAATAGGAGATTTTTATCGAGTTTATTGCATTTCTCTAATTTCTGCAATTAAAACCGAGTATTTAACGGCAAAAAACTAGCCCTATCGGCGATATTTAAGAATTTCGTTTTTTTACCTATTGATTTTTACTAGCTGCTGAGCCGTAAAATAATAAAAAATCGCACAAATAGGAGATTTTTATCGGGTTTTTTGCATTTCTGTAATTTCTGCAATTAAAACCGAGTATTTAACGGCAAAAACCTAGCCCTATCGGCGATATTGAAGAATTTCGTTTTTTTATCTATTGATTTTTACTAGCTGCTGAGCCGTAAAATAATAAAAAATCGTACAAATAGGAGATTTTTATCGGGTTCTTTCCATTTCTCTAATTTCTGCAATTAAAACCGAGTATTTAACGGCAAAAAACTAGCCCTATCTATCGGCGATATTTAAGAATTTCGTTTTTTTACCTATTGATTTTTACTAGCTGCTGAGCCGTAAAATAATAAAAAATCGTACAAATAGGAGATTTTTATCGGGTTTTTTGCATTTCTGTAATTTCTGCAATTAAAACCGAGTATTTAACGTCAAAAACCTAGCCCTATCGGCGATATTTAAGAATTTCGTTTTTTTACCTATTGATTTTTACTAGCTGCTGAGCCGTAAAATAATAAAACATCGTACAAATAGGAGATTTTTATCGGGTTTTTTGCATTTCTCTAATTTCTGCAATTAAAACCGAGTATTTAACGGCAAAAAACTAGCCCTATCGGCGATATTTAAGAATTTCGTTTTTTTACCTATTGGTTTTTACTAGCTGCTGAGCCGTAAAATAATAAAAAATCGTACAAATAGGAGGTTTTTATCAGGTTTTTTGCATTTCTCTAATTTCTGCAATTAAAACCGAGTATTTAACGGCAAAAAACTAGCCCTATCGGCGATATTTAAGAATTTCATTTTTTTACCTATTGATTTTTACTATCTGCTGAGCCGTAAAATAATAAAAAATCGTACAAATAGGAGATTTTTATCGGGTTTTTTGCATTTCTCTAATTTCTGCAATTAAAGCCGAGTATTTAACGCCAAAAAACTAGCCCTATCGGCGATATTTAAGAATTTCGTTTTTTTACCTATTGATTTTTACTAGCTGCTGAGCCGTAAAATAATAAAAAATCGTACAAATAGGAGATTTTTATCGGGTTTTTTGCATTTCTCTAATTTCTGCAATTAAAACCGAGTATTTAACGGCAAAAAAGTAGCCCTAGCGGCGATATTTAAAAATTTCGTTTTTTTACCTATTGATTTTTACTAGCTGCTGAGCCGTAAAATAATAAAAAATCGTACAAATAGGAGATTTTTATCGGGTTTTTTGCATTTATCTAATTTCTGCAATTAAAACCGAGTATTTAACGGCAAAAAACTAGCCCTATCGGCGATATTTAAGAATTTCGTTTTTTTACCTATTGATTTTTACTAGCTGCTGAGCCGTAAAATGATAAAAAATCGTACAAATAGGAGATTTTTATCGGGTTTTTTGCATTTCTCTAATTTCTGCAATTAAACCCGAGTATTTAACGGCAAAAAACTGGCCCTATCGGCGATATTTAAGAATTTCGTGTTTTTACTTATTGATTTTTACTAGCTGCTGAGCCGTAAAATAATAAAAAATCGTACAAATAGGAGATTTTTATCGGGTTTTTTGCATTTCTCTAATTTCTGCAATTAAAACCGAGTATTTAACGGCAAAAAACTAGCCCTATCGGCGATATTTAAGAGTTTCGTTTTTTTACCTATTGATTTTTACTAGCTGCTGAGCCGTAAAATAATAAAAAATCGTACAAATAGGAGATTTTTATCGGGTTTTTTGCATTTCTCTAATTTCTGCAATTAAAACCGAGTATTTAACGGCAAAAAACTAGCCCTATCGGCGATATTTAAGAATTTCATTTTTTTACCTATTGATTTTTACTAGCTGCTGAGCCGTAAAATAATTAAAAATCGTACAAATAGAAGATTTTTATCGGGTTTTTTGCATTTCTCTAATTTCTGCAATTAAAACCGAGTATTTAACGGCAAAAAACTGGCCCTATCGGCGATATTTAAGAATTTCGTTTTTTTACTTATTGATTTTTACTAGCTGCTGAGCCGTAAAATAATAAAAAATTGTACAAATAGGAGATTTTTATCGGGTTTTTTGCATTTCTCTAATTTCTGCAATTAAAACCGAGTATTTAACGGCAAAAAACTAGCCCTATCGGCGATATTTAGGAATTTCGTTTTTTTACTTATTGATTTTTACTAGCTGCTGAGCCGTAAAATAATAAAAAATCGTACAAATAGGAGATTTTTATCGGGTTTTTTTCATTTCCATAATTTCTGCAATTAAAACCGAGTATTTAACGGCAAAAAACTAGCCCTATCGGCGATATTTAAGAGTTTCGTTTTTTTACCTATTGATTTTTACTAGCTGCTGAGCCGTAAAATAATAAAAAATCGTACAAATAGGAGATTTTTATCGGGTTTTTTGCATTTCTCTAATTTCTGCAATTAAAACCGAGTATTTAACGGCAAAAAACTAGCCCTATCGGCGATATTTAAGAATTTCGTTTTTTTACCTATTGATTTTTACTGGCTGCTGAGCCGTAAAATAATAGAAAATCGTACAAATAGGAGATTTTTATCGGGTTTTTTTCATTTCTCTAATTTCTGCAATTAAAACCGAGTATTTAACAGCAAAAAACTAGCCCTATCGGTGATATTTAAGAATTTTGTTTTTTTACCTATTGATTTTTACAAGCTGCTGAGCCGTAAAATAATAAAAAATCGTACAAATTGGAGATTTTTATCGGGTTTTTTGCATTTCTCTAATTTCTGCAATTAAAACCGAGTATTTAACGGCAAAAAACTAGCCCTATCGGCGATATTTAAGAATTTCGTTTTTTTACCCATTGATTTTTACTAGCTGCTGAGCCGTAAAATAATAAAAAATCGTACAAATAGGAGGTTTTTATCAGGGTTTTTGCATTTCTCTAATTTCTGCAATTAAAACCGAGTATTTAACGGCAAAAAACTAGCCCTATCGGCGATATTTAAGAATTTCATTTTTTTACCTATTGATTTTTACTATCTGCTGAGCCGTAAAATAATAAAAAATCGTACAAATAGAAGATTTTTATCGGGTTTTTTGCATTTCTCTAATTTCTGCAATTAAAACCGAGTATTTAACGGCAAAAAACTGGCCCTATCGGCGATATTTAAGAATTTCGTTTTTTTACTTATTGATTTTTACTAGCTGCTGAGCCGTAAAATAATAAAAAATCGTACAAATAGGAGATTTTTATCGGGTTTTTTGCATTTCTCTAATTTCTGCAATTAAAACCGAGTATTTAACGGCAAAAAACTAGCCCTATCGGCGATATTTAAGAGTTTCGTTTTTTTACCTATTGATTTTTACTAGCTGCTGAGCCGTAAAAAAATAAAAAATCGTACAAATAGGAGATTTTTATCGGGTTTTTTGCATTTCTCTAATTTCTGCAATTAAAACCGAGTATTTAACGGCAAAAACCTAGCCCTATCGGCGATATTTAAGAATTTCATTTTTTTACCTATTGATTTTTACTAGCTGCTGAGCCGTAAAATAATTAAAAATCGTACAAATAGAAGATTTTTATCGGGTTTTTTGCATTTCTCTAATTTCTGCAATTAAAACCGAGTATTTAACGGCAAAAAACTGGCCCTATCGGCGATATTTAAGAATTTCGTTTTTTTACTTATTGATTTTTACTAGCTGCTGAGCCGTAAAATAATAAAAAATCGTACAAATAGGAGATTTTTATCGGGTTTTTTGCATTTCTCTAATTTCTGCAATTAAAACCGAGTATTTAACGGCAAAAAACTAGCCCTATCGGCGATATTTAAGAGTTTCGTTTTTTTACCTATTGATTTTTACTAGCTGCTGAGCCGTAAAATAATAAAAAATCGTACAAATAGGAGATTTTTATCGGGTTTTTTGCATTTCTCTAATTTCTGCAATTAAAACCGAGTATTTAACGGCAAAAAACTAGCCCTATCGGCGATATTTAAGAGTTTCGTTTTTTTACCTATTGATTTTTACTAGCTGCTGAGCCGTAAAATAATAAAAAATCGTACAAATAGGAGATTTTTATCGGGTTTTTTGCATTTCTCTAATTTCTGCAATTAAAACCGAGTATTTAACGGCAAAAAACTAGCCCTATCGGCGATATTTAAGAATTTCGTTTTTTTACCTATTGATTTTTACTGGCTGCTGAGCCGTAAAATAATAAAAAATCGTACAAATAGCAGATTTTTATCGGGTTTTTTGCATTTCTCTAATTTCTGCAATTAAAACCGAGTATTTAACGGCAAAAAACTAGCCCTATCGGCGATATTTAAGAATTTCATTTTTTTACCTATTGATTTTTACTATCTGCTGAGCCGTAAAATAATAAAAAATCGTACAAATAGGAGATTTTTATCGGGTTTTTTGCATTTCTCTAATTTCTGCAATTAAAGCCGAGTATTTAACGCCAAAAAACTAGCCCTATCGGCGATATTTAAGAATTTCGTTTTTTTACCTATTGATTTTTACTAGCTGCTGAGCCGTAAAATAATAAAAAATCGTACAAATAGGAGATTTTTATCGGGTTTTTTGCATTTCTCTAATTTCTGCAATTAAAACCGAGTATTTAACGGCAAAAAAGTAGCCCTAGCGGCGATATTTAAAAATTTCGTTTTTTTACCTATTGATTTTTACTAGCTGCTGAGCCGTAAAATAATAAAAAATCGTACAAATAGGAGATTTTTATCGGGTTTTTTGCATTTATCTAATTTCTGCAATTAAAACCGAGTATTTAACGGCAAAAAACTAGCCCTATCGGCGATATTTAAGAATTTCGTTTTTTTACCTATTGATTTTTACTAGCTGCTGAGCCGTAAAATGATAAAAAATCGTACAAATAGGAGATTTTTATCGGGTTTTTTGCATTTCTCTAATTTCTGCAATTAAACCCGAGTATTTAACGGCAAAAAACTGGCCCTATCGGCGATATTTAAGAATTTCGTGTTTTTACTTATTGATTTTTACTAGCTGCTGAGCCGTAAAATAATAAAAAATCGTACAAATAGGAGATTTTTATCGGGTTTTTTGCATTTCTCTAATTTCTGCAATTAAAACCGAGTATTTAACGGCAAAAAACTAGCCCTATCGGCGATATTTAAGAGTTTCGTTTTTTTACCTATTGATTTTTACTAGCTGCTGAGCCGTAAAATAATAAAAAATCGTACAAATAGGAGATTTTTATCGGGTTTTTTGCATTTCTCTAATTTCTGCAATTAAAACCGAGTATTTAACGGCAAAAAACTAGCCCTATCGGCGATATTTAAGAATTTCATTTTTTTACCTATTGATTTTTACTAGCTGCTGAGCCGTAAAATAATTAAAAATCGTACAAATAGAAGATTTTTATCGGGTTTTTTGCATTTCTCTAATTTCTGCAATTAAAACCGAGTATTTAACGGCAAAAAACTGGCCCTATCGGCGATATTTAAGAATTTCGTTTTTTTACTTATTGATTTTTACTAGCTGCTGAGCCGTAAAATAATAAAAAATTGTACAAATAGGAGATTTTTATCGGGTTTTTTGCATTTCTCTAATTTCTGCAATTAAAACCGAGTATTTAACGGCAAAAAACTAGCCCTATCGGCGATATTTAGGAATTTCGTTTTTTTACTTATTGATTTTTACTAGCTGCTGAGCCGTAAAATAATAAAAAATCGTACAAATAGGAGATTTTTATCGGGTTTTTTTCATTTCCATAATTTCTGCAATTAAAACCGAGTATTTAACGGCAAAAAACTAGCCCTATCGGCGATATTTAAGAGTTTCGTTTTTTTACCTATTGATTTTTACTAGCTGCTGAGCCGTAAAATAATAAAAAATCGTACAAATAGGAGATTTTTATCGGGTTTTTTGCATTTCTCTAATTTCTGCAATTAAAACCGAGTATTTAACGGCAAAAAACTAGCCCTATCGGCGATATTTAAGAATTTCGTTTTTTTACCTATTGATTTTTACTGGCTGCTGAGCCGTAAAATAATAGAAAATCGTACAAATAGGAGATTTTTATCGGGTTTTTTTCATTTCTCTAATTTCTGCAATTAAAACCGAGTATTTAACAGCAAAAAACTAGCCCTATCGGTGATATTTAAGAATTTTGTTTTTTTACCTATTGATTTTTACAAGCTGCTGAGCCGTAAAATAATAAAAAATCGTACAAATTGGAGATTTTTATCGGGTTTTTTGCATTTCTCTAATTTCTGCAATTAAAACCGAGTATTTAACGGCAAAAAACTAGCCCTATCGGCGATATTTAAGAATTTCGTTTTTTTACCCATTGATTTTTACTAGCTGCTGAGCCGTAAAATAATAAAAAATCGTACAAATAGGAGGTTTTTATCAGGGTTTTTGCATTTCTCTAATTTCTGCAATTAAAACCGAGTATTTAACGGCAAAAAACTAGCCCTATCGGCGATATTTAAGAATTTCATTTTTTTACCTATTGATTTTTACTATCTGCTGAGCCGTAAAATAATAAAAAATCGTACAAATAGAAGATTTTTATCGGTTTTTTTGCATTTCTCTAATTTCTGCAATTAAAACCGAGTATTTAACGGCAAAAAACTGGCCCTATCGGCGATATTTAAGAATTTCGTTTTTTTACTTATTGATTTTTACTAGCTGCTGAGCCGTAAAATAATAAAAAATCGTACAAATAGGAGATTTTTATCGGGTTTTTTGCATTTCTCTAATTTCTGCAATTAAAACCGAGTATTTAACGGCAAAAAACTAGCCCTATCGGCGATATTTAAGAGTTTCGTTTTTTTACCTATTGATTTTTACTAGCTGCTGAGCCGTAAAAAAATAAAAAATCGTACAAATAGGAGATTTTTATCGGGTTTTTTGCATTTCTCTAATTTCTGCAATTAAAACCGAGTATTTAACGGCAAAAACCTAGCCCTATCGGCGATATTTAAGAATTTCATTTTTTTACCTATTGATTTTTACTAGCTGCTGAGCCGTAAAATAATTAAAAATCGTACAAATAGAAGATTTTTATCGGGTTTTTTGCATTTCTCTAATTTCTGCAATTAAAACCGAGTATTTAACGGCAAAAAACTGGCCCTATCGGCGATATTTAAGAATTTCGTTTTTTTACTTATTGATTTTTACTAGCTGCTGAGCCGTAAAATAATAAAAAATCGTACAAATAGGAGATTTTTATCGGGTTTTTTGCATTTCTCTAATTTCTGCAATTAAAACCGAGTATTTAACGGCAAAAAACTAGCCCTATCGGCGATATTTAAGAGTTTCGTTTTTTTACCTATTGATTTTTACTAGCTGCTGAGCCGTAAAATAATAAAAAATCGTACAAATAGGAGATTTTTATCGGGTTTTTTGCATTTCTCTAATTTCTGCAATTAAAACCGAGTATTTAACGGCAAAAAACTAGCCCTATCGGCGATATTTAAGAGTTTCGTTTTTTTACCTATTGATTTTTACTAGCTGCTGAGCCGTAAAATAATAAAAAATCGTACAAATAGGAGATTTTTATCGGGTTTTTTGCATTTCTCTAATTTCTGCAATTAAAACCGAGTATTTAACGGCAAAAAACTAGCCCTATCGGCGATATTTAAGAGTTTCGTTTTTTTACCTATTGATTTTTACTAGCTGCTGAGCCGTAAAATAATAAAAAATCGTACAAATAGGAGATTTTTATCGGGTTTTTTGCATTTCTCTAATTTCTGCAATTAAAACCGAGTATTTAACGGCAAAAAACTAGCCCTATCGGCGATATTTAAGAGTTTCGTTTTTTTACCTATTGATTTTTACTAGCTGCTGAGCCGTAAAATAATAAAAAATCGTACAAATAGGAGATTTTTATCGGGTTTTTTGCATTTCTCTAATTTCTGCAATTAAAACCGAGTATTTAACGGCAAAAAACTAGCCCTATCGGCGATATTTAAGAATTTCGTTTTTTTACCTATTGATTTTTACTGGCTGCTGAGCCGTAAAATAATAAAAAATCGTACAAATAGCAGATTTTTATCGGGTTTTTTGCATTTCTCTAATTTCTGCAATTAAAACCGAGTATTTAACGGCAAAAAACTAGCCCTATCGGCGATATTTAAGAATTTCGTTTTTTTACCTATTGATTTTTACTGGCTGCTGAGCCGTAAAATAATAAAAAATCGTACAAATAGGAGATTTTTATCGGGTTTTTTTCATTTCTCTAATTTCTGCAATTAAAACCGAGTATTTAACAGCAAAAAACTAGCCCTATCGGTGATATTTAAGAATTTCGTTTTTTTACCCATTGATTTTTACTAGCTGCTGAGCCGTAAAATAATAAAAAATCGTACAAATAGGAGGTTTTTATCAGGTTTTTTGCATTTCTCTAATTTCTGCAATTAAAACCGAGTATTTAACGGCAAAAAACTAGCCCTATCGGCGATATTTAAGAATTTCATTTTTTTACCTATTGATTTTTACTATCTGCTGAGCCGTAAAATAATAAAAAATCGTACAAATAGAAGATTTTTATCGGGTTTTTTGCATTTCTCTAATTTCTGCAATTAAAACCGAGTATTTAACGGCAAAAAACTGGCCCTATCGGCGATATTTAAGAATTTCGTTTTTTTACTTATTGATTTTTACTAGCTGCTGAGCCGTAAAATAATAAAAAATCGTACAAATAGGAGATTTTTATCGGGTTTTTTGCATTTCTCTAATTTCTGCAATTAAAACCGAGTATTTAACGGCAAAAAACTAGCCCTATCGGCGATATTTAAGAGTTTCGTTTTTTTACCTATTGATTTTTACTAGCTGCTGAGCCGTAAAATAATAAAAAATCGTACAAATAGGAGATTTTTATCGGGTTTTTTGCATTTCTCTAATTTCTGCAATTAAAACCGAGTATTTAACGGCAAAAAACTAGCCCTATCGGCGATATTTAAGAATTTCATTTTTTTACCTATTGATTTTTACTAGCTGCTGAGCCGTAAAATAATTAAAAATCGTACAAATAGAAGATTTTTATCGGGTTTTTTGCATTTCTCTAATTTCTGCAATTAAAACCGAGTATTTAACGGCAAAAAACTGGCCCTATCGGCGATATTTAAGAATTTCGTTTTTTTACTTATTGATTTTTACTAGCTGCTGAGCCGTAAAATAATAAAAAATTGTACAAATAGGAGATTTTTATCGGGTTTTTTGCATTTCTCTAATTTCTGCAATTAAAACCGAGTATTTAACGGCAAAAAACTAGCCCTATCGGCGATATTTAAGAATTTCGTTTTTTTACTTATTGATTTTTACTAGCTGCTGAGCCGTAAAATAATAAAAAATCGTACAAATAGGAGATTTTTATCGGGTTTTTTGCATTTCTCTAATTTCTGCAATTAAAACCGAGTATTTAACGGCAAAAAACTAGCCCTATCGGCGATATTTAAGAGTTTCGTTTTTTTACCTATTGATTTTTACTAGCTGCTGAGCCGTAAAATAATAAAAAATCGTACAAATAGGAGATTTTTATCGGGTTTTTTGCATTTCTCTAATTTCTGCAATTAAAACCGAGTATTTAACGGCAAAAAACTGGCCCTATCGGCGATATTTAAGAATTTCGTTTTTTTACTTATTGATTTTTACTAGCTGCTGAGCCGTAAAATAATAAAAAATCGTACAAATAGGAGATTTTTATCGGGTTTTTTGCATTTCTCTAATTTCTGCAATTAAAACCGAGTATTTAACGGCAAAAAACTAGCCATATCGGCGATATTTAAGAGTTTCGTTTTTTTACCTATTGATTTTTACTAGCTGCTGAGCCGTAAAATAATAAAAAATCGTACAAATAGGAGATTTTTATCGGGTTTTTTGCATTTCTCTAATTTCTGCAATTAAAACCGAGTATTTAACGGCAAAAAACTAGCCCTATCGGCGATATTTAAGAGTTTCGTTTTTTTACCTATTGATTTTTACTAGCTGCTGAGCCGTAAAATAATAAAAAATCGTACAAATAGGAGATTTTTATCGGGTTTTTTGCATTTCTCTAATTTCTGCAATTAAAACCGAGTATTTAACGGCAAAAAACTAGCCCTATCGGCGATATTTAAGAATTTCGTTTTTTTACCTATTGATTTTTACTAGCTGCTGAGCCGTAAAATAATAAAAAATCGTACAAATAGGAGATTTTTAACGGGTTTTTTGCATTTCTCTAATTTCTGCAATTAAAACCGAGTATTTAACGGCAAAAAACTGGCCCTATCGGCGATATTTAAGATTTTCGTTTTTTTACCTATTGATTTTTACTAGCTGCTGAGCCGTAAAATAATAAAAAATCGTACAAATAGGAGATTTTTAACGGGTTTTTTGCATTTCTCTAATTTCTGCAATTCAAACCGAGTATTTA